>OVBL01000650.1:0-600000 GCA_900406555.1 Pseudoturritis turrita | reverse complement strand
TGATTTCATTGTGCTACCTTTGAAAAGGTATGATGTTATTTTGGGCTTTGACTGGCTATCTCGCCATTTCGCAAATCTCGACTGTCGTCGAAAGAAGATCACTTTTGCAGCTCCAGGTTCTTCAGTGATAGAGTTTTGTGGTTCGAAAGTAACTCCCCAGTTACCAATTATCTCATTTCTGAAGGCGGAGAAATTGTTGATTGAAGGTTGTTTGGGGTTCTTAGCCGTGTTAGTGGGTGAAGAGAAGCAGTCACCTAAGTTGGAGGAAATTCCGGTTGTATCAAAATTTGTTGAGGTTTTTCCAGAGGATATACCGGGATTGCCACCGACTCGTGATGTTAACTTCGAAATTGAGCTTACTCGAGGGACGTCACCAATCTCTAAAGCACCTTATAGGATGGCTCCATCAGAGATGGCAGAGCTAAAGAAGCAGCTTATGGATTTATTAGAGAAAGGTTTTATCCGCCCTAGTTCATCTCCTTGGGTGCACCTGTGTTGTTTGTAAAGAAGAAGGATGGTAGTATGAGACTGTGCATTGACTACCGACAGTTGAACCAGGTGACTATAAAGAACAAGTATCCCCTGCCTAGGATTGATGATTTATTGGATCAACTTCAGGGAGCAAGCTGGTTCTCTAAGATTGATTTGAGATCTGGCTATCATCAGGTGAGGATAAGGGATAGTGACATCGCTAAAACAGCTTTTCGGACCAGATATGGGCATTTTGAATTTGTGGTTATGCCATTTGGTTTAACTAATGCTCCAGCAGTGTTTATGGATCTGATGAATCGAGTGTTTAGACCGCACCTGGATGAATTTGTCATTGTGTTCATAGATGATATATTGGTTTATTCTAAGAGTAAAGAAGAACATGCTGAGCATTTGAGAATAATATTGCAAAGATTGAAAGAAGAGCAGTTGTATGCTAAATTGAGCAAATGCAAATTCTGGCTTCAAAAGGTAGGATTTTTGGGACATCTGGTATCAGGAGAAGGTGTTGCAGTTGATCCTGCTAAGGTTGAGGCAGTCACTAAATGGAAGCAGCCAAGCAATGTCTCTGAGATTCGCAGCTTTCTGGGATTAGCAGGGTATTATAGAAGGTTCATTGAGAATTTCTCTCGGATCGCTAGACCACTCACTCAACTACTTTGTAAAGGAGTTAAGTTTAACTGGAGTAACTCTTGTGATCAGAGCTTTGGAGAGCTGAAAAAGAAGTTAACATCTGCTCCAGTGTTAACTCTTCCTAGACCTGGTGTAGGGTATGTGTTGTACACCAATGCTTCTTTATCAGGATTGGGTTGTGTATTGATGCAGGATGATAAGGTGATCGCTTATGCATCTAGGCAGTTACGAAAACATGAGGTTAACTACCCCACACATGACCTTGAACTGGCTGCAGTAATTTTTGCGCTAAAGTTGTGGCGTCAATATTTGTATGGAGAAAAAGTGCAGATATTCACAGACCACAAGAGCCTAAAATATTTATTCTCGCAGAAGGAGTTAAACCTAAGGCAGAGAAGATGGATTGAGTTGCTAAGTGATTATGACTGCGAGATCCTTTATCATCCAGGAAAAGCTAATGTTGTTGCTGATGCTCTTAGTAGGAAGCAAGCTACAGTGGCATCTCTAAGATCACAATGGGACTTAGTGGAGCAGATGAGCCAACTGCATATTTCTATCCAGGAGGGACAACAGGGATTTGTAGCCACCTTGGGTATTCAGTCGGACTTGTTAACACGCATTCGTGATGCACAGAGACATGATAGTAAACTAGGTTCTATTTGTGAAAAACCTGCGAATTTTGGTCAACTAGGGTACAAGCTTAGAAATGACAATGTGTTATCATTGAAAGGCAGAGTTTGTGTTCCAAATGTGCCAGAGTTATTGGAAGAGATTTGCGAGAAGGACATCAATCTGGGTATGCAGTTCATCCAGGTAGCACTAAGATGTATCAGACGCTTAAGCCTTACTATCATTGGAATGGTATGAAGGGTGATATTGCAAAATTTGTATCAAAGTGTTTGGTGTGCCAGCAAGTAAAAATAGAGCATCAAAAGCCAAGTGGTAAGCTTCACCCCTTGCCTATTCCCGAGTGGAAGTGGGATAGGGTTTCTATGGATTTCGTCACTGGACTCCCAAGATCTCAAAGGGGAAATGACTCGATTTGGGTAATAGTAGACCGATTAACTAAATCAGCCCATTTTCTCCCGGTTAAGACGACATTCTCATCATCCCGACTCGCGGAGATCTATGTGCAAATGATTGTGAGGTTGCATGGTGTTCCAAGTAGCATTGTCTCAGATCGTGATCCAAAGTTTACTTCTCATTTCTGGAATAGCCTACATCAGGCTTTGGGTACAAAGTTGCATTTCAGTACAACCTATCACCCTCAGACAGATGGGCAGTCTGAGAGGACTATTCAAACACTTGAAGACATGTTAAGATCTTGTGTTTTAGATAGTCGGCAGTCATGGGAGAAGTTATTGCCATTGGTTGAGTTTGCTTACAATAATAGTTATCATGCGAGCATCGGTATGGCACCATTTGAAGCTTTGTATGGTAGGCCATGTCGTACCCCGTTGTGTTGGGCGGAAGCCGGAGAGACCAAGGGTATTGGTCCTGAATTGATTTTGGAAACCACAGAAAAATTAAGGTTGATTCGGGATAGGATGAAAGCTGCCCAAGACCGTCAAAAAAGTTATGCAGATCGACGGAGACGTGATTTAGAATTTGAAGTGGGTGACCAAGTTTTTATTAAGGTTCAGCCTATGAAAGGCAAAGTTCAATTTGGACAGTCCGGAAAGCTAAAACCGCGCTTTATTGGTCCTTTTATGATTAAAGACCGTGTGGGTAATGTAGCCTATCGTTTGGAATTACCTTCAGAGCTGGGGCATGTGCATAATGTTTTCCATGTCTCAATGTTGAGGAAGTATCATCATGATCCTTCGCATGTGGTGGATTTCGAACCTTTGGAGATTCAGGAAGATCTAAGGTATGAAGAAGAACCGATTCAGATAGTGGAAACTATGGTGAAAGAACTTAGGAGAAAGACTATTCCTCTCGTTAAAGTCCTTTGGAGGGATCATGGGGCTCAGGAGGCGACATGGGAGTTGGAGTCAGAGATGAAAAAGAAATACCCCCACTTATTTCAGGTAAATCTCTGAATTCGAGGACGAATTCTTTTTAAGGGTGGTAGAATTGTAACACCTGAAATTAGAAGATAAAGAAGAACCAAATTTTGGGTTAAATTGATCAATTAAATAATTGAGAATCTGTCTAATTTCAGGGGGTTTTCTGATCGTTTAAAAGTGGAAAGCCAAATCTGTAAATAAAGAAAAGTTCAGGGACGAAAGTGCAAAATCGGGAAAAACTGGAAATAATTCAAGTCATCCCTTCCGAAAATGTTGGGATCGATTTTGGCTTCTCAAATCTTCGTCTTTCAACCCTAATATCACGTATATATATATGCGTTTTAAAGCCCCCACGATTTAGAAGCCGTTTCCGATTTAGAATATTTTTTTGACAAGTTTTGATCGAAAATTATGGTGGTTAGGTTGAAAATTCACCTCTGTTGATAGTGCTTTAGTTCTGGGTCGTTGGCAACCTTCATCGAAGTGTTTGGTAAACTCCACCTTCCTTCTTTTTCAATTTTCCTCCATTAAAATGAGCTTTAAGCTCTTTAATGGTGATTTTGGTTTCAGGGAGAGTTAGAGTGTGATCTATAGCTCTTTGGAAACTTCTCAATCTCACGAATCCAAATCCACTGACCACTTTCCGATTGGAGGTCTGAGTTGATCGGAATTTGATCGGTAAGTTTTCTAATCTCTGAGTTAGTTAACCAAATCGGATTTTTGGTTGACCGGTTCTTAAGGAATTGAAACCGGTTTTGGATTGCTGAGATTGAGTAGATTAATCGCATGAAACCCGTTTTTGATTTGAACATGTTTTATTTTTAAACCAACTGCAATTCGGGTCGGTTCGCTAATTTTTAAGCCGGTTTTGGTAAAATGGATACCGGATTCGGATTGCTCTCGACGAAACCTTTCTGTTGGTATATCAACCGTAATTTATGAATTCACAGTTGTTTTTAGGTGAATTATTTGGTCTCCGAGGACGTTCGTAGGTTTCTTGGTTCGATCACTTTCTTTTAATTCCAGGTGAGTTCTAACTCCCTTAGTAATATTATACGCTGGTATAATATTTTAGGAAGATTTACAATAATAATTTAAAAGGTAAAATTATGTGATTTTAATTTAATTAAATTAATTTAGCCATAAAGAATTAAGAAATAGTTGAATTATCTAAAAGCATGATATTTAAAAGTATATGTTTATATGGTTTAAATCTGGATCATGATTCTTGTACGATATATGTTTGGTTCTGTAAGACCGGTATCAGCATGCTATTCTGATTTAGTAGCTCTATTGGGCAATCCGTGGTAGTCGGCACTTCCACGGATGTATTTTGTACTCTAGTATTCTGTTAGTGGTATTGGGGTCGACTAGTGCCGTGGCGTACTTCATTACCACCTCGGTAGGCGCCAGCATGGCTATCGAGTATATTATGTATATAATCTGTTAGTATATGGTTTGGGTTGACCAATGCTGGGGTCATACCATTCCGCTTCTGATATTGCATTGCTAGATACCTGGTCGCTCTGTCATGATGATATCTTTGTTCTGTTGGTAATTCTGTTCTGATGATATTATGTCTGCTAAAGGTATTTGGATATGTCAAATTTATTTATTAGTATCTGAAATTGAATTATTTGTTCTTTGTGCCAACACGTGAACATTTTCTGTGCGGGATCAGACCGTGTTGGTATATGTCTATTGGGTTTGTAGTCTTACTGAGCGATTTTGTTCGCTCACATAAGTTCTGATTTCCGTGCAGACATAGCTCGAGAGGAGGAGCACGTGGTTGAAGCTTAGAGTATTTGATTCAGTTGTAGCGCGAGACTTGGTAGTTTTCCTGTCGATCATTTTTTTTACGGTTTGAGACTTGGATTTTCATGAGTTTTTAGACTTTGTCAACTTTGGAGTTTAGTATTTAATTTTAATTCTTTTACTGATGTTCTGGAAATTTTCTTGGAATTTTCGGGGCGTTACAATAGATATGAACGTTTATTTATGGAAGTCTAATATATATTTTTCTAATGTAGATGCAATTGGACATATTGTCAAAATTGACAAAAGCGACGTGCGTAGTCAAACCAGTCCCACATTTAGAAAAGTAGACTTCAAGAAGTAAGTTAATCTAACCATATGATGCTTCTATTTATTGTAGCTACTTATAATATATATGTTTATTACGTAGTTTTTATATATGATTGTTGTTTAGGTAAATTTTGATATTATTAAATTATTTATTTGTATATACAATTATGAATATTAAAAAAATTGTTTTTGGATATTGAATTACTTACTATGTTTTCAGATTTAAGATTGAAGTAACCGTTGATGATGGACGTAATTATGCAACTTTTCATATGGGATGAAGATGCTTCAAAAATCACTGCATCAAATATAATTATAGAAGATGTAAGTATTATGTATATATATTTTTACATTGTTAATATAAAAAGTATTATATATATAAAATGAGTTGACTAAGATGTAAAATTTAAATTTGTGTCAAAATTTTAATTTAAAAAAATTCCATATATTTTTGTTAATATTTTTTTTATTTCTCTGCTAATTATGTTTTTTTAATTATTTTACTAATTGTTTAATTTTAATGATATTATAAATATAAAATATGATGCGCTCAACGTAAACGTGATACATAGACAAAATTATAACTCACCAGATCACGACACATGTCATTGTTAATTTAGATTGTGACACATGTCAATATAATACCATCACCCTAGTTTCTAAATGTTTTGAATAGGAAAATACTGGTATACGTAAAATAGTAATGCTCTTTGTGTCTTTCTTCTTAACATTATAGTTTTCTATATCTTTTTTTTGATAAACTTCTTAGCATTTTTTTTTGAAAAACTCACAGTTTTCAATATTTTCCAATATTTTTGTGTACATAACGTAATATAGATTAACAAATAGAAAATTTGCCTTTTCAATTTCATTATATTTTTATTATATTATTGCATACATGTTAAAAAGGAAAATTTTGGAATGCAAAAAATATTTGTTTTCGACACATTAGAAAAAGAAAATTTGTGGTATTATATTGAGGAAAATTTGTGGTATTATATTGACATATGTCACAATCTAAATTAATAATGATATGTGTCGCGATCTGGTGAGTTATAATTTTGTCTATGTGTCACGTTTACGTAAACGCATCCTGCTTTATATTTATAATAACTAGATTAGGACCCGCGTAATACTCGGGGTTTTAATTATAACTTATTTATAAATGATAAAAAAATAAAATAAAACGTGTCGGTAATCGATTAAATTTAATAAAGATAAAATTTATGAAAATGTAAGAAATATATGTTAAATCTTGTTGATGTAAATATTTAGATTTTGATTGTTACTCGCACACTTATTTTAGATGTTGATTAGTAATTTTGTTTCAAACTGAATTTCAACTCCACGTATTTCATCTCGCAATACAACTCATGTATTTCATCCATAATATTAAAACCATATTTTTACTCCATGCATTCCTTGTCAATCAATAATACCCAAAATTTTCATATCAAAATAATATATGCATAATACATTCTATCAAATTTATGTCTATATATGTCATTAGTGTTAAACAAATAGTAAGAAAATTAACAAAATATATTAGTAAATAAATTTAAAAGTATTAACAAAATATGTCGTAATCTCATGAATATCAATTTTTTATATGCCACACTAATACTTTTAGAAATTGGAAATAATTTGTGTTATTTTCTTTTTTTAGGTTTTTAATTTAGTATTCTCTTTTAATTTTTTAATAATATGTCTTATTTTATTTTTTTGACTATTATTTCATTTTAGTTACACTACAATTATAAATAATTTGTCTTATTTGTCTTATTTTCCTTTTTTTGAGTCTTTTTGATTTACTATTTCCTTTTAATTTTTTTTAATAACATGTCTTATTTTTTTTTAGAGTATTATTTCCTTTTACTTACACTACACTTTGATTTAAGAAATAAATAATGTAGAAAAAGAAAATTTATATTTTTATATTAATATATTGACACATGTCACAATCTCAATTAAAATTAACACATGTCACGATCTAGTGAGTTACGATTTTGCCTACGTGTCACACTCACGTTGGGCAAAATTTAAAGTAAAATAGCTTTGATCGATTTGTGGAACTCTCGAATTCATGATTGCTTGAATGATGTATTTTTTTTCTTTTCTTTCTCGATTAGTTATGATATATATATATTTTTTTTAAACGTATTGACATGAAACAAATTTTCCTTTTTTAATGATTTTTGTTTTTACAAATTTTTCCTTTTACCTTTTTTTAATAACATTTTTTACAAATTTTCCCATTTACCTTTATTTAATGATTTTTTTTTACAAATTTTTCCAATGATGTATTTTTTTTCCTTTCTTTCTCGATTAGTTATGGCATTTTTCCTTTTTTGTTTTTAAACGTATTGACATGAAACAAATTTTTCCTCTTTTTAATGATATTTTTGACAAATTTTTTCTTTTACCTTTTTTAATGACATTTTTTAAAAATTTTCCTTTTACCTTTTTAGTGACATTTTGTTTACAAATTTTCCCTTTTTCTAATGACAATTTTTTTTACATAAGGACATTGATTTTTTTTTGTTACTTTAGGACATTTGTTTTTGGCGATGATGTATTATATTTTTATATTAATATATTGACACGTGTCAATCTCAATTAAAATTAACACATGTCACGATCTGGTGAATTACGATTTTGCCTACGTATCACACCCACGTTGGACAAAATTTAAAGTAAAATAGCTTTGATCGATTTGTGGAACTCTCGAATTCATGATTTGCTTGAATGATGTATTTTTTTTTCTTTTTTTTCTCGATTAGTTATGACATTTTTTTTTGTTTTGTTTTTAAACGTATTGACATGAAACAAATTTTCCTCTTTAATCATTTTTTTTTTTACAAATTTTCTCTTTTACTTTTATTTTAATAATATTTTTTACAAATTTTTCCATTTACCTTTATTTAATGACATTTTTTTTTACAAATTTTTCCAATGATGTATTTTTGTTCCTTTTTTTCTCGATTAATTATGGCATTTTTTCTTTTTTTGTTTTTAAACATATTGACATGAAACAAATTTTTCCTCTTTTTTAATGATATTTTTTTCAAATTTTCTCTTTTACCTTTTTTTAGTGACATTTTTTACAAATTTTCCTTTTACCTTTTTAGTGATATTTTATTTACAAATTTTCCCTTTTTTTAATGACAATTTTTTTTTACAGAAGGACATTGACTTTTTTTTTTGTTATGTTAGGACATTTTTTTTTTGCGATAAAGTATTTTTCTTTTAACTTTTAGATAAAAAAGAAATATTATTTAAATTAAAATTAACTTTATACGTTAGTATATTAACACGTGTCATCATCTCAATTAAAATGACACATGTCACGATCTAATGAATTATAATTTTGAGTGCATTCTCTTTTATAATAAGATTTAGATTCATATTTGAAATTAAGTGATGAAATACTTATAATTCGTTTTTCATCAAAAGAAATATAATATGTCGATTTAAAAAAGGAAAATAAAAGTCAAATATGATTTAAAATGAATAGATCTAATTTAAATATCAATATGAGAATCAATTCATTTTGAAAGAATATTTGTAACTACAAATAAAAGGTAAACCTAATTCAAATAGGAATAGATAAAACTAATTATTTAGAAAAATATTAACAAAAATATTTTAAAATAAAATAATATAAGAAAAAATAGGAAAAAAAAAATGAATAACTAAGTGTTAGGCCTTTTCTATCAGTGGTTTCACATCAATTTTTCAATCTTATTTTACTTATTTTTACGGGTGATAATATTTTTTTCCACTTTTTCATGTTTTTTTTTGTTTTCACGGGTTATAAAATATTCAAAGAGTAACAAAAAAATATTTTTTGTTATATTTTTCCAAATAATATGTTTTTACATCTGTCGAAATCTGATCGACTCGTTAACACGTGTCACAATCATGTTAATTACAAAATTTGACGCATCAAAATTTATATAATAAGATGTGTGTAACATAATAAAAGATAAACCTAATTCAAATAGGAATACGAAAAACTAATTATTTGAAAATATTTAATTGAAAATAAAATAATATAAGAAAAATAAGAGAATCAAAATAAATAATTAATTGTTAGGTTCTCTATTAGTGTTTTTGCATCGATTTTTCTATCTTACTAGATAAAGGATCCGCATATATGCGGGTTTGTAATCTAACATTTTATAACCGGTAAAAAAAGTTAATCAATTAAAAGTAGAAATCAAAATTAAATCACCCGTAAAAATAAATAAAATAAAATTAAGAATGCTGATGCAAAACCACTAATTCAGAAGTCTAACATTTATTTATTTACTTTGATTATTTTATTATTTGATTTTCAATTAAATTTTATAACATACTTTCAAATTATTAGTTTTTCTATTCTATTTGAATTAATATTACTTTTTAGTTAATTTTTAAAATCTTGATGAATTTATTCTCATGTTTTAGTTGAATTATTTTGACTCTTTTAATATTTTATAAACCGCACAAAAATAGAAAATAAAATCATCTCAACCGTAAAAATAAATAAAATAAGATTGAAGACGTCGATGTGAAATCACTCATAAAAAAGCCTACAAATTATTTATTGATTTTGATTCTGCTACTTTTTTTTATATTAACTGAATTTTCAATTATTTTTTCACATATTTCTAAATTATTAGTTTTTACTATTCCTATTTAAATTATGTTTAATTTTTATTACGTAACTACTCATATTTCTTTTTTTTTTAACTCTTGACAAATCGATTTACGTATTTTTATTTGAGTTAGACTTACTTACAATTTTTAATCATATTTGAATTTTATTTTATTTCACTTATGAATCAAGTATTATCTTTCTTCCAATGAGGTAAAGACAATGGATATGCTCCTACAGCTAATGCAGCAACTTTTGCTCCATTAGCAACACATAGGTCCACTTGTCCTTCCTCCAAAATTCTACTATTGTTTAGACCTTGAACATTTACACAAATGTGAGCTCTACAACCAGAATGTAATATCCAAGGAGTAGAACCAGAAGTAGTAACATTTACTTCTATAACATAAATACCCTGAGAAGAAACCTCAAATGTCTTCTTCTCTTCTAGATCTTCCAAGTAATCAAGGAGGTTTGATTCATTCAATTTGTCCTTCTCAAGAACAAATCATAATGAATAGGAACTTTGAGGGTTTGACATAACTGTCAGGAAAGAAAAGCAAAAATTAATATGATGTTCAAGACTTTGGACATTCTCAGCAATTGAGAAACTGACACTATATTCAAAACAAATTTTCCTCAATATGAGTGTAGTGATCCAAGATCCATATTTCACTAGAATCAAAGTGAGTTTTGACTCAACCCCTGAATATCTAGTTATTTAGGTAAACAACACCCCTTGCTAAGTATATCCAATATAATTCTTGGTTGTGGATGACATCTTATGTCTTATCCAACCCTATGTCTCTAAGCTCAAAACCGTTTTGGTAGCCTAGTCAAGCAAACCAATCTCAAATCATATGATAACCGTTACCATCTATTTCACTCTCAAATAATTGTGGACCGCTGCTTTAGCAGACCCGCCACACAACTATTCAAGCTTTAGCAGTTGATGAGATTGGAGATACATCAAAATACTTGATATTTATTGAAAAACAAATTATTATCTAATTAATATTTTATTTAAATTTATATCTAATATAAATTAAATAAAACACTAACTATATCTAATATGTATTTAAATCAGACAGTATACCAGTGATTCTAAGGAAAATTAATATGATTTAATCATATCAAATTCACACACAGCGTTGACTTTTTCCATCGGAAGAAAAAATCATGGGCCGCTAGATGTTCTTATTTATTATTAACAAATTATAAAACACCTAGCAGAGACATCGCTAGGTATATCGAACGATGCAATATATATGTATCTATATACTTAATATACAAAACATAAAAACAGATCACCGAACATATTTAAAATAAATTTCAAAAATTTAAGGATGCTCAAACAAATCAGCAATACTAGACCAATTTCAATATTATGCACATAAACTCTGATACCACTATTGGAATTCATACCGATTTATAATAATTTATAAATATTAATTACGGATTTAATTGTCAGGATTCGTGCAAATACTGAATTAAATCTAGATTTTAGAGTTTTGAATATACTTGGATATTCTGCAGCGAAAAGACAAAGCAAAACTTTATGAAGTTGTTTAGCACTCCAAGTGTCGTACCTTATATCCACATGCAAACAAACTGGATCGAACAGGATGCTAATACCGTTGAAATCGAATCTCACAATGTGACGATAAACTGTTCGTCTCTACTTGATATTAGGGTTTAGAGGAAACTTCTTCTAATTATCAAACATCATTATGCATCCTTATATAATAAATTACAAAACCTAATTCATTAAGGATTAATGGGCCAAGCCCATCAATATGGACGTGACTAATCTCTTATTATAAGAGATTACTAGTTGATGGTGCGGGCATACAAATTTTCAGAAGAATAAATTAATATTAATATTTAATATTCAATTTTATTATTTATAAAAATTAAATACGTGATTGCTAGTTTTTAAACTTATATGCATGTAAAAATGAATATGAGTTGGATAATATTTTTAATATTTCGAGTGTCATCTTGAAAATTAAGGGTTTTCGTTTTGTAACTTTAATATTTGTGTTGAAATAAAACGCAAATGATAGGAAATAAATTAATTCACATACTATTGTAGACTGACAAAATCATGCATAGTAAAAGAGCAGTCTTGGAGTATTTGGTCCAGCACTTCACGCTCACTGGTAGGCTGGATAGGTAAACCTTCAGATTCACTGAAACTTCCGATAAATGATCTCTTCCCACGTTTGGGAATCTAATCAATGGACTGTTGATATTTTTTCTTTTGAGTGCTAAAAAGGCAATTATCATATGCCGTATGTCAATATTAGACAATAATTACTGGAACTTATGCTTCTACAGGACATAAAAAGAGCGTAAAACCAGGTCACAAAGAACTTTTCTCAAACATAATGCTGAAGAATGTTATAAACCACGTTAGCTAAGAATAAATGGAAAGAAAAGCAAAACATTATAAAATATATGTACACAACTAAAAAGAAATCATACCTTGTTAATATGCGAAACCTAGAGAACACAAAACGGAAATCAGAGGTATATAAATTATAAGAAGAAAGAAAATTAATATATACGAAATGAAAAAATAGAAATATATATTATACATATATACGAAAAGATCATACCTCGCCGATCGGAGAAACTAATCTGCAAAACATGAAAACACACGAACAAAAACATATCAATAACGGAACAAAACAGAAACAAATAGACGACGAAAACACTAAAAATATTAAACTATACATATATACGAACAAAGAACGCATAGTTTTTAGCAAAACAGAAATCCTGTAATTATCAACGTGGGGTGAACCTATAGAAATCTGGTAGAGCATATGTGTATAGATTGTGTTTACGATCTTATGTTTTTAATTTGGATTAAAAATGAAGTTTGAATTTTTATTTTTTAAATCAAAAATTGCCTCCTTCTGGTTACGATCCTCAAAACCACCGATAAAGTGTAAAATTGGTTTTCAAGAGTATATGTATTAACCTTGAGATGAATCTATTGATGATAAATTATTAAATCATACCTCGTCGATGGGATTTAAATGGATTGGGGTTAGCATAGTCCAAGTGAACCCACTTAAAATCTTTGAAACAAAGTAACGTAAGAGAAATATAGGTATGGAATTGTGTAAACACTAAGAGAAATATTTATAGAGGAGAAAAATATATGAAAAAAGGAGAAACTGATGATTTGTTTGACAATGAAAGAAAGAAGATGGTATATATAAGAATCGGATAAGATATAGATAACCATGAGAATTGTTTTGATATCATCAAATTCGATATTTATATATATATCCATAATTAATAAAAAAAAATATAAATCAATTATCGAATATATCCATAAAAATATAAACCACTTAAAGATAAATATATCCGTTAACTAAATAAATTTAGAAAACTATAAATTATCAAATATCGCATTATATATATATATATATCTATAATTAAAAAAATTATAAAACAAATATTGAATATATCCGTTAAAAATAAAAATTAAAGACAACATAAAAATATAATGTAATAAAAACTCAACTATTAAAAAAATTATAAAATAAATATTGAATATATCCGTTAAAAATAAAAATTAAAGACAGCATAAAAATATGATGTAATAAAAACTCAACTTTCAAATAAAAATTAAAGACAACATAAAAATATAATATAATAAAAACTCAACTTTCATTCTGGTGCATAGTTACCTCTCTAATAATATAATAGATAATTGCTTCTCCTTTTCCACATGTACATATACATTATATGTATATCATATATATATATTTCATATATCTTATATATATATATATATAACATATTATTGCTCAAACCCAACATATCACTGATCCAGTTTGCTTAGCTGTGTGATCCTATAGGATCGCATAATATTGGTAATACGCTTTTAAACTTATAGATTATAAGCGGTTTCTAGCAAAACATTATAACCACCCAATATTGTACGATTGTCAAACCTCGACGTTAAAACTTTAATTAGAGTAAAGTACAAATGATTTCAGGACATTCCCAACATATAGTGAGTATGGTTTTTAAAGGGAAGAGTTGTAAACCAGAAAATCTCAAAATTTTCTACGGATAATAAGAAAAATAGAGTAGACCGATTCGCGATCTGAAAGAAAGAGAGTAACTGTAGCGTTTTGTTCATCCGAATTGCGAGTACCAGAATCTGAGTTTTATTCTTCTACATTTTTCAGTGACAAGAGAGTCGCACCGAAAGTAAAGTTGAACTTTAATATTCTTAAAAATTTGAGTATTAGTCGTGTTGATTTTTAATTTTGTAATATCTTTGAATCTTTTAGATGAATTCCATTCACTTGCTAGAGTGGATGTTTGCCGTCGGCCACGAACCCGTTCGAATTAGGGTTACGCCGTACCATAAATTGAGAGGGATAATGTCAGTCATCAACGCGCTAGATCGAGATGAGGTCGAGTTACTGCGTACATCATCGTTTAGGAAATTTGTTGGCATCGCCGATAAACCATCCTTCTCTGGCGGCGATCGATTTATCATCTCAAGGCAACTAAGTGTGAATAAGGAGCACGAGAAATGGATTTCGCAAGAAATTGATGTCAAGATATCCAGAATTGAAGAGTCTGTAATAGCATGCATTAGTGCATACTTGCAGAAATTTGGACATGGTGATAGAGCTACAATGTGTGGTAGGAAGGAAAGGGATGCACCCACTTCACTTCATAGAGAATATGAACCAACTGAAAATGGACATATGCGTCAATCTATCCAGGTAATATGTAAATACGTGCAATTCATCAAAGTTATATTTTGTTATCTGCAAACGCATTATGCTCTTATAGCATTCGGACTTTTTAGTGAGGTGCATTAGGTAGTTACATATATAGATGGATTGGTTATTGTCGCCGTGGTTGTGACGGCCAATATTTCCGGTAAATTCTAACATTTATGTAGGTTATTCCAGTAGAACTGGTTGCCAGTGGAGGAGAAATGTTGGGGAACAGTTTGGAAGTAGGTTGTCCTGCTGGCAAGATAGGGAATGATGGTAATGTGTCATTGGTTGGAGAAAACACATCTTCAAACAATGGGATTAACAATGTAACTTGTATTAATTTTCTTCCCTTATCCTATTTAAGAAGGTTTGTTGGGGTCATGCTTCGCCTAGCCAAGATCAACATCTGAAGTGGCCAAGTAATAATTAGGCGCACCTCACATTAGGCCTCGACAGTGTTGGCCTCGACAAAGGAAGCATATGATGTAGGAACGTTGGTACATTCTTACAAGGATGAACGATAGATGGTGAATCTCTAGCTGGCTGTACAATACTCTCAAAGACTCAATAGTAATGGTTTGATGGAGTGAGTAGTAGCAGGAGGATTGAGAGATGCCACATGATCTGTTAAAGGATACGTGATGAGTCTAGATACTCAAGCTTCAAGGGATTCACACATAATGAAGGAAGAGAATCGGTGGCTGGTTTTCTTAGCAGAAGAAAACTTAGGTTTTGATTAATCAAAACGTGGGTGTTACAAGCTAAAAAGAAGCTTTGTAAATAGCTCAGCATCTTAGGGCTTCTTGGCCAAAATTACAAATAAGGAAAGAAAGTTTATGTCGACTTTTACAACAATAAGTAACTCAGAAACTAAAACAAGAACTAAAATAAAAGGGAAATAACCTGCTAAACAACCAAAACAAAACTCGTGAATAATAATCAGAATGTAAACACTTACATTTGGTTTTAAGTTGAGCTTGTAGCATGCTTGGAGAGAGTAAACAAGGATGCATCCTTGTTTCCTTGCAAAACCGGCAAGAAGGAGACAACTTGGGTCTTGGGTGGAAGTAGACATTTTCATGCATATCTTTAGTGGTCTCGGTTCCTTGATGTCTTCTTACTTTAGTAGGGTTGAAGTCTTGTTAATTCTTCTAGTCTTGATTGTTGAAGATGCTTAGGTCCTCTTGTTATTCAATTGGAGTCTCTCGTGTAATCTCTTGTGTAAGCAGGTTCTTCTTAAGGTTTTCATGCTTTATTAGTGTGATTAAACTCTCCACTGACTTGTTGAACTCCTCGCTCACGCCCCTGGTTTCTGATCTTGTTATTGGTGATGTGTTGCTCTTCGTATTCGGTTAGACTAGCATCGATTTCATCATCATTCCCTCCCTTTTGAGAAGGTTCTGACCCAGAACATATTCATCTACATGGAAAGGAGCTAAATCAGAAATATTGAAAGTAGGAAAAATGGTTAACTCACCTGGCAGCTCCAGCTTGAAGGCGTTGTAGTTGACTTTCTCTAGCACACAGAATGGTCCGTCTCCTCTTGGTGAAAGCTTAGACTTCTTCTGGTTGGAAAATCTCACATGTCTCATGTGTAACCAGACCCAATCTCTTGGTTCAAACGTGATCTCCTTGCGACCTCTATATGTTTGTTCCTTGTACTTCTTGGTATTCTTCTCTAGGTTATCTTGGACCTTTTGGTGAATCTTCTTCACGAAATATGCTTTGGTTTTACCTTCAACACTAGAATAAATAGCTTGTGGCAGTGGTGAAAGATCTAGTGGAGTCAAGGGGTTAAATCCATACACAACTTCAAAAGAAGATAGTTTAGTAGTTAAGTGCTTTGCATGATTATAAGCAAATTCAATGTAAGGTAAGCAAGATAACCAACTCATAAGATTTTTACCAATAGTGGCCCTAAACAGGGTAGATAGAGTGGGGTTCACCACCTCTATTTACCCATCCTTTTGTCGGTGACAAGTCATTGAAAACAATAGCTTAGTTCCCAACTTCTTCCATAGTACTGTCTTCCAAAAGTGACTCAAGAACTTAGTGTCACGATAATGGTCCTTGGTACTCCATGTAAACGTACAACTTCTTTAAAGAATAGATCAGCTGTTTGAGTGCCATCATTGGTTTTGTTGCATGGGATGAAGTGAGCCATTTTTTAGAATCTGTCGACAACTACAAAGATAGAATCTTTGTGGTTGATTTTTGGCAAACCTAAGAGAAAATCCATATAAATATCCATCCAAGTAATGTTAGGTATCGGTAAAAGCATGTATAAACCGTAAGGATGTAACCTGGATTTAGCTTTTAAGCATGTGATTGATGTACTCAGGTTTTAACCCTAAATATTTCTGCAAGTGCATAGCAAATACAACAGTATTATGGGTCGATCCACTGAAGACCAGATAGCTACACTACGAATTTATAAGACTTAAATCAAGCTAAGATAAAATATATTTTGGATTTTAGTTTTATGAGAATCGAAATAAGAAAGTAAATAAAGCACATAATAAAATCAAAGAAAACAATAATAGAGAAACGTTAGGCAGTAGGTGATTCACAGAAACACATGAAAACACAAGATATATATCAATTTAGGGATTTAATAAAAATAGTTATAGAACTCAAATCACTAAGGTATAATCATTCCACTGTCGTGGCTTCGATCACTATGTTTTAACAACCTAATAAACTCAGCTATCGTAGATTATTACAAATTGAAAACATGCATTAGTTCGCTCAAGATTCAATTGTTCACAATACTCCATAACTCAACTTTCGATTGGTTATGACGTATTTCTCACCAAATATTAGTTCAGAAAATATAACAAGCTTTTTGAGAGTACAGCCTAAGATCAGTTCACAAGATAGCCAACCAAGCAAACAACAATTTGTTTTAATAAAGGTGAAGAAACCAATTGATGAACCCTAGAAATTTCGATATCAATCAAGCATAATCATGGAATCATTGAAAAACCTATAACCTAACTTGTAAATTACCTAGACATAGTTAAAGTAACAACACATCAGCAATAATAAGTATTAAACATCATAAACTGATTTGAAAGAGTTGAAGGTAATAAATCTTCTCTATATCGAAGTACAAAGCAAGATCTCCTCCTGAAAGCTCTTAAAATCAAAATCCAATGAAGAACAAGTATAAAATTGTGTCTAATCTTTAGAGTAATGATATGTGGCTGCTTATTCTACTAAAGAGACTAAAAACAAGTATGTATAGGGTTACAAGAGGTCTTAAGTCGGTTAGGGTTATGTTTAGGGTAAAAGAGGAATTTTGGTCGAAAACTGCTCTGATACTGATCGCGATACCAAACAAAAATCTCGGTCGGTACTGGGCTCAAAAGTGCCTTCCTGCGTGCTGGCATCGGTCTGTGATACCGTTCCACAGACTGGTCTGGTAGTGGACTCGTTCTGGGATTGCTTCAGCTTCGAGGCAGATTAACATGTCTTCGGTAAATCGAGTGTATCTTTCTAACCACAGTTCCGAAAGATATGATTTCAACTACATTGGAAAGTTAACTCAAAGATCTATCTTTTCAATACTTTTTATCCAATTCCAAGTTGATTTGATTATCCGTTTGCAGGTAAACTTCTGGAATATTTGTTCAGTCTGACTTGAGAATTTGCATTATCTTGAAGATATATTGATTTGGGTTAGTTCTTTTGACTTGAATGAATAGTTGTAGCAAAGTTAACACTCTTTCTGATCCTTTTTGTATCCTTTTTGATATTTTAACCTATTAAGACTTTAAAACCTACATATACAAGAAAACTAACTCTTTTGGTAGAACAGAGCACTAAACGCATAGATAAAGTACTTAAAACCATATGAAAAGTGGTAAAATATAGGGTAATATAAGTGATGGACTTGGAGAAAAATCTCTCCACATCTCTCTTTAGGTTCGGCCAAAAGAAGTGCTCTACTATCACACTTAGTGTGTTGTTTCAGCCAAAGTGACCCAGAAGTCCTCCTCAATGGGCTTCTCATATCAGTAACTCCCTCATAGACCCTTGTGGTATGCATAGCCTTGTTTCCCGAAACAAGAATCCATCTTGTTGATAGAATGCTCCAAAGGCTGCTTTGTAGATTTCTTTGAAATCTGGATCTTGGCTTCCATTGTTGCAATGAGAGTGTATCTCTTTAACAAGGCATATACCACAATGTTCTCTTCGCCCTTCTTGTATTTGATCAAATATGGAAAGGTTTCTATAAAATTCAGCCACTTTGCATGCCTCTTTTTAAGTGTGGTCTGACCTCTTAGGTGCTTGAGCGTCTCATAATTTGTATGAATAACAAACTCTTTTGACAATAAATAATGTTGCCAAGTTTCAAGAGACCTTACCAACGCATAGAACTACTTATAATAGGCAGGGTAGCTGAGCGAAGCTCCATTGAGTTTTTCAATGAAATAGGCTACTGGTTTCCATCCTTAAGTCAACCCAACTCCTATACATGTACCAGAAGCATCACATTAATCTCAAATGTCTTTTCAAGTTTGGGAGTACCATAACATCACATGTGTCAAGCTGTCTTTGAACTTGTTCCCACTTGAAGGCTACGTTCTTTTTAATCACCGAAGTTAGGGGTACAACAATGGTACTAAAATCCCACACAAATCTCATGTAGAAGCTGGCCAGGCCATGAAAACTCCTAACATGTCCAATGGTGGATGGAGTCGGCCAGTCTTGTATCACCTTTATCTTCTCCTCATCAACTTTTAAACTATGCGAACTTACAACAAATCCTAAAAACACAACTTAATCAATGCAAAATGTGCATTTCTTTAGGTTTGCATAAAGGTTTCTAGCCGAAGCGCATAGGTTCTAGATGTCTTAAGTGATCCGCACGGCATGTACTATAAATCAATATGTCATCAAAATATACTACTACAAACTTCCAGATGTAGGCTCTCAGAACATGATTCATGAGTCTCATTAATGTACTAGGTGCGTTTGTGAGTCCAAATGGCATTACTAGCCACTCATATAAGCTTTTCTTTGTCTTAAACACAATCTTACACTTATCTCCTTCCTAATCCTCACATGATGGTATCCACTTCTCAAATCAATTTTTGAGAAGATTGTAGCTGCGTTGAGCTCATCCAACATGTCATCAAGTTTGGGAATAAGATGCCTATATTTGATGATGTTGTTGGTTGCTTGGCAGTCTACACACATCCTCCATGATCCATCCTTTTTAGGTACTAGAAGCACATGAACATCACAAGGGCTTAAGCTTTCTCTGGTATAACCTTTAGATATCAGATCTTGCACTTGTCTCTCTAACTCCTTTGCTTCTTCTGGGTTAACTCTATAAGCAGCTCGGTTGGGTAGAGGTGCGCCAGGGACTAAGTCTATTTGATGCTCTATTCCTATGACCGGTGGCAGCTCTGGTGGTATTTCATCTGGAAATACATTACTTAACTTGTCAAGAAGCTCAAGAACAGCATCTGGTAACTCTTGTTGCTCCTGACCTGAAAACAATCATTCCATGAAGATCATTAGTAGCACATTTTCTTGTAACTCAAGAGATATCAAAACAGTAGTAGGCGTTATATAGAGGTTATTTTTACTTACCTCTGAGCATTTAGACATGGTTTTGTGCATCTCATGTACTTTATGTGGGGTAAGAGGATCTAGGTTGTGCTTCTTGTTGTTATGTGTGAAGGCATAATAGTTGGTGTGGCCGTTGTGTAATGTCTCCTTGTCAAACTGCCATGGTCTACCTATAAGTAGATGACGAGCTTGCATGGGGACCACATCACACACTACCTGATCTGCATACTTACCTATGCTAAAGGGTATGGTAACTTATTCGGCAATCTTGAGCTCAGTTTCATCAATTAGCCATTTAAGCTTCTACGACCGAGGACGCTTGGTCTTTTATAAGCCTAGCTTGTCAACCAAGTACTTACTAGCTAGCCACATTAGTATATGAGCCACCATCTATGATCAAACTACATACCTTGGATTTGATTGTACAATGAGAGTGGAAGATCTTTTCTCTTTGAATCATTTCTGGCTCAAAGAGAACGTTGTGAGCTCTTCTCACCACTAGAAGTTCTCCTATGTCAGGATAGTTTACAATATCCTCATCATATTCTATGGCTTTTTCTTCCTCATCTTGGGATTTATACTCGCTATTTGATTTGAGAATCATAACTCTCTGATTCGGACATTCCCTTGCATAGTGTCCTTTTCCTAACATTTAAAACAAGTTATGTCTTTAGCTCTTTGAATGGAAAACTTACTTGTCTCGGGCTTGTTGGGCTTAGTTGCGTCTGGAATAGATTTCTTGAACCGATTGTTTGCTTCAACAGCCTTTCCTTTGTCTAAAGCTCATTGAGGTTGAGGCGTCCAAGTTGTCTTGTTCCTATTGGTGGAGGCTATCTTCCTCTTAATGTGCTGCTCTGCTTGAACAGCATGGTGAAGTATCTCCTCCAAATCATGGTAAGCCTGCCTTTTAACCTTTCTAGCAATTCGGTTGTGAAGGCCATCAATAAACTGAGCCATCAAGGTCTGCTTCGAGTCCTCCACTTCAAGCTTGTTTTAAGAGTTTCAAACTCTTCGTAGTACTCTTCTACTGACTTGTTCCCTTGGGTGAGCTTACGAAATTTCTTCTACAAGTCACAGTGATAGTAGGCAGGGACATATCTCTTCCTCAAGTTAACCTCATGTCCCCCAAAGTATTGATTTGTCAATGTCTATGCCTTCTCCTCTCAGAGATGTCTCTGTCCCACAAAGCTAAGTCACTCTCAGTAAGTTGTGCAATAGCTAGGGACACTTTCCTTACCTCATAGTAGTTTTAGTATTTGGGAGTAGAAACTCGCACAACTAAATTTGGTTATGAATTTTGAAGGAACATAAACTTCTAGGTATGAATTGCAGAAACAGAGATCCAAAAATGGTTTTATTGCTAATTTGATAAGCTTTCGAAATATAAGATTTTGCTCAAGAAAAGTGTAAAGTATTTTACTATGCCAAATTACGGATGCTTCTCTCGAATGCCCTCTTCTTCTTTTATAGACCTAAGACTCCACCGCCTAAATGAGAATATCGGAATCTTTCTATTTTCTTCTGGGACTTGTCTTTCCTTTTCTTCTGGGACTTGTCTTTCTTTTTCTTGCTTGGCTGACTTCTACGTGATCCTTTATTCGTCGGTTTGGCCCAATGAAGATTTTGCATCGGCCCTAATCTTGGTTCGACCAATGAGGGTGTCGCCTCGACCCAAGAAGGTTGCATTTTCCTAAGACGGCTTCACCTCGGCCTAAGGTGTCATCGCCTTGGCCCATGTTGTCTTCACCTCGGCCCAAGATGTCGTCGCCTCGGCCCAAGATGTTGTCGCCTCGCCCATGCCATATTCACCTCGGCCCATGTCGTATTTGCCTCAGCCCACAGAGGTTGCTTTGGCCCAAAATGCCTCTGCCTCGACCCACAGTGTTTTTGGACTTTATCTTCTTCGGCTAAGCCTAGCTGTTACTTAGTCATTTAATTGTTGATTTTGTCAAGGTGAAAACTGACCCCAACAGTTAGCCCTCCAGCTCGTCAGATTCAAGGAGTGATTGTGACGAGGTTGAAATGTCGACTCAATGACAAGATCAACATGCCGAGCCAAGGTTTCCGCCGAAGTTTCTGGCGAGCCAAAATTTGTATTGAGCCAAAGTTTATGGTTTGGATTATCTTTTTTTTTTCTCACGGCTTGTGATATCTCAGCGGTTGAGTGTTTCTCGAGAATAGCTTAATCATGACATCATGTAATGATTATCTCGGGATTCGAAGCATTTTCGTTGGTTCTGGAGGCGCGTTCCCCCACACGCTTAACCCTATATTTTCTCTATAAATACCGAGGCACTATCTTATTTTTTTATTACTTCGCATCAAAAACCCAAAGATAGAGCTATTTCCTCTCTCTCTCCTTTTTCTCGTATTTATTTACGTTTTCCGTTCTTCGCTGCCGTCGCTTTGCTCTTTCTGGTCCATCTTCAAACGGAACACGGTGGATCCTTGAATTTTCCGATCCATCTTCATCAATCTACAGTGGTTCTTTTGAATTTTCTGAGGCATCTTCATCGAGCTACGGCGGTTCTTTTGAAATTTCCGAGGTATCTTCAAGCGCTTCCATATAACCTTTATGTCGTCATCTAACGAGTTGCGAGACTCCCTTGCCTCAGCTGATTCCCCTTGGAAACTTGGTCGTAGACTGATTTGATCGCCCGAGGTGAGCGAGGTGGGTGAGACGTACACTATTGATGAGGCGAGTACGGCTGACAAAGCGGGAATGGATGCCAAGGAAAATGGAACAAATGAAGTGGATAAGTTGGATACTCTCCATTCCCCGAACCGGCTCGTCATAGAAGTTCTACATCTTGTTGACAACCCCATTCCTGATGATATTAAAATCGAGTCTGAAGATCTTGTCGTCGGTGAGGCCGAGGCGAGACGATTGGAGAGGATTTTTGCAAGCTATGAAGCCGGCCCATCCAAAAAAGCACCACGCAGATGGAAGAAAGAACCAAAGAAATGAGCCGACCCACCCGGATCGACCTTGTCGACTGCATAATCCTTAGCGTCATTGAGGCATAGATTCGGGATTTCCGAGGTGGTTGACTTGATTGTGCCCTCTCCATACTATCGTCCTGATAATCCTCCGCCGAACCACTTATGATTGTATGAAAGTTTTTTCTACGCGACTCTCCTGTGATTTTCGATTTCTGGTTTAATAATGTGATTCCTGAAGAAGCATAGGTTAGCCTTCAACCAGATTACGCCTCGGGGGATGTGTCATTTCGTTGGCATTTTGGTGCTAAGTTATGAGAGCGACGCCGAAGTGAGGGTTCACCATCTCCAGCATCTTCTCGAGTTTCGAAAGGTTCCAAACTCTCATACGTATTATATCTGCCTCAAAAGAAATTGCAAAATAATTGAAGGATTCAAAAGCAAGGACAATGATGGGGAGTTATTTTTTATATGTTCCTATAAATGATGCGGCGATTGACGGAGATTGCCTCGGAAATGTGAAAATGAGCTAGGGACCCATTGGTAGCCGACCTTCAGACTACTCCGGTCTTATTTTATCTTTAGGTCTCTAACCTTCCCCTTTTCTTTTTACTGTTCGTCATCTACTCCCGACGTTTCCAGACGATACATACATACTTAGACATACACTTACCGGCGGGAGGACTCACTGGAAAAAATACTTCTCCCTAGCACATGTGGAGAAAATAAGAGCTCGCTTCGCTGGTGTTGAAGTATCCACCAGCTCGGAATCTTCCATTGCACCTCGGTTACACATTATAGAGTTAATGGGCAAGCGGATGACTTTTCATGACAAGAAGGCATAAAAAGAGAGAGCTGTAGGAAAAGGCTCGGAAGAAAACCGAAGGAGCCGATGCACCTCTCAGAGATTTCGAGGTGACATCAGGATTGGCTCGGGGGATGTTGACACTCCAATCCCAGCTCATGACAAAGTCACTGAATATGGCATTACTGTTACCGAGGTAACTAAAAAAAATTCGTTGGCTATTGTTGCGCCAGCAACTCTTGATGATGTAACTCTTCAAGGTAAACTTGCTAAAATTGAGAAAAACCTTGAGAAAGAGCTTGACCTCGCACAGGTGGACATCAATCTCCAACTCCTCGACATTCTCAAGAAAGATGATGCGCCAACCTTGGATGCTGAGGTGGCTAAGCTGTCTGAATGGAGAATCAAGCTGGCTGGGGCTCATTAACAGTTTGAAAAGATCGAACAAGAGGTGAAGAATGAGCTGACAATGTCTCCTGTTTTGTCTGATTCGGTTGGTTCTACGCTTCCCGGTGAGCCGTTAGAAAATGCTGCAGCATCTGTTGGCGTGAGGGATTTCTCTGGATCTAAAGCTGGTACTCCCATCGCTAACCGTACTGTTGAGGAGACTGTAGATCCCAATCTCCCCTAAGCTTTGTTAAGTTGTTTTTTGTTTTTTTTTATCCTTGTTTAAGAACGAGATGCTTGTATGGCTTTATCCATTAATATTTTTAAAAGATTTTCGGCTATCTTTTGGCTTGTTTTCATATTTAATCCGAACCAAAGTGTTATGTTATGAGATGTCAAGGACCAGTGTTAAGAAACGAGTTTTACTGGGTTTTGAATGTTTACTTCGGTTCACGAGCACATTTCCTCCTACGTGCCCGTTCCGATAGTAGACATGAGAATTTGTATAGCGCATTTAGATCCGTATAGGATGTAGTGGTTAAAATCCATAAAGAACGGAGAAGTGCATTGTTGTGGCCAGCAACAAACGAAAAAGAAAAGCTAATATGTTTTGGGAGGAGATAAGTATGCCGAAGTGTCTGTTTTGAAAAGACTTGACGTTTACGAGGCGATAAGTATGCCGAAGTGTCTGTTTTTATAAGACTTTATGTTTGCAAGGTGATAAGTGTGCCGAAGTGTCTGTTTAGATAAGACTTGATGTTTGCGAAAAATCGTGTTTCATTAGATGGGAGTATAAGTGTATACATACCCACTCCCCCCTTTGCTGCCCCATCCTGAGATGGGTTGCCTAGGTACCCCTTTCGGGGATCAAGTTGCCCAGTAGTTCATAAATGATATAGCTTAATGATAGTACTTTTTCAAGTGCATTGCGTTCCAAGATCTTGGTACTGGAACTTTAGCCATGTTAGCGAGGTCGTACACTCCTGGGCGGACCACCTTGGTAACTCTGTAAGGTTGTGGGAGTGTAAATCCACACCAATTGAATTTGTCAAGACTTTTAAGGGATCTGAAACTTCTGAGATTAAAACCACAAACACGAGGATCCAAAGATAGTTTTTATTAAGCTGTTTTGAAAGCTTTTCGTATGAGAGCAAAAGTACAGAGTTTTTGCTAGGTAAAATTGCGGATCCCTTTCTCAAGAGATGTACATGCCGATTTATACAAGTCTAAGTCGGCTAGGTCAATATCTAAACAGATGAGGAAGATTTCATAATTCCTCGGGATTTCCTTTTAGCAAAGCCCGCTACAACCATGGGCTTTGACCTCGTCACATTTCCACTATGGGCTTAAACTCGCAGGCTCGTCATCTGGGCCCATACATTCATTTGCTCAGCTCGACCCAACTCCCTGTCTTTGAGCTCGGATGGCAGCATTTCATGGCTCGGGTCGCATCATGGCATTACGGCTCGGGTGGCATCATGGTATTACGGCTCGGGTGGGGTCATGGCATTACGGCTTGGGTGGCATCATGGCATTACGGCTCGGGTGGCATCATAGCATTACAGCTTGGGTGGCATCATAGCATTACGGCTCGGGTGGCATCATGGCATTACGGCTCGGGTGGTATCATGGCATTACGGCTCGGGTGATATTTGGTTCGGGTGGCATCTCGGGCGGTCGGTCATAGTAGTTGCGTACCCGAAGCATTTTTGAGTGACACCCGAACCATTTTTGAGTGACACCCTAACCGTTTTTCGAATGACTCCCAAGCCATCTTTATGTGACACCCGAGCCGTTTGAGTTTGGCTCGGGTGTTCAAGTCACCGAGCCTTTTTAGTCATTTTTTCATCTGTTAACTTCAGGTGGGTGAAAATTGACCCCAACAGTTAGTCCCCCAGCTCGTCAGTTTTAGTGCTAAAAGTGTCGAGGTTAAGAGCATTCTGAAGTTAACACCCCTACCCGAATTATCGTGGTGATCCCAAGCTGTTTCTCACTGTCACCCCGAACCATTGATTATCGCGACCCCGAGCTATTTCTCTCTGTCACCCGAACCGTTGAAGCAAGGGTGTCGTACCGTTCGAGTAAGTCCCTGATGCGCCGAAATACGCCACCGGGCAGTTATGTTGCTTAGCTGGGCTAGGCTAATCAAGATTTTGGATCGGGGATCATAAAAAAAAATTTGGGGAACTTTGGCAAGCTATCACCTTTCTCGGGAAGTCTAATCATTTTTGCTGATTCTCGAGGCGTATGACGTCACTCCTTGCTTATATAAACTGTGATGCCTCCCAATTTCTCACAACTTCATTCCTCTTAATTTTTTTTCAAAACAGGTACCCTCTCTCTCCTTTCTCTCTCTATTTTTTTGTTAAGTTATTTTTAGCTAGGGCCTCCGTTATTCCTTCTTTGCCGCCGACCCGTTCGAGTTTCCCGATCCATCTTTAATTAGCTCCGCCGCTGTTCTTACATTTTCCGGTAGTTCACTTGAAGATTTGGATCTAACTTTTAATTTATTTAAAGGATCTTGACCTGTTCTTCAACCCTTAGAAGACTTCGATGTTCTGTTAAACTGTCGAGAGCCCCGATCTGTTTTTCTGATTTTTCGAAGATTTAGATCCTTTCTCCTGAGCTGTTGTGATCCCGATCTGTTTGTCTGTCTTCCAAAGACCCCGATCTGTTTCCAAACACAAAGGATGTCTCAGTTATCTGCGTCTATGTCACCCGATCCGTACGCCAGGTTGTTCAATAGCAGACCAGTCTTCATCTCCCGAGCCGTCACTCTCCACCGATCCGTTCCCCGCTCAAAGCTGCAGCCGAGCAGATTCTTATGGTGCAAATGTTCGGGGGTAGGACCTTCCGTTCTTGGTAGGAAAGTTGTATGCTCCGAATCCTCGAGAGCCGATAGTAATGCCAGGAATCCTTTGGAATTCGAAATCCCCCACCTTCACGATTCTCCTTTCGATGAGACGGCAAATCATTTTACGGATACAGTGGATCCCGAGCCGGCAAAATTTGAACCAGAGGATTGGTTCTACGATCTGGTTGTGGCTAGACGAGAGTTAGAATGTCTGATTGGACCTAGCCAACGAGCCCAAGGAAGAGGAAAGCTAAGAAGTGCCCCGATCCACCTGGCTCAACTCTCTCTATCTTAGATTCGTTGACAGCCCTTAGGCAGAGATTTAATATCTCGGAAGAAATTGAATTCGTTCTTCCCTCAATGACGGACCGAGCCAGCAAACCTCCCCCCCCCCCCCGATCACTTTACTCTCTATGAGAGCTTCTTCTACCGCTACTTGTTATGGTTCCCGATCCCTGAAGTAATTTCGCAGTTTTTATGGAAGCATAATTTGGCCATTTCCCAAGTCAACATTCGGGGGATCAGACATCTAGTCGGCATCTTAGTCAGGAGTTACAAATGCGGCATTGAGGTTGGAGTCGAACACTTGAGAGGTTTACTCGAGTTTAGACGCCGTAACAAAAGAGAACTGAAGTACTATGTGTCGGGTAAAGACAAAAGGAAGATCATAGTAGGGTTCCCGAGCAAAGATGATAACTGGGAGGATTCTTTTTTCTTTGTTCCTATCACCGAGGCGTCAGTGGGCTCGAGACGTCTTCGCTCTATTAAAACAAGCTGGGGAAAACTTGGTAGCCGATCCGTAGTTTGTTTTGGGCCACAGCTCAATTTTCTGCAAAAATTTCTTTTTAGGTTTCTAACTTTGTCTTCTCTTTTCGCAGCGCGCCATCTCCAACTCTCGTAGCCCCCTGATCTGTGTGCTGTTTACGAAGCACTTTTGGCTCGTAAGTGTAATTGGAAGAGAGATTTTAATCTTCAGCGAGTGGAGAGAGCCCGAGCCCTCTTTGAAGGTCAATCTGTCGAAGAGTCATCTTCCTCCAACCCTTCAGCCGATACTATGGGAAGGCCAACGTTTAGAGATAGAGTCGCGGCTAAAGCTAAGGCAGAAGCGGAAGCCAGAGAGAGAGTGAGACAGGCCGAGGCAATAGGCCAAATTCGACCCCCGAACCCCCTGACCTCAACTTCGCTCCTCCCCGAGCTGATCCCCTCTAGTAACCACCCCGAGCAGATTCTCATCCCGCGGCTTCTCAAGGGGTCGTTTTAGGTCTTCGCCTGCGGATTCCCAGATGTTGCCGCATAAAGAAAAGGGCAAAGGGAAGGCTAAAGAAAAGAAGGGCCCGAGCAGAAAACATCAATCATCGGCGGATGACAAGGTCGAAGGATCGGCAACGACGCTCTGAAATACCTCGAACTATCCCCGAAGCAATCCCCCTTTCTGTTGTGCCCATTAATGCTGACAGGCTTACAGTGACGCTCAGCATCTGCAGCTATCTTCTCGAAGATCACCTACCCAGGCGATCGTCTCCCACCATCTGATACCTTGCTAAGGGAAAAATCCTACAATGAGGTTTCTCTCTGTGGTGTTAAGGTATGCCTTCTTATCAATGTTCAAGTTTGTTTTTCTGCTGAGACCCGAGCCATTTCAGTTTATCTCCCGTCGAATAACGCCTTTATTTCTTGTGCAGTTCATTGCCCATCTTATTAATATGGTTCTCGGGTATGAATCTGACGCTCCTAAAGACAGGGAAAGAGTTGAGGATGCTAGGAAGAAAGTCGTCGAGCTAGATGAGAAGCTTAAAGAGGCCGAAGCAAGTCATGCCTCTGAACGAGAAAAGACTCTTAAAAGAATCAAGAGTCTTGAGGGCGAAACAGAGGGACTCAAGAAGCATCGAAAAGAAGTCGACGAGCGGATCATGTGGCTGGAATCTGGCAAGGCAAAGCGGGATGCTCACATTGCCAGCTTAACGAGGCAGCTGGAAGCAGCAAACGAGTTACATGAGAGCAAGGTTGAGCAAGTTGTGCTTGAGGCCAAGTGGGAGATGACGACAATGTTTGAAGACAAAATCTCCCGAGCCAAAAGACTTCTTGGGAAGATCGAAGGTGAGCCAAAGAAAAATATGCTTGATCTCGCTCAGATCGAAGGCAACCTTCAGTTCATAGGGTTGCTTCAAAGCGATGAGCCGCCATCTCTTGACTCCGAGGCGAAGAGTTTGGCTGAACAAAAGGGGGGATATAGATGGAGCCCACGAGGTGTTCGCCAAATTCGTGGCCGAGACGAGTGAGATTTTGAAGTTGTCTCTCGTACGTTCTGACATTCTGAAGGAGCTCAATATAGATGAGCCCATGGAGACGGCTGCTGCGAGGGTCGGTGTTCAAGATTTCTCTGGTTTGAATAGAGGAACTCCAGGCTTAGTTGTCCTAGGATCGAAGAAAACTTCAGAGGATCCAACATCCTCTGATTTAGGCGAAGGTAATTCCTCTCGAAAGACAAACCCCGAACCGCTTCCTGAGAAGAGCACCGAGCCGGAGAAGGTTGTGGACCCTGTTTCTGAAAAGGAATCAGAGGAGTGTCCCGAGACGGTGCCTGAAGAATGTGGAGGAGATGAGGACAGAATCAAATGCTTCACTGATCTGGAGCAAGAGAAGACCATAACCCCCGAAGAGATAGAGATTTATGATCCTCTCTTCTTTGTATAGTTAAAAACTTTTAGTTGATGCCTGGATGGCTTTATCCACGTTTGTAGTCTTATTTAAGAACTATTTCTTTTGTTTTGTTATCACTTGATCTATTCAAGATATCGGTTTAAGGAAAACGCCTTGTGTTTGATAAATGTGTTTGCGAAGAAATGTTAAGTGTGCTTCTTTTGTTTGGTGGTAAGTCTAAATGCTTTGCTTGTATTGTCTTGATAAGATATAGCTATTTAGATGAATGGATCTAAGTATGGGTTTGCATAGCAGTTATGTTTGAGATGAATAATTCGGCTTACAGACATGTTACCGTAAAGTTCCCTACTCCGAAATTGATCATAAGTTTGCATAGTTTAGTTTGAACATTTCGATTTACGGATACATTACCATAAATGTATTCGCTCAGACAATGGACATTTATGCTTGTATAGGTTAGGATGAACATTTCGGTCTATGGATACGTTACCGTAAACATATTCGCTCCAACAATGAACAAATATTTGTATAGCGCGCTTTTGATCCTAAGAAGGATGTAATGATTTATCCATAAGGATGTAGTAGTTCGTTGCTGTGGCCAGCAGCAACGAAAGTGAGATGAGATGTCTAGTTAGTTAAGACTTTGAATAATCCGTAAAGGATGTGGGTAGGATACCTGTTTTGTTAAGGCTTTAGTAATCCGTAAAAGAAGTGATTTGAAGATATTAGCTTTAGTTAGACATATAGTTTGTCATAAAGATGGGAGTATACGTACCCACTCCTCCCCCCCCCCTTTTTAAGGAGGGGGCAACTGAATCCATCCGAAGAGTGGCTGCCTACGTACCCTTTACAGGGATCAAATCGCCCCGTAGTTCATGTGAAATAGCTTAGTGATAGTATTTCTTGAGATGCATTAGGTTCCATGATCTTCGTACTGGAACATTGGCCATGTTGGCGAGTTTGTAAACACTGGGTTTAACTACCTCTGTGATTCTGTAAGGTCCTTCCCAGTTTGCTCCCAGTTTTTCGGCATTCATTTCTGCTATGTTTTGGAAAACTTTCCACAAAATTAAGTCTCCTTCGTAGAATCTTCGTCTTCGAACATTGGAGTTGTAGTATTTTGCTGCTGCGTTCTGATAGTTCTGGATCTTGATTAAGGCTTGATCTCGTCTTTCGTTGATTAAATCCAATTCTTCAAGCAGTAATAGGTGATTGAGTCCTTCTTGTTCTGGAAGGAGTCTGCGGTGAACTCCAGGAAAGTGTATTTCTGGTGGGATGACACATTCCGTCCCGTAGACAAGGGCGAATGGGGTTTCACCAGTTGCTCGTCTTGGAGTTGTGCAGTGAGACCACAATACTCCCTCTAATTCGTCTGTCCAGCGTCCTTTCTTTTCATCGAGACACTTTTTCAAATCATCAAGGATTGTTTTATTGATTGCTTCCGCTTGACCGTTCCCTTGTGGATACCTTGGAGTGGACTTGCTAAGTCGGATCTTCCATTTTTTGCAGAAAGCTTCGAAACGATTAGAAATGAACTGCGAGCCATTTTCCATCACGATCTCGTATGGTACTCCATGCCTACATATGATGTTCTCCAGACAAAGGCCTCCACTTGTGAATCTTTAATGCTAGCGTATGAGTCGGCTTCGATCCATTTCGAAAAATAATCTGTCAAAACCAATAGGAATCGCTTCTGCTTCGAGGGGTGTAATGGCCCGACGATATCCATGGACCATTGCATGAACGGATACAATGATGAAATTGAGGAGAGCACTTCCGTTGGTTGGTGAACCATTGGTGCGTGGCGTTGATACTTCTCGCATTTGGCTAAAAACTCCTTGCAGTCTTTGATCATTGTTGGCCAATAATAACCGTGACGTTTGACTTTTATTGCTAGTGCTCTTCCTCCTAAATGATTGCCGCATGAATCGTTGTGAACTTCTTCCATGATCTTCCTTGCGTCCTTTCCTTCTATGCAACTTAAAAATGGTCCTAAGAATCTCCACTTAAAGAAATTTCCATTGAGTAAAATGTAACAAGCCGCCTGGGCTCGAAGCTTACGAGCTGCCCACTTTTCGGTTGGTAAGACCCCGTCGTATATGTGTTCTCTGATTGCTTCGAGCCATCTCTTATCGCAGCCATATTCTGCTTCATCGTAGATCGCGCTTGCTTCTTCATCGGGTTGTGATTCGACGACAGGGTCGTCGTTGCTTTCGATGATTGCCGGCTCTTTGAGAATGTCCTCTTCCATTGGAGCAGTATCGGGTTCGGTGGATGGTGGGTTTACCGGTCCTTCCTGCATTTCAATTGTCTCCTCCTGTCCGATTGTGACTTCCCTTGCTTGCTTAGCTGTTTTTGAATGAGTTATGGCGTTCACTGTGTAGGAAGGATTGATGCTCGGGTGCTGGATGAACTCTACCGGGATAATTCTCTTTAGATCTGGAACGGAAGTCGATGCAAGGGCTACAAGTGCGTCGGCTGAAGTATTATCTCCTCGTTGGATGCATGTTAGTACAAATTCTTTGAATCGTGCAGCCAATTCTTTGACGATCTTTAGGTAAGCTTCCATTCGATCATCATTTGCTGCATATTCGCCGCTGAATTGATTTGCGACCAACTGGGAATCGCAGAATGCTTGAAGCTGTTCGATCTTCAGGCCACCAACGAGTTTCATCCCGGCGATGAGGGCTTCGTATTCAGCTTCGTTTTTGGATGCGCGAAAACTCAAGCGAAATGATTGTTCCAGAATTTCACCGGTTGGAGAGGTTAGACGTACCCCTACTCCCGAGCTGCTTTTGGAGGATGAGCCATCGACGTGAAGTTGCCAGGGCGGGTTCGGTGTTTCGTGGTCAGTGCTCTCTTCAGGGAGTTCGATAAGAAAATCGGCTAGGACTTGAGATTTTGCACATGTGCGCCCGCGATACTCGATATCATATTCGCCCAGCTCGATCGCCCATTGTGCTAACCTTCCTGATTGACTTGGGCTGTGCAAAACGGACCTTATCGGGAATGTACTCAGGATCACGATTGAGTGCGACTGGAAGTAAGGCCTCCGTTTTCTTGCGGACATTACGACAGATAGTGCCAATTTTTCCATTTGTGGGTACCTCTTCTCGGCGTCTGTAAGGGTCTTGCTGACATAAAAGATTGGCATCTGTTCCCCGCGCTCGTCTCGGTGTACAGAAAAAGTGGCTCTCCTGCTACTGGTTTTACGAGAACTGGAGGGGTAGCCAGGTAAGTCTTAAGCTGTCGAAAAGCCTCTTCGCATTTTTCAGTCCACTCAAAATTCTTGTTCCCCCCGCAACGTATCGTAGAACGGCAGACATTTGTCGGTGGATCGTGAGATGAATCTGTTAAGTGAAGCTACCCTCCCGGTAAGTCTTTGTACTTCCCTTTTCATCTTCGGCGAAGTTGCGAACATTTTGTGACCTTTTTGGGAGTCACTCATACCCTGTTTTCTTGTAGTGTAATGGACTTGGTTTTATAAACATGTATATATATATATTAGAGTCTAATCGATAGACAGTGAAGCTCGCTTACGTAATTCTTCTTTGTGAAAGAATACTTTACGTGAGATAGTTCTAAAACCCTAGAGAGAAAAGACAATTCGTGTGTGACGAATTCAAGAAGGAATCTTGGCGGTACTAGCATACTGCATTTGATCCAGTTTGTGTGTGTGTGGATACCGATAGAGGCACGACACTTGGAGCGCTAAACAACCTCGAATCGTTTGGTTCATCGTTTCGCTGCAGAATATCCAGGTATATTCAAGACCATATGTTCTAGATTTAATTCAATATTTGCATGAATCTTGCCAATTAAATTCGTAATTAGTATTTATAAATTGTTATAAATTGGTACGAATTCCAACACGACTCTTATACTCTTATACTCTGTGTATATTTTACTAAACTATACATTTTTTAACGTTAATAAAATTCAAAATTTTCAAAGACCAAAAGTTAGAAACTTTGTGCGCGGGTTATGTTTTAAAATTAGTTTACTATTTTTTTTATATGTGTATTGTATTTGAAACTTGACCAAACCAATTCTTTGTAAAGCCAGAACTTATAATTTAAATTGCAAATCTTGATAATATTTATTTATTTAATCCGTTGATTAGGATGCACAAAACATTAACTCACTATAGTACCCGACCCTTATCATCTCATAAAGTTAAATTAGCAATTCAATTATATTCTATAAGCTTCTTATTCTTCTCTGGCTTCTTACTATTTTTTATACGTAACTGATTAATTAAATTTAATCCCAATGAAACGTAAGAATTTTGAAACACCAGGCGCATGAATATATTTATTTGTTGGTGAGCTTGTGTCATCGCAATCGGTTTGAGACTTTGAGGATACCGAGTTGGCATTCATGTCATCATCGTAACAATAACATGATGAATAACAACTTAAAAGAGAGAGATATGCACTTTTGTTGACACCGAAGGTTCTCATATATATCCTTAAGTTTCATGTACTTCTCGTAGCTGTTTGGAAATTCCACAAAAAAATCGACTTTTAGATAAAGTTCTTTTTTGAGATTTGTTATATGATATGAATCTAAAATCTGAAGAGCACCACCTCCAGTTTCTTGGCAGGTGTGTTGTTTTAATCAATGAAACCATAGCTGCATTTCTGGAGCTGATCCAACCACAAAAGAGGTTAATAATTAATCAAGAAGATCACACTGTTAAATTAGGAAAGAAATCTATAATTTGGGAGTCGAAACTCGCACAACTAAATTTTGTAAAAAAAATTTAGGGATTCGAAAAACTTCTATTAAAAAAAACACAAGAACAGAGATCCAAAGATGGTGTTTTTATTCAACCTGTTTAGAAAGCTATTGCAAAGAAAATAACAAGTGTTTTGCTAGGTAAAATTGCGGATCCTTTTTTCAAAGGGGTGCATGTCTATTTATACAGGAATAAGTCGGCTAGGCCTTTTCTTAAACGATAAAGGAAAACTTCCTTATTCTTCGGGATTTTCCTTTCTGTAAGTCGGTTATGACATCTTGGGCTTTACATATGGGCTCGGCTTCCAACTTCTCTCGAGCTCGGCCCACTAATGTTTCTTCATTGCGAACTCAGCCTTTCTCACACTACTCTTCGTAACCTTGGGCTCGGCCCATGATTACTCAGATGTTTGCTTTGTCGCCGAGCTCGCCGGCTTGTCATACTTGCTGAGATTACCATTGTGTCGCCAATCTCGCCGGCTCATCATCGTATTGCCGAGCTCGCCTTCTTGCCGAACTTGCCGCCTCGCCGTGTTGCCGAGCTTGTGAATGTGTTGCCGAGCTCATCGGCTCGTCGTTGTGTTGCCGAGCTCACCGGCTCGTTGTTGTGTTGCCGAGCTTGCCTGCTTGCCGAGCTTGCCTGCTTGCCGAGCTTGCCGGCTCGCCGTGCTGTCGAGCTCATCAAGGTGTTGCTGAGCTTACCGGCTCGTTATCGTCTTTTGGTTCATCACCAATATTGTTGGCTCATCGCCGTCTTTTGGCTCGTCACCGACATTTTGGCTCGTCACTGTTTCTTGGTTCGTCGCCAACTTCTTGGCTCGTCACCATTTGTTAGTTCGTCGCCAACATGTTGGCTCATCACCGTTTGTTGGTTCGTCACCAACATGTTGGCTCGTCACCGTTTGTTAGTTCGTTGCCAACATGTTGGCTCGTCACCGTTTGTTGGTTCGTCGCCAATTTATTGGCTCGTCACCGTTTGTCGGTTCGTCGCCGTTTGTTGGCTCGTCACCGTATCACCCAAGCTGGTTCGTCGCCGACATGTTGGCTCGTCGCCGTCTTTTGGCTCGTTACCAACATGTTGGCTCGTCATCGCTTTTTGGTTTGCCACCAAAACTAGGTCGGCCCATCCCGCTGGGTTTGGTTAGGCCTAAAATCTTTACTTAGCCATTTTCAGCGGTCAATCTCGAGGAGGTGGAAATTGACCCCAATAGTTTGTTGGAATTCGTACCGGTTTATAATAATTTATAAATTACTAATTGCGAATTCAATTGTCAGGATTCATGCAAATACTGAATTAAATCTAAATCTTAGGGTTTTGAATATACCTAGATATTCTGCAGCGGAAAAACAAACCAAAACTTTCTGAGGTTATTTAGCACTCCAAGTGTCGTGCCTCTATATATATATATATATATATATATATATATATATATATATATCTTATATACATATATAATATTATCTATAAAACCCAATATATTGATCCAGTCTGCTTAGGTGTGTGATCCTATAGGATCAAATAATATTAGCAATGAACTTTTAGGCCCATAGATTATAAGCGGTCTCTAGCAAGACATTACAACCACCTAATATTATACGATTGTCAAACCTCGACAATACAACTTTAATTAGAGTAAAGTACAAATGATTTCAGGACATTCCCAACATAGTTAGCCCTCCAGCTCATCATAGTCAGTGATGATGATGACGAGGTGATAGCTGGTCATCTCCGAGATTGTCCTCCGAGACCTCTCTTATGCTGCCGAACCGCTTTGGTGGAAATATTTGTCGAACCACTTTGGTCCGCCGTGCTTACCGAGGTGAGACAATATGTGCCGAGGTGTTACCGAGCCACACTGGCATGTCGTGTTGTCGAGCCATCTTTTCTTTGACATGCTGCCGAGTTGTTCAAGTGTGCGCTGCCACCCACCTACTTTGTCACTTGTGTTACCGAGCCATTTTGGCTCGTCATATCAATGAGAATTTCAGGCTGTCATGTTGCTGAGCCATCTTTCGTTCAACTTTTCTTTTTGGGTCGGCTAAATTGCCTCGGCAACCGTCGCTGTCAAACTGTCCGGGTTGTCTGGCTGCCGAGCCATCTTTGGTTCAGCATTACTGTAGAAATGTCTTGGCAGCCGACGTTACCGTACTGTCTGGGTTATCTTACTGCCGAGCCATCTTTGGTTCGGCATTACTGTAGAAATGTCTTGGCAACCGACGTTACCGCACTGTCTGGGTTGTCTGACTGCCAAGCCATCTTTGTGGTACCGAACCATGGCGACACACTGCCAAACCATTTTGCTGAATTTGATCTATTTTTGGCTCGGCGATGATATTGGTTTGATGACGAAATATTTTTTCCTTATCACAACCATAACTTTATTGGGAACTGTAAACATTTTTATTGGTTCCCGAGGTCGCGTGGTATCACGCGCTGTGCTTTTAAGTGTCTACATATTCAGATCCTTGCCCCACTCCTCATAACTCACTTCTCCAAACTTCCAAAAAGACAGGTATCTCCCTTCTCTCTCTTCTTTTCTCTCTTTTTATGTTTTAAGTTTTGGCTAGGTTTTTATTGATTTCTATTCCGCCGATGAATCTTTGAGTTTTCCGACCTATCTTTAAATGTGGCTCAGCAGTTCTCTAATTTATCCGATCCATCTTCAAATTTCTCCGGTGACTTCTTGCATTTTCCGATCCATCTTCATACACCTACGGTGAGTAAACGAATTTCCCGACCCATCATCATCTGGATCGCGATGTTGCCTAGATTTTCCTTGTCTCCGAACCGAAATTTCTCGAATATTTTCTAAGTATTGGCGTGTTTCTGAGCCAAGATCTCTGATGTCGCACACCGCCGAGCTGGAAGATCTATTGGTTCGGCGAACTCCGCTTCACTGCTTGGAAGTAAGATGGTGTTGTCTCCTCAGGTTACCGAACCAGTCGAGCCTAGTTCACCGTTGGGTTGGCTACAGATTGATATCCCATCTTTGGTTGATAATGCTTTTGATGCCGAGGCAGATGCTGAGGCAATTTTGAAACAGAAAGCCCTTGAAAAAATCAAAGCCGAGCCAACAGAATATAGTCTTGACAAGGCTGAAAAGGTACGGTTGGAGAGGCTGTTTGCGAGCCACCAAGCTAGCACATCGACGAGGCGCTAACCTAGGAGGAAAGCTCCTAAGAAACGAGCCGACCCACCTGGTTCGTCTTTGTGCACCACTTAATCCTTGGAAGCATTGAGGCATCGATTTAACATTTTAGAAGACGTTGATTTGATTTTTCCTGCCTCAACAGACCGAGCCGAAGCTCCGCCGCCTGGGTATTTTACTCTCTATGAGAGTTTCTTTTACCAAAGTCGACTATGGTTTCTAATTCCTGGATTGATCATCTGTTTTCTGTCGAAGCATGAATTAGCGCCGAGCCAAATTCCTCTTCGAGGGATGCGTCACTTGGTTGGGATTCTGGTTCGGAGCTACGAATATGACGTGACTGTTCGCGTTTCACACTTCGGCAGTTCCTTGAATTTCGGAAGATTAAAAACTCCAAAGCCTACTATGTCTCTAGTAAGAAGAAGAGAAACATTATTGAAGGCTTCTGAAGCAAAGATAGCGACTGGGGGAGCTATTTTTTCTTTGTTCCTATCAATGATGCCACAGTAGAAGCCGACTGCGTCTGCCATGTCAAGTCGGAGTGTGGAACTATTGGTGGACGAGCCGTAGAATTTTCAGGAGATCTATCAGGTGTCTATCTTGTAGCGAGCTGGCCAATCTTTCTTTTCTTTTTTTTGCAGTGCGGCAGATTTTCCCATGTTTTCCAGAAGATACGCTTACGCTTCGAACACGTTTGCTGCAGAAAAGTGTCATTGGGGAAATCATTTTTCACTGAAGAGAGTTGAGAGAGCCCGAGCCATCTTTGCCGGCGTTGAAGTATCTGACAGTTCAGAATCCGAATCTACATCTCAAAATTTTCAGGAAAAAGCCATGGGAAAGAGACCGACGATCCGTGATAAGCAAGCACTGAAAGAGAAGAAAGCAAGGGAGGCAGCTAGCCGAGCCACCGAGGTGGCTGATCCGGTTGAACAAACCACTGAGCCAACTGCCGAGGTGATTGGCCAGACTGACGCCAAGGTGAAGCAACATCTTCTTCCGAGCCTCCAGTTCTTGATGTCGAAGCTAGGGAAGTGGTTTCGGCTCATGTTTCGGTCGTCAGGCCTTCTGTTTTAGCCATATCTCAGCATAATGAGGGCAAGAGGCTGACTCCTGGTAAACGTTCCACTTCCGAACCTGACAAGGAAAAAACTAAGGAAAAACAAGAAAGAAAGAAATGCCAAAAGCCTACCGATCTCACGTCTACCGAGCCGGTGCTGACGTCATTTAGGCATGAAAGATCTGAGCCAATCTATAATGATGAGACAGCCTCAGCAACTCTCTTCTCACAGGTTCGCTGCTCGAGGACAGACTGCCGCCTCTTGATGTGATGTCCCATGGTGATCTATACGCCGATATGTCACTCCGAGGCACCAAGGTATGTTTGGGGATTGCATTTTTTGCCGAGTAAAAATACTAAGTACTGATAATATTTTTTCTTTTTATCAGTTCGTCGCATCCATCAACAAGATCGTTGCCGCCTTCGAGCAAGATATGCAAAAGGACAGGCGCCGGATCGAAGATGCTCAAAAAGATGCATCCTTCTTTAGGAAAAAAGTCGCCGAGCTGGAGAGTAAACATGCTGACGAGCTGGCAACTGCTTCAGCTCGGATCGAAGCTCTCGAGAAGGAAACATCGTTCCTCAAGGATGAGTGGAACAAGGCTAGTGATCTAGCTATGAGGTTGGATCGTTCTAAGCAAAAGAAGGCTGCCGAAATCAAATCTCTGAAAAGATAGCTCGCCGCTGCTCATGCCTTGCATGAGTGAAACGTTAAAAAAGCCCAGAAGGCGGCAAGGCGAGAGATGTTGGGAAAGTTTTAGGAGCGGCTCGGTAATATTGAAAAGAGTATTGACGAACTGAAGGTGGCAAAAGAGAAGGAGCTCGATCTAGTCCAGGTTGACAGCAACCTACAGTTACTCGAGATTCTGCAGAAAGATGACGCGCCAGCTCTGGACTCTGAGGTGACGAAGCTGGCAGGGTGGAGAGCTGACTTGGCCGATGTGAGTGATGAGTTTGAGAGGATTGAGGCCAAGCTAAAGAAAGATCTGACGCTTTTACCGGTTTCCTCTGACTCTGTAGACACTCTCCTTGGGAGCGAACCAATGGAGAATACAGCGGCGAAGGTCGGACTTACAGATTTTGCAAGCTCCAAAGTCGGCACCCCGGAGTTGCCAATGAAACGACTGTCGAGCTAGACCCTCCCAACTGATCTTTCTCTTTATGTTTCTTTGATTCAAAACTTTTCTCTGGTATTTTGAACAGAAGTGCCTGGAGGGCTTTATCCACTCGGTTTTTGTGTATTAGTGCTAAGTTTTGTAATAGCTGTCATCTGTTGGCGTGACACCTTTCATCTTTGTTGGATTTTTGCTTATGTTCTCGTTTGCGTATGTTTCGTTTGCATTTTGATGTGATATATCACGAGCCATCGTGTTAGGAAACGTATGGTTGTCTTTGTTTTGAGCGCTTTGTTGTCAGTTTAGGGTTTGCGATGTTCCGACTTATATTCCCATTTTTTGACAATGAAACATGTTTAAAATCTCATACTAACCGGTGGATTTAGTATTATGTTTCAGAGATGTGTATGACCAGTGTACCAAGAGGTGTTTACTGGGTTTAAGAGTTTACTTCGAGTTTTAAGACTTGCGAGTTTTTGACTTACGGGTCCCTCTCGAAGGTAAACTTGTAAGAATATCGCTCAGGATATACCTTTCGGATATTAGACCAGATATACCCAGTCAGAATTTATATAACGCACTTATATACCCGTGAGAGGGTGTTGAAGAACCTTATTCCATATAGAAATAACGGTTAAATCCATAAAGGATGTGATAGTTCGTCTGTTGTGGCCAGCAACAGGCAAAATGATAGAATATCCGCGAAGGATGTAGAGTTGTGATTTGCGTAGATAAGGTGACACGAGTTTGTGTTCTTCAAAATTTGAAATCGTTGTCTTTGATAAGTGTAATGCGAAAGTCGCATTTTCGAAACATGGGAGTATACGAGACATGGAAGTATACGTACCCACTCCCCCCTTTTTAAGGAGGGGACAGTTGAACCGTCCGAAGACGAGCTGCCTACGTACCCTTTTCAGGGATCAAGTCGTCCCGTAGTTCATGTGAAGTATCTTAATAATAGTACTTCTTTAGGTTCATTGCGTTCCAAGACCTCGGTATCATAATGTCAGACATGTTTGCGAGCTCGTAGACTCCCGGTCGAACTGTCTTGGTAATTTTGTAAGGTTCTTCCCAGTTTGCTCCTAGCTTGCCAACGTTTGTTTCAGCTGTGTTCTGAAAAACTTTTCGGAGAACCAAGTCGCCCTCTTTGAACTTACGACTTCTGACATTGGAGTTGTAATATTTTGCCGTCGTCTGCTGGTAGTTTTGGATCCGGATCAACGCTTGGTCTCGTCGTTCATTGAGCAAGTCCAATTCGTCGAGAACATGAGATGATTCAGTCCCTCCTGCCGCGAAAGAAGTCTACAGCGGACTCCGGGAAATTTCACTTCGGCTGGAATGACGCATTCTGCACCATAGACAAGGGCAAAATGTGTTTCTCCGGTGGCTCGTCGCGGAGTTGTCCGGTGTGACCATAGTACTCCTTCAAGCTCGTCCGCCCAACGCCCCTTCTTTGCATCCAGGCGCTTCTTCGGGCCATCGAAGATAGTCTTGTTTGCTGCTTCGGCTTATCCGTTCCCTTGTGGATAGCCTCGCGTAGACTTGCTGAGCTGTATCTTCCATTTCAAGCAGAAAGCTTCAAACCTTGTAGAGATAAACTACGAGCCATTATCGGTGACGATTTCGTATGGAACTCCATGCCGACATAAGATATTTTTTCAAATGAAATGCTCGACTTGGGCGTCCTTTATGTTGGCGTAAGAATCTGCCTCGACCCGTTTGGAGAAGTAATCTCTTTTGCTTAGATCTATGTAGAGGTCCGACAATATCCATTGACCATCTCATGAACGGGTAGGGTGCCGAGATCGATGACAGCAGTTCGGTTTGTTGATGGATCATCGGGGCATGTCATTGGCACTTTTCGCACTTGGCGAAGAACTTCTCGCAGTCCTTCACCATAGTCGGCCAGTATAACCGTGACGCTTGATCTTGACCGCCAAGGCTCTTCCGCCGGAGTGGTTGCCGCATGATCCACTGTGAACTTCCTCCATGATTTTTCTAGCTTCGATGCCTTCGACACAAGCCATCAGCGGTCCTGAGAATCTCCTCTTGAAGATGTTTCCATCTAAGAGAACGTATCGAGCAGCTTGAGCTCTGAGTTTTCGGGCAGCCCATTTATCTGAAGGTACCTCGCCGTCCATGATGTATACGCGGATTGCTCCCATCCATTCTTTGTTGCATCCGTAATCCATTTCTGTTGGTTATGGATCTTAATCCATCTCTACTGCTTCGTCTTCGGCTGGAGGATCCGTTTCGGGCTCTTCCTCTACCTCGATCGTTTTGTTTTCAGCCGAGGGTGACATGTTTTGGTCTTCCTCCATAGTGGTGGTGTCATCGCCGCTTTTTCTGCAGAAATTCTCCCGGAAGTATCTTTGGCTTGATTGGTTGTTTGGGAGCGGGTAATCGCGTTCACAGCGTCAGAGAGTTTGATGCTTAAGTGTTTGATGAATTCCACTGGGATTATCCTTTTCAAGTCTGGATCGGAAGTGGATGCAAGTGCTGCTAGCGTGTCTGCCGAAGTGTTTCCGCCACATGGTATTCGTGTCAATGTGAATTCTTCGAACTGTGCAGCTAGTTCCTTGACGATCTTCAGGTAAGCTTCCATTCGGTCGTCTCTGGCTGTGTACTCACCATTGACTTGGTTGACCACCAGCTGCGAATCACAGTAAGCCTGGATGTGCGAAACCTTGAGTCCGCGGGCGAGTCTCATTCCTACGATTAAGGCTTCGTACTCTGCTTCGTTATTGGATGCGTGAAAACCCAAGCGGAATGATTGTTCGAGGATTTCGCCTGTTGGAGAGGTTAAACGTATGCCTACTCCCGATCCTCTTTTTGATGATGACCCATCTGCATAGAGCTTCCATACTAGGCTTGGAGCTGGTTCTTCTATTTCTTCTTGCGGGAGTTCTATCAGGAAATCTGCAAGGACTTGAAATTTCGCACAGGTTCGGCTCCGATACTCGATGTCATATTCGCTCAGCTCTATTTCCCACTTCGCCAACCTTTCGTACTGGCTAGGACTATGCAGGATGGATCGCAGAGAGAAAGTAGTCAAAACCACAATCGAATGTGACTGGAAGTATGGTCTCAGCTTTCGAGCAACATTATTACAGACAATGCCAGCTTCTCCATCTGTGGATATCGGGTTTCAGCGTCGATGAGAGTTTGACTGACGTAGAAAATAGGTTTCTGCTCGCTGTGCTCTTCTCGAATGAGTACTCCGCTTACTGCTGTTGTGGAGACAGCCATGTAAAGGAATAATGGTTCTCCTTCCACTGGTTTCGTGAGCACTAGAGGGCTGGCTAGGTATTCTTTTAGCTATTGAAATGCCTGTTCGCATTTTTCTGTCCACTCGAACTTCTTGTTGCCACGCAGCGTATCGTAGAAAGGTAAACACTTATCGGTTGATTGAGAGATAAATCGATTCAGTGCGCTGACCCGTCCTATCAGCCTCTGGACTTTGCGCTTTGTGTTTCGGCGATGCCATTTGTATGAGCGCGTTGATTTGCTTCGGGTTGGCTTCAATTCCACGATGAATGACCAGGTATCCGAGGAACTCTCCAGACGTCCCCGCAAATCTGCACTTGGTCGGGTTGAGCTTCATGTTATGCAGGTTTAGTTGCTTGAAACATTCTTCCAAATGAGCTACATGATCCCTTTCTTCCAGAGACTTCACCAACATGTCGTCTATATAAACTTCCATTGTCTTCCCGAGTTGGTCGGCGAACATTCTGTTCACCAATCGCTGGTAAGTTGCTCTGGCATTTTTGAGGCCGAAAAGCATCACTTTGTAGCAGTATATTCCACGGTCGTGATGAACGCTGTCTTCTCTTGATCGTTTGGATTCATCAGGATCTAGTTGTATCCGGAAAAGGCATCCATAAATGAAAGGAGTTTGTTGCCCGTTGTTGCTTCTACCAATCGATCGATATGTGGAAGCGGGAAGCTATCCTTCGGGCAGGCCTTGTTCAGATCGGTGGAAATCCACGCATACGCGCCACTTTCCATTCTTCTTTTTCACCACAACATGATTAGCGAGCCAGTCTGGGTACTTTGCTTCGACTATTGATCCGACGCGTACCAAGTACAGCAACAAAATAGCCACATTTTTCTTATTACAATTGTCGTTGCAAAAACGTGGCTTTATTACCGACAACTTTGAGACTACAGCTTTGCGACTTTTTAGTAGTCACAATATCGTTGTTAATTTATGACCATTTTGCGACTGCTATAATAAATCTCAACTCGATCGCTTATTCGTGGCAAATATGCGACTACATTGCCATAATTTATTTCGGTCGTATTTTACCAATTTATTTGCGACGAGTTTAACCAAGTCTGAATCTAGTCGTAAAATAGTTGTTTTTAAGTTGTAAATTTTTGTGACGACATATGTAATCGTATTTTTGTAGTAACAAACTCCCAATTTTCTTGTAATGGCACATGCAAAAAACTTTTATTTGACTAATTCATATCCGGGCTTTGGAAGCTGAAGATAACTGTATAGACAGAAGCAAGAAATGGAAATTTAGTTGAATACAAGAATTACAATATTTACCTTGACAGATTAGCTTCAACTATTTAAAAAAAAAAAAACCTGAGATGCAACACCAACACCAAGCGCATCGAGAACCTATAAGAACGATGCAATACATGTTAATGAATAGATAAATAGAGGTTAAGTATGGTTTTTGTAATTTAAATTGCAGTAAGTAACCTGGTTAGTGAGATCTTGTGTTTCTTCCCGAGGGATTTCATCAATTCCATCTGACATCATCTCTATTTGCAAAACACAAGAACAAACATGACACAGCCAATATTTGCGATTACACTGACCTTAAAACATTCTCTTAAAGATTTAACTAAGATAAAATAAAAAAATATTTTTGGAAAAACAAGACGTGCAATTTAAAAGTCGATGTGTGACAAAAATATTTTTATCTTTTTATCATTTAGAAAATATTTTTTGTACACATCATATTTTTTATTTAATTTTATAATTTCAAATTAAATACATATACTAATTATACATTTGATTTTAACATTATAAAAAGAATTTGAAAAGTCATTATTCATATTCTAAATTAAACCAGAAAACTGAAAAATTATATGAATATAGTTCACTAAAATAATAACATGTTTAATAAACTTAGTTATCCTCACACACAAATATTATAAAAAAAAATAACAAACAAGTCCTAACAATTAAAAAAAAATTAATCTAGAACTAAATTCGTTGGTAAGTATTACATCTAATAAAGAGAAAAATAAATAAAATTAAGGTATGCTTAAAACAATAATTGCAATTATACATAACTAAAGTGAAAAAGAGAATAAAAGCAATTTTTTTAAAGAAAAAAATTAAAAGTATTTACATGAAAATATAAAATGAGTTAAAAAAAATTAAGATTGTTATATTTTGTGATTTTATTTTTAACAAAAATAATAAAGTTTAAATATAACTATAAGAGGAGGAGAAAATAAAAGCTCTGCAAATGCAAAAATATATAATTTCACAAATGCCACTTTTGGTGTGTCAATTTTCAAAAATGCCACAATGAGTTGTCTATTTTCAAAAATACCACTTATTAAGGATTTTTTAAACCCTAAACCCTAAAATTCTGAATCTTAAAAAGAGTTTAATCCCTAACAAATCCTAAACCCTAAAAACTAAAGCCTAACATAAAATAATTAACACAAACTTAAATGATATTTTGAATAAATGATATAATTTTAGTGGTATTTTTGAAAAAAATTTAGAATGTGGCATTTTTGAAAAGTGGCATTTCAAAAGTGGCATTTTTCAAAAAAAAATCTGATATAAATGTAACTAATATCTTAATTAAAATATAATAAAAATATATTGGGAAAAGTACGAGGTGAAATTTTAAAGTTGATGTGTGACAAAAATAGATACATTTTTTAACCTTATAAATAATTTTTGTATTTTTAATTTCAAAAAATTAAGTTTTTTTAATTCAATCAATAGTTTCATGTTATAAATGTTACTGATAAAAAATCATAGTAAAAAATATATTGAAAGAAAATAACGAAAACTTAAACATAAACAATTAAATTTAAATTCACATAAAAGTGTAATGTATTTAAAATAATACTAAAATATTATGATAAATAGAAAATAGAAAAATTAATGTTTAAATAATAGAATACTAATATGCTAAAATACCATAATTTGATAAAATATGTATATAAGAAAACATAAATATATTATAATTTACGTATGATATTGTAGCCATGCTTACGTATTTGTAGCAAATTGATGGTTGAGACAACTTTGCTACAAATTTTTCGTTATGAGTATTGGCTCGTCGCTAATCCTATTTTGTAGTTAATAGTAGCAAGTTTGCCACAAATTTTCACAGAATTATGTTGTCGCAATTTGTAACAAATAAACAATTTTTTTTTTTCGAAATGATAAAAAGGTAAAAAGATTTTTGTCCCACATCGATTTTTAAAACACTAAACATACCAAATCCATGATGAATCAAGCATGTCATGTCTGAGGCCTCTTCAAACCTCAGGTCTTTTTGTTAAAAAGAGATTCAGCAGATTGAGTAGTAGAGTTTACGTGTGACTTTTGTTTTGCCTTTTTTTACATATAAAATTAGGTTATTAATAGTTGGTGCCAAAGATTTGAACTTTGAAGAGTTGATTTAATTATATAAATTAAAAAAATTCCAATATTTAAAATCATAACACAGTCTTGTCATTTGGCTAAAACAAATTTTACCAATCAAATTCTTATCCTTCGATTCACTTTTCTTTTCAAAAGTTTTACAATTTTGTTTGTTATTATGTTTGTTGTTCGGGGCTTTTTGGCCGACGACAAAGGTAAACAACGCCCAAAGACTTTAGAAATATAAAAGTTCTGAATATATAACTGGATTATTTTAACTCATCTGGTGCGTGTAAAGTATGACAAAAAAAATTGCTGACTCGTTACATAGAAAACGAAATGAAACCCTTACGAAAGCTTCAAAAGTTTTTACCAAGTTCAATCTTTTTCATCAGTGTCATCGTGTGGTGGAGAATAGAATCCAAGATTCCGGCAACCTGAAAGGAAAAGAAAAAAACACATTTCATATAAATGCATTAACCAATTATAAGAAGAAGAAGAGGCTTCTAATTTCTTTACTAACCGTGAAGACACCACCGATAATGGCGCATACGTTGGTGATGAAGTGAGAAAATGATTTGGAGTTTTCGGTTATGAGAACCTGCAAACAAACAAAAAGAAGAAGATGACGACCAGAGGGTAACAAGGGCTGTTGTCACAGGTCGGCCCAGCCCGTTTCAGCCTTCACTCTAAAATCTAAGCCCATCTAAAGACCTGCCCGCGGTTAACCAGAAAACAAAATACAAAGAAAGATGGCGGGTTTTTCCCGGCCTGTTCAGCCCTGACGGGCTTGGAAGCTAAGCAGGCCGGGCACGTGCCAGCCCGCTGGTTTTTGACCCACCGTACCATTCCCAATCTGTGTAACATATATGAGTAGGCCGCAAAAGGAATGTTGAAGCCTACCTGCATCGGTGAGAGCTCGAAGTGAAACTTGGCGACTGGTAAATAGTAACTATGAGCAACGCTGCTATGCGCTGTGTACTCGTACTCCTCAATCAATGCCTGTCCATTTCTTTTTACTACCTCTGTCTTTACTATTTGAAGATAATGCTCAATCTGTCCATGGAAAACAGCACCTTAGAGCATGCTATAGAGCATAATTAGATAACCTGAATAGTCTTTTTCTAAACTATACAAACTTACGGTAACATTAGGGCCAAGATCACGTTGGTTTATGAAGGCACGGCCGTCCAAACGGTCGTGGCTTCGACCGAGATACGGTGACAGGCGCTTTAAATCAGCAAATGTCTGTGGCAAAATCCTCCGCCCAAATGAAAGATGGTTAACAACATGGGACATATTCATCTGAGAAGAATCAAATGAATGAGATCCCGAGCGAGCTGAAACCATTAGGTTGCCTGGAACCTGCAAGTTTTTAAGTGATTTAAAAGACAAACAGACAAAGCAAGATTAATTTCTTCCAATCAAATGCTTACCTTCTTTACACGCATGTATCCTTCAATTCTACATCCTCCTGTAGAAGGTGCCTTTTTTAAAGTTTTCGACGTATTGTCTGATTTGTCCTCCAATGCTAGTTTCTGGGGCTCTAGATGGATTGATTCAACCAGACTCACTACCATCTATAGAAGAAGGCAAAATATTCAATAAATGAGGGGCAAACAGCAACTTTTGTCTTAACTTTTCTAAGGGGTATGGAAAAGATGTTGAAAAGAAACCTAGACCAACAACTACCTTGACCAAGCTATCTGTATCACGATCTCCATAGTAGGATTCATGCTCGTGGTGTGCATTGTCATCCCTATTAAGCAAGACAATGAAGCAGAGGAAAGAAAATTGGAGAGAACAGAGTTTAGGAGAATTGAGAAAATGGTCATCAATTATATGAACAAGTCAACTAGAAGTCACGTTCTCTGACCTAAGATCACTGCCTTTACGGAAAATGCGAATGGATGGATACCCTTGTATGTGATTCCTGGAGATTATTTGTAGAGGAAAATTCTTAGCACGTTTTATACCATAAAGCTGGTATAAATTTCCAGAGAATGCATTATGCTATAGCATATGAAATCCTAAAGAAAGTCCTTAACCTATGTATGGTATGTCTTTCTTTGGTTCGACCATAACTTTCTTTTGAAGAGGTGCATGCAATATTTTACATAAAACAAAAATCACTTATAAGAAGCCAATACAAACTTATAAAGTAACTGACTATCCCTCCTCTGGTTACGAATAGAAAATGCATCTTAGACCTTGGTTACAGAGAAATGAGTTAAAGACATCTCGGATTATCCCACATAAGTCGCCAATATATTACTGACTCATACTAGCCCATGCTCCTGAACACCCTTCAGTTTCAATTCTATTTTTGCATAGTTCATATGACATATTTGGTGGGAAGGAGTCTAGTAGCTTCTCTTGGTAACATAATGCACACTGAAGAAGCTATGGATATTACTTTTTGCACTGTAAGGTAAATTAATGAAGTTTTGTAGCTTAAGAATTCAAAATGGAAAACCAGATCAAATATGTAGGATATACCTCCGACAAAGATCACCTTCTTGGGTGCAGTCAACTTTTGCCAAAATGACACGTCCGTCCATTTCTGGATCATATCTACCAAAAACAAGAAAGTTGTAAGGAAAAATAGTATCAGAGATTTTTTATCTAAAGAGAGTATAATGGCATACCTCTCTTTTATTTGTTTTGCTGCTTTCTCCCATGATGGTTTCTGACAATGGAGACTAAAGTTATAGTCTTCAAGTAAGATCAGCAAAATTACCACTTTACTGTGCATAAAGTGCCGCCACCAAAAACTAATCTACTTTATAAGTTCGATATTCGACATCAAGTTGATCCTTAGATAAGCCTAGTCTTTCCATGAGGAAATTATTACGACTACAGCGAAAGAGCATTCTCAGGAAAGACTGACTATGTTACAGTAAATTGCACTTTAAGCATGTCTTAGGCACCAAACATGTAGGATCTCCTCTAGTAAGAACGCTAATATGACCCTTGCCAACAGGCAGCAAAATGTGGTTCTGGATGGAAAATATTCTGTGACATCTAGAATATATAAGAGACGAAGACACAAGATACGGGATGTACCAGGAGATTACACCAATAGCACCACGGAGCATAGAAATTAACAACCAAGATTGGAAATCTGCAAAATGTATGCTTCATATGTTGTCACCAGAAGCAAAAAAACAAGTACATACTAGGAAAATATTCCTAGTATTCTTGCATCTATTTACGAAATGCGCAATACGGACTTAAACAACTTACTGATGTGAAAATGTGTCGAAGTTGCGGCCAGTAAGTGATACAGAATCTTCAACTAATTCTTCACCAGCTTCATCTCCATGATTAATGAGCGCTGAAATTTCCCCGGAGTGAAACTCAGAACCAGTGGGTCTCAAATTCGAATCAATAGAAAACTTCCGAATTGTCTTTGTTACATTTAGCCTGTTCTGAAAACAAAAGTTAGCAAAATCAGGAGAGAGAACCACCGAAAATATTGAGTGACCAAATGGACATATTTTCAGAAAGAATGAGACTATTTTCAAACCCCACATATACAATAGACTATCTTTCACAATTATGGTGACATTTCGGATTTCACTCCAATAAAATATTGTGCAGTCCAAACTTTTTGGACGCACATAGCAGATATTTATACACTTCTAACAACAAAGAATTGTCATGAGTAAAAACAAAAAAAAACAAATAGAAACTTGAAATGAACGTATGATGAAACCAAACTTACAGTTCCTAAGACGTCACTGACATCCACAGATGCGAATTCGCATGAAAGTGACGGGAAACTGCCAAAAAATATAATCTGCATCTAGTTAGCAATCAGATAGATGCTGAATTTTGTATGACTTTGATTGGGCCACACATGTGACATTTCTGAAGAGATAAGGTGTGACTTTGATTGGGCCACACATAGAGTAACGTTGTTTATACACTCTTTAACCTGTTAAAAATGAAACTAATAAGAGATTTGTGTTGAAAAAAAAAATTGAGTATAATGTACCTTATGTTAAAATCTATGCGTAAGAAGTCTCCATCAGAGCTCCTGTCAACAATGATAGATGTGGAAGTGCTGACAGCCAAATAATTATTCAATTCCTGTAACATGAAACTTGCAAAGTCAAAACGGCATTCATTTTTCCTAATAGAAACGAATGGAGCATTCAACGAAATGAAAGTTCTAAACAGCAGTGAGGTTAGTCTTTTAACATATCAGTTGCACAATCGCCACAGAATGTCACAATCAGCGAGTCTAGTGAGCTTGAAACTTACCATTCCAAATAAAAATAACATAGAGATGGCTGCGACAATGGACAATCCAGCACCAGACAGAGTCGCTTCTGTCAAATCCCTCGGGATTTTCCTGCAATCCAAAGAACAGATATGAAATTTCTAGCATGTTCACGACTAAACCCTACCACTCTTGAATGTAGATACTCCACAAGATTATATCCACACTAAACTATCAATACAAATTCTGTAACTGCCTAGATCGAGGAAATTCCAAGTGTATAACAGGAGAAGCAAGCTTGAGAAATCTGCAAAACGAAGACAGAAACAAACCTGTAGAAATCGACGGATTTGATTTTGCTCGTGGAGACCATCTTCGCCGGATAAGAAGTTTACTGTGGAAACAAGAGCTGCTTTGGCCACTTCTAAAAGCTTCGAGACGAAGAACCCTCTCCCCTTGCGATTTATCTTCAGCTTCCAGATTTGAAACCTCTCTCCGATCGATACAATATTACAACACTAATCCCCTCTCTTTTGGCCCCTTTCCAATTTAACCCCAATAGTTTTATCGAAACATATTAATACCTTGTAGCCTAGTCTCACACCGTCGCACGGTTCGAATACGATCACCGTTTTGTGTATTAGGTTATTCCAATGTTCAAAAATTCGCTAGACGTTAATCCGCTGGTTGGATGTGGCCTAGGGCCGAATCAATAAATCGGGGATTATACGGGGATTAATCGGAGATTAGTTTTAGGGTTTATTTAATTTAATTTAAATATTTAATGTTAAAAATTAAATATATCATGTCAAATATAAATTAAATAATCACTCTATGTCAAATCATTTCAAATATTTAATTATTGATATGAAATTGACTCAAATCTTAATATAGGTCCAATAATTAACTATAATAAATTATATAAATGGAAACGTCTCAAAAAAAAAGGAAAAAAAAGGAAAAAACAAAAGATTGTTGTCCCACATTGACAAGGGGAGAAAGAGGGGTATCTAAAGCTGGTCTATATATTCTCATATTTGTTTGATAGTCCAATTGCGAGTGGGCTTCCTATATGTCCAAAATTTGCCACTGAATCATAAGATTTGGCCATATTAATCGGATAAAATTGGTATTAAAATCGAATAATCGGATTAGGCACACGATTTTGTAAATGTCCGAATAAACTATGCGATTAGGTGATAATCGCGGCGGTAGGACACCACCGATCGCCCAGGCGAGAGATAAATCGGCTAGGCAGCCGCGTTTTTGAACAGGGGGTTATTCATGTCTTATGCGCTTTGGACAGATAAATCTAGTGATTGTATTTAAATAGTTTTCTAGTTCCAATTTCCAATACATAAAATCATATATCAATGTAGAAAACTTATATAAAAAAATTTTGTTTCTGCTTTGGCTACCATCTCTGTGACATTGATCGATCGTGTAAGATGCTTTATTATCGTTAGTTTTTCTTCTTGTTCTAGATTCTGCTTCAGCGTCATGCATTAATGGTTTTTTTTTTTGTCAAAACGAGCCAAGTCAAGTCAAAAACACTTCGAATTTCTTCTATGAACATCAAACGCTCCCTAGAACATTCTTATTTATAGCATACATTCTTCTAATCCTTTATTCCAATTTGTGGGTTCCCGACCAGAAGCAATAACTAACAAACTAGATAAACCAAAATGTCACTGTCTAAAAATGAAGTATTCTTCTCTTTAAACTTGGAGATACTTGATGGCCGTCTGTACATCTTTATCGCCTCTTCCGCTAAATTTTAAGACCATTCTGGTTCCATTGGGTAATGTCGGATAAAGCTTCTCAAGATGGGCCAATGCATGCGATGTCTCCAATGCTGGGATTATTCCAACCAAGACACTCTCTTGAACGCTACAAACAGAGATCATGAAAACACAATGCAACTTCTCATGAGATGTGAAAGAAAAGTATAAAGAGAAAGAAAATGCTGGGCCAAGTAAGTACCTTCTAAGGCTTCTTCATCGGTAACACTATAGTATTCAGCCCGTCCCATGTCTTTAAGGAAACTATGCTCAGGTCCGACTCCAGGGTAGTCCAAGCTGTTAACATGAACTTTTACTCTTTATAAGGGATGTTAAGGAGGACCAAAAGTCTGCAGGTCGGTCAGGCCCAACCCTAGAAAGTTGACCAATGAGCTGGCCCGTTTTTAATTTCAAAATACCCAGGCCAAGCCTGTTTCAGGTCTAAGCCAGTCATTTTTCTTTGTATTTTTACAGGTTAACCGCAGGCCATCTGTAGCCCGCAGGTTAAAATTAGCGACATATCAAACTTTCAAATCAAGGCCGAAACGAGTCAGGCTCTAAAGAGGTCCTCAAACATTAATCCTACTCTTTAGATACGTACGGGTGACGAGGTAACCATGGGTTAAAACCGGATTTGAACAGAGAAGAACCTCTTACCCAGCACTGATGGAGTGTGGTTCAATGATTTGGCCATCGTCATCTTGCAGCAAGTAACTCAGAGCTCCGTGGAGTACACCGACATCTCCTTTTGTCAATGTGGCAGCGTGTTTGCCGCTGTCCAATCCAAACCCCGCTGCTTCACACTAATCATTCAAACTTCTGTATCATCGACAAATTCATGAAAAAGTCCCATTGCATTTGAACCCCCACCAACACAAGCAACCAGAACATCAGGCTTCCCGCCCCACTTCTCCATCGCTTGTCTCCTCGTTTCTTTACCAATCATGGCATAAAAGTCTCTGACCATCATAGGGTAACGATGAGGACCCGCAACGGATCCCAATATGTAATGTGTAGTCTCAACATTTGTCACCCAATCCCTTATAGTTTCGGATGTCGCGTCCTTTAAAGTGGATGTTCCAGAGTGGATTCCTCTTAGCTACAAGCACCAGAATTAGAGATAACAATTCATAAGCATTGCGAGTTTAACGCATGGAATTTGCATCACCTCAGCACCGAGAAGACGCATCCTGAATACGTTAAGAGCTTGTCTATCCATGTCTTGAGCATCCATGTAGATAATACACTGCAAACCAAAATGGGCACACACGGTAGCTGTGGCTACACCGTGTTGACCAGCCCCTGTCTCAGCGATAATCCTCTTCTTTCCTAAACGCTTGGCGAGAAGAGCCTGAGCCACAGCGTTGTTGATCTTGTGAGCACCTGTGTGTTTCAGGTCTTCCCTTTTAAGGTATATAAACTGTCCTTTACCGTTTTCTCGACGGTAATGCTCAGTGAGCCTCTCTGCAAAGTAAAGAGGACTTTCTCGACCCACGTAATCTTTCAAGATCTCTGCCAATTCTTTCTACAGTTTCATCAAACATCATTAATTAAACATTACCTACAAACGAAAAAAGCTTCCAGATTGAATCACGCAGAAGCATGTATTGCTTACGAGCATATGAAACGAATATATTAATTCCATATTTATTGTGGCAAATAACAACAATTTTCCCAAGACAACATTTAAAGACAGAAAAGATTTCATTTTTTTCTATTCTGGAGATTTTTATTTTGCATCCAAAAAAAGTTCCAAACATTTTGCCAATCATGATGCCAATGATGACGCTTAAAGCACAAAGCCCACAAAGCAACAGTTTATCTTCGAATCGACGAACAAGATAAAAACAAAATCAGCCGAGTTCAGAGAGGGCGTGCATAAGGGTTTCAGGGACGTACTTCCCGCCAAACTTCCCGAACCGACCAAATGAATCGGGCAGTTGCCACAGGGTCGGATCAGATCCAGCGTCATTGGTCTTCTCCATGAGAACAGCAGGGTCCTTGGCGATGGTGCAGGAGATGGAGAACGACCGCGAGTGAGACGATGGCAGAGGCGTAAATTTGGGGAGTTTGTAGGGCGGTGATGGTCAATTCAGAAGAAGCTGAAACGAATGGTCTGAAAGTAGCAGCGGTACCTGAGGTGGCCATTACTGAATCTTTTATCTATCGCTCAAGACAGTTTTTTTTTTGCTGACAAAAACCTTGAAAGCGAGGCCTTATTTTATAGATGGGTGATTTTGTGGAATAACCATTAAAAAAAAAAATTAACAACTAACCAAAACCCCTAAAACTAGTGGCTAGGATTGTGCCACATAGGGAAGGTTTGGTTAGTTTTTAATTTTAGTTTTTTTATGGTTATCCAATGCAATTACCTCTTTATAGATTCGTTTAAAAAAAAAAAAGTTTGTTTGTTCAATTTTGTGACCAGAAATTCTATAAAATACAGAAACGAATCAGTATCATATGAATAACAAAAATCAAGAGGAGGTTGGTTAGATGAGAGCGGTGTACATCTTTGGGGGTTGGATGTGTTTATCACATGCCTTATTTAGTGTTAACTTTCGGGGATAAAATTGCTTACATAATCCTCTTCTGGAATTCGCTTTTTTTTTTTTTTTTTTTTTCATCTAGGTCGATTATATTGAAAATTGGGTCAGAAAATACACATAAGACAAAGGCCGGTAGGGGACAAACCCATCCGTAGCCATGACGGTACGGAAATGACTGAACTAAAAGCCCAAAAAGGAAAATAAGGTCCAAACGATTACCGGGAGACTTAGGCCAAAAAACCGAAAAATACATCCCAAAACCAACCATGTATAGAAACAAGGCAAACACTAAAACTGATCTGAAAGCATACGACGAAAATGGCGGAGCTGAAAAGGAAACCACCAAAACCACTAGGGAATGTGGCTAAGCTAAGTCCATATCAAAAGACTTGACAATGTAATGCAAGAAGAATAAAACCACCAACAAGAAGGAAAGCAACTCAAAACCCGAAGGATCTTCAACTGATATTCAACCCAATACCACACGGGAAAGTTGTTGATGTATATCGCCGCTTGGAGAACTATTCTGAAAATATCGGAGAAAATAGGAACACAGTTCTGTTGGGCGAGGAAATTAAGACTCGAGCGCTTCATCTTCGAAAGAGAAAGACAACCAATAAACTTTCAGAACCAGAGACATCTTCACCAGAAGGAAATAGGCCCGATCAAACCACTAAACAGACAGGATTCGGGAAGTACAACAACAAAGAATGGCTAGAGAACGGAGCAGCCTAAAATTCCAACATATAGAGGAAAACGCAAACTACGGGAAGCGACAAAACCAGTCCAAGAACTCACTTATCCACTGTGAATAAGACCCAAGCCTCGACAACAACCAACCGATGACCCTAAAGAAACAACACCAAACTCACAAAACCTCTAGACCAAGTGAAGGCACACAACCACGACAACGAAGGACAACGGTAACAGAATAGCGGTGAAGGAAGCAAGGCGATCACCGTAATCCAGAACTGATCAACATAACAGAACAATGGTGAAGGAATTTGCTAATATAATCATTTTCTGTAAATAGTTTGTATTTGTTTTCTTTGTATTTTTATGCCAAATCTTAAAAATAATCTACGGAATATGCATCTGTCATTTGAATTCTATAGTAGCAAATGAGGCAATATATTTGGTAGGCCTAACATTTGGCATCAATCGATCTCTACAAGACAATGACCACTTCACTATCATCGTTTGGTTAATTGATTCGTTTCGATGTTATCTTGTTTGTATAAATAGAATAATCTAATTAGATTTTCTTTAAAATAAAAACATTTCTATATGATTATTAATTTAAAACTTTTGAAATTTTTTTATATATAACTATTCAGAATGTATTTTTGTAATTCATCAGAGAATTGAATTCATGGGGAGTTATGCATAGAAAAACATCATGTGTTATATTATTAGTGATCATAGGTAGACGGTTCGGTTGATGAGAAGCGAACTAACTCGAGTTCACCCAATGCTCGATTTCATTTTATTTTTTTCGGCTTCCAATATGTGTATGCTTTCTTGAGGAAAAAATATGGTCATGATGACCTTGAGAAAGACAAAAAAATAAGTGTTGTCTTTCCGAAATTTCTTCGGTGCTCAAGTGATAAAGAGGCAATGTGATTGACCGGACGGTCGAAATTTATGTAGGAATAGGTGTGGATTCATTTTTGGACATGGTTAAAAGGTGATCATTGGACTAATCAGATGCTAGGGGAGCTTAGAAGGAAGTTTGAGGAACAAAGTAAGGGTTCTTCTGGAGTGGTGTTGGAACTCTTAGGAAGCGAGTGCGATCGGACGGACTGTTCTCGACCAGAGATTTTTGTAAAGGATGCAAAAAGTAACTGGTTCCCGGCGTAAAGTTGGAGCATCCATTAAGCGTGAGACGTATCACAAGTGATTTCTCTTGATCATGATTGTGCGATCTTATTTTATCGATGGATAATGGATGGGTATTTATAGGAAAACAAATTTGATCCAAGTCTCGAGATCGAATTTTTGCGTAGTTGGATCGGATCAACCTAATATGAAGCAGCTTCTAGTAACAAGATTATGAACTCAAAGCTTGGATGGATCTATCAACTCATACCGAACAAAAATGATATAGAAAGTTGTGGAGAAAACCTTTCGTTTTGCAAAAACCATTTCAAGACCATATATCCAACCTCGAAACTTTCACTTTTCTTAAATGAAATTTTGAGTAAGCGAACTGATTTTTGAGACTAAATTATCGAATTGACCCCAAGATTTCTCCCAAACGTCTATTTCCCTTTCAAGAGCATACCAACACATTTAGAAGACTTTGGATCACCAAAAGGCTTTCTCGAATAGGTTATTACCATTCTTGCTTAATATAAAATTGCATGCCCTCTAGAAGGCTTGGATCCCCAAAATATTTTCTCATCCAAAAATATATTGGAGAATTTGGACTGTCTTTTTGGCGTATCTGAAATCGAGGTAGTATTGTAGAGTTTATTTGTGCTTATCCATGGATTATGTGGTATATCTGGAAAACTCGGAATGATAAATTGTTTAGCAAAATTGATCGGTCACCTTTGGACATCATATATATTGCCCGAAGAGAAACAGAGGTGTGGATCTTGGCAAATAGCTTGGAAGACACATTCGTAGGTGGACAAGTGATTGAGATCCCCCAATAACAACCTTCACATGTTTTATCAGTGGTTCTTGGAAGGGTGGTGAACAAACCAGTGGAATAAACTGTGTCCCGGAGCTGAAAGATGGTCTAGGAATCCAAGGTAGTTGCGGATGCATATCTCCCCTCCATATAGAACTGTATCACCTAATATGGGTCATGACTAGTTTTAAAGAGAAGAATCGCTTCTAATCATTTTTGTGACAGATTCTACGGTGTTGACTCTTACTGTGGCACATTCGGATGCATGGCCAAGTTTTGCACCATAATTAAGCGAGCTAGCGATGTTACATGAATCCTTCATGGCTTTTATTTTTGTGCACCGAACATGCGACAAAAATACGAAGGCTGATTTGCTAATGAAAATGGCGCACCTAGAAGAAAATATTTTCTTATATAGACATTTTGTTTTTTATTAGTTTAATAAATACACAATATATTTATTTAATCGATAGATGAAATGCGTTTCAAATTATCAGGGGTCGCAGCCCAATCCTTCATATTATAAAGCGCTTTTTGTCATCTATTCCTTTTATATTGATAATCGAACCAAATGTACCATTTACAAACATATAACCAAGCTACATGTATTGCAACAAGACAATAAACATGACTTACAAAAATAAAAAAATATGGCTCAACACATATGAGCAGTCAATAACCTAAACAGGGACAAGGCTTTCTCACTCTCAAAGCAATCTCGTAGCCACTCCGGATAACCACAAGCAGCATAAGATTGAGATCGATGATCCTTTGACATACTTTGTGCAATGAGAAAGGCTCCTCTATTGGCTCTTCTTGACACACTTTCCATTTTCCAATCCAAAAAATTCTTTAAGCTGTCCAAAATAGCATTGCCTTGAGAAGTAAAAGAATGCCATGCTTTTGGTCTCATTGTCGCACCCACTAATTCAGCAGCTTCAGCAGCAAAGATCACTTTATTAGACCTATGGAAGTTGATGCTTTCCATAGCCCAAGGAATGCATATAAGTTTTGCATCATCAAGACTATTAGCATTAGCAAAAGATCTTCGACTATGTAGGATCACAATTGCCTCTGCATCTCTTAGGACTCATGATCCACCTACATCTTTTAGTCTTTTATCCCAGGAAACCCCTATGTTACACTAGACCCATGAATGGGAAGGTGGTTTCCAATCGTTAACAGCCTTAGCACTAATGCCAGTTTCATTAACCTCCGTAGATCTTTCAATGCTTTAAGCAAAAAACCATTGACCTACTTCATCCTGAATTTTGTCAATGGTTTTAGAAGCCAAGTACAACTTTTCTTCAAACAAAAACTTATTTCTATTCTTCCATAGGAACCAAAGAATCCATGGGAAGGACCTTCTAATCTCTAAAGGAGCCTCAAACCTTTTTCTAACTAGGAGAAGGTATTGAAAGTTAACAAAGGCAGAGGATTGAAGAAAACCTTCTAAGGGTTGAGGGAAATTGGACATTGCCCAAACTTGTCTAGCTAAAGTATAAGAGAATAGGACATGATTCACAGTTTTGCCCTCCATTCCACACACTTGACATCTAGGATCAATATTCAAACCCATAGAGATGATTCTATCAGCTACAGAAATAGCATCACATAACTTTTCCATAAGAAAGCTTTGATTTTCGGAGCAGTTTGAATAGACCATATCTGTTCCTTCAAACCATTCAGAGAGGATAGCATTTCTGACTCCTGAATCAGATCACGTTTGGCTTCTTTAAAGGATACCTGATTTAACAGTATAGTCGCCATTTTTATTGTATCTCCACACCCAAAAATCTTCTTTGGAGACCACCGGCTTGTTTCTCAGAACCAATGCAGCTTCTGCTGGATAGAATAACTCATTGATCTTATATGTAATCCAGGTTTTTGATTGAGGATCAATTATATCAGACACCATAAGATCAATGTTAATAAACATATTCTTGATTAGAGGAGGTCTCATTCCATCAATATCCAACCAGGGATCCACCCAAACACTGATAGAAGCACAATTTCTAAGCTTTTTCACCAAACCCTTGATTAATAGCACACGACCATATACAATGCTTTTCCAAGCAAAAGAAAGTCTCATCCCAACCACTGCATCTAAGAAGTCCTTTTGATGAAAGTATCTACTTTTCATAACACGAGAAAAGAAACAGGATGGATCTTGAATGATTCTCCAGGATTACTTGGCTAATAAAGCTTTATTAAAGCATTCCAGGTCTCTGAAACCTAGGCCACCTTGATTCTTGGAAAGACAAATTTTCTCCCAACTAATCCAATGAATCTTCTTCTTGTGTTCATGAGAGTTCCACCAAAAATATGAAACTGCACTTGTGAGTTTTTCAATGCAAGTCTTTAGAAGCTTAAAACAAGACATGGCATAGATAGGCATCGCCATTGCCATAGACTTGATAAAACTTATTTCCCTCCTTGAGACAAGGTTCTTGAAAACCAACATGTAATCTAGATTTGAGCCTATCCTGAATGTAAGCAAGCATCTCCACCTTAGATCCACTAAAACATTTAGAAAAACATAGATAAGTTCCAGCTTCGCCCTCATTCTGAATATCTAGGATCTCCCTGATTCTATCACACTTTTCTAACTTCACATTTGCACCAAAAGTGATAGAGGACTTACTATGGTTTATTGTCTGACCCGTAGCATCACCATATATCTTTAGGATAAGCTTGAGAGTATGGATTTGGAACTCGTCTGCTTTACAGATGAACAAGTTATCATATGCAAATAACAGATGATGAATTGATGGACCACCAGCAGAGAACTGTAATCCTAATAATAACCCTGCTTGCTCAGCCTTGTTGAGGAGATGAGATAAACCTTCTGTACATAACACAAAGAAAGAAAGAGACAATGGATCTCCTTATCTCAATCCTCTCTGAGGAGAGATCAAACCAAAAGGTTGATCATTTATAAGTACTGAGTATGTAACAGAACTAATACATCTTAAGACCCATTCAATCCACTTCTTGTGAAATCCCAAGGCTCATAACAGAGCTTCCACAAACTTCCACTCAACTATGTCATAAGCTTTGGACATATCAGACTTGATAGCCATAAATTCCTTGGAATGAGTTCTCAAACTGTGAACCAATTCATGAGCTATGATGATGTTATCTTGAATGAGCCTCTCCGGTTCAAAAGCAGATTGATTTTGAGAAACAATATCAGGCAGTATAGGTTGCAAACGTTTCACCATTATCTTAGATATCACCTTGAAAAGCACTGAACATAGGCTTATTGGGCGTAGATCAGGCATCTTGGTAGCATTGACTGTTTTAGGTAGCCAACAGAGGTGAGTATAATTCCATTTCACAGGAAATATTCCAGTCCTGAAAAATTCCTGCACTTCTTTTGTGACTTGTATGCCAATAATACTCCAATATTTTTGGAAAAAAAAAACCTGACATTCCATCAGGTCCAGGTGCATTTGAGATTTTATGGCAAGCACAACTTCTTTAACTTCCTCTGCTGTTACATCCTTAGTCAAATTCTCATTCATCTTGTATGTGACTCTAGGAGCAAAACCATTAAAAATATCTTGAAAGCTACTTGGATTTGTAGATTTAAAAAGCTCAGAGAAATAGGAGGCTGCCACCTCTCCTTTTGAAGCTTCAGCTTTATGATAGTTCCCATTAACATCTAAAAGCTTCTCCAATCTTTTATTTTTTCTTGATGCTTTCACAGATGCATGGAAAAACTTTATGATTTTATGGCAACCACAACTTCTTTAACTTCCTCTGCTGTTACATCCTTAGTCAAATTCTCATTCATCTTGTATGTGACTCTAGGAGCAAAACCATTAAAAATATCTTGAAAGCTACTTGGATTTGTAGATTTAAAAAGCTCAGAGAAATAGGAGGCTGCCACCTCTCCTTTTGAAGCTTCAGCTTTATGATAGTTCCCATTAACATCTAAAAGCTTCTCCAATCTTTTATTTTTTCTTGATGCTTTCACAGATGCATGGAAAAACTTTGAATTTCTATCACTTTCTTTGAGCCACACATCCTTACTCTTTTGACCCCAATATGCTTCTTCTTCCCTTTAAGCAACCACCAACTGTTTTTTCATACTCCTAACTTGTAACTTATTAGGCAAGTTAGAGGGTTATTCTTCTTCTAATTCTTTTTGAATAATAGTGATCCTTTCCAGAGAGTTTGTTGAATTAGCCTTTTTCCACTTGCTTAGAGCTTTCCTACAGCTTCTAAGTCTTTCAGACACAGAGGCCTGCTGTCTAAATTGAGAGAACCTCAAAGCTAACTCAATAGTTTCTTTGACTCTAGGCTTGTTCAAGAATCTTTTGTCAAAACGAAACTGGCCTCTGTACACTTCATTTGTATCTAATAGTCTAACCAGAACATGCATATGATATGAACCCATTTTTTCCAAGAAAGTCTGATTTGCTATAGGGAACCGCTTAAACCATGCTTTATTCCCAAAGCACCTGTCCAGTCTACATTGGATCCATTTCTTGTATCTCATACCATCCCAAGTAAACATGTTTCCAGAACTTGGTAATTCGACCATTTCATATGCATTTAGCATATCAGAGAAAGCAATAAAAGAAGAATCACTTATCCTAGGACACCTTTCTTTTCTCCATTGCGGAGAATATCATTGAAATCTCCTAACATACACCAAGGTTCCTTCCTATTAAAACCAATCCTTGTCATTCTCTCCCAAACCATTGGTCTATTTTCCTTAATCGGATTACCATATACACAAGAAACAAAAAACCTAGTATCCCCATACTGTACATGAAGATCAATAAGATGTTTATCCGCATACCTTACTTCAATATCCACACTGATTTTCCATAAAACAGCTAACCCTCCACTAGCTCCAATAGGGTTGACTGTAAAAACTCTTTCATAACCAAGCCATTCTTGGAGATCAACCAACAAATTATGTTTATGTTTAGTTTCCATAATAAATAAAATTTCAGAGAAATGTTGTTTTTTCATTTCCTTGAGTCTAGGAATTGTCAAGTCTTCGAACCCTCCTAATCCTTGACAATTCCAACTCATGATGCTTGCATCATTAGATATTGGACAGTCCCTCCTTTGGGACCATCTCTTTGCAGTTGCCTCTTGCAACCTTTGCTGCTTTCCCTGAATCATTCCCAACTTTCCTTTTGCCACTGCTATCTTGACTTCCAATTACCATCTCTTTTGCCTCATAATTATGTACCACAACCTCTTTTTCTCCTCTTGCTCTTGTATGGTCTCTTTCTTGGCTTCAACAATTTCACAAAAGTCCCGGAAGATTCAGCTTCAGAGAAACTGATTCTTTTTACCGTTGAACTCTCATGAATTTGTTGAGACCGACCATAGTGAGTTGCTCCTTCTACATCAGATTGTAGCTCCAAAAGTTTTGGAATTCTGGATATAGCAAGGCCAGACAGATGAAAGAAGCATTTCCTTAACCCTTATCTTCTCCAATTGAGATTTTTCATCTTTACTTCTTCATAATCGAATACAATACCATTCCCTTTATCCAAATCCATAGACAAGGTGGGAGCATCCTCAAGTCTCAACATAGTCTTCAGACCAACAGGATCAAAAGCCAATTCTTCCATAGATTTTTTTAATCCTTACTTCTCTAGCTAACCTTTCAGCTCCATCAGCCTGCAACAAATAAAGCCTCATGCCTTCTAGAACATCGTTAGCTATTCTAAGTCTTCCTGTTACTAGATCTAGGCCTACTTGCCACTCTCTTCTAACACACCAAACAGCGGATCATATTCCTTCAACACTTTTTCTTTTGCTGGTGTAACTTCATCAACTTGGCCCTTCCTAGATGAAACATGGTCTTGCTTATTCTTTATCCACAGAGGACAAGATTGCTGCTCATGAGTTAATCTTTGACAGTGATAACACCTCTTCTGAATCCTTTCATAGTCATAAATGATAGTAGTCGTTTTCCTAGAAGGAAGCTAAACTATCTTGGATCTTCTCAAAAGGTTAGACACATCCAATTTCACCCTGACTCTAATGTATTCCCTAGTACGAGCCTTTAATGAATCAAAAGCCACTTCTATTACCTGACCCAAAAACTCACCCAGAGCCGTAATAGCAGCCACAATTTGGTGATTTACCAGCACATTCCTCATCTGAACCCATACATCGACAAACTGCAGGTAATATGGTGGAGGTTTTTCAACCCATCTTTCCATCGCCAAAGTCCATTCGTTATATGTATGAACACATTTCTTCAAAATTTCTTCGAAATCGTGTTCATACTTGAAACTAAATTGGAAATTTTCTTTTGTAAGAGCAACTCCTCTTACTCGATCATATAGCTGCCATTTCCTCAGTAAATCTAAAATCATGCTCGCCATCTTTTGACACCCAGGGTTAAGCAGGCGATCCACGATACTCACGACGTTATTCTCACTTGAACTGAATTGCGGGAGATCTGGCATTTCATACGGCTCTTCATCTTCCTCTAAAGTCATCACACATAACACCTTGTCGATGCTCGATGTCATACCCAAACCGTGAAAACTAAAACAACCTCGACGACACAGCTTTTAATCGACTTCTCGAACACCAAGCCCATATTATCAACTTTTATGAATTTTAGATCACTTATCGTTAAAACAAAAGTAAAAAAACACTTATATCTCAAAAGGGAAAAAAATTTCTAGTTCTTATGCCTTATCCAAAGTAAAGTGAAACACTCTAGATGAGATAGAAGGTTCTAAGCCCAGAATAAGAAGAAAAGAGGTGAAAAAATTGTGAAAAATTCTGCGATAATAAAGTGGTTTATGACTTAAATTTTGAAGAAAAAAATTAATTATTTATGTTAAAATTATTTAGCACAATAATTGATTTTTTTCTCCAAAATTTAAGTCCATAATCGGTTTGGGATTTTGGAGGAAATAAATCAATTATTTATGTTAAAATTTTGAAAAAAAATTGAAAAAGTTAATACTGATAAAATGAGCGACACAGTTCCTTATTCGCAGTCTTAACCGTTACACTTTGCAGTGTCAGATCTCGTCTTTCTTCTGCAATTCGTCTCTCTTCTTCTACGATTTAGCCCTTCCCTCGTCGGCGATTTAGGAATGAGCACACCTACGCCGTCCGGTTCGGCGGCGAAGCCGACAAAACCAGCAAGGTCGTCGAGTGTAGCTACTAGGTCATCCTCCAATTCCGGTTCCCTCACTTCTTTCCAAGCCATGGTGGAGCTGAAGCAAAAGATCCTCACCTCTATCTCTAAGCTCGCCGATCGAGATACATACCAGATCGCCGTCGAAGATCTCGAAAAAACTATTCAGTCTCTATCTCCCGAAACCCTACCCATGTTTCTCAACTGTCTCTACGATTCGTGCTCCGATCCGAAACCCGCCGTGAAGAAAGAGTGCCTCCACCTTCTCTCGTACGTATGTAGCCTACATTCCGATTCGACGGCTGCGCATCTCACTAGAATCATCGCTCAGATAGTTAAACGGTTGAAGGATTCCGATTCCGGAGTCAGGGATGCTTGTCGGGATACGATTGGTGCTTTGTCTGGGATTTATCTCAAGGGAAAAGAAGAAGGGAACAATACAGGTGCAGCCTCATCGGTGGTAGGTCTGTTCGTTAAGCCATTGTTCGAGGCAATGGGAGAGCAGAACAAAGTGGTACAATCTGGAGCGGCAATGTGTATGGCTAGGATGGTTGAATCAGCGGCTAGTCCTCCTATTACTTCTTTCCAAAAGCTTTGTCCTAGAATCTGCAAGCTGTTGAGCAATTCCAGTTTCTTAGCTAAGGCTTCCCTTTTACCCGTTGTTTCAAGTCTGTCTCAGGTTTGCGCGGAACCCTTAATCTCCATGTCACGTGTAGATAATTCGCGCTGTGTTTGCTGTGGTGAATGGACGAATATGTTGAGTTTTGAACTTATTTCCATTATCGAAGCTTTAGTCAACATGTTGGAAGCTTTAGTCAATAGATCAGAATCTTGATATGGGGGCTCAGTTGTATGTTGCGGTGTTTAAATAGATAAACTCGAGAATATATATGTATATCCATTCCATCACCTCACCTCACTGGTTGACGTTTAGTCTTAATCCAACAATTTTGCTTCTTGGTGTTGCTGCAGTTTATTGTTTTGATTTGGGTTAATTAGATCCGCTGAAATTCGTTTGGGTTTAACTATCTCTCTCTTTACTTCTGGGGATTCAATGCTAGTTGGTTCAATGGTTAAACTTGTCTTTGAAAAAGAGAAGTAAAGAGCAATAACTCTGGTTCATTCAGGTGGGAGCCATTGCGCCTCAGAGCTTGGAGTCATTGCTAGAAAGTATCCATGATTGCCTTGGAAGTACAGATTGGGTAACACGAAAGGCTGCGGCTGAGACCTTGACTGCGTTGGCATCACATTCAAGCAGTTTGATTAAGGACAGAACAGATTCCACTCTTGCCGTGCTTGAGACCTGTCGGTTTGACAAGGTAGCTATGTTCTCTTTCTCTAAGTAATCTGAGGTTCGAGTAAGAACAAAGTCAATTCCACTATTACCGTGTTTGAGACATGTCATTTTTACAAGGTAGCTACATTTGTCTGTGTAGTCTGAAGTGGCCCTGTTGTGAAGTAAACTTGAAACATCATAAGCTCTTCAATTCCATGTGAAATAATGTCCGATGTCATCTGCAGCTCAGACATATTAATTGGTAGTTGATGGTGCTTTTGGGCCTTCCTCATCATTTGCTATGCAGATGAAATGCACAAGCAAGTAGCTTGATGTTCTCACGAGCCCTTTCTTTTGGTTATTTTCTATGATCTGCATATCTCAAGGATTTTTCAGTTATCTATCACTTTACTTTCACTAGTGAGTGTTGTTGGGTGAATGTTTTGTGAAATGGCCCATAAACTAAGAGGCGAGCTATGCATTCATTGAAAATCTATTAGTTAGGTTATTTAGTGATCTTCTCAAGACAGTTTAATGATGATATTTTCTTGGACAGATTAAACCTGTCAGGGAAAGTGTGACAGAGTCGCTGCAGTTATGGAAAAAAGTTTCTGGAAAATGTGTAGACGGTGCTCCAGATGAGTCAAAGATTTCATCTGGTGAGCAGCTTGGATCAGAGAAGAACGGGGAGAAAAGGTCTAATCTAGCTGATCTAATGAAAAAGGAGGCACCCGATGGTTCCACACTCTCACCGGACTCTGCTTCTAAAGGAAAAGGAGGTCTTCCTGAAAAAGCAGTAGTGATGTTGAAGAAGAAAGCACCTGCCTTAAGTGACAAAGAGTTTAACCCTGAATTTTTCCAGAGACTAGAAAGAAGGCAATCTGTGGAAGTAGTAGTCCCTCGTAGATGTAAAAACAACGGTGAGGAAGAATCAGGACTCGATGATCTCAATGCCATGGGTTCATCAAATCGCTTCAAGAACATCCAAGCAGATGATCATGGATTTCCAGATTCCAAGTTCCACAACTTAGAGTCGGCGAGTGATAAACAGGTAAAAGGTAGGTTTGATGGTAATGGATCACAGGCAGGGACATCTGGTGATGATAAGGCTGGGGTTGTAAACAGAAAAGAGACACCCGGAAATCACGCTGCTAACTCCAATACTGATAACCAATCTGAAGGATCCTTCACTAGTAATAGAGGAAATTGGTCAGCTATCCAGAGGCAGTTGTTGCAGCTAGAGAGACAACAGACTAATCTTATGAACATGCTCCAGGAGTTTATTGGTGGCTCACATGACAGTATGGTGACCTTAGAGGGCAGGGTAAGGGGTTTAGAGAGGATTGTTGAGGACATGGCAAGAGATCTTTCGATATCATCAGGTCGTAGGGGTAATCTCACAGCTGGATTTGGCAAATATAATAGCTTTGCTAACTATCCTACTGGGAAGTATAACGGCCGAGCTCCAGGAGACAGAGGCTCACAACCTGATGGAGCTATGAGGGGTAGGATGTGGAGTTCTGACATGGCGGATGACTGGTTCATGCCTCCACATGCTGCTTCCAGAAACGGACAAGCCGGGCCAAGAAGATCACCACGGTCAGAACAACATGATAATGAGCACATGGGAAATGGGAGGAGAGGTTGGGATAATAAAGCAGCTGGAACTATTAGATTTGGTGAAGGTCCTTCAGCAAGAAGTGTGTGGCAAGCATCAAAGGATGAAGCTACACTTGAAGCTATTAGAGTAGCCGGTGAGGATGGTGCAGTCACTCGACCAACCCGAGTGGCTTCAGCCCCTGAAGCTGAAGCCATGGGAGATGAAGAAAACGAAGGGCAGGAACGTGACCCGATATGGACTTCATGGAGTAATGCAATGCACTCACTCCGTGTTGGTGACATTGATTCCGCTTACGCTGAAGTCCTTTGCGCCGGTGACCAGCACTTGATCATCAAGCTGATGGACAGGACGGGGCCGTCTATTGACCAGATGTCAAATGAGATAGCAAATGAAGCTCTAAATTTTATCGCTCAGTTTCTACTGGATCACAATCTCTACGACATCTGCTTATCTTGGATTCAACAGGTACACCTTTCACACAGGACATTGGGTTCCAAGAATCATATCGATTTTTCGTCTTAACCTCTCTTTTTTTTTGCCATTTGCAGCTGGTGGAAGTGGTTTTACAAGAAGGTGCAGACACGTTTGGCGTTCCAATGGAACTGAAGACAGAGATCTTGTACAACTTACAAGACGCATGTTCGACGATGGATCCCCCTGAAGACTGGGAAGGTCCGGCGCCGGAACAGCTCCTGATGCAGTTGGCATCAGTTTGGGAAATCGATCTCCAACAATTCGATAAGTAAACATGAGCTTGTGAGTGATCTTTTTTTTCTTTTAATTTTTTCTTTTATTCAGAGTTTTCTTGAGCTTGTAGTGTGGCTGTAAGATACGACATTGTTGGAACAGAGCTTGACTTTAGTATCTTTGTTCATAATTTTCGTGCAGACATGATCTCGACTTCTAAAGTTGTTTTATTTTCCTTTACACAAAATGCTTAAAAGATGACTTGAATCGATCAAATATTGCTGTGGATGTAAATACTAAAGGGTCCCAATACTAAATCAACTTTCACCACCACTGTGACATATGTAAACGTCATCTCTGAGAAACATATTTTTATTTAACCATAATAGGCACAGAGAGAGAAAAAGCTATCTGTTTTTTTTTTTTGCAAGATCAGTAGAAAAAATTGTTTTCGCCTCTTACTCAAAGCATTTTCAACCCGTTGTTATATTTTTCATTAAAAAATAGAGTAATTCAAAAATCGAATTGGATTTCACGTGCATTCCAAATTCCAAAATAGAGTGAAATAATCCTATTTACTATTCCATTTTAGAGTTGGAAATGAAAAATAAAGTAATTTGAAAAATAGAATGGGATTAGAGATGTTTTTGAAGAATAGTATCTCTTTAAGCTTCTAATCTTATATTAAATTTTGGGTCCTAAATTAAAAAAAAAAAAATCTGAAATTTTGTTTATTGGTAGAACATGTTTCTATAGTGTTCAATTCATTTTTTTTTAGATCATAGCTACAGGTCATAAGAAATTATAATAAAAATGTTCAACTAGCATATATCACATTAGTAGAAAACAAAAAATATGGCAAAAGAGGATTTAAACTTGTCCACATCTGAAAATTTTGATTTTGCGTTATTGATTTGATCCCATTGAAGTTGTATATAGGTTATGTTCATATTAAGTCGTAATTCGTTGTTGTGGTTTCACTGATGATGATTGTTTCAGAGATTTTTTGTATGTGGGTCTAATCATTAGGAGGTAAATTTCTTGTGCAAATAACAAACGTGTTAAGACCGAGAAAACATTGGTAGAGTGTTTTTCGATGGCTTTCCGACGCTAAGTCAGAGAAAGACAATTTGAATATATTTGAATAAGATGTTTGAATAATTGGATTTGCGCTACGAAAACCCAGGCTGCGTATCTGGCTCCCTGTTAATCTGCTACATGAGTGATCCTAGCGGCGTGGCCACAAAAAAAGGCCGAGGATTTGTCGCAAAAACCGGTTGATGTCTCGACTTCATAAAATTTGGATTTGTTTCGATATATAAAAATAATAATCCACCCTCAATGTTTTTAGAATTTTGTTCAATTTTATTTTTGAAAATATTAATTTGATTAGATATATATTATGTATTGGTGCGGCGCTGGATCAGTTTCGATTTTGGTTTTCGTCTCGATCAGAGTCGGGCTTCGGGTTAGGCTATGTTATGGAGCATATCTTCTTTCCTCGGCTTTGGTTATGGCGCTTCCGGCTGAAACTCCGGTGGCTAGGATCGTCAATCCTTGCCTTTGATTCAAGTGGTCCGCTTTGATTCTTAGTTTCATTTAGGCTATGGCGTTTCTTACCTTGGTTCTGTTTCTGCCTTCCAGCTAGGTTAGGCTTTTCTTTGTCTGTTAGTGCCATCGATCTTGTTGTGTTTGGTTGTTTGGATTTTGAGTTAAGGTATTGCTATTAAGGATTAGGTCTTTCTGTCCCGGCTGTCTATTGTTGTCCGGTCTAGTCTAGGCTTACTGTTTTTGCTGGTTTTGAGTTGTCCATCAACCATTTCCCCTATGGTTGATTTATTGTGGTTGCATTCTCTTCCATCTTGTCATATTATGGTGGTGATGTCTCGGTGCTGGTCGTTTAAGTGTGACACTTCCCTGGTGAAGAAGAAGTTTTCGAGGCAGTTTTTCTTCGCCCAATAGTTTAGTTTCATCTCTCCCCATTTTTTTCGAATAATTCTTTTATCAACGATGCATATCAGCAGCTTGCCTTCGATGGTTTCGCCTCTCTTAGGTGAAGTTGTAGAGCGTGTTGATAGGCTTGTGGCTTTTTCTTGTATTTCAACTTGTTTTTAATATTACAACCATATGGAAAAATAAAGAGAAATTCTCTAGAATACCATCAAACCAAGTTTTAGTTCCAAATCTACCACCAATTTTTAAATGTTCCACATGTACCATTATTTTGCAGCACAAAGACATTTTTTTCCTCATCTAATTACGAACAAAAAAAGGGTAAAAAAAAAAATTGGATTAGAGAGATAGTCGGCGATCTCCGATCATCACCGATCTGACTCCGTCTCTCCTCCGATGATGTCGATCTCTTATCTTCGGAGATCTCTCTCGTAGATCTCGTTCACCATCCTGAAGCTTCTGTTCGCGATTCCACATTTAAAGCTTTCATTCACGATTCCATCTCGAAGCTTCTGTTCGTGATTCAGATCTCGAAGCTTCCGTTCGCGATTCAGATCTCGATGCGTTTGTTCGAGATCCCGATATCAAAACAACTGTTTGTGATTTTGATTTTGAAGCTTCTGTTCACGATTCCAATCTCGAAGCTTCCGTTCGCGATTCATATTTCAATGCTTTCATTCGCGATCCCGATATCAAAGTTTGAATATGAATTGTGATAAAGTTTGATTTCGATTTGATAAAGTTATTAGGTCTTAACACTTTCAGTTTTCGAAGTCATCACTGTCTTATCGGATTGCTATGTGTATATGACTGTAAGTGATTTAACTGTTACATGAGCAATGAATTATGTGTACCTATTTTGTTCCACTTCTTCTTTTAATTGTAACTTGCCCACTATGTGCTTCAGTGGGTAGATTAATCAGTCATTTTCTTTTCCGAGTGAATAACTGGTTTTTCTGTAATGGTTAGAACAGTTTATGTTTCAGGTGCCTCTAGTGGCTTCAAATCGCATAGGGAAGGAAATAATTGAAACTCAGCATGGACCCAGTCAGATCACTTTCTATGGGAATTCCTTTATTGCCGGTGTCACTTTATAATAGATGCGAATTTGTTCATCAGACATATAGAATAAATTTAAAGAGTAGATTCAATATGTTAGTTAAGCATTTGGCCCAACAATTTTTGCCAATATTGTTTTTGTGATATGACAGGACCAACATGTGAAATTGTGGTTGAGGCTGATGATAAAGCAGAAGCCGTCCTCGTGGCACAGTTTGATCTTGAGAAGATCAAGTCCAAAAGGAAAAGCTAGGGAGTTTTACGTGATCGCCGTCCAGATTTGTACAAGGTGCTTCTTACTATGGATGGTAACTTTTGAATCTTGTGCTGTTGGAAGCTATAATCTATATGTTAGAGTTGCTTTAAGATGACACTGGGGAAATCCATTAATAACTATTGCTGGCTTAATCTTGGTAAGCCTGCCAAAATGCAAAGACCCATAATAGGGTTCACTTGTATTTTCTTTAATAAATGCAACTAGAAATCTTCAATTGCTCTTTCATTTTTCTAAGGCTATCAAATTTGCTTACATAATACATGAATCGTTTGTGTTTGGCGTTTGTATTTACCAGATTTTCAAATATTTTCGTCTTAACAATGCCTTTATGTTATGAGCGTATCAAGATGACAACTGCTCTTTGATTTTTGTAGCAGAGAATGATTTACTATTGTTATATAGCTTGCATACTTCAAGTGTGCATTCTTTGTTTATTAACTAGGAAGCCTTCCGAATTCTTTAGAAAACTTTTTAAAATACAAATTTAGAAAGCATTCATAGACCAAATTTCAATGAAATTGAGATCTCTCCCATACTATACTCATTATATTAAGTCACAAATGCAACCGATTGACTACTGTTACATAGCTTGCATAATTTAAGTGTGTATTCTTTGTTTATTAACTATTTAGGAAAACATTCTGAATTCTTTAGAAAACCTTCCGAAATACAAATTTAGAAAGCATTCTTGATTTGTTCGGAAGCATTCCTAAATATTTAGGAAAACCTTCCGAATTAGGAAGACATTCCTAAATATGTAGTAATCCTTCGTAAATATTTTATAAAGGTGTCTTAACTTAACAACAACAAAATTTGTGATGATATAAGCATTGCCACTTTTGGTTATGATGAACTTGAATCTTTTGTGACAAGACCATCATTCATAAATGATAAAACATCATACATACGTTCATAAACCTAAAAATACTCAAAGTGACAAGATTATCATATATACATTCATAAAATAATATACATACGTTTATAAAATTAAAATATTCAAATTGACAAAATTATAAAAAGATCATCCTGCATAGGTTTTGTAGAGAAGCTAGAGGTAGCTAATTCTACCAAGTCGTTGTATCTCTAAACTTTATCTTTTGACTCCAAACTTTATCTCTTGATTAACAATACTTAATATTTTTTGTATGCATCACATGTTGGAGCAATTGTTTCCATTGCATCGCCTACGTCAATTGCTCCATTATCCTAATTAGACTTAGTTATTCGATAACCTTTGTCTATTTAATCATCTCATCTAGCTCTGCATCTTCCATATTTTATAATGATAAGAATCTTCTTCATCTTCATCAAGTGCCGGTAGGATGCATGTTACACTCAGCTGCAAAATAAAATACAATAGAATCAAAGACAACAAAATTTGAAAAAACAAACTCTTTGTTTCTTGTCTTTTTAGGAAGACTTTCCTGAGTACGTAGGAATCATTCCTGAATAATCATTAAGGCTTCCTAAATATTTATTTAGGAAAGATTCTTACATATTTAGGAAGGCCTTCCTAAAGTATCAAGAAACATGGAAATTATTAAGAAAAATAGATGACAGAGGACAAAATGAATTTACGTTCTCTGATGCCTCCATGTTTACAAATTGAGTAACATTTAGCATTTGTATCTGCACAAATCTCTCGCAAATAAGAAAAATGTTAGCTTTGGCCCATTGACAAGCAAACGTTACAAGTATAACTGATATAAACATCACCTAGTAATGATTACTAAACTTCTAAGAAGGACTACTAAACTTTTAGGAAGGGTTTCCCAAAATCGTTTATAAGCATCAATTAGATAAAAAGAGATCTTGAACTGATTCTTTTGTGTGTAACGGTGAGTAAATAATGCAAATGAATGATATGCTTTGTTTATTAACGATTTAGGAAGTTTTCTTGAGCTTTTACGAAGGATTACTAAATGTTTAGGAAGGACTTTCTAAAATCGCATGTAACTTTTCTTTTAACTCAATTTTAAGTGAAATCTTCCTAAACATGATATAAATTGAAGATTAAACCTTTTAGTAAATTCATACAAAACAAACTTACAAAGAGTATGCTAACATAAGAATCAATAAGCGAGAATGGAGGAGGATCTTGTTAGCCAATGTGCTAAAAAGGCTTTATGTAGTTTCTTTGACTCGTCTATACAGTTGCCCAATAAAAAACAAAACTATCTCATGACTTTCTCTTCTCTTCTGTTACTTCTTCTAGCTTCCTCCTTAGCTTTCTACTAAAAACAAAATATCATTCACACATCAAATACATTCAAATGAACAAAACGAAAAACAAAATTTCCTTGTTTTACCTAAATGATTTTCATTTCTTACACAAATACCAATATCAATCATTTGTTAACAAGTATCTATGAAAATCAGTCATACCACACCACCAATTACAGTTAGATAGTTGTGACTAAATTAGTTAGAGATGAAAGTGTCTAATATGGTAGGTTTGAGAAGAGATTAACACCTGGTTTCATTCGGCTAGAATCGGACGGTAGATTATTGGATGTTGAAATTTGTAGAGGAGTTGGCCGGGCTCCTAGAGAGACAGGTTGGGTCGAAGGAGCTCCCATGTTTGAGTGTAGAGATGTCGGTGCAGGGGATATAGAATTTGAGATTATTGGCTCAAATTCCTCAATGACTTTTGGCAAGGATTCGACTGTTCCTTTTGATTCAGAAGCTTCGGTGAATTTTGGCGAGGTTGCTTCATCCAATTGCAGTGTTGTTAGATGAGGGAGATATGAAATCTCCGTCTCCATTGTCTCCAAGCTTCGACTCTAGGAGGAATTTCATGGATTTGTGAATTCGGAGGTTCGATAGAAGCTGATATCGCGAGAGAAAATGAGTGAGTAGTCGTGACGACGATGACAAATAGTGAGATCAACGACGATGAGCGGCATCAACAGTGATAACGATGGCGATGTAGCACGGAGATGAGATCGACATAGACGGATATGAGATCGACGGAGACGGAGATGAGATCGACGGAGACGGAAATGGGATCGAAAGAGATGAGATTGGCGGAGACGAAGATGAGATCGACGGAGATGGAGATGCGATCAACGGAGACGGAGATGAGATCGATGAAGAAGACGCGCAACCTTGATTTATGGTGATGATCGTTCCTTCTCCGGCGACGAGAAACCTCCTCCGGTGACGAGTAACCGATGGCTACGAGAAGAGCAACGAAGAGAAATAAATCGCGATTTTCAATTTTTTTTTTGTTTGAATTTTTTTTTTCTTCTTTATCTATTATCTAATCAAAAGAGGGTTATTTTAGTCATTTTATTATGAATTTGTGGTATGAATGAAACATTTCAAAATTAGTGCTTCATGCATTTATGAGAATTGCCCCAAAAAAAAGAAAAAATATTATGTATAATTTTTTTTTCAATTTCTTCCGTATAGTTACGAAATATCTATCGTCTTGTCCAAATTCCAATTCTTCATCTCGAACGATATATTCCCAACCTGAAGAGAATTCCAAAGATCCAAAAATATTGAGAGATGAGACGACGACCAGGAATCGGAGGATTGCAAAAGGCCGCTGCTGCTAGGGTTTTGCTTCTTCTAAACCCGATTTGATATTCTCATGCGTCGAATCTGTTTATTGGTTTTTGACTTTGAATCTATCCATCAAAATTCAGGATCAGTACCGCTTATTAGGAGAAAATGTAGCCAAGTTACGGACTGATATGATGAAAGAACAGCTCTCCACGTTCCGTTCCCAGCTTGAAGAGTTCGCTCGTAAACACAAGGTCGAATTTTTTCAAATTTATATATAATATATATATTGTTCCTTACTTTGGTGGGTTTGCTGTTACATCATCGTCTTGATATCCTAATTAAGAACTTAATATGATCTGTCGGATGTTTATATTCCTGAAAAAGAAGCATTTGCCTCCTTTGGTTGCAGAATGACATTCGTAAAAATCCTGCCTTCAGGGCTCAATTCCATGAAATGTGTGCTAAAGTTGGTGTGGATCCTCTGGCTTCAAACAAGGGTTTCTGGGCTGAGCTCCTGGGAATTGGTGACTTCTACTACGAACTTGGTATGGTTTGATCTCTTTTCTGACATTTTCTTGTTTTGTGTCAGAGAAGAAGATGCTTTTTTTGTTAGCTATGATTCATAAGTCCATGTCTTGATAAGAGAAACATAAACCTCTTATGTATGGATATCACATATATGTGATTTTTAGAAGGCAGGGATGTAACATTTTATTGAAAAGTAGTAAATTCATCAAACAGGAGTTCAGATTATTGAAGTTTGCATGCTTACAAGGTCACACAATGGAGGTTTGATCAGCTTGCAAGAGCTCTGCAACCATCTTCGTCAGAGAAGGAAAAAAGACCGTGAAGCTGTGACCGAAGATGATTGTCTTCGAGCTATTAACAAGCTAAAGGTATCTCTACATTTAGTGTTTTTTCTTTCAGATTTTCAAGAAAAAGGACAATTTAAACTGGTATCTTGGGCTTTGGCCTCAGGTATTGGGTAGCGGATTTGAGGTTATCACAATTGGCAAGAAAAAGCTTGTCCGTTCAGTCCCCACTGAGCTAAACAAAGACCATAACCAAATCTTGGAGTTGGCTCAGGTTATAATCATATACATACACTCTTCCACAAAAGAAGACAACTTTCACATGTTTTGCATTATCTTAGAATTTTGAACTAAAGTAATTCGATGATTTCTGTTGCTTTCTCCGCAGGGTCAAGGCTTTGTGACTGTGGAAGAGGTACAAAGACGGCTCTCGTGGACATCTGGTCGGGTTATAGATGCTCTCGAAACTTTGTTAGAAGTATGCATTTTGCTATTCATTTCCCCTATTGGATTTATGTGATTCATTGCCTATGGTAAATGCAATGCAACCAATGTGGGTCCTAAAACTCTGTAATTTTAATACATTTTCAGGGGGGCCTCGCAATGATCGACAATGGCCATAAGGACGGAAAATGTCAGTACTGGTTCCCCTGTGTTTCCTCTGTTTATTCATCCGTCGGATCTGATACTTAAATTGGGGCTTGCTCTTTTTGTTTGTTGTTTATACTCAGATACACTCGCTCTTCATTGCATTTAACTTACAAAAAAAAATCTTATCAGTATATTGTATTCCTCTTATGATGTTGTACATGTATCAAGAATTGTTTTTTTTTCAAAGACCCACCTTGACAAAGATTGAAGTTATGCTTAGTTGTTGGGGATCTCGGTTTCTTCTGTCCAGGCAGAGTTTGGCTCGCTCCATGACCTGGGTCTCACCCCGAGCTGGAAATACAACAGCATCTCCAATGCCTCAAAGACCTTACTTTCATCCAAAACCGTGTTCCATACCCCACTCACTATGCAGTAATTGTTGTTATACGGTGCTCGGTGATGTTCCGCGTGCTGTCTCCGTGAAACAAGCAGCCCCATGTCCTGCAACGCCACCACGAGAGGTGGAAGCTTGCTCTTGGTTCCATGAGCCCAAGCATGGAATTGCTGGCTAAACATTATGCAAAATGCAAATGTGCTCACAAAGCCATGAGCCACAGGGTCATTAAACGCAAGGTCTAGTGGGAGAACTGTGAAGGTTATGACTCGAGCCAGAGCGTGTAGATTGTTTGCAAATTGCCGTCTGGTGATTGTCCAAGGCCACTTGTGGTGACCCTGAAAGGCTTCGATTTGGGTTCCTACTATAGGCGTTGACTCATCACCGTAGTTATCGATGGCCCAGTGGTACACACCGGAGCCTAGATCAGCTAAGATATACCCTGCAAAACCGGCTAAAGCTGGTTCGAGCCAGAGATGAGAACCAAACCCTCCAATGATGGATTTGGCTAAAGAGGCAAATACGGTGGTGCTGCCTGCTGCAACCCATAACCGGTGAGTCCATGTCGATTGCAGAGTTGGGTCGTTGGACAGAGGAGGATTCACACGACGTTGCTCAACCACAAGCTTCTCACGGTTAAGCTGAGGCTTGGTGGTGGTAGTAACCGCGCACGTGACATGTACACGGAGAAGCGACGGACGGTGGCTTCTTGGGATGTTGGTGATAAGTCTTAGAGGGTACTTGGTTTGAAGTGATACAGCCATTGAAAGTTGTGGTGTCCAGTGTTTTTCAAAGCCAAAACCAAACGATAGAGGAAGAAGAGATTACGCTAAAGTTCTGTTGTGGTGTAAGTTAGAGATGCGTGGGGTGATTGCCATCACTAGCGCATTACCAGCTCTAAAACTTGTACGAAATTTTCAAATATTGGATTCTTAGTTTCTAAAGTTACCAACTAAAACCAAACATTTTAAAAGGTATTATTTACCCCCCTCCCCAAAACCTAGATTTCTCTTCAAACTGGAATACCATTCGGTTTTTTACAGTTCTTTAATAAAAACAAAATTATGAACAAAAACTAACTAAACAACGCATAAAATAATACGTTTGAATGTTTAAATTTTTTTTGTGATCCAATTAACTAGGGTTGGGCATTCAGATAATCGGATCGGGTATTTTGGGTTCGGATTGGATATTTCGGTACTAGAGATTTTGGTACCGATCGGATATTTTTAAATTTCGGTTCGGGTTCGGTTCAGTACCTTCCGGGTTCGGATCGGTTCAGATAATTGATTAAAGAACCGAAATTTTTCGGTTACGATTTGGTTCGATTACTTTTTATCCGAACATATATGAAAATACCCGAAAAATCCGAAAACATAAATTTTTTAACCCAAATTATCCAAATCTAACCAAAATACTCGAAAATACTTGAAATATCCGAAATACCCGGAAAAACATAAAAGATTTAACCCAAACTATTCGAATCTATCCAAATTACCCGAAATACCTGGAAAAATATAAAAACTTAACCCAAACTACCCGAATCTATCCAAACTATCCGAAAATATCCGAAATACTCGAATATCCGGAACCGTTAAACCTAAGTTATATAAAAGAGGATACATACGTTTAGTTAGGTTCAAATATTTCGGGTACTAGTTCGATTCTCGGGTAATATCCGATCCGAACTCGAAGTATATAAAGACAAGATCCGATCGGGTATTTTAGAGGACCCGAACTCGATCCGAACCGCTTTTTTCGGTTCTGGTTCGGATCTTCATATCCGGTATTTTGCCCAGCTCTACAATTAACCAACCAATTAAGGGGAAGATAAACGGTTTAGAGATTTGACATCTTTTGACGGAGAAAACAAAGACGAAACTCTACGTCTGAATGCATCATTTGTTCTAAACCATCATCTTTTCACTGTTACCAAATCATAAAAAACCTAAAATATTGGGGTTTTCTCTAACTATCCATCTTAATCATTCAACTGTTTTACAACTTAACAAACAAACAAGACTAAAAAATTATTTTTTTAGTTTTTTCGTAGTAGATCCGGAGCTGTCTCAAATTATTTGTAGGTCTGTTCAATTTTTGTTACCAAATGTATATTTAATATGATAAAATAGTTAAAAAAAAAAATATATATATATATATATATATATATATATAAACTCCAATTATATACGTATAGTTAAAATTTTCATTCCTGAATCGGAGTCATGTTCGATTATTCAATGCAATTGCTAAAAGACGACTGCGTAGATCTCTGACTACTCTTGCTTCCAAGTGTGACTAGTCAAAGTAAACGCTAAACCGATACTTCAATGAGATGTAACTAATTAATTAGACATGTAACTAATTAATGAGACTCAATTATTTGCCTAAACTAATAATATAAAGAGATATCTCAAGAATTGATGAGATTCAGAAAAAAATATGTTTAGTGGAGAAAGATTTCCTATATATATATATATATATATAAAACTTGAATACCACTTTCCATTATTTGCGAGCTAAACATTTTAGAAATTGTTACATGTATTTAAAAATCAATTAATCATAAATATTAAATGATAAAACTTTTCAAATCTTTCAAATTTTGTTGATCTTCATATTTTTGAACACAAAAATAAAGATAACTTCTTAATGATCTAATTAATCTGAAACCAAAACATATATTAATTTTGAGATTGCTGGTAAAAAATTGAGTTTTTTCACATAAGTTGTCTATAATAATTAGTGTTCTAAAAAAAGTGGTATAGACGGTGCCTAGGCGCTAGGTATCCATAGACCATGACGATCATCTCATAGGCATTGCCATTAGGCGGTTTTGATATTAAGCGGAGTTAGGCGGTCTTAGGCGGCTTTAAGCGGGTTTAGGCGGTTTTACCAAAATGTTAATCAATTAACATTTAATTTTTGTTTTCAGTGTAGTTTTTGAAATATTTAATATCATATAATTAAATTTATAAGTTTTGACTTCATAAATACATGATTATAAAAAAAATTATGTTGTTTGATATGAATTGAATAAATATTTTGGTTTAATTCGCATATATATATGGTATTTTATGATGTTTTAAGTTTTGATATTTTTATGAATTTTTTTGTATAATTTGAACTTTCGATATATTTTAAGACTTAAAAATTAAAAATTTATTATTTATATATTATGGTATTTAATATATTGTACTATATATTAAAAATATATAATATATATCAGTTTATCTTATAAACGCCTAGGCTGTTTTAAAAATTGCCTAGATTTCGATTAGGCATTCTAGACGTTAGACGATAAATCACCGCCCGTTTAATACCTAATGCTTTCTTGAACATTGATAATAACAAAGAAGATAGTCAAAAGTGAGAGCCAATATTTGGTGTAACTTTATTTTCGGCCTCAATTCACATGACGTCCTTCTGTAAACAAATAAAATATTTTTTTTGAATAACATCTGGTATACCAGCTAAAGAGATGTACATTTTTTTTAATTGAATCACAAGTTTTTATGTGCGTGTGTGTTCAACCAATAAAAAAAAAACCCATGTAATATGGACTCTTGACCTAGTGTTAAAATAAATACTTGACCTAGTGTAAAATTAATAAAAAATAAATGTAAATAAATTAAAATAACCCCATTCTTGCTTTATTTTCTTAAGAAGTTGCAAATTTGCTTTCAGATCCAGTTAACCAACCAATTCAGGGGAATGTTTTATTGGTTGTTTTTTTTTTTTACAGCAAAAACTTTTGTTTACAACAACGACCATATTCAATAAAACTTTGTACTCGTATTCTTTTAGGGAGGCAATCTCCACGGTAAAACAAATCTGGAAAAGATAGTTATGCTGATTTATTTATTTAAGAAGTTGTAAATTTGCTTTCTTGTACATGTATCAAGAATTTATTTCTTCTTAAATCCACCATGCAAAGATTGATTTATGCTTTGTTGTTGGAGATGTTTGTTTCTTCTGTCCATTCGGAGTTTGGATCGCTCCATGACCTCGGTCTCACCCCGAACTGAAAATATAAAACCTTTTCAAATGCCTCAAAGACCTTACTTTCGTCCAAAACCTTGTTCCAAGCCCCACTCACTATGCAGTAACTGTTATACGGTGGTCGGTGATGATTAACGTGCTGTCTCCGTGAAAGGAGCAACCCCATGTCCTGCAACGCCACCACGAGAGGTGGAAGCTTGCTTTTGCTTCCATGAGCCCAAGCATGAAACTGCTGGCAAAACAATATGCAAAATGCACATGTGCTCACAAAGCCATGAACCACATGGTTATTAAATGCAAGAACTAGTGGGACAACTGTCAAGGTTATGCCTCGAGCCAAAGCGTGTGAATTGTTGGCAAATTGCCGCCTGGTGATTGTCCAAGGCCACTTGTGGTGACCTTGAGCAGCTTCGATTTGGGTTCCTACTAGAGGCGTTGACTCATCACCGTAGTTATCGATGGCCCAGTGGTACACACCGGAGCCTAGATCAGCTAATACATACCCTGCATAACCGGCTAAAGCTGGTTCGAGCCAGAGATGAAAACCAAACCCTCCAATGATAGATTTGGCTAAAGAAGCAAACACGGTGGTGCAATCCGCTGCAACCCATAACCGCTGGGTCCATGTCGATTGCAGAGTTGGGTCGTTGGGAAGAGGAGGATTCCCAATGAGTTTCTCAACCATAAGCTTCTCACGGTAATTGGGCTGAGACTTGGTGATAGAAGTAATTGAGCACGTGACACGTACACGAAAAAGCGATACACGGTGACTTCTTGGGATGTTTTTGTTGGTGATGGGACTTAGAGGGTACTTTGTTTGAAGTGTTAAAGCCATTGAAAAAGATTACATGTGATGATGATGTGAAAGATATAAAGTTTCTAGACTTTTTCAAAGCTATAAAACAACGATAGAGGAAGAGATAATAACATACGAAAGTATTAAGGGAAAATATTTCTTTCATTAATGAATGAATGTTAACTGTTAACATACGCTAACGCAATATATATACAAGTATGTATAAGTGCTAACTCTCCTAACTAACTAATTTTCGAAAAAAAAAAAAACAAACTCTCCTAACTAACTTACCAAAATGATTAATGATTAATCAATTCTTATAGATTACGCTAAAGTTTTTGTGGTGTACGTTTGAGATGCGTGCCCAGCACGGGGCGATGTTATCGCTAGCGCATTACCAGCTGTGAAACAGAAAAATTTCAAATTTTGGATTCTTAGTTTCTGAAGTTACTAACTATAACCCTATATTAAAAAATACTATTGGTTTACATGCTACCACCTGCAAATATTATATCTGCGGACGGTTGCGGTTGGTAGTGTTTGACAATAATAATAGAAATCGTTCCATACCGCTCCGTACTGTTTTATATCGCTTGGAACCGCTCTAAATCAAAAATTTATTCCCACGAATATTTGCGGTTGCGGGCGGTTGCGGAAGGTTGAAAAAATATATTTTTAAAAAATATTATCTTAAATAATAAACCAAAATTTACAAAAAAGTTATTTTATAAAATTTACTTTTTATATCAAATATTATCATATAAAATTATATACACTTGATATATATTTTAGTTAAACTAAAATAAACTTGTAATTATAAAAAAATTATTGTACAAATACTATTTAGTTATTCTATGATTTATTTTAAATATATAATTTTAATTTTTCATAATAATATATTTTTTATTTTAATTTTAATTTTAATAATTATAAAAATGTTATTGTATATATAAAAAATGTTCCAAACATCTTTAAATTTTTTTATTTAATTATTCTATGATTTATTGAAAATATATAATTTTAATTTTTATAATAATATATTTTTGATTTTTTATAAATTAGATATTATGTGTATTTTGGTAGTTTTATGTAAATCCGTTATCGCACCGCTGTAAACCAGTTATAAACGTCCCGCAAACGCACTCGTTTCCAACCGCTTTACCAGTCGTATAAGTTGTCCAATAACGCTAGAAATCATTACCGCCCGCTCCCGCAAACTCCCGTAACCGCAACCGCACCCGCACCAATCAGATCCTAAACCCAAATTTACTCTTTAATCCATATTTCTCTATTTAATTTTTTTTTTAAAAAAATTTATGAATTAAAAAAATAACTAAATAAAACATTCACTTGGTTTAGAGACGTAATTTAAGTAATCAATCAAGAAAGATCAAACACCATCAAATGAACCAAATCACCATAGAAAATTATGATTGCTTTATTTATGACGTATCATTAAATATGAGTTAAACAATGAAGGAGGGTATGTGTAACACCCGTGATTCGCGTTTTGTATTTTTGGTTCGAATGGCGAGTTGAGGTTGGTTCGATCACGGCTTGGAAAAGCTAAGAAATTTCCTAAGGCATGTTGGGCCATGGCGGGTTGACCCGTGGGTCACGTTTTTACCATCTTTGGGTCGAGTTTCAGCTAAATGTTGGTTAATGGGCCGTGGGTAATGAGATTGCCACTATTGGGCCGAGAGTTAAAGTGACCTTAATGGGCTGATTTGGGCCGTTAATCATATATATAAGTGGCGGCTGGTTTGGGGCTGGTTTGAACCGGTTTGGATAAACCGTGAGCCTTCCTCTCCAAGGCTAGGGTTTTGGCGTTATACATATATATATTCGTGGCCATCGAGAGCTTTCTTCTTCTTTTGGCCGTGAAAACAAAAATGAGAGCTAAAGGCAGTGAGTTCATCGTTCAAAAGAGCAAATCGTGAGCTAAGGTGTGCGTTTCTTCAAGGGATTGGCGTGTGTGATTCTTCTAGGTAAGAACCGTGAATGATTAGTGTGTTCTTCGATTGTTTAGCCTTGTCACGGCTCTGATTTTGATGATCGTGATTCGTCAAAGGTGAAAAGTGTGATTCGCGTTGTCGAAGGATAAGGAGTGTTGTCGAGTGGATCGTGATCGAGATTCCTAGGTAAGGACCGTAACCTTGTGATTTCTCTCGATCCTTTGCCGTGTGTAGTTCTGATTTTTGGTGTTTGGATAAACGAAGGAGAAGTTTGGTGTTCGATCTCGTGTGGTGTTCGATCTCGCCGTAGGTGTGCGATCATCGTGTATGTTCGAGATTTAGGTATGGTTCGATAAACCCTTAGGTTTTCTTCGGCCGTGTACCTTGTTTGGTTCTGATTTGATGTTGTTTGTCTCGGCAAGGGTGAAGGTTGTGTTCACGGACGTGGGTTGATCTCGCCGTGTGTGTTACGGGTAGCATTTGGGGTGATACGCGTGTATCGGGTGTAGTTGTCGTGTGGATCAAGGTAAAGGTTCGAGAAACCCTAAAGCTATCGAATGTTTGTTGTTTGGTTTGGTCTTATAATATGACGTTGTTTGTGTTTGTTTGTGGTGTTTTGGATTCGTTGAACCTAGGGTGAACGTGTACGGATTCTGTTGGCAGATCATACCCGAGAGTGGTTCATCAATCAATCCGTTTGCTAATGTGAGTTCGTAACCGTAGCTAATGTCTAGGGTTGTTTGTATGGCTCATGGAGTCTATGTTTGCTTGTTTGTGTTTGAGGTGATACACTTCGGTGTATGGTGATACACTTCGGTGTATGGTACTACACTTCGGTGTAAAGGTATACTTACGTATACGGTGGAGGTGATGATAGTGTGCACACGTATATCATGTTTGGTGTTTGATCAACACGGTTTGGTACGTTCACGTACGGTTTGATGTTTGATGTTTGAGTTTGGTGTGATAATCCGTTTGACATGGTGTGTGTTATACGTTGAGTTTGATGTTTGAATGCAATAATGGCTTATGATTGTTGTATAAATGATGTTGGATGTTAGCTGGTGAGATGGGATGACCGATCTCACTAAGCAAATTCGTTTGTTATGCCCCTTTTCATGGTGGCAGGTAATGGAAGTGGCTAAGGAGCACGCGAGACAAGGCTGGAAAGGAGGGGATGGATTAGGACGGGGTTTATGTTATGTTTAAGCATTCATTTGATATTGGTTGGCTTGATTGCATATGTTTGGTGGGTTGTTTCATTATTGCTTAAGTTTGGAACATGAATCTCGTTTGTTAAGGTGTTAAGTTATTGAACCACTATCGTTTGTGAACCTCGTTTGAAGTTGAAATAAATACTCTGAATTGCTTTTATGTTTAAAACGTTTAGAGGTTATTTCCTATGCATGTTTGTGAGCCCGCTTAGGTTGTTAGTCTTCCGCTAAGTTGTAATTGAATTGAATTGTTTTAATAATGGCCGAAATTTTTACTAAGTAATTACGGTCATTTGTTTGTGTTCGCTGGTATCTTAACCTCGGGTAGGATTTCCGGGTTAGGGTGTCACAAGTTGGTATCAGAGCGCGGTTCATTCTAGGATTGTTTGTCATTGCATGGGGTTTAGTGGGCTGTCTAATCCATCCTTCCAGCGGTCTCGCGGTAAGTCTTAATTGTTTGTAGATGTGTTGCTAAGTTAGTTCATCACTAACTTAGTATATATCATCTGGTTTGGTTTGTAGATGGCTAAAGGTAACGGCATGAAGGCAAGAAGTACTACAGCAGCGGCAGCAGCTGCGAGTAACACTGAGAGCAGTGTGGCTAGGAGTTCTGAGCATGTGGGTGACCGTCAGGGGGACGATCACAATGAGGACGTTCAGAATGTGGAGAACGCGGGTGTGAATGCAGCAAATGTTCAAGCTACGGCAGCTGGTCCGACTAGGGAGGAGTTTGGACTAATGCTGGGTGCATTGAACCAGATCTTGGCGAGGTTGCCAATTGTTGCGTCAGCACCTGCAGTGGTGGAGGCACCAGTGGGGGTGGTACCACCAGCAGACGTGGTACAACCGGCAGTGGTTCAAGGGGCGACTGGCCGAAGTCATTTCCATACGAAACTGTCTGGCCGAAGTCAAATCTATACGAAGCTGCCTGGCCGAAGTCAAAACCATACGAAACTGTCTGGCCGAAGTCATTTCCATACGAAACTGTCTGGCCGAAGTCAAAACCATACGAAACTGTCTGGCCGAAGTCAAAACCATACGAAACTATCTGGCCGAAGTCAAAATCATACGAAACTGTCTGGCCGAAGTCAATTCCATACGAAGCTGTCTGGCCGAAGTCATTTCCATACGAAACTGCCTGGCCTCAAATCTATACGAAGCTGTCTGGCCGAAGTCAATTCCATACGAGACTGTCTGGCCGAAGTCATTTCCATACGGAGCTGTCTTACCAAGGTCAATTCTGCACGAAGCTAGAAGACGACGCGGCCGAAGTCATTTCTATACGAAGCCAGAAGATGACGCGGCCGAAGTTATTTCTATACGAAGACAACAAGCCCATCTTCGGCCTACAACGATACAAAGGCCCACGAAGTCAAGCCGACTTAGCTAAAAAGGAAATCCCAAAGGATTAGGAAGTTTTCCTTATCTCTTTAGGATTGACCTGGCCGACTCAAACTAGTATATATATATATCTATGTACATCCTTTAAAAAGGGGATCCGAAAATTTACTTAGGAAAAAACCCTAGACTTTTTTGCTCTCAAACTCTTGTACGAAAGCTTTTCGACACAACTTAATAAAAACCATCTTTGGATCTCTCCGTTCGTGGTTCATCCGCAGAAATTTCATCCCTCTTAACAAACCTCCGACAAATTCTAATTGTGTTGATTTTGACACCCACAATTTGGCGCTAGAAGGAGGGCGCTTTGGAACTTTCTTACTCCAAGGAACCACCGCACGAACGATTCGAAGAAGATGACCAGCGACGGACGAACCGATGACCCGCAGGACATGGGGATCGATGGATCTGGAGCAACAGATACACCAATGCCTGCAGTCGTGGAGACGAACCCAGAGGCCCTATCACAGATCAAGACGATGCTGGAAACGCTACTCAAGAAGGCGGAGGAGCAGGACAAGCTAAACACTACGATGACCGATAAGCTTGAAGTCCTTACAACGGCGAGCCGAGCCCGTGGTAGAGGCTCAGGAGTTGACCTAATGAGGCGCCCTCTTCGACGTCTCAACCCAACGGCCCTCGATTTCTCGACACCCCACCATGCGCTGAGAACCCAAGGCGGATTGCTCCCTACAAACCAACCAACCACGACCGCTGATCTGAACGCGACACCGCAAGCTGGGACAAGAAGAAGAATAAATATGATAATGGGTGGATCTCACTATTGCTTAGATACCGTCTTGTCAATTAAAGCTTTTCAACGGCGAGCCGATGTTAGCGTTAACTGGTCTGCACCTTCCAAGTTTCCAGACGACGTAATCACATTTGAAGAAAGGGAGACTACCGGAATCGACAAACCTCACGATGACCCTCTCGTAATCGAGCTAATTATCAAGGATTGCGATGTGGCCAGAGTGTTGGTAGACACGGGAAGCACGGTGGACATAATCTTCAAAGAGACTCTCAGAAGAATGAATGTCGACCTATATGAAGTAACGGGAACTCCAAAACCATTGACTGGATTTTCCGGAGAAACGACAATGACAATCAGAACAATCAAGCTGCCTGTTCGGGCTGGAGAGATAACCAAAATCGTGGAGTTTTCGGTGGCCGATAACCCAGCAATCTACAACGTTATTATGGGAACCCTTGGTTAAATATGATGCGCGCCGTGGCCTCAACGTACCACATGTGCATAAAGTTCTCAACGCCTAATGGAATCCAAACCATTCGTGGAAATCAGAAGGAGTCCCGAATTTGTGTTATGGCCGAGCATAAGCTCAGAAATCCCGTAGCAGAACTCAACACGAAGACGAAGGAAAAGAGAGCCAAGATGGATCAGCAACCTAAGTCAAAGCAAAGTTTTATGGATCACTGAGTCACTTTACATGAACTACGGGGCGGCTTGATCCCTGCAAAGGGTACGTAGGCAGCTCGTCTTTTGATGGGTTCAGCTGCCCCCTCTTTAAAAAAAAGGGGGGGGGAGTGGGTACGTATACTCGTATACTCCCACCTTCATAATAGGCGTTAAGTCTAATTAATACAAGCTTTTTGAAGCTAAGATCATCATACCACATCCTTCACGGGTTACTAAAGTCTTAACAAAAACAGGCATCCCATTCGCATCCTTCACGGATTACTCAAAGTCCTAACTAAACAGGCACCTCATCTCACTCTCGTTGCTGCTGGCCACAACAACGAACTACTACATCCTTTACGGATCAACTATTACATCCTAGCAGATTAAAAGCACGCGCTATATAAATGTATATATCCATTGTCGGAGCGGATATGCTTACGGTAGCGTATCCGTAAACCAAAATGTTCATCTTAAACCCAACAAACGAATCGTTGGTCGCAACAGTACTAGATGTCCATTGTCGGAGCGGACATGTTTATGGTAACGTATCCGTAAACCGAAATGCTCATCAAAAACCCAACAAACGAATCGTTGGTTGCAACAGTACTACATGTCCATTGTCAGAGCGGATATGCTTACGGTAGCGTATCCGTAAACCGAAATATTTATCTTAAACCCAACAAACAAATCGTTGGTCACAATAGTACTACGTGTTCATTGTCGAAGCAGATATGCTTACGGTAGCGTATCCGTAAACCGAAATGTTCATCTGAAAACCCAACAAACAAATCGTTGGTCGAAACACCTATGCTCATTATCGGAGCAGATATGTTTACATTAACATATCCGTGAATCGGAATGATCATCTTAAACCCAACAAACGAATCATTGGCATTAACGTTAACACAAGGTACAGTGAAACAGATCGATCCTCCTTGGATAAAAAGCATTCAACAACGAGTTTCAGAAATAAAGAAACAACACAACAAAAAGCAAAAGCCACAAGGCAAACATAACAAGTTGATACGGATAAAGCCATCCAGGCACCATGTCTAAATAAAGTCAAGCACAACGACATAAAATGAGATAAGCCAAGCTGTAGTCTTCGGCACCTCCTCAGTAACGGGTTCGGCATCAGAGGATTCGGTCATCGTCCTGGATTCGGAAGCCCTCTTCAAACCAAGCGAAGCCAAACCAGGAGTACCCCTGTTGGATCCGTGAAAGCGCGAACCTCGACACTCGCTGCTAACGCTTCGACGGACTCATTACCCAGCATAACATTGGCCGAATCCCCAGAAATCGGTGAAACCACCAAGCCGCTCTTCAACTCGGTAACCAACTTGTCGAACTCGTCGTAGCACCATCATACCTAGCTTTCCACCCTTGGAGTTTCTCAACTCCGGCCTCTAACGAGGGGGTTCGTCGCCACGAAGCAACGCAATCAGTTCAAGGTTACCATCGACTTGGGCGAGATCGACCATGCTATTTTTCGACAACCCGCTTAAGCTTTGAATCTTCTCCTTGGCTCGATCAACCTTTGCCTGAAATTTCTTTGCCACTTCTGCGCCGAGCCGGAGACGAATTTGGTTGCCTAAGACCCAACACACAGCTCCTTCAGCGAAAACACAAGAAGAATCAGTTCGGCGAGAATTTTTCTGCGGAAGAGTTTTCGGCAAAAACCAATTCGGCGAGAATTTTTCGGTGGTAAAGTTTTCGGTAAAATCACTTCGGCGAGAATTTTTTCGGTGGTAAAGTTTTCGGCAAAATCACTTCGGCGAGAATTTTTTTGGTGGAAAAATCTTCGGCAAAAAAGGACTTTTTCAACAAAACACGAAGCTTCGGATCGGCAATAGGGAACCTGGCTCAGCAAATTCAACGTAATCAAGTTTGGCAGAATATCAAGAACGACGGACTCGGTGTCATGTCAACTGAGCTCGTACCAATCAACACGGCGCATTGATCCCAGCTTGGACTTCCTCTACCTCGGCACTATCATCACTGAAACTACCGAGCTGGGGGCTAACTGTTGGGGTCAAAACCCACCCAGCTGCGATCAATGGAAAAATGGCTAACTGTGGAAATGCGAAGAATCGGACAAGGCTGAAATTGTGCCTAGGTCGTTTCTGTACGAGTCCGCTTGAGCACGAGATAGGCCATTCCAACCAAGCTTTGCTCCACTTTGGCAAAGAGGAGACATCGGCAAGCTTTGGCTCACCTCGGCGTGGAGACTTCGGCGGAGAAAGGAAAGACTTAGGCATTCTTTGTCTCCACTTAGGCAAGCTTTGTCTCCGCTTAGGCAAGCCTTGTCTCCACTTAGGCAAGCTTTGTCTCCGCTTAGGCAAGCCTTGTCTACACTTAGGCAAGCCTTGGCTCCACTTAGGCAGGCCTTGTCTCTGCTCAGGCAAGCCTGTCTCCACTTAGGCAAGCCTTCTCTCCGCCTAGGCAAGCCTTGTCTCCACTCAGGCAAGCCTTGTCTCCACTTAGGCAAGCTTTGTCTCCGCCTAGGCAAGCCTTGTCTCCACTTAGGCAAGCTTTGCCTCACATCGGCAAAGCTCTGCTCCACTTAGGCAAACACAGAGACTTAGGCAAACACGGAGACTTCAGCAAGCTTGGAGACTTAGGCAAACACCGAGACTTCGGAAAGCTTGGAGACTTAGGCAAACACGGAGACTTCGGCAAGCTTGGTCGTCACTTCGGCAAGGCTTGGTCTTCACTTCGGCTAAGCGTGGAGACTTCGGTAAAAGATGGAGACTTCGGCAAGCATGGCCACATCGGCAAGCTTGGTCTTCACTTTGGCTAAGCGTGGAGCCTTCGGCAAGCATGGCCACATCGGCAGGCAGGGCCACATCGGCAAGCATGGCCACGTCGGCAAGCGTGGCCACATCGGCAAGCGTGGTCACTTCGGCAAGCATGGTCACTTCGGCTAACAGGGCGACATCGGCGAGACTGGAGACTTCGGCAATACGCAACACGCAGCTCACTTCGACAGCCCACTTCGGTAGCCTCACTTCGGCAGCCCACTTTGGCAGCCTCACTTCGGCAGCCCACTTCGGCAGCCACACTTCGGCAGCCCACTTCGGCAGCCTCACTTCGGTAGCCCCGCTTCGGCAGCTCCGCTTCGGCAGCTCCACTTCGGCAGATCACTTCGGCAGCTCACTTCGGCAGCTCCGCTTTGGCAGCTCCACTTTGGCAGATCACTTCGGCAGCTCCACTTCGCCAGCTCACTTAGGCAGCTCCACTTCGCCAGCTCACTTCGGCAGCTCCACTTCGGCAAAACTTCACTTCGGCACGGCCTTCACTTCGGCAAACGCCTCCACTTCGGCCAACAAGCACTTCGCCCAGCAAGCACTTCGCCCAGCAAGCACTTCGGCCAAGCTGTCCACTTCGGCCACGCAGTCAACTTTGGCCAAATTGTCCCCTTCGGCCAAGCTGTCCACTTCGGCCAAGCTGTCCACTTCGGCCAAGCTGTCCACTTCGGCCAAGCTGTCCACTTCGGCCAAGCTATCCACTTCGGCCAAGCTGTCCACTTCGGCCAAGCTGTCCACTTCGGCCAAGCTGTCCACTTCGGCCAAACTGTCTGGCCGAAGTCATTTCCATACGAAACTGTCTGGCCGAAGTCAAATCTATACGAAGCTACCTGGCCGAAGTCAAAACCATACGAAACTGTCTGGCCGAAGTCAAATCTATACGAAGCTACCTGGCCGAAGTCAAAACCATACGAAACTGTCTGGCCGAAGTCATTTCCATACGAAACTGTCTGGCCGAAGTCAAAACCATACGAAACTGTCTGGCCGAAGTCAAAACCATACGAAACTATCTGGCCGAAGTCAAAATCATACGAAACTGTCTGGCCGAAGTCAATTCCATACGAAGCTGTCTGGCCGAAGTCAATTCCATACGAGACTGTCTGGCCGAAGTCATTTCCATACGAAGCTGTCTTACCAAGGTCAATTCTGCACGAAGCTAGAAGACGACGCGGCCGAAGTCATTTCTATACGAAGCCAGAAGACGACGCGGCCGAAGTTATTTCTTTACGAAGACAACAAGCCCATCTTCGGCCTACAACGATACAAAGGCCCACGAAGTCAAGCCGACTTAGCTAAAAAGGAAATCCCAAAGGATTAGGAAGTTTTCCTTATCTCTTTAGGATTGACCTGGCCGACTCAAACTAGTATATATATATATATCTATGTACATCCTTTAAAAAGGGGATCCGAAAATTTACTTAGGGAAAAACCCTAGACTTTTTTGCTTTCAAACTCTTGTACGAAAGCTTTTCGACACAGCTTAATAAAAACTATCTTTGGATCTCTCCGTTCGTGGTTCATCCGCAGAAATTTCATCCCTCTTAACAAACCTCCGACAAATTCTAATTGTGTTGATTTTGACACCCACACATACTGGCATTGTCTGACTGCCGAGCCGTCTTTGGTTCGACATTATTGTAGAATTGTCTTGGCAGCCGATGTTACCGTGCTTTCTGGGTTGTCTGATTGCCGAGCCGTCTTTGGTTCGGCATTATTGTAATATTTTCTTGGCAGCCGACGTTACCGTGTTGTCTGACTGCCGAGCCATCTTTGGTTCGGCATTATTGTAGAATTGTCTTGGCAGTCGACGTTACCGTGCTGTCTGGGTTGTCTGACTGCCGAACCATTGCGGCATGCTACCGAACCATCTTGCTGAGCTTGATCTATTTTTGGCTCAGCGAGAATACTGGCTCGGTGACCAAATATTTTCCTTATCACAAACCATAACTTTATTGGGAACTACAAACGTTTTTGTTGGTTCCCGAGGTCGCATGGTATCACACGCTGTGCTTTTAAGCGTCTATATATTCAGATTTTTGCCACACTCCTCATAACTCATTTCTCCAAATTTCCGTAAAGACAGGTAGCTCTCTTCTCTCTCTTCTTTTCTCTCTATTTGTGTTTAAGTTTTGGTTATGTTTTTGTTGATTTCTTCTCTTCCGCCGCCGAATCTTTGAGTTTTACGACCTAACTTCGAACGTGGCCCGGCGGTTCTTTAATTTATTCGATCCATCTTTGAATTCCTCCGGTGACTCCTTGCATTTTCTGATCCATCTTCATACACTTGCCTTGAGTTAACGAATTGGGAAAATTCCTGAAAAATATCCGAACTTAATTTAATTTGTTTAAAAAATACACGAACTATTTTGGCTTCCCGAATAATACACCAACTATTTAACTTTGTATTTTATATACTCTAACTTTCAAAATTCGTTGATTTTACAACCTCGACATTAACGGCGTTAACAGAAGTTTATAAACGGATTAACAACGTTAATATCGAAGTTGTAAAAGCAACGAATTTTGAAAGTTGGAGTATATAAAAGACAATGTTAAATAGTTGGTGTGTTATTCGGGAAGCCAAAATAGTTCGTGTATTTTTTAAGCAAATTAAATTAAGTTCCGGTATTTTTCAGGAATTTTCCATATAACAATAGTCAAATTTATTACAATGATAGTACCCAAATCGAACCTAGATTCGGTTTTTCCAGAAACAGAAAAGATTTTTTGAATTCTCTTGAATTTGATAAAGATGATCTAATAACCCTATAAAACACAAAATTGAACCATACATCAACTCCCATAAAGACGATATCAAAATCAAAGCCGGAAAAAATCTGACGTAAAAAACCTCAAATCGATTTCTCGTGTTTTAATACACAATATCTCATCTTCTCTAATTGTCCTCACACGCTTTCACTGGTTATTTTCGTCTCGTTTCATACCATAAAAATCATGTTAAAGAGGGTAATACAATCGATTCAGGGTGAAGACGAGAAGAAGATGAGAAAAATATTTTTACGTTCGTTCTCTCCAAAAAAATTCCAAATCGATTTGGAGAAAAAGAGTGAGGACAAAAGAGGGTTTTCATATTAGTAATTTGAAAATTTGAGTATGTAAAAAGCAATGTGTAATATTTCGTGTATTATTCGGATAGCCAAAATAGTTTGTGTATTTTTTAGCAAACCCAATTTAGTTGAATATTTTTTTAAAAAAATTTCCGTTAAAAAATTTAACACCGTTTACCATATTCTGTTAGTGGGTTAACGCCGTTAGAATCGAGGTTGTAAAATCAACGAATTTTGAAAGTTGGAGTATATAAAAGATAAAGTTAAATAGTTGGTGTATTATTCGGAAAGCCAAAATAATTCGTGTATTTTTTAAGCAAATTAAATTAAGTTTGGGTATTTTACAGGAATTTTCCCTTAACGAATTTCCCGATCCATCGTTATCTGGATCGCAGTGCTGCCCAGGTCTTTCGCGTCTCCGAGCCGAAATTTTCTCCAATTTTTGCTAAGTATCTAGGGTGTTTCCGAGCCAAGATCTCTGATGGCGCATACCACCGAGCTGGAAGATTCTGTTGGTTCGGCAAACTCTGCTTCACTGTTAGGTCGTAAGATGGTGATGTCTCCTCAGGTTACCGAACCAGTTGAGCCTGGTTCCCCGCTAGGTTGGATTCAGATTGATATCCCGTCTTTGGTTGATTCTTTTGATGCCGAGGCGGATGCCGAGGCAAACTTGATACAGAAAGCCCTTGAAGAAATCAAAGCCGAGCCAACAAAGTATAGCCTTGACGAGGCTGAAAAGGTGCGGTTGGAGAAGCTGTTTGCGAGCCACCAAGCTAGCACATCGACGAGGCGAAAACCTAGAAAGAAGAAGGCTCCTAAGAGATGAGCCGACCCACCTGGTTCGTCTTTGTGCACCGCTGAATCCTTGGAAGCATTGAGGCATTGATTCAATATTTCGGAAGACGTTGACTTGATTGTTCCTGCTTCAACAGACCCAGCCGAGGCTCCGCCGGCTGGGCATTTTACTTTCTATGAGAGTTTCTTTTACCAAAGTCTGTTGTGGTTTCCAATTCCTGGATTGATCATCCGCTTTTTTTCCAAGCATGGATTAGCACCGAACCCAATTCCTCCTCGGGGATGCGTCACTTGGTTGGGATTCTGGTTCAGAGCTACGAATGTGACGTGACTATTCGCGTTTCACATCTTCGGCAGTTCCTTGAATTTTGAAAGATTAAAAACTCCAAAGCATACTATGTCTCTAACAAGAAGAAGAGAAAAATTATTGAAGGCTTCTGAAGCAAAGACAACGACTGGGGGAGCTATTTTTAATTTGTCCCTATTAATGACGCCACGGTAGAAGCCGAATACGTCCGCCATGTCATGACGGAGTAGGAAACTATTGGTGGGCGAGCCGTAGACTTTTCAGGAGATCTATCGGGTGTCTATCTTGTAGCGAGCTGACTAATCTTTCTTTTCTTTGTTTTTGCAGTGCGACAGATTCTCCCACATTTCCCAGAGGATACGCTTACGCTTCAGAACATGCTTGCTGCAGGAAAGTGCCATTGAGAAAATCATTTTTCCCTGAAAAGAGTTGAGAAAGCCTGAGCTATCTTTGCTGGGGTTGAAGTATCTGACAGCTCGGAATCTAAATCTCCATCTCAAAATATTCAGGAAAAAGCAATGGGAAAGAGACCAACGATTCGTGATAAACAAGCTTTAAAGGAGAAAAAGGCAAAAGAAACTGCTAGTCGAGCCGCTGATGGGGTTGAAAAAATCACCGAGCCAAACCCTGCGGTGATTAGTCAGATTGATGCCGGGACAGAACAAAAAACTCTTTCCGAGCCTCCAATTCTCAATGCCGAGGCTAGGGAAGTGGTTTCAGCTCTTGTTTCGGCTGCCAGGCCTTCTAATTCAGCGATATCTCAACATAACAAGGGCAAGAGGCTAACTCCTAGTAAACATTCCACCTCCGAAGCTGACAGGGAAAAAGCTAAGGAAAAAAAAGAGAAGAGGGCCAAAAGCCTGCCGATCCTGATTCTACCGAGCCGGCGCTAATGTCGTTTAGACACGAAGGATCCGAGCCAGTCTGTAATGACGAGGCAGCCTCGGTAACTCTCTTCTCAAAGGTTCGCTGCTCGGTAGATAGGCTGCCGCTTCTCGATATGCTGTTTCATGGTGATCTGTAGACCGATATGTCTCTCCGAGGCACCAAGGTATGTTTGGAGATTGCATATTTTACTGAATAAAAGACTAAGTACTAATAATATTTCTCCCTTTGGTCAGTTCGTCACATCCATCAACAAGATCATTGCCGCCTTCGAGCAAGATGTGCGAAAGGACAGGCGCCGAATCGAAGATGCCTGAAAGGACGCATCCTTCTTCAGGAGCAAAGTTGCCGAGCTAGAGAGTAAACATGCTGACGAGCTGGCAACTGCTTCGGCTCAGATTGAAGCTCTTGAGAAGGAAAAAGCGTTCCTCAAAGATGAATGGAATAAAGCTGGCGACTTAGCTATGAGGTTAGATCGTTCAAAGCAAAAGAAAGCCGCTAAGCTTGAATCTCTGAAAAGACAGCTCACTGCTGCTCATGCCCTGCATGAGTCAAACATAAAGAAAGACTAGAAGGCGGCGAGGCGAGATATGGCAGAAAAGGTCCAGGGGAGGCTTGCTAAGATTGAGAAGTGCGTTGCCGAACTGAAGGAGGCGAAAGAAAAGGAAATCGATATTGCTCAGGTTAACAGCAGCCTCCAGCTACTCGAGATTTTGCAGAAGGAAGACGCGCCAGCTCTGGATTCCAAGGCGATGAAGTTGCCAGAATGGAGAGTTGACTTGGCTGGTGCAAATGAAGGTTTGAAAGGATCGAAGCCGAGTTGAAGAAAGATTTAACACTTTCACCGGTCTCCTTTGACTCCATGGACACTCTCCTTAGGAACGAACCAACGGAGAATGCAGCAGCAACAGTCGGAGTTACAGACTTCGCAAGTTCAAATGTCGGCAAATCTTGCCAACGAAACGACCTCCGAGCTGGATCCTCCCCAATGATCTTTCTCCTTCTAATGCTTCTTTGATTCGAACCTTTTCTTTGGTATTTTAAACACAAGTGCCTGGACGGCTTTATCCACTTAGTTTCTTTTCTATGTATTACGGCTTTAAGTTTTGTAATAGTTGCTGTATGTTGGCGCGACAGCTTTCATCCTTGTTGGATTATTTGCTTGCTTATGTTCTCGTTTGCGTGTTTGTTTTGTTGCGCTTTGATGTGTGATATGTTGTAGACCATCGTGTTAGGAAATGTATGGTTGTCAGTTTTAGGGTTTGTGGTGTTCCGACTTACATCTCCATTTTTTGACGATGAAACATGTTTAAAATCTCATACTAACTGATGGATTTAGTATTATGCTTCAGAGATGTTTATGACCAGTGTACCAAGAGGTGTTTACTAGGTTTAGGAGTTTATTTTGAGTTTTAAGACTTGCGAGTTTTTGACTTACGGGTCCCTCTCGAAGGTAAATTTGTATGAATATCGTTAAGGATATACCTTTCGGATATTAGACGAGGGTATACCAGTCATAATTTATATAGCGCATTTTTATACCCGTGAGAGGGTGTTGGAGAACCTTATTCCATATAGAAATAATGGTTAAATCCATAAAGGATGCGGTAGTCCGTCTGTTGTGGCCAGCAACAGACGAGATGATAGAATATCCGTGAAGGATGTAAAGTTGTGATTTGCATAGGTCAAGTGACACGAGTTTGTGTTTGAAAAACTTTGAAATCGTTGTATTTTGAGAAGTGTAATGCGAAAGATCGCATTTTCGAGACATGGGAGTATACATGTATACGTACCCACTACCCCCCTTAAAAAAGGAGGGGGACAGCTGAACCCATCCGAAGACGAGCTGCCTACGTACCCTTTAAAGGGATCAAGCCGTCCCGTAGTTCATGGAAAGTGTCTTAGTGATAGTACTTCTTTAGGTGCATTGCATTCCAAGACCTCGGTATCGGAACGTCAGACATGTTAGCGAGCTCGTACACTCCTGGTTGGACTGTCTTGGTGATTTTGTAAGGCCCTTCCCAATTTGCTCCTAACTTGCCAGAGTTTATTTCGGCTGTGTTTTGAAAAACTTTTCAGAGAACCAAATCGCCTTCTTTGAATTTACGACTTCTAACGTTGGAGTTGTAATATCTAGCCGTTGCCTGCTGGTAGTTTTGAATTCGGATCAACGCTTGGTCTCGTTGTTCATTTATTAAGTCCAGTTCGTCGAGTAACATGAGATGATTCAGTCCCTCATGCCCCGAAAGAAGTCTGCGGCGGACTCTGGGAAATTCTACTTCGGGTGGAATGACGCATTCTGCACCCTAGACAAGGGCAAAATGAATTTTTCCGGTGGCTCGTCGCGGAGTCGTTCGGTGTGATCATAATACTCCTTCAAGTTCATCCGCCCAGCGTCCCTTTTTTGCATCCAAGCATTTTTTCAGGCCATCAAGGATAGTCTTGTTTGTTGCTTCAGCTTGTCCGTTTCCTTGTGGATAGCGTGGCGTAGACTTGCTGAGCCGTATCTTCCATTTTTCGCAGAAAGCTTCGAATCTTGCAGAAATAAAATTCGAGCCGTTATCGGTGATGATTTCGTATGGAACTCCATGTCGGCATAAGATATTTTTCCAAACAAAATGCTCGACTTGGGCGTCCTTTATGTTGGCGTAAGAATCTGCCTCGACCCATTTTTTAGAAGTAATCCGTCAAGACTAGCAAAAACCTCTTTTGCTTAGATTTATGTAGAGTTTCGACAATATCCATCGACTAGCGCATGAAAGGGTAGGGTGCCGAGATTGATGACAGCAATTCGGTTTGTTGGTGAATCATCGGGGCATGTCGTTGGCACTTTTCGCACTTAGCGGAGAACTTCTCACAGTCGTTCACCATAGTCGGCCAGTAATAACCATGACGCTTGATCTTGATCGCCAAAGCTCTCCCGCCGGAGTGGTTGCCGCATGATCCGCTGCGGACTTTTTCCATGATTTTTCTAGCTTCGACGCCTTCGACACAGGCCATCAGCGGTCCTGAGAATCTCCACTTGAAGACGTTTCCATCTAACAGAATGTATCGAGCAGCTTGAGCTTTGAGTTTTCGAGCAGCCCATTTATCTGATGGTACCTCGCCGTCCATGATGTATACGCGGATTGCTCCCATCCATTCTTTGTCGCATCTGTAATCCATTTCCGTTGGTTGTGGATCTTCGTCCATCTCGACTGCTTCGTCTTCGGCTAGAGGATCTATTTTGGGCTCTTCCTCTACCTCGATTGTTTCGCCTTCAGCCGAAGGCCGCCGGTTTTGTTCTTCTTCCACAGTGGTGCCAGCGCCGTCTTCTTCGGCGAAAATTCTCCCGGATGTATCTTCGGCTTGACTAGCTATTTGGGAGCGGATAATTGTGTTCACGGCGTCAGAGAGGTTGATGCTTGGGTGTTTGATGAATTCCACTAAGATTATCCTTTTCAGGTCGGGATCGGAGGTGGATGCGAGTGCTGCTAGTGCGTCTGCCGAAGTGGTTTCCCCATGCGGTATCCGTGTCAACGTGAATTCTTCAAACTGTTCAGCCAGTTCTTTGATGATCTTCAGGTAAGTTTCCATTCGGTCATCTCTGGCTTTGTACTCGCCGCTAACTTGGTTGACCACCAGCTACGAATCACAGTAAGCATGGATATGCGAAACCTTGAGTCCGCGAGCGAGTCTCATTCCTGCGATTAAGGCTTCGTACTCTGCTTCGTTGTTGGATGCGTGAAAACCCAAGCAGAATGATTGTTCGAGGATTTCGCCTGTTGGAGAACTTAAACATATTCCTACCCCAGATCCTTGTTTTGATGATGATCCATCTGCGTGGAGCTTCCATACTAGGTTTGGAACTGATTCTTCTATTTCTTCTTCTGGGAGTTCTATCAAAAAATTTGCGAGGACTTGAGATTTTGCGCAGGTTCGGCTCTGGTACTCGATGTCATATTCGCTTAGCTTTATTGCCCACTTCGCCAACCTTCCAGACTGGCTAGGACTATGCAGGATGGATCGCAGAGGGAAAGTAGTCCAAACCACAATTGAATGTGATTGGAAGTATGGTCTCAGCTTCCGGACAGACATTATTATAGACAACGCAAGCTTCTCCATCTGCGGATATCGGGTCTCAGCGTCGGTGAGAGTTTGGCTGACGTAGAAAATAGGTTTCTGCTCGCTGCGCTCTTCTCGGATGAGTACTCCGCTTACTGCTGTCGCGAAGACAGCCGTGTAAAGGAATAATGGTTCGCCTTCCACTGGTTTTGTAAGCACTGGAGGACTGGCTAGGTATTCTTTCAGTTGTTGAAATGCTTGTTCGCATTTTTATCTATCCACTCGAACTTCTTGTTGCCACACAGTGTATCGTAGAAAGGCAAACTCTTATCGGTTGATCGAGAGATAAATCTATTCAGTGCGGCGACCCGTCCTTTCAACCTCTGAACTTCGTGCTTTATTTTTGGTGACGCCATTTGTATGAGTGAGTTTATTTGCTTCTGGTTGGCTTCAATTCCACAATGAGTGACCAGGTATCCGAGGAACTCTCCAGATGTCACCGCAAATCTGCACTTGGTCGGTGTTGGGGTCGGTTTTCACCCTTTCGAGATCAACGGTTGAAGATTAGAATTAATATGGGCCTCGGCTCCTAAGTCTCAATACATGCCTTGGCTCCTAAATCTCAATACGGGCCTCGATACCCTAAGTCTCAATATGGGTTTTGACCCCTAAGTCACGAAGTGGGCTTCGGCCCCCAAAGTCATGACTTAGGGTCTCAACCCCCTCAATATTAATATGGGCCTCGGCCCCTAAGTCTCAATACGGGCTTTGACACCCTAAGTCTCAATATGGATTTCGACCCTAAGTCACAAAGTGGGCTTCGGCCCCCTAAGTCATGACTTAGGGTCTTAATCCCTAAGTCACGAAGTGGGCTTCGGCCCCCTAAGTCATGACTTAGGGTCTCAACCCCCCCTAAATCTCAATACGGGCCTCGACACCCTAAGTCTCCATACACACCTCGACCCCTAAGTCTCCATAGAGGCCTCTGCCCCTAAGTCTCCATACAGGACTTGGCCCCTAAGTCTCCATACAGGCCTCGGCCCCTAAGTCTCGATACAGGCCTCTGCCCTTAAGTCATGGTAAACCGATCTGAGCCCATAACAAGAAGAAGGCCGAAGCAACGTCAATACGGAACAAGAAGTATCAAGCCTATAACGAAGTCTTCATGGACCGAGCTCATCGAAAAGGAGGCCGAGGTAAAGTCAAACCTGGATACGAAGCCCATGAAGATATAACCGACTTAGGCAGCTTCGAGAAGAAAGGAAATTCCCGAAGAATAAGGAAGGTTTCCTTTATCGCTTAGGAATGGGCCTAAGCCGACTGAGACTTCTATAAATATTCATGTACATTCCTTTAGAAAGGGATCCACAATTTTACCTAGCAGAAACTCTGTACTTTTTGCTCTAAAACTCTTGTACGCAAAAACTTTTAGAAACAGCTCAATAAAACCATCTTTTGATATTTGTTTTCGTGGTTTATACGCAGAAGTTTTAGATCCCTTAAAATTTTTGTGACAAATCTAATTGTGTTGATTTCGACTCCCACAATTTGGCGCCGTCTGAGGGGACTTTGAAATTTTCTTACACCAAGGAACCACCGCAAAACCGATTCGAAGAACGATGACCAACGACGGAGAGAGGCGAGCCAACGACCCGCAGGATACTGGAGCCGATGGATCCGGAGCAAAAGATACACCAGTACTTGTAGCTTTGGAGACGAGCCCGGAGGCCTTGACTCAGATAAAGATAATGCTAGAAACGCTGCTCAAAAAGGCGGAGGAGCAGGATAAGCTGAACACGACGGTGAGCGACAAGCTGGAAGTCCTTGCGATGGCGAGCCGAGCCCGAGGTAGGAGCTCAGGAGTTGACCTAATAAGGCACCCCCTTCGACGTCTCAATCCAACAGCCCTTGATTTCTCAACGCCTCTTGAGGCGCCGAGAGGCCGCGGCGGATTACCTCCACCGAACCAACCAATCGCAACCGCCGAACTGAACGCGGGAGTGCAAGAAACAAACACACAGACTATGTACAGAACGAACCCGGTGATCGACCTGGAGGAAAACCCGGAGGGCGAACGTGACGTGGAAGCCAAACTCACAGGTGCAAGCCGAGCTCGAGTCGAACAAAGCGGTGCTGATCTTGGCCATGATCAAGACTTCACCGAGGAAGAGGAGAACATCCTCTGGGTCCAGCGAGTCCAAATCGAAGAAGAGCGAAAAGCAGTAATCCGAGCTCAGAAAGAGGAGTTGGCTGAAATTCGAGCCGATATGTAGCGAGCTGCCGCTGAGATAAGATCTGTTCGATCTCAGATGTATAGAGCTACCAATAAAGCACATAATACTCAATTCACAACTCGAATTACGAAGACAAAGGTTTCCGACCTTGGGAAAATGAAGATACCAATTTACGAAGGAAAGATCGATCCAAAGGAACACTTGACAGACTTCACAATAGCAATGGGACGAGCAAACTTCAAAGAAGGCGAAGAAGATGCTGATCAATGTCTTTTATTCGTTGAACACCTTAAAGGACCGGCTCTCCAATGGTTCTCTAGGCTCAGAAGAAATTCGATCGACAATTTCAATCAGCTGTAATCAGCATTCCTCAAGCATTATGCTATATTCATGGAATGCCAAACATCCGATGCGTTTGGACCATGGGGCAAGGACAAAACGAGATGTTACGAACTTTCATCGAGCGGTTCAAGTCATTACTGTCGAAAGTAGAAGGGATAAGTGACGAGGCGGCATTACAAGCGTTGAAGAAAGCCTTTTGGTTTGACTCAGACTTCCGAAAGAAGGTCGCGCTAAACGCTCCAACCACGATTCAGGATGCATTGCACCGAGCAACGGACTTCGCGTCGAACGAATAAGAAGTGAAGATCCTAACCCAGAAACATGGAAAGGCAAAGTCGACGAGCTCTCCTCCCCTTGCTCCGAACCCACCAAACAACAAAAAGGGCAACCAAGGTTCTGGATACGTCCAGCACGAAGGAGGTTTCAAAGGAGCCTATAGTTACCGAGTCGACTCATCAGGATACGGGCAAGGACGAGGCCAAGACCGAGGAAGAGGTACATGGAATAGCACGTGGACTAGGGGCCAAGGGACTTACGGCAAAATGGCTTATTGCGAACATCGCCATATCTTCGGACATTCGACTGCAAATTGCCGTATTCTGGGCTTTAAACTCGCTGCAAAGTTGATAGCTGGCAAACTTAAGGGTGATATTAGTCTCAAGGATTTCGACATGGATACCAACGCGAACCACCCCGAGCAGGTGAATGAAGATCTTCCTAAGCGAGGGATGCAAAATGACGAGGCGCCAAAGGTTTGATTTTTACTTTTTCAGTTACTTGTTTTTAGTTGGAGGATGAAACTCCACTCTTGATCATCTTGCTTTTAATTGATATTCTCTTTCTCTTTGCATGCAGGTGGATTTCAAAACAAAGATTTACCACCCAAACATCATCGTTAATGGCGCGATTGACTATGATATCTTGAGAGAAAAATGGTCTCCTGCTTTAACCGTGTCCCAGGTTTGGAATTTTTTTATATTTAACAAAATTATTGTCGAAAAAAAAAATACTTCAGCCAAACATGTGTGTTAATGCGATGGATTTTTGTTATGAAATTAGGTTTTGATGTTAATTTGCGCACTGATGATTGACCTAATCCTAGATAATCCTTTTGTGTCGGAGGTAGCCCATATTTACAGGACAGAAAAATCCAGGTCCGAGTTAACTGCGCCAAGCTGGATGGAAAAGTATGCCATGGGATCAGAATGAGGTGGTGGAGGCAAAGAAAGGACCAGTCTCACCTGTGTGTTCTTTTTAGCTTTATTATCTTTTGAAGACTGCTTTGCTTTGCTTTAAGTGTGGTATTTTTTATTTAGTAATTTTAGTTATGTTCTATGTTTGCTTTAGTATCTTCTAAAGACTGGTTTGCTTTAAGTATTTCATTTTGTGTCGTTTCAATTTGGTTATTTTGAGCGAAGGCGCAATATCTGCTTGTACTCTGCATCTTAAAGCAGATGATGGGCGAACTCTGCATTTAGGCTGCATCTACATCGTTTACATTGAGCATAAACTGCGTATTCTCAACTTGTTTTCATCCATAGAGGTCTAACAAAACAAAATACTTTATACCTAAATTACTGAACTATTATAACGAGACATACATAAGTTTTACTCCAAGTCTCAAAAGATCGAGTGCAATAACATTAAACAACACAGTTGACGAGGTTTATTCTAGGTGGTATTGTTAAAACGAATAGGGTCATCACTGTATGCATCTTCAACCATTGAGAAACCACCGGTCTTAACAACCTTTAGTTGCTGGATTGCTTCTTTAACAGCAGGAATTTCTGGATTAATGAGGAGTTCATAGAATGAGTAGAGAGCCGAGACACGTATCTCACCTACAATGCCAAAGAGTCACCTAGTAATATATGTTGCAATAGTTCTCTATGATTGAATGAAGTAGTAACACTACCTCCAAAATAGTCCATATTCCAATTTCGTAGCACGCATAATATGACCTTCCCAATTGGCTGAAGTCGCCAGAAGAACTCAAATTCATCAGCAAATGTTCCCTTCGCAATACAGTTGATATCTTCGCCGCTGCAGCTCACAAAGAAGAATTTATAGTACTTCGTTCTCAAAAGACATCCTACTATAAACATAATTAACTTACCTGAAATTCCTCAATGTGAAGTGCAGAACTTTGTGACCAGGGACAATGTAAACATCATATGTGAAGCCTTGATAAATTTCTAATTTCTTGACTTTCACAATAGCACCAAGCAAATCAACTGTGTGATAGAGCAACATCAATATAGATTATTTGATCTGAGGTGAAATGGAAAATCAAACAACTAATATTCCATCAAAACTTGCCAACACTAATCTTCTTATGCAATGAGCCGTTTAGAACTCTGCGAAATGGAGATAATAATACCATTGGTTACCACTGATTCCTACTACCTTTTTAATGATCGATGAAGTAAGAAGATATGGAACTCATGGTGTGTTAGTTTCCACTTACTCCGTATTTAATTGGTAAAATAATAACGTATAATTACCGTTATTCCGAAATAATAATTTAGATAAGTTATAGTATAATATTTCAAACTTCCCTACTGAAGAGTACGAGCACATGCTGCGAATTTTCTGCGTCTTGTACTGCTTTTTCTCTGCATTTATCCTAACATGGTATTAAACTTCCCGAAAACCAATATTATTTTTATTGTCTCAAAAAACAATTACGATAATGAATACGTAATCATTACGTATAAATTAAGCATATATAGTAAAAATGAAACTTACTTTTCACTGTTCCATTAAATGTTAAGAGTCAAAGCAATATCACATCACATCACATCATGCACTCTTCTACAAATCCATTCGTATAATTTTCTCATGGGCCATGATTACAAAAAAGTTTTGCAGGATGAAAACCCTAACAGGCATACTCTGCATCCATCAATGGAAGCGTGTAGAACAAGTGCGGGTTGCGAAGCGCGACGTGTTGATATTCGCAAATGCAACACGAGAAACAAGGCATTGCTGTAATTGTGAGAAGGCGCCTGCTAGTTTGTAATGATGTCGTGTTGGAAGAGAAATACGAGATGAAATTCTGCGATTCTTTATTAATGGGGCCCGTATTGCTGGACACTCTAGCAGAGGAAGAGCGGACTTCTTTAATTGGTATGACAATAACTTTTGATTTGACGTAGAACTACTTTTATAAATAACTTTTTAGACGCAACCCAATAAACTTATTGAATTGGTCATTGGAGATATTTAGAAAAGTTATAGTATAATATTTCAAACTTCACCACAGCAGAGTACGAGCAAACTAATATACTGCTCTTACTCTGCCTACGACAGCAGAAGAAGAGCAGACCTCTATTTTTATTCTACGTATTCTTTTCTGGGGCCCAGTTTGCTGGACACTCTATCAGCAGAGGAAGAAGAAAATAATAAATGATGGCTACGACTGGTAGCATGTAGTATCAAAGTTGAGTTGCAGTAGATGTTATATTTGATATAACTTGCAGTAAAAATATGCTGTAAAAACTGCATATTTATGTGGTGAGTTTGCTTTTACTCTGCATTTTACAGAAGAGGCTGGAAGAAGTCTATTTGGATTCTGCGGTTTTGCTTTAGAGAATGTGCATTAAGCGCGTTTAGTTTTTACTCTGCATTTAGTCGTTGAGTTATAGCTCCTCTACGAAACAGAGAGTATCAAATTAAGAAATTACTAATACTTAAACAAGTAGAAAACAGAAGAAGAGGACGACCGAAACAACACCAACAAGTACTCCAATCATTAGCGTCACGATCATATCCTTTTGTCCAAACACCCTATCATGAAGATTCATAACCATCCCCTGAAGCGTATTGAAATCATTATCCGCCAATTCAAGATTCAGACCCGTATCCTTGAACTTCTTCAACTCTTCGTCACAACTCCGCAGCAAGGGCAACATCTGGTCCCGCAAGTACAAGACATTGTTCCACATCATCCGAGGGTCTACGTTGTCACTATTGCTATAAGATGTAATGTACCCAATGCGATCCTCTAGTAAATCTATCTCAGCCTTAATGTCCTGTAACTCATCCATCATGGCGCCATCCCACCATCGCCTTGTGTGGCGGATGCGACATCCATCCTAATCGTACAATATACAGGACAAATGTAAATAAAATCATTAATCTGCCACATTTATAGAGTAATGGAATTCAAATATTTTCTTACCTCATTCCTGTCATAGGTATAGAATCTCCTTCCAGCAATCAAACCGGTTGTTTCGGTTTGAATCACTATCTTACCACCACAACAGGGGACGCTGCAGTGTATAGGAATCTCGTAGTGTCTGTCACTGCGACCCTTAAAGCTCACGCTGGATGCCGGAGATGTGGTGTCATTGTTGTTCAAGCCGTAATCGTAAGAACCGAAAGCCATAACCCCGAGTATTAACTATTTTTGGAATTTCAATGTGTGTTTAGCCACGACGATGAGATATTTAGGTTCCCTTTCGTCGATAATATACGCCAAAATAGCATGAATCCTCTAATCTATTTACACACGAGAAATTTAGGTTTTAGGAGGAAAATTGAAAATTTAAATCTCTTTGAATTTTTAAACATTATCAATCTCGTGGCAAATACGGGCTCATATCCATACATAGAACTGATCCAAAATGGTACTGTCGAAAATAAACGACAAAAAGCATGCATTTTCCCAGTAAAAGGGGTAGAATCGTTATATAACAGAAGAATCAAAGGACAATGTATAGGTGTAGTGTTAATTACATTTCTATCCATTTGGCATTTCTTGCCACGTCATCATTATTTAGTAGCGAAGGCATGTACGACGCACCAAACCAACGTCACGACGTGTATTTTGTCTCTTTTAACTTTGCCTTATTTTCATGTTCACTGCAAATGTTATGCAAATATGGTAGAATATAACTTATTATACAATAAAAATGTTACGCGGCTTCTCTGCAACAACTGTATTAGATGTGATGTTTACAAGCAGATTACGGCACATTTTACGCAGATCATAGCATTTTGCTTGCATAACAGTGGCATATTCGATAACTAAGAGATAAAAAATAAATGAAATGTACCATAACATTAACAACCGTTTCTCTTATAACATTGAAAACTTATAATTACAAAATTAAATAGATAAAAAACAGTTGATATTCTACGAAGTGTCCGGGAAACGGTCGCGCTTCATCCCTCTAGAACTCCAAGGAACATCGCAGCCAACGTCGGCTGATCCAAACTCGCGACTAATACGATCCAAGAACCTTGATTGGTGGGTCAAAGTTGTTGCCACAACCCTAACCGAATCCACAGTCCTCTCCACATTCCGAAGACGAGTCTCCAAACCACATATCCTAGCACGTAGGACTTCTCCCTCCAACTCCAACTCCTCGCAACGAGGACAATGAACATTAGCAATGCGAGACGGATACAAGTTTTGCCAAGTAAGCCTAAGGCGATCCAGGCTACCTGGACGGACCTCTGCTTCGTCGATATCCTCCCAAAGAGAACTTCCGTCAACTTCAGCGTCGGAGAGAAGAAACTCAGGGCGCCGGTAAGTGAGTGAAATCAAGAAAAGAGCATTAGGAAAATCGGGATATGTGCGACGGTTCTGCGTTGTAAGAACTGATGAAGCACAACAGAGAGAAAACGCATGTTAAAAGAGTGAGATTGATCCATTCGTCAAACAATTACTTTTTTGTAAGAGGGAAATTACCTGAATCAGACCACAAGTGGGAAAGCCCGCCAGGACCGGAATGACGAACAAAGAAGTAGCGAATCTTGTCATCATCACCACCCTCAATTTGGAGGGGAAGTTCAACTGGAGATATGCAACCATCACGAAGAACAAGTTCATATCTATTAGACCAGGGGTCTAAACTCCTAACCTCAAAAGCCCCAAAAATCATAGCACTCAAAACAGTGATTCCAAATGAGTCTGACAGTATTTGGAGGGAGTTTATCAACCCCCATGAGCGGGCATTAAGCTGGCTGGGTGCAATCCAAAGTTCTTTACAAAACTCCATCATCAAAAAGACAGGCGATGGCGGAAACCTGCCCGAAAAGAAGACCAATAGATGGTGATATAGCCTACCGGAGGAATTCCGGGCACGTCTTGAACCTCTGGATATTTGAACAAATCCGAAGTCCAAGGCACAACAGGATGAACACTATTGGGTTCGCTCCTGCCAGAGGAAGAAGCAGATGAGGAAAATGCAGACATCAAAATCAAAGAAGTTGGTAAGACTGATGGGTAGAAAAGAAGAATAAAAGATTCGCTTGCGTTGTGATAGCTTTTGGATTATCTTTGTTTGTTTGAGACTGATGGGAGGAAAGGATAAATTATCTTTGTTTGTCCACCCAAAAAGAAAAGAGATCTTTATACTCGTTGAAGGGAAACCGAATCGGTATGGAAGCCCTAACTGGTCATACTCTGCAGCTATTACTAGACGCCTCTGAGATGATACTGCGGCATACGAAGGGCCACGTGATGATCATCACATGATTGAATACGAGAAACAAGGTACATTTTTAATTGTCCTACTACAATACGTCATACGCCACATGTCGATCATTCATGATACAACACAATAAATAAGGAATGGCAGTAATTGCGACTACTCTGCTTATATTCTGCAATAAATTTAATAGTATTCGATTTAATACTCCTTCCGTTTTTTTTTTAATTGATGTTTTAGAAAAAAAACTTGTTTCTAAAATATTGATTTTTTACCTTTTTCTATGCATTTTTAATGAAAGCATAATGATGAATTGTAAATTTTAGGACATATTAATTGATTTCACTGAATTATTCTTGGCTTAAAGTTATGGAAAATTGTTTAGTTTAAAAAATAATGCATTTATAGTTAAGTATTAATTTATTTTCTTAATATGTGTGAAATTTAAAACATCAATTAAAAAAAACGGAGGGAGTAGTACTCTGCTTACGCGCCTTGTAATAGTACTCTTTTTACGGGACTTCTATTAGTACTCGTCTTTGATTTATAATCAAAACTCGCGCCTTCTGTGCATATACTCTCTACTAGAGTCGACCCAATTCCTAAATAGAAGAGTACTCTGTTTATATTATGCATTAAATTTAATAGTACTCTACTTACGCACCTTCTCTACATATACTCTACGAGATAACGGGCGAAATGATGGGAAGGTGGACCGTTGAAATGATGGAAAGGTGGACCGTTGAAATGCTGAGAAGGTGGACCGTTGAAATGACAGCTAAGCAAAAAAATGACGTATGTGGTTTCGCTTTATCCCTCTCAGATCATTACTGTTCCACTCCCGTCTATAAAAAGAAGAAGAACCCTCAAAATAACTTGCAGCCTCTCTTCTACTCAATCTCCCTATTTACTATATACATATATTTACTAACCATGCAATTAAATTTGAACGTCATAGGGATCGTAGATACTTGCAATAATTTTCTCATCACACATGGGTTGTTCGGTATACAAAGATGTCTCATCCAACACCTCCGCAGCGAGCTTCGTCCTCCAGGTCAGCATTTTGGCATTACACAGTTCTCTTGCTGATAACGGCAATCCTAACATGTGACACTCAATCACTACAAGAAAACAGACCAATTTGCGACCAAATAAGAATCGTCGCAACCAGCTAGTCGCAAACGAAAAATCGTCGCAATCTAGTCGCAAAATATGCGAGGAAAGAAATTTGGTCGCAAATGCCTCGCAAACATTTGCGAGGCGTTTGCGAGGCAAAGTTTGCTAGGAGTTTGCGAGGATATTTTGCAAGGCATTTGCGAGGCAAATTTTGCTACTAGTTTGCGAGGACAATTTTGCTAGGCATTTGCGAGGCAAATTTTGCTACTAGTTTGCGAGGAAAATTTGTGAGGCATTTGCGAGGAGTTTGTGGGGTTTGGACGGTCGCAAATCAGTTGCAAAAAAAAAAAAAAAAAAATTTTTTTTTAAACAAAATTTTTAATGGTTTTTGGAAATAAAATAAAAATAAAATAAAAATAAAATAAAATTTAATTAATATATTACATAAAACGAGTATTTAGTACAACGAACAAAATAACTACAAATCATCGATATCCTGAAAATCCAAAGCTTCATGAAATTCCGAAGCAGAAGCTGAAGATGAACCAGCTTTTCCTTGTTTCTTCTTCCTCAGCATCTCCCGAATCGCCGGGTTCGAATCCCCAAGTAACTCGATCATCATATCATAGGCGTCGTGTTGCTGCTTCAGCGATCTGATCTCTGCTTCCGCGATCTCTAGCTTCTTATCTCTAATCGGGTCCGGGACGTATGTCGAAAATGGGCAAAAGGGAACTCCCTCGGCATTCGTCGGAATAGATCCCATGCAAGCAATCTTCCCTTTTCTGGTACGGGACCTAGCTGTAAAATAAAATTTAATAAAGAAATAAATAAATACTTAAATAATTATATATGAATTAGTAATAAAAGTTTGTTTTCGTTACCTGAGTGGCTATGCGGTTTACGTCCACTGGGGTCATTTGGACGCGTTGACCATCGGGAGTGAACTGCGATGTGATTTCCTCGACCCGGGCAGTCACATCGCCGTGAAGCTGCTGAACTCGACTATCAACCCACGTACCGTCCTGGCGTCTGTGGGTCTTCTCCCAAATCTCGGGCATCGTAGCCGGGGCACCTTTCGTCTGTGCCTGAAAAATGGTAAAAATATGTTAAATCGTGAGATACTTTAACTTAAAGAATTTTTTAAATTTGAACTATAGAAATTGAATTCAACTTACAATACGACGCGCTTGTTCGAAGAAGGACAACTGCCCCGAGACATGCTTCGAAATGCCTTCTCCGTCAACCTTGGTGTAACGCGCGGCCCGGCACTTGCTGCCTGTGTCTTCGGAAGTCGGCAACTGCCAGTAGGCAATGAGACCCGCCCAAACCGTCGGGTTGAACCACTCAGGCATCGCATGCTCAGGGTCCACCTTCCATTTTTTTTTCCAGCGGCCGACTTGATCAGTAAGGCGATGCATCGCCTTGTCATCGAAGGCATCCCGGACCAGTCCCGTGATCTCGACATCCCATCTATATTTTTGCTATAAAAAATAAAAATTCACATTAGTAGAAATTTAATATTAGTATATACATTGTAAATTATAAATTAAATTATTAATAGAAATAAAATTATAAACTAACGCCAAATTAATAGAATTACCGCGAAAGTGTGAAACCACCTATCCCTCGTCTCCTGGGGCACCTTGCTCCAACTCGGGTGCGGGGCTTTGAAATCCCGCTCGATCAGTTTCCTAATAGTCTGTCCAACTTTATTATGGCCAAACCTGGAAAAAAAAAAGTTATGTTATAAACAATTAAAAAAAAATTATTTATTTAATAACTGAAAAAAATAATATAGTTACCATAAAGTTCCCGGGGAAAGATGGGGATCCAATCTCGTTAGAACATCCCGTCCGGGACTAACGAGAAGCTGCTCCAGCGTCATATGCTCGAACTGTGGAGCCTCAGGTGGCAGATCATGTGGCAACGTCTCTGGAACAAAATCCGAGATAGGAAGAGTCGATGAAGAAGGTCCGTCACGTCGTGAATGGGACCCGCCGCATCGCGGTACAGGTGTACCGGAAGCGGATAAAAAACCGGTATACTCATTATGCCTATCACCCATCTGCAATAAAATGTATAATAAAAATTATATTCAATCTAAATATATTCCTAACCATTCTAAAACCAAAACTATAAATTTATTCCATACCTAAATCTATTCCTAACCATTCTAAAGCAAAAATTATAAATTTTTAAAAAAAATCGGAATATACCTTTTAGAGAGAGAGAATTGCGAGTAGAGAGAGTGAGGATGTGAGAAAATGAGCAAAGAGCAAGGCAAATTCGGCTGCCTTATATAAAAATTTATAGAGTCGCAATTTGGTCGCAATCTAGTCGCAAAAACGCACCATTTTTTCACCCAATCGGATTTGCCGCCCAATTTTTCAACACCCGCCAAAATAAAAAGGTTAATTTTTTTTTTACCGCCATTTTCAAATATGGTCAAATATTCAACACGCGGTAAATTAAACCGCCAAGATTTGCGACGCGGTTGCCACGTGGCGTCGCAAATGAGTCGCAAAAATTTGCTACTCATTTGCGACTACCCAAATCAAAAAAGAAGAAAAAATGGTTTAGGGTTTAGGGTTTCGGTTTATCGCAAAGTTCATACATATATACATCCTATAATTATACATTAGGGTTATGTGTTTAGGGTTTCGGGCAATTATATAAGCAATTCGACAATCCTACTAAAATTGATCGAATCATCATGCATTAACTATATAGTGACATACTTAATCTATGTAGATTCTTTAAATCTAAATGTTGTTCGAGAAAGTAATAGGGTTTATTCAACTAGCCTATATGCATTAGGATTTAGGGCTTTGAGGGTTTATTTAGGTTGCTATGATTTTTAGAGTTTAAGGTTTATAGGATTTTTAGGGTTTAGGGTAAATCAACCAAAAATTGCGACTAATTTGCGGTGTGTAGTCGCAATTTAGTCGCAAATTTTGCTACTAAATTGCGACTACCAGTCGCAAATTAGTCGCAATTTGTAGTTGATTTTTTTTTTTTAAAAACACGATACATAGTTTAGTGTTTAGGGCTTTGAGGGTTTATTTAGGTTTCATGATTTTTAGGGTTTAAGGTTTATAGGATTTTTAGGGTTTTTAGGGTTTAAGGTTTATAGGATTTTTAGGGTTTAGGATAAATCAACCAAAAATTGCAACTAATTTGCGGCGTGTAGTCGCAATTTAGTCGCAAATTTGTAGTTGATTTTTTTTTTTTTAAAAACACGATACATAATTCTTACAAACTAGGATTATAATACATGATACATAATTGTTACTCATCATGATCGGAAACGTAAGTTTGTCCATTTTCGTCTTCTTCGTCATCATCCTTAACTTCGCGCCCTTCATCAAACTCGTCTGACTCCGCTTGACTATCAGATTCCTCGCATATGACTTCAAGTCCCCTATAAAGCGGGTCAATTCTGGTCAAATCATTGCTTGAATCGACGGGGATGTCCTTTCAGGTTGCACGGGCGGTAGATCATCATCAGCTAGTGCCTCGTGGACGTGATTTGGTAGAAGCTCCTGCAATGCAAATGGTAGTAGTCGTTGCATGAATACATGACAATCATGGCTCTTCATTCCAGAAAATTTTTGCCCTTGCTCGACACACCTTGAGAACGTTGACACATATCCATCTGGGAATTTGACATCATCCTTAACCCACTTAAACAAACTATTCTTTGAGTCCAATGACAGCCGAAAAATAGGAATCGGTGCCCTACCATCGCTTGTAATGTGCAACTCAGGCCTTGCGCATATACCAGGGAGATCCAAACATGATTTCAAATTGTCTTTCGTTTTACCCGGAACATTCAACAACGTGTGGATGATATTTTCGAAAAAGTTCTTCTCGACGTGCATTACATCAAAATTGTGCCTCAAGAGATGATCCTTCCAATACGGCAGTGCCCAGAATATACTTTTCTTATGCCAGTTATGATACTGCCCATACCCACCCGGCATATTAGCGGGACACTGTACCAGTTACCCCAACTTCTGCAGTTTGTTGAGCATCGCAATAATCTATTTGCGCTTCCAACTGTTCCCCTGAAAGATAAATCGGGGGGGGGGGACTTTGACGGTTTTGTTTATCTTGAACAACTTCTTGTTATTTCTATACGGATGACCCATTGGCAGAAATCGACGATGACAATCGAACCAGCACATTTTGCGTCCATTCGTCAATTGAAACGCATCAGTCTGATCCAGACAGTAAGGACATGACAATTTCCCATGAGTTGTCCATCGAGATAACATCCCATAGGCGGGGAAGTCGCTTATGGTCCACATAAGCACAACCTTCATGGTGAAGTTCTGGCGGTTTGATGAATCGAATGTTCGTACACCGACATGCCACAACTCCTGTAATTCGTGGATCAGAGGCTGCAAAAACACGTCAAGAGATCTTTTTGGATGCTTAGGGCCCGGAACAAGAATGCTCATGAACAAAAATTTTCGATGCATGCACATATTCAGAGGTAAATTATAAGGCGTTACTATGACTGGCCACAACGAGTATTGCCGACCAGACATACCAAACGGACTAAACCCATCAGTGCAAAGACCCAGATAAATATTTCTATGTTCTTCAGCAAAGTCTAAATGTACCGTGTTAAAGTGTTTCTACGCCTTCGCATCTGATGGATGAAAGATCGCCCCTTCCTTACTAAAGTGTTCTGCGTGCCACCTCATTGCCCCAGCAGTCTGCTCTGATTGGTATAATCGCTTCAATCTATCTGTTATCAGAAGATACCACATACGCTGGAACGGCACCCTCGTGCGGCCACCTGTCTCTTTATATCTCGGTTTTCCGCAAAAACGATATTCCTGCAACTTAGAATCATCTTTCCAGAAAATCATACAGTTATCAATGCAGACGTCATTCATCTCAGACGGTAAACCAAGACTCGCGACCAGTCTCTGTATTTCATAGTAACTCTCTGCCGAGTTATTGCCCTCCGGCAAATACTCGTTAAACAATGCAGTCCATTTATCCATGCAATTTTCACTAATGTTATCTTCGCTTTTAATTGTCATCATCCTAGATGCTAATGACAATTTTGAAAGCCCTTCTCTACATCCTTCGTAGATGGGTTCATTAGCAGCGTCTAACATATCGTAAAACTTTTTATCACTCGGGTTTGGTTCTTCAAAAGTATTATCATTAAACGAGGCAGTACTTTCATGAAATGCATCAGTAACCATGTCATGAAACCTATTCCCATCACTATTACCATATCCATATTTATTATAATCTTGCTGATGAGCATGCTGATCATAGTTATTATCAAAACTACTAGCGCCATCTTGATTGCCATGATAACTCGTACTTGAACTACCCGGAACATTAACTACAAAATCTTCTCCGTGCGCAAACCACACATAATAGTTAGGTAAAACCCCCCTCGTATATAAATGCTTCCAAACAGTGTTTGCATCATGATGATCAATGTTCTCGCACTTAACACAAGGACAGAAAATTTTGTTACCGTTTTCTACCGCGAATGACTGATGTGTCGCGTGGGTCAAAAATTGATCAAGACCAACTCTAAACTCTCTCGTCACTTCACCGGTATCTAGATCTCGCCGGTTGTACATCCATGCCCGAACCGTGTATATCTCATGATGCCAAGACATGATCCGATTATCGACCTCTCCACAAAAAATATCGGATTTATAGTGTGTTTGCGAAATAAAATATTTTTGTGAGTAGATTTGGGATGTTTGTGATATGATTTTCGTCTCCCCCATAGCTTGCTATTTATAGAGGATTACCCATTTTTGCTACTCATTTGCGACCAACCTTTGTTACTAATTTGCTAGGAAAAATATTTGCAAGGCATTTGCTAGTAATTTGCTACCCATTTGCGACCAAACAATTAGTAGCAAAAAGCAGTTGAAAATCATTAAAAACGTGGGTACCTACTTTCTAAATATTCTCGCAAATCAGTCGCAAATCTTAGAAAATATCTGTCCCCGCAAATGCCTCGCAAATTTGCAACGTGTTTGCTACGAACTATCTTTTCGTCGCAAATTAGTCGCAAATTTGAAGATATTTGCGACAAAATTGCGACGAAAATTATCCACGCAAATTTGCGTCTAATTTGCGACTCCAGACGCAAATTCCTAGCAAACGCCTCGCAAATTTGCGACCTCAATATTGGTCGCAAATTCTCCTCGCAAATGGGCCTGTTTTCTTGTAGTGAATGTATTTGAGTGCGTATACTCCACAATCACCTACTAGTGGACGCATTTTGGGAACGTCTTTTACAATTCTGATTGTAAACTCTGCTTTATCGTAGTCTTGAGGAAAGCACATATTAATTGCGGCAGGAATCATTTGAGCAAAAAGCATCACCGCTGCCACAATATCTGCTTGTGGAGTATTTAAACTATCATATATGTAGACAACCCGGTCAACCAATGATATGACCGTCCCAACCCAATGATTCGAGCTCACGTGTAGAACGAAGTATAACGTATCAACATCTTTGCCCCAGGCCAACTTTGTTGCGGCATAAGCTGGAAGAATACCGTGTACATTCTCGTAAGTACCACCAGGCCATCTTTCAAGCTTACGCCACTCGTCGTACCTATTCTTCCAAAGCCTTTGAAATGCTGCATCCAATATAGCAATCCGCGGACTCTTGAAAGAACTAGGATTTCTCTTTAGTTTGAGTCTATACAAGTTCAGTGCTGCGTCAACTTGCTGATAATAAAAGAAGGACAAATGTTAGGTACCAAAGCAGAGTCTACTAGACACACAACAAAAAAAAAAAGCCGAGTCTGCCCGATACACAACAACAACGGTCTGCCAGCTAAACATGAAATAAACACTTTTGCCAGATCCACTGTTGACGAGGAAGAATGTACTTACCATATCGTGTAACCATTCCCTCGGCTACAGAAGTAAGTTGAAGAATTGATGGGCCTTTGTTTTCCCTCCAAATGGATAAATATTTGTTCTGTCGAAGAAAATCAACATTCAAGTTAGACTGCAAGATAAAATAGACGATCTTAAAGGCTGTGTGTACTTACTCATCGGCTCTGAATACGTTCATCCTGTCCACCAGTGTTTGGTCAACATCTCCAAATACAATTTTGTAAGCAAATTTCTGGGCCAGTGGGTTTGCGTTGTTTCTAGGTACAACATGAACTTTTTGTCGATTTGCTTAACCTTTCACTCCTCCTTGTTGTTAGCTTGTTGGTCTAGTGAAGATTTTTGGAGCTTTCGTATATTTCGATTTGAGATGTAGTTGGGTGGATTGTATCCACTGATGATTCAATGACATTCACTTGCTGGGAGTTTCCTCTTCATCTACCTCTTCCTCTTCCTCTTCCTCTTCCTCTTTCTTCAATGATTTTGACTGAATCTTCTGATGGATGTACATAATTTTCAGTGTCAATCACTGAGCCTTCATTACCATCTTCTGCAGTGGAAGCAACTGTCTCCATGCAGACGTTGGTTATCAATGCCGTAATGGGATCCTTAATGGAGACATTAGTTTCATCTGCTACAGCGGCATCCTTAATGCAGACATTAGTTTCATCTGCGGCAGTGGCATTCTCTGCCTGAAGGCATACGTTGGGATCATTATCTCCTTTTTTTCTTTGGCATCCTCTGTCTTTTCACTCCCATCTATTTTTTCAACATCTCCAACTCCACCATCATCAAGAAGATGTTCTTCTTTGGCATAATACAAGCAGAATCTAAGAAATGTTTGCGTATACTCTACTTCCAAAGGTAGAGACTGAGAGCGTTATGTTTTTCTTCTACGAGTATAAGCAGAGACTCCGAGTACTCTTTTCTATCTCTACTTGTACTCTGCGTAGTCTACATTTACTTGCATTGCAAATGTCAACCTGCAGACAGTGTGCCACCGATCCGCGTTAACTCTGCTGGTCTTAAGGGGTAGCGCTGGTATTTCCAAAAAAGTGTACTAGTTTTACAATTTTCTCTACAAAGGTACCCTGCTTGACATTAAAGTCAGAAAACATACCATTTTGAACTATTTCTTCCAGTTTTAAAAGTCAGCGCCGCTTTTACTTTAAGTCAAACTTCTTCCAAAGCACTGCTTTAGAGTTAGTCTGCGAAACCCTAAACCACTTAAAACGAAGTAAAAATTACAAACAAGAACATCTTCTTGATGATGGTGGAGTTGGAGATGTTGAAAAAATAGATGGGAGTGAAAAAGCAGAGGATGCCAAAGAAGAAAAAGGAGATAATGATCCCAACGTATGCCTTCAGGCAGAGGATGCCACTACCGCAGATGAAATTAATGTCTGCATTAAGGATGCCGCTGCAGCAGATGAAACTAATGTCTGCATTAAGGATCCCATTACGACATTGATAACCAACGTCTGCATGGAGACAGTTGCTTCCACTGCAGAAGATGGTAATGAAGGCTCAGTGATTGACACTGAAAATTCTGTACATCCATCGGAAGATTCAGTCAAAATCATCGAAGAAAGAGGAAGAGGAAGAGGAAGAGGAAGAGGAAGAGGTAGAGGAAGAGGAAGAGGTAGAGGAAGAGGTCGAGGAAGAGGTCGAGGCCGTGGAAGAAGTTCATGGAGCACATGGACCAAAAACGACAGTTTCTATGACGAAACGGCTTACTGTGAACACCAACACATCTATGGGCATTCCACCGCAAACAGCCAAATCCTAGGCTTGAAACTTGCTAAAAAATTAGCAGTTGGCGAACTTGGAGGGAACATCAGCCTTAAGGATTTAGAGATGGATGTGAGCGCACATAAACCCGACCTGACAAAAGAAGATCACACCAAGCGCAATAGAAGGGATGACGAAGCGCCACCCTCCGGATCAAGAAGAAGGATAAGCATGATAATGGGAGGATCTCACTATTGCTCGGATACCATCTCGTCAATCAAAGCATTCCAACGAAGGGCAGACGTCAGCATCAACTGGTCTAAATCATCAAAGTTGCCAAACGAAGTGATATTATTCGAGGAAAGGGAGACGATCGGAATCGACAGACGAACATGATGACCCTCTCGTGATCGAGTTAATTATCAACGATTGTGACGTAGCACGCGTATTGGTAGACACCGGGAGCACTGTGGACGTAATCTTCCTAGAAACTCTCAGAAGAATGAATGTGGACCTGTCCGAAGTGATATCTACCCCCAAACCATTGACTACTGGGACAATCAAACTGCCTGTCCAAGCTGGTGAGGTGACAAAAATCGTCGAATTCTCCATAGCTGATCACCCGGTGATCTACAACGTCATCATGGGGACCCCCTGGTTAAACTCCATGTGCGCCGCTGTTTCAATCTACCATCTCTGCCTAAAGTTCCCTACACTAAACGGAGTGAAAATGATTCGAGGAAACCAAAAATATTCTCGTGTCTGCTTCCTCGCTGTACACAAGCTCAGAAACCCGGTGACCGACCCGATGGCAAGTTCAAAGTGCAAGAAGATTAAGACCGACAGAGAACCGGTGAAAGAGATTTTCAAACTGTTATAGCAATTACAGATTGCGGAGGATCGCGAAGAAGAAGTACCTAAATCAACTTGCGACCCCCCGTCGTATCAGTATGCATCGACAATAAACATCCATAGCGATGCGTAGAAATTGGAGCAATGTTAGATAAAAAGACCAGAGAAGAACTCGTTGCATTCTTGAGGAAAAATATCAACACTTTCGCATTGGAAGCAGAAGACATGTCTGGCATCGATATCAGCATAACAAGCCACGAACTGAACGTTAACCCAACATTCAAACCGGTGAAGCAGAAAAGGAGAAAGCTTGGGCCAGACAGAGCTAAAGCAGTCAATGACGAGGTGGAAAGACTCCTGCGTGTCGGGTCGATAACTGAGGTAAAGTACCCGGATTGGCTAGCTCTTCCAGTGGTGGTCAAGAATAAGAATGGAAAATGGCGTGTATGCGTGGACTTCACTGATCTGAATAAAGCTTGTCCAAAAGACAGCTTCCCCCCCTTCCGCATATCGATCGCCTAGTCAAAGCAACGGCAGGGAACCCACTATTGTCCTTCATGGATGCCTTCTCAGGTTACCACCAGATCTTGATGAACCCCGATGATCGTGAGAAGACCACTTTCATTACTGATCGTGGAATATATTGCTATAAGGTGATACCATTTGGCCTGAAAAATGCCGAAGCAACATACCAGCGACTGGTGAACAAAATATTCGCCGATCAACTCGGAAAGATAATGGTGGTTTATATAGACAATATGCTGATGAAATCACTAAGAAAGCAAGATCACACTCATCTCAAGGAATGCTTCTCGCAGCTAAACTTGCACAACATGAAGTTAAACTCGACCAAGTGTAGATTCGCGGTCACATCAGGAGAATTCCTCGGGTATCTGGTGACTCACCGTGTCATTGAGGCAAACCCAAAGTAAATCGACGCGCTCATCCATATGACTTCACCAAAGACGAAAAGGGAAGTGCAAAGACTTACCGGGAGGGTAGCTGCACTTAACAGATTCATCTCGCGATCCACCGACAAATGCTTGCCTTTCTACGATACGTTGCGAGGGAACAAGAAGTTCGAGTGGACGGAAAAATGTGAGGAAGCTTTTCAACAAATGAAGATTTACCTGGCTACCCCTCCAGTCCTTACAAAACCAGAAGCAGGGGAGCCGCTTTTTCTATACACAGTGGTTTCTGCCACAGCAGTAAGCGGCGTGTTGATTCGAGACGAGCATGGGGAGCAGAAGCCAATCTTTTACGTCAACAAAACCCTTACAGAATCCGAGACAAGGTACTCGCAGATGGAAAAACTGGCGCTGTCCACAGTCATGTCGGTGCAAAAGCTAAGGCCATACTTCTAGTCTCACTCGATTGTCGTCCTGAGTACCTTCCCGATAAGGTCCGTTCTGCACAGCCAGTCAGGAAGGCTAGCAAACTGGGCAATAGAACTCAGCGAATATGACATTGAATATCGCGGACGCACAAGCGCGAAATCCCAAGTCCTGGCTGATTTTCTTATCGAACTACCTGAAGAAGGCATCAACAACGAAGCACAAAGCCAACTCTGGAAACTCCACGTTGATGGCTCGTCTTCGAAAAATGGTTCAGAGTAGGGATACGACTAACTTCTCCAACTGGCGAGTTACTGGAATAGTCTTTCCGCCTTGGTTTCCACGCATCCAACAATGAAGCAGAGTACGAAGTCCTGATTGCCGGGATGAAACTTGATGGTGGCCTAAAAATCGAGCAACTTCACGAATTTTGCGATTCCCAACTAGTCGCGAATCAGTTCAGCGGCGAATATGCAGCAAAGGATGATCGGATGGAAGCTTACCTGAAGATCGTCAAAGAATTGGCTGCACAGTTCAAACAATTTATCCTAACGCGTATCCCGCGAGGAGAAAACACCTCAGCCGACGCACTTGCAGCCCTTGCATCAACTTCTGATCCAGATCTCAAAAGAATAATCCAAGTGGAATTTATCCAGAACCCGAGCATCAGTCATTGCGATACAGTGAATGCCATAACTCGTTCACAAGCAGCTAAACAAGCAACAGAAGTCACAACCAGGCAAGAGGAGACAGATGAAATGCAGGAAGAATTAGCAAACCGGCCATTCGCTGAGCTGGATACAGCCACTATGCAAGAAGACATTCTTGAAGAATTGTCAGTCATCGGAAGCATCGACGACCGTGTCATCAGACCACAACTAAACGTGGATGCGAACAAGATCGACAAGAAAGCAGAATATGGCTGTCACAAGGAATGGTTGGGCGCAATCAGAGAATACATATACGACGGCATCTTACCAACTGAAAAATGGGCAGCTCGTAAGCTTCGAGCCCAGGCAGCTCGTTACGTTCTACTCGATGGAAATATCTTCAAGTGGAGATTCTCAGTACCATTGCTAAATTGCGTGGAAGGAAAGAATGCAAGAAAGATTATGGAGGAAGTCCACAACGGTTCGTGTGGCAATCACTCTGGAGGAAGAGCACTAGCGATAAAAGTTAAACGTCACGGTTATTATTGGCCAACGATGATCAAAGAGTGTAAGAAGTTTTCGGCCAAATGCGAAAAATGCCAACATCACGCGCCAATGATTCACCAACCAACGGATGTGCTTTCATCAATCTCATCACCGTATCCATTCATGCGATGGTCTATGGACATCGTTGGGCCACTGCATCCCTCCAAACAGAAACGTTTCCTGCTGGTTTTGACAGATTATTTTTCGAAATGGTCCAAGCCGACTCATATGCTAACATTAAAGATGCACAGGTTGAGGCCTTTGTCTGGAAAAACATCATATGCCGACATGGAGTACCATACGAGATTGTAACGGATAATGGCTCGCAGTTCATCTCAAATCGTTTCAAAACTTTCTGCGAGAAATGGAAAATCAGACTCAGCAAGTCTCCAAGATATCCACAAGGGAATAGACAGGCCGAAGCAATCAACAAAACAATCCTAGACGGCCTGAAGAAGCGCCTTGACGAGAAAAAGGGACGTTGAGCTGAAGAACTGGAAGGAGTACTCTGGTCTCACCGCACCACCCCAAGACGAGCAACGGGGGAAACCCCATTTGCCCTCGTATATGGAATAGAGTGTGTCATCCCACCGGAGATACATTTCCCAGGAATTCGCCGCAGACTACTACCAGAACAAGAAGGGCTCAATCACCTATTGATGCTTGACGAATTGGAATTGATCAACGAAAGAAGGGATCAAGCCTTGATCAGGATCTAGAACTATCAAAACGCAGCAGCAAAATACTACAATTCCAATGTTCGAGAAAGATGTTTCTACGAAGGCGATTTAGTTTTACGGAAAGCTTTCCAAAACACAGCAGAAACGAATGCCGGAAAATTGGGAGCACACTGGGAAGGACCTTACAGAATCACAGAGATAGTCAAACCTGGCGTTTACAAACTCGCCGGCATGACAAATGTTACAGTACTGAGATATGGAACGCAATGCATCTTAAAAAGTACTATCACTAAGTTACTTCACATGAACTACGGGCGACTTGATCCCTGCAAAGGGTACGTAGGCAGCTCATCTTCGGATGGGTTCAGTTGCCCCCTCCTTTAAAAAAGGGGGAGTGGGTACGTATACGTATACTCGTATACTCCCATCTTTGTAATCGAATCTACGATTTATCAAAGCAAAGCTTTTAACGATAAGTTTTACTTCACATCCTCCAAGGATCGCTAAGTCTTAACAAAACAGACATATTCGAACAAACCAAACTGCAACGGGCATCTCGCCACATCTTCATTATTGCTGGCCACAATAGTGAACTCTCGCATCCATCTCGGATCTAAACTCTCACATCCGTCTCAGGATTAAAAGTGCGCTATACAAATATTCGTTCATTGTCGGAGCGGGGATGTTCGTGGTAACGCATCCGTAAACCGAAATGTTAAAACTGAACTATGCAAAAAATGTTCATTATCGGAGCAGATAAGTTTATGGTAACCTATCTGTGAACCGAAATGATCATCCCAAGACTGATCATCTCATAACTTCGCAAACATGAGCTCGTATCCGTTCGTCGGAACAACTACTTCTCGACAAAGACAACCCAAGCAAAGCATTTACAAATTTATCGCTAGAAAACAATGCACTTAGAAGTTTGTCGAACAAAAGACATATATATTCATCGACCGCAAGGGTTAGATAATCAACAACCAAGCAATAACAATAGTTCTTATGAAGACTACAACTTGGATAAAGCCATCTAGGCAAACAAAAAAAAAACAACAATACAAAGCTATACAAAGAAAAGGGGGTCTTAAGTTTCGACCAACCCCGGATCGATAGAAAGCTCTTCGCCTACAACAGTGTTTCCACCAACATCCACTTCGGCGGCTTTCTCTAAAGAAGTCCCTCCAGTCTGCTTGAGGTTCTCATTGGAAGAAGGATCAAGGTTATTCTTCATAGACGACTCACCACCACTTGAATCTGATAATGTCGGATCCAGCGAGCTCTTTTTCGATACAATCTTGGCAATCCCTGGAGTTCCCCTGTTCGAGCCAGAGAAGTTCCGAAATTCTAACACTCCCAGCGGCTGTCTCCATTGGCTCAACGTCATTAAGCTCGGCCAGGATATCAGAACGGATAGGCGTCACCCACAGATCCTGTTCCAGATTGGTAACAATCCTGGCAAACTCCTCATAAGCTTCCCCCATCTCGGTGCATCTCATCGCGAGACTTTCCATCTCGGCATCAAGGTTAGGAGGGTCTTCACCCTTGAGAAGCTCAACGAGTTGAAGATTTTCCTCGACCGGAGCTAGATCCAGCATGTCCTCCTTCACCTGATTGATCTTCATGATCTTCGCCTTAGCTCTAGAGACCTTTCCTTGAAATCTCTCCGCCATCTCACGCCGAACCTCCACTACGGCCTGCTGAATCTTCGCCTTTTGAAGCTCGTTGGCAGTTTCTAATTGCCTCGTGAGCTCGGCTATCTTGGAGTCACGGCGAACTTTGCTGTTCTCCAAAACCTTGACTCTCTTCTTTGCCTCAGCACGGCTGGCCTCCACCACTCCTTTCTCAGATCAGAGATCATTTACCAGTTTGGTGGCCCTTTCAAGTTCGGCTTGGAGATCCAGAGCTTTCTTTCTGGCGTCTTCAATGCGGGTCCTATCCAGACGAGCATCACGGTCATAATCAAGAGGTAGATGGTTGATGTGCGTAAGGAACTACAGGTAAAAACAAATCATGCCTCAGAGCAGCGAAAACGACAATCACAGAACCAAGAATAAAACAATGGTTCGGTCAATCGCGTACCTTGACACCACGCATTGCCATCTCGGCGTAGGCATTGTTGTGAACTAGAGTGTCTGGAGGGGGAAAATTAACTCCAGGACGAGTAAATTTAGAAACAAGAAGAGCAGAGGACGAGCCATCGTTATAACAAACCCTTGATATCGGAGCATCGGAGGGAGTCGGCTCGGTAGCCATCCAAGAAGCCGCATGCTTCTTCGATCTTTTCGCAGGCTTCCCCTCAGCTGGGTTTCCACCCTTGGTGCGCTTTTTGGCTCTGCTCACCTTCTTTACCCTTTCCCTTATGTCGAACAAGGGAGGACTCAACAGGTCGGCAAGCCAAAATAACTTCATGTGAGCTCGGGACAGCTGAATTTAACTCGGGAGGATCTAGAGCCAGCAGTGGTTCAGCAGGTACATCTATCTTCTAAGTTTCTATTTCAGCTCGGGTCAATGCCTCTGCGGCCGCTCTAGCTTTAGCAGCCTGCTTGTCACGCCAGGTCGGTCTCCCAATGTCAGGAATGTCTTCGGAAGGGTTAGACGAAGATGAGCTTGCAAAAGAGAAACCCGCAAGTTGAGCTCGGGCTTTCTCTACTCTTTGGAAAGCAAAGCTCTTCTCCTAGTTGCACTTATGAGCACAAGTGTATGGCAAAGTTCGGATACGTTCTCAGGGCACTTTGGTAGCAGATTAGGCACTGCAAAAGAAGGAATCAATTAGAATAAAGCCTAACAAAAAAAACCAACAAAAACGAGAACCGATCTCGTTGAAAGAAATGGGATCGGCTACCCATTTTCTGCCAACTCGTCCTAATCAACTCAATGCCTTCAGCACCAACGGACTCCTCGGATATCGGAACGTAAAAGAAGAAGTCCATCCATTGAGCATCCTTGCTCGGAAACCCCTGATGATACGACGAAGTCTCTTGTCGGTAGCATAGTAAACGAACTTATCCTTAGGCCCAGCTCGTTTGAAACTCAAAAGATTCATCAGGTGGTAAGCTCCGATCTCCTCATCACATTCATAGCTTCTCACTAAAATCCCAATTATATGACGAAGCCCACAAGGAGTGATTTGACCCAAATATAGTCGATATTTTCCTAAGAAGGCAAGGATGACGTGTGGAATCGGGAACCAAAGGAAACAAAGATTGAAGAAACTCTCATATAGGGTGAAATGGCCTGGTGGCGGATCGTCAGCTCGTCTAGATGAAGACAGAAGCACGAGTTCGACTCCTTCAGAAATGTGAAATCTCTGTCTAAGTAGGTCAAGAGATTCCAAAGTCGAGAGCGTCGAACCTGGCGGATCGGGGACTCTCTTTTTGGGCTTACGTTTTCTTGGAGCTTGGCTTTTCAAAGCAAACAAGCGATCATATCCTTGTCGCATCTCGGCATAATCACATTCATCGAGCTTGGTTTTTATTGCAAAAGGGTTTTCCGCCTCTTCAAATGGTTCGTCAATCAGAGAAGGGACGTTGAAATTGGTCGACCGAGTTGCACCTCCAGTATCTGTTTCGGGGGAATGAAAAGTCTTTCTCCCAAAAAGTGAAGGGCTGCTCGACAACTTCCCCGAATAATCTAAACTCGCAGACTATCATAAATAATCCATCTCGGCTCGAGTATTAAACCACGAGTTTGACACATTTGAACTCGGCAACTTTTAAGCAGGCAAACCAGTCGCAATCCCTTGATATCTCGGCAAAAAACCAAATGTTGAGCTTGGTGAGAACTTGAAGGCGGATCTCTGATCCCACTGACAGATTTCAACTCGGTAAACCTCCAAAAATGGATCAAACTCGCAAAAAAGTCCCAGAAACAAATCAGATCTTGCGAGTTTTTCGAAAAGAAGATCTAGCTCGAAAATAAATCAGGATCTTCAAAGGATAATCAAAATCTTCTGGAAAGACCACCGTAGAATGCTTGAAGAAAGGTCGGAAAACTCAAGAGAGATCGGCGGCGCAGCGGAAAAAATAAGAGAAATCTAAAAACAAAGAGGAGAGAGAAGAGAGAAAAAGAATATACCTTTTTGTTGAAGAAGCGAAGTTATGAGAGAAATGAAACGAAGTCGAGTATATATAGGCATTTAAGCAGATCATGGCATCATCACACCTCGGGAATCGGCGAGAAACGGTTACACTTCCCGAGGAGATCAAAATTTCACTAAGCGCAAAGATTGCCGAGCTGAAGTTCGCCATACAAAAGAACCCGAGATGATCGAAGATGATGGAAGATGGACTCAGAAAACATTGGCAAAACAAGTCAGTTCGGCAAGAAACCAGATGGAATCGACTACCATGGTAAGACAAATGAAAATTTGGCCAAGTACACAGAATTTCCGAGCTACACAAAGCGTAAGCCCGAGTTGAACAGACCAACTTGGTCTAAACGCCAATTCATGACACTCGAGCTCAGGATGCACGTAAGATCGGCAAATGCGATCTTGAGCTCAGCAAACGTAATCGCGAGCTCGGTCGGCAGCAGTCACATGAGTTCGGTAAAACCATGAAGTGAGCTCGGCAACATGTGAACTCAGCAAAGCCTAAACTTGGAACATTGATCTTATGCTTCTATCTCGGCACTAACACAACTGATACTGCCGAGCTGGGGGCTAACTGTTGGGGTCGGTTTTCACCCCACAGATCAATGATCGAAAATAGCGAGCTCACCATAAACTCGGTCTACAGCGGAAAGCGAGCTCGGCAAAAAAAATGAAGTAAGCTCGGCATTGTTCTAAAAAATGAGCTCGGCAATATATGAGCTCGGTAGAAACCGAGCTGGAGATTCATATCAGCTCGGAATCGAATGAAAATTAGTGAAGACAAGATCTTTGAGTTAGCTTTCCAATGGAGTTGGAATCGTATCATTTGGAGTTGCGGTTGGCAAGATACGCCCGATTTACTGAAGAAATGCCGAGCTGCAGGGATGAACTCGTGTCTGCCGAGCTGAAGAGATGAGCTCGGCAAGATGCCTTAAATCCATTGGATCGAGCTGAAATTTGGATAGAAGATAGATAATTGAGTAAGCTTTCATCCGAAAGAAAGCTCAATTCATTTGGATCAATGGAAATAAAGTTACATGAATTATTGTGGAGACATATCCACCTGGCCGAGCTCATTGGCTACGAAGTGACGAGTTCAATGAGCCCGAGCTCGTCGCAAAGATGGCCGAGCTCGTTAGCTACGAAGTGATGAGTTCAATGATCCCGAGCTCGTCGCAAAGATGTCCGAGCTTGTTAGCTATGAATTGACGCGTTCAATGAGCCCGAGCTAGCCACGAAGGGATAGGCCGAGTTCATCATTCAAAACAAGGCCGAGCTCATCGTTCAAGAACAATACCAAGCTTGAAGACAGAAAGTTGGGCCGAGCTGAGCAAGTGAACATATGGGCCGAGATGACAAGCCCAAATGCTAGAGTCCATGATGACAAAGTAACAAGTTCAAGCCCACATGGAGATATGACGAAGTCAAAGCCCATGGTTGTAAGCCGACTTCGCTAAAAGGAAATCCCGAGAAATTAGGAAATCTTCCTTATCTCTTTAGATATTGATTTGGCCGACTTGGACTTGTATAAATAGATATGTACATCTCTTGGGAACGGGATCCGCAATTTACCTAGAAAAACTTGGTACTTTTACTCACATACACAGCTTTCTAAACAGCTCAATAAAATATCATCTTTGGATCTCTGTTTGTGTTTTCGGTGGTTTTTACTCAGAAGTTTCGGATCTCTCTAAAAGACGTGACGAATTTAATTGGCGTGGATTTACACTCCCACACCAATAATAATTCAGTAAAATCAATTAATTTGTCTTGAAATTTACAATTCATCATTATGCTTTCATTAAAAATGCATAGAAAAGGTAAAAAATCAATCTTTTAGAAACAAATTTTTTTTCTAAAACATCAATTAAAAAAAACAAAGAGAGTATTAAATAGAGTACTATTAAATTTATTGCAGAATATAAGCAGAGTAGTCGCAATTACTGCAATTCCTTATTTATTGTGTTATATCATGAATGATCGACACGTAGCGTATGACGTATTGTAGTAGGACAATTAATAATGTACTTTGTTTCTCGTGTTCAATCATGCGATGATCGACACGTGGCCCTTCGCATGCCGCAGTATCATCTCAGAGGCGTCCAGTAATAGCTGCAGAGTATGACCAATTAGGACTTCCATACCGATTCGGTTTCCCTTCAACGAGTATAAAGATCTCTTTTCTTTTTGGGTGGACAAAAAAAGATAATTTATCATTTCCTCCCATCAGTCTCAAACAAATAAAGATAATCCAAAAGACCACAATGCAAGCGAATCTTTTATTCTTCTTTTCTACCCATCAGTCTCACCAATCTTCTTTGATTCTGATGTCTGCCTTTTCCTCATTTGCTTCTTCCTCTGGCAGGAGCGAACCCAACAGTGTTCATCCTGTTGTGCCTTAGAATTTGGATTGGTTCAAATATCCAGAGGTTCAAGACGTGCCTGGGATTCCTCCGGTAGGCTATATCACCGTCTATTGGTCTTCCTTTCGGGCAGGTTTCCGCCATCGCCTGTCTTTTTTTATGATAGATTTTTGTAAAGAACTTCGGATTGCACCCAACCAGCTTAATGCCCGCTCACGGGGGTTGATAAATGCCTTCCAAATACTGTCAGACTTATCTGTAATCACTGTTTCGAGTGCTATGATTTTTGGGGCTTTTGAGGTTAGGAGTTTAGACCCCTAGTCTAATAGATATGAACTTGTTCTTTGTGACAGTTACAGATCTCCAGTTGAACTTCCCCTCCAAATTGAGGGTGGTGATGATGACAAGATTCACTAATTCTTTGTTCGTCATTCTGGTCCTGACAGGCTTCCCTGCTTGTGGTCTAATAACGAATTGATCAATCTCACTCTTTTATCATGTGTTTTCTCTCTGTTACGCTTCATCAGTTCTTACAACGCAGAACCGTCGCACATATCCCGATTTTCCCAATGCCCTTTTCTTGATTCCACTCCCTTACTGGCGCCCTGAGTTTCTTTTCTCTGACGCCGCAGTTGACGGTAGTTCTCTTCGGCCGGATATCGACGAAGCAGAGGTCCGTCCAGGTAGCCTGGATCGCCTTAGGCTTACTTGGCAAAGCGTGTATCCATCTCGAATTGCTAATGTTCATTGTCCTTGTTGCGAGGAGTTGGAGTTGGAGGGAGAAGCCCTATGTGCTAGGATATGTGGTTTGGAGACTCGTCTTCGGAATGTGGAGAGGGCTATGGATTCGGTTAGGGCTGTGGCAACAACTTTGACCCACCAGTCAAGGTTCTTGGATCGTATTAGTCACGAGTTTGGATCGGCCGACATTGGCTGCGATGTTCCTGGGAGTTCTAGAGGGATGAAGCGCGACTAAACACACATTGGAATTCCAAAAAGAGTTAATACTCGGGGTTATGGCTTTCGGTCCTTACGATTACGGCATGAACAACAATGACACCACATCTCCGGCATCCAGCATGAGCTTTAAGGGTCGCTGTGACGGACACTACGGGATTCCTATACGTTGTTGCGTTCCCTGTTGTGGTGGTAAGATAGTGATTCAAACCGAAACAACCGGTTTGAATGCTGGAAGGAGATTTTATACTTGTGACAGGAACGAGGTAAGAATATATTTGAATTCCATGACTCTATAAATGTGGCAGATTAGTTATTTCATTTATGTTTCTCCTGCATATTGTACGATTAGGATGGATGTCACATCCGCCACACAAGACGATGGTGCGATGACGCCATGATGGATGAGTTTCTTGGACATTAAGGCTGAGATGGGTTTACTAGAGGATCGCATTGGGTACATTATATCTGATAGCAATTGCGACAACGTAGACCCTCGGATGATGTGGAACAATGTCTTGTACTCGCGGGACCATATGTTGCCCTTGCTGTGGAGTTGTGACGAAGAGTTGAAGAAGCTCAAGGATACGGTTCTGAATCTTGAATTGGCGGATAATGATTTCAATACGCTTTTGATGGTTATGAATCTTCATGACAGGGTGTTTGGACAAAAGGATATGATCGTGATGCTAATGATTGGAGTACTTGTTGGTGTTGTTTCGGTCGTCCTCTTCTTCTGTTTTCTACTTGTTTAAGTATTAGTAATTTCTTAATTTGATACTTTCTGTTTTGTAGAGGAGCTATAATTCAATGATTAAATGCAGAGTAAGAGCAGATTAAAAACTAAATGCGCTTAATGCACACTCTATAAAGCAAAACCGCATAATCCAAATAGACTACATGCTACCAGTTGGACCCATCATTTATTAGTTTCTTCTTCCTCTGCTGATAGAGTGTCCAGCAAAATGGGCCCCAGAAAAGTACACAGAATAAAAATAGAGGTATGTTCTTCTTCTGCTGTCGCAGGCATAGTAAGATCAGTATATTAGTTTGCTCGTACTCTGCTGTGGTGAAGTTTGAAATATTATACTATAATTTTTCTAAATATCTCCAATGACCAATTCAATAAGTTTATTGGGTTGCGTCTAAAAACTTATTTATAAAAGTAGTTATACGTCGAATCAAAAGTTATTATCGTACCAATTAAAGAAGTTCGCTCTTCCTCTGCTAGAGTGTCCAGCAATACGGGGCCCATTAATAAAGAATCGCAGAATTTTATCTCGTATTTCTCTTCCAACACAACAGCATTACAAACTAGCAGGCGCCTTCTAACAATTACAGCAATGCCTTGTTTCTTGTGTTGCATTTGCGATTATCGACACGTCGCGCTTCGCAACCCGCACTTGTTCTACACGCTTCCATTGATGGCTGCAGAGTATGCCCGTTAGAGTTTTCATCCTGCAAAACCTTTTTGTAATCATGGCCCATGAGAAAATTATACAAATGGATTTGTACAAGAGTGCATGATGTGATGTGATGTGATATTTCTTTGACTCTTAACATTTAATGGAACCGTGAAAAGTAAGTTTCATTTTTACTATATATGCTTAATTTATACGTAATGATTACGTATTCACTATCGTAATTTTTTTTTTGAGACAATAAAAGTAATATTGGTTTTCAGGAAGTTTAATATCAGGTTAGGATAAATGCAGAGAAAAAGTAGTACGAGACGCAGAGGATTCGCAGTCTGTGCTTGTACTCTGCAGTAGGGAAGTTTGAAATATTATACTATAACTTATCTAAATTATTATTTCGGAATAACGGTAATTATACGTTATTGTTTTACCAATTAAATGCAGAGTAACTAAATGGGAAAAATGTCGAAAAAAGCGTGAACTTTCAAATTGTGGACGAAAAAAGCCTCAACTTTCGAAATGTCATTTAAATCCTAAAGTTTTGGTTGACTTCTTAATAAAATGGTAAACTTTCGTTGACTCGGCCATTTCAGGCATGCCGTTAATCTACCGTTAGCAATACGATTACGGGGTTAACTTCCCGTTAACGATCTCCGTTTAGGCAAAATAAAATCGGGAAAAATGTCAAAAAAAGTCTGAACTTTCAAATTGTGGACGAAAAAAGCCTCAATTTTCGAAATATCATTTAAATCCCAAAGTTTTGGTTGACTTCTTAAAAAATGGTAAACTTTCGTTGACTCGGCCATTTCAGGTATGTCGTTAATCTCCCGTTAGCAATAATCGGGGGATATTGTTTAAATTGAGAATGATGATAACTCGGACTGGTTTGTTAGTTCACTAAAAGAAAACTGTGCAATTAAAGGTTATTAAATTTGTTTCCCACTAAAAGAAAACTGGGAAAACTTAATACCTCAAAGGTGTAAGCAAATGCTTACTTCTCCCCCTTTGATTCTCGAATCAGATGTTGCTTCATTGATTCCATTTTGGACTCTTATGTTTAGGCGTTGCGTAAATTTCAAATCTTTTCAATCGCTTTTACTATATGTTACACTGGATTTTTTTCTTTTTCTTATTCTATGGATTCCTCCTCAGAATGGCAGCTGATCAGAGAAGAAAGCGGATGAACAGTGCCAATGTCATTGGTTTCAGTTCTCAGGAGCATTACAGAGCCAAAAGAAAAAAGATTGGTTCAGCAGATGCTGCTGTTTTGCGTTCGGGTGATCACATCGGTCTTGAATGGGTAGCATTTTCTTACACCTTTGAGGTATTAAGTTTTTCCAGTTTTCTTTTAGTGGGAAACAAATTTAATAACCTTTAATTGCACAGTTTTCTTTTAGTGGCCTAACAAACCAGTCTGAATTATCATCATTCTCAATTTAAACAATATCTCCGTAATCGTATTGCTAACGGGAGATTAACGACATACCTGAAATGGCCGAGTCAACGAAAGTTTACCATTTTTTTAAGAAGTCAACCAAAACTTTGGGATTTAAATGACATTTCGAAAGTTGAGGCTTTTTCGTCCACAATTTGAAAGTTCAGGCTTTTTTCGTCCACAATTTGAAAGTTCAGACTTTTTGACATTTTTCCCGATTTTATTTTGCCTAAACGGAGATCGTTAACGGAAAGTTAACCCCGTAATCGTATTGCTAACGGTAGATTAACGGCATGCCTGAAATGGCCGAGTCAACGAAAGTTTACCATTTTATTAAGAAGTCAACCAAAACTTTGGGATTTAAATGACATTTCGAAAGTTGAGGCTTTTTTCGTCCACAATTTGAAAGTTCACGCTTTTTTCGACATTTTTCCCGTAACTAAATGCATTTAAATGGTAATTATACGTCGAATCAAAAGTTATTGTTTTACCAATTAAATGCAGAGTAATACATGGCACTTCGCAAATAAGGCGTATTCTAACAATTACTGCAATGCCTTGTTTCTCGTGTTGCATCATGCGATTATCGACATGTGGCGCTTCGGAAACCACACTTGTGATGTGATATTGCTTTGATTCTTAACATTTTTGGAACCGTAAAAAGTAAGTTTTGATTATTTACCATTCTTCAATCCAATCGTTTCTTCAAAACTTCTCAGGCTCCAAAACTTTTCTCCAAAACATTTCAGTCTCAAAACTTTTCTTCAAAAATTTTGTCTAAAACTTTCAGTCTAAAAAAACAGCTCAGTTAGATATGGTTTTAGACTTGCCACTCATGAAGAATGGTGGAAGAATCTTGGTTCAAGTCGTAAGTCAATTTGGAGAGCACTATCCACGCTTTCAACCTGAAAGACACTTGCTTCTCACTGATTATCACGCTGTAAGAAATGCATGCTTTGATGTCCTTATGTTGTCTCTTAGGAATATATGATTTTGTTTCATTTTTAGAGGAATAGATACAATCTTTGGTTTTATGGTTTAGGATGTTCGGATCTCTGCAACCATTCGGAATCATCTGTTGTCAAAGTTCGAAGACGTGGCTGAAGAGAAATGGTATTTGATTAGGGATTTTGAAGTGGCGACTAGGCCGGGTCAATGGAAACTAACACACCATGAGATCCATATCTTCTTCCATGAAAAATTGATCATTAAAAAGGTAGCAGGAATCGGTGGTAACCATATGGTGTCGCTATCTCCATTTCGCAGAGTTCTAAACGGCTTATTGCATAAGAAGATTAGTGTTGGTAAGTTTTGACGGAATATTAGTTGTTTGATTTTCCATTTCATGTCAGATCAAATAATCTATATTGATGTTGCTCTATCACACAGTTGATTTACTTGGTGCTATTGTGAAAGTCAAGAAATTAGAAATTTATGAAGGCTTCACAGATGACGTTTACATTGTCCCTGGTTACAAAGTTATGCACTTCACATTGAGGAATTTCATGTAAGTTAATTATGTTTATAGTTTAGGATGTCTTTTGAGAATGAAGTACTATAAATTTGTCTTTGTGAGTTGCAGCGGCGAAGATATCAACTGTATTGTGAAGGGAACATTTGCTGATGAATTTGAGTTCTTCTGGCGACTTCAGCCAATTGGGAAGGTCATATTCTGTGTGCTACGAAATTGGAATATAGACTATTTTGGAGGTCGTGTTACTACTTCATTCAATCATAGAGAACTATTGCAACATATATGACTAGGTGACTCTTTGGCATTGTAGGTGAGATATGTGTCTCGGCTCTCTACCCATTCTCTTAACTCCTCATTAATCCAGCAATTCCTGCCGTTAAAGAAGTAATCCAGCAACTAAGGGTTGTTAAGACCGGTGGTTTCTCAATGGTTGAAGATGCATACATTGATAACCCTATTCGTCTTAACAATACCACCTAGAATAAACCTCGTCAACTGTGTTGTTTAATGTTATTGCACTCGATTTTTTGAGACTCGGAGTAACACTTATGTATGTCTCGTTATAATAGTTTAGTAATTTAGGTATAAAGTATTTTGTTTTGTTAGACCTTTGTGGATGAAAACAAGTTGAGAAGACGCAGTTTATGTTCAGTGTAAGCGATGTAGATGTAGCCTAAATGCAGAGTCCGCCCATCATCTGCTTTAAGATGCAGAGTACAAGCAGATACTGCGCCTTCACTCAAAATAACCGAATTGAAACGATACAAAATGAAACACTTAAAGCAAACCAGTCTTCAGAAGATACTAAAGCAAACATATAACATAACTAAAATAACTAAATAAAAAATATCACACTTAAAGCAAAGCAAAGTAGCCTTCAAAAGATAATAAAACTAAAAAAACACACAAGTGAGACAGATCCTTTCTTTGCCTCCACCACCTCACTCTGATCACATGGCATACTTCTCCGTCCAGCTTGGCGTAGTTGACTCGAACCTGGATTTGTCAGTCCTATAAATATGGGCTACCTCCGACACAAAAGGATCATCTAGGATTGGGTCAGTCATCAGCACGTAAATTGACATCAAAACCTAATTCCATGACAAAAATCCATCACATTAACAAATATGTTTGGCTGAAGTATTTTTATTTTCAGCAATAACTTTGTTAAATATAAAAAAATTCCAAACCTGAGACACGGTTAAAGCAGGAGACCATTTGTCTCTCAAGATATCATGGTCAATCGCTCCATTTACGTTGATGTTTGGGTGGTAAATCTTTGTTTTGAAACCCACCTGCATGCAAGAGAAAGAGAATATCAATTAAAAGCAAGATGATCAAGAGTGAAGTTTCATCCTCCAACAAATAACAAGTAACTGAAAAAGTAAAAAGCAAACCTTTGGCGTCTTTAACGGATAATCCGGAGGAAAATGGATGGTAAGCAAGAAAATCCCTCCGGCATAGGGACCGTCGAAGGGTCCATTGATAGCTGCTTCCCATTCGTAAAGACAATCACTAACGGGACCTAAAACAAATAAGACTCAACTCAGACATTTAATCAAAATAATACTACATCCGTAAAGTTCCTATTATCATCCGTAAATAAAAATACCTCTAACTGCATAAAAGACTTGGGAGTTCTAGATTTTATACCTGCCTTGATGAACTGTGTAGGAACATCCTCCTGGAACCTCTTAAGTTTCATGTTAATTCGACTTAGACTATAACCCATGGTCACAAAGTTGGTAAGAGAGACGAAGAAGATGAATGTTGTGTCTTTGGTAAACAAATAGATGTATAGACAAACAAACACGACTTTCTTCTATATGAACAAGAAGTGTTACTGTTTTTGATAAACTCTAGGATTTTGGCAGACTAGGGAATGTGTTTTCAACTACTGCAATAAATACATGTTCATTGCTTTTTTGACCCTTTCCCAAATTTTAGTCAAATGCGACGGGATGTATACTTTTTAAATGATTTTTCATTCATCTCCTCATGTGTAAAAAATGAGTTGTCCTTTATTCTTATGGGAGTTCGTGCCATTTAATAATGCGGTAAATTTACGCGTCTTCTCTGCCATTTCTTATTAAATTGAGTTGTCTTTTCGAATGCAGAGTATCTTATGTATGATAGTTGAGCGGTTGCACAGTAATCATCATGCATGCCTCTCATGTCTAGCCATTAAATGAGGTGTGTGCAATGACTGTACTAGATGTGTTTTTAAAGAGACACGACTTTATAAATATGGTTGACCGATGTCCCTGTAAATTGAGTTTTCTTTTCCAAGACAATTAAAGGAAGATCAACCCCTTTCATTTATTTTCTTATCTATAAAAATAGTAGATCATTGTTTACGAACATAGTGCCTGTTAATTATTTTCAAAATCAAAATACCGCATCACATCATAGGTTAACATGCAAATACCAGAGCTCCCTTCGGACATTATCTCTGTCATTGCATGAAAACTTGGCCGCCTCACCTTGTGGAGACTCGGACACATTTTCCGAATAGGGCGGATCGGTAGAGATGTAGTGTACAGTGATGAAGTCCTCAAGAAACTTAGTCTCGACAATCTATGTGAGGACACAGATAAAATTCTCCTAGACGGGGTGAATCGCATCTTTTTTGTAAGATGCTTAAATGCCGGAAACCTAATAGCTATTTATTATGAGGCGACAAGACTCGTGACCACAAAACAAGACATCAGCACAGCCATTGAGCTTTTGGAACGGCTTGTCCCTTTCAGTGCTAACACAACTTATCTCTGTGGAATGATGTGTGTATGTGTTGGACATACGAAAAGGGCTGCACAACTTCTCAAATTATGTGTCGACGTACACGCTGAAGGTGATTTTGATAAACTCACCAGGCTTGGGAATGAGGTTCTGGATGCGGTTGTAGCTTTCTATCCACCCAGGAACCATTCTTTTGTATCAACGTGGCAATACCCTGACTGTCCAGATTTACCTTTTCTAAATTGTGCCATTGAGCACGAATATCAACCTGGATGCAAAAACTGCTACTTGTATTGGTTCGCAAGACAACTTTGTTGCATTACATAGGAGATTTGAACTATTTCTTCTAATTTTATTTGTTTCTGTATTTAGAAATGTTTGAAAAGTTATGATTCCGTAATTCAAGATGTGGATTTTAATTGATATTTATAAATCCATTCTTTAATAACATGTTTTACCCTTGGATTTGAGCATATATATTTTTTAAATGAAAATACAAGCAAACATCTATAGTAGAGTACAGACAGATTAATGGCAGATATAAGACGCAGACTTTGCGATACTTGATGCAGACTCTACGATGCCAGATACAGACTCTACGATACTGCTATTTTATGATACCCACATCAAACTAAAGACTAACATAAAACAACGGCTCACCATAAGATAAGGACAAGTTAAATGAACATAAGCAGATACTACGCAAAATAAAAAAAGTTATAAACCAAGATTTGTTTCCTTGTTTAAATAAACTTGAAACCGGAGATTTTTCTATCTTGGCAGAGTTACAGCAGAGTGAAGTCAGAGTCAAGAAAATGGGCATATTTTTCGACTGTGTCCTGCATTATGGCATTTTGAGCACCTGTGATGAATTTTTGGGCTACTCTGGAAAAGACTCTTTTTCATCTTTGGGGGTGGAGTACTCTGCGAAAGTCTAGCTTTCTTATTTGGTATTTGAGTAGTCGGAGAATTACGAGATCGTTTCCTTCTCACCTTTGGGGATGGAGTAGTGGGTGAAATATTAACGCTGAATGGAGTACTCTGCTTCGTTTTCTTCGTAACGGATGGAGTCCTCTGCTTCATTTTCTTCGTTGTGGATTGAGTCCTCTGCTTTGGTTTTTGCTTTGTGGATGGAGTACTCTGCGAAGGTTCTGTTTTCTTCTTCTTTCATTGATTACGCTTGAACCGCTTAGCCTTTTCAATAGCATAAAGGTATCTCTTTGTCTTTGGTCTACCGGAAGGTACTTTTATGACTAGTGGCAGACATTGTTCACTAATTACGTGTGGTGGTAGAATCAAATCTTCGTCTACAGGTTTAATAGGTTCTGAGTACATTGAATACAAGTAGCCCTCTGTGAAATGATCATCCACCAGGGTAGTTTCATTAGTTTTCCGACTTAATGCTACTTTAATCCCGTGCTCGCAGGGAATCTTCTCGACATCATGTTGTTTTCAAGTACAAAGTCTATGTAATCATAAATTTTAAAAAGGAATCAAACTCAGAGCAGATAAACAAGGCAAATGTTTCCTGAGACTGGCAGACTTTCTCAGGAAACATTTCCTGAAACTGGCAGTTATAAATAGCAAAAAAAAACTTACATACCTTCTGTAGATCAACCACTCAATCATAATCTCCACCTGTAACATGGCTACAATTTGAATCAGTGTGATGAATATTTAAAATTTCTAAGCTACCGTTGTCTTTCATGTAGTAATTTTTCAACGTTTGAGGGGAAATTTGTTTTTAAGGAGGCAGCTTTGTCTCGCCTTTCCACAAACCAGTTTAACAACAACTTTCTAATACCCTCCACAAAATGTTTAACAGGAAATTATCTATCTTCCTTAAGCACGACATTAATGGATTCTGCAATGTTGCTCGTCATTATACCAAATCTATCTCCTGGAAAATGTGCACAAGCCCATAATCGAAATTATGCTTCTTCCAAGTAAACTGCTAATTCACTATTCTGATGACGAATCACAGCAAGCAATGTTTCAAAATCTACCGGTCGATATGCATATGCAGCATGACACACCAAACTGAGCATTGCGTTCTTTTGAACTTTAAGATGAAGTTATTTTTGAGGTGATAGTAAAATACTACCCTATCAGCTGCGGGGAAAACCTTCTCAATGGCCTTTGCGATTGATAGATGACAGTCAGAAATAATAGCCAAATTTTTATCATCAAGTATCACACCACGCAACTGTGTAAGAAACCATTCCCATGAAGCATCATCTCTGAGTCTACAATCCCAAAAGCTATAGGAAATATACTCGAATCTGCATCTTGACCTGCAGCTACTAGCATAACACCTCTGTACTTTCCAGTTAGATGTGTTCCATCTACCACAACAACCCTCCTCAAGAACTCAAATCCTTTGATGGAAGCACCAAAAGCAATGAACAAATACTTAAACCTTTGTTGATCATCACGTTCAAGCTTTGTAATCGTACCTGGATTGGCCTGCTCTATTTTGTATAGATAGGAAGGTACGTCCTGGTAACCCCTCTCAAAAGTGCATCTGACCATCTCTCGTGCATATGCCAACGCTTTATGCGCCTTCGTATAGTCTATGTCAAGACAATGTAGTGACTTAATACAGTTCATTACATGCTTGGGCGTGATTCCTTTAAGATCATTACCACCACTAAATCTATCAACATACATCTTTCCTATACATTTTGCATTAGCACGTCGGTGATGAGAATACCTATAGACAGCAGTGCATGTATGAGCTTCTTTATATATCCGAACGAGAAATTCTGGAGATTCAGATGAAACTGACAGAGTCGACGCACGAATCCTCCAAGAACAATTAGGAACAAAACATTTCGCGATAAATAGTTTCTTCCTCGACGTGTCGATTTTGAAATCAAACTTCTCGATAACTGAATCTTGCGTAATTGCATAATTAATGCTTCCTTGTCATCAAATATTTTCCCAACCTTAATAGTTCCAGATTTCTTCACTGGTAATGGCTTCGTAGGCATCAAATATATCGCAGAATAAAGGCGGCATCTGCTGTTGCTTCGCAGACTGTCGGCATTCTCTGATGTTGTTCGGTGATGGTATCATATGCTCGTCTTTAACATTACCAACATCATCAAAATCCACACCACCATCCTCTTTGACATCACAAGCTTCATCTTTACCCGCAACTTCTGCTTTAATTCCATCGTTTCTTTTCCATGACACGCTAAGCCGGATAACCTCTTTTCCGCCATTGTGATAAAGTTTGCAAGTTGCCTATCGTTTTTCAAGAAGATAGGAGGTGTGTCGCTAGGCATTTTCTCCATGATATGTGCAGGCAACTTATAAGCAATATCGACTGCATTCATCTGCATTTCCAAGTTGTAATATTCACAAACAATGCAGAAAAATTCCTCATACTTGATTTGTTCTTCAACCGCAAAAAACTTGTTTCCTTTGCTTGAATCAATGTCGAAATCCCAACCCATTTTACCTTTTATTTTCCAAAAACAGTCAACAAATGCAACATTATATGCAGAAAAGAGAATGTTCACTAATAGATTAACTGCAAAAGATCTGCAACACACTATTTTAGAAGATTTTTGGCAGAGCTCTACACTTTGGCAGGGTCTTTTAGAAATAGCTCTGCCAAAGACGTACTAGAGCTCTAGATGCGGTTTAGAATATGGTGGTTTAGATAACTAGTGTAATGTTTTGAAGTGTTACCTCTGTTCGTTCTTCCCAAAAATATGCTCGCCTTCAACCCATAGATTATCTTTGACCATCAGATATTGTTAGATGTAAACGAAGATCGTCTTTCCGAAGAATGTACGCACTTTCGTTCAAAATCGAACTCTGTAAACAATCTTATACTCGGATTTCGCTTCCGTCTCTTGGAAAATATGAAATCTCCCTTTGAGGGTGAAATCGAAATAGTAGATCTACGTTAAAGGTGGAGAAGTTGAAAAGGTTTATAGCAAATTTAAAAAGGTAAGAAGTAATGGCATTCTTATTATTATTGTGAAAAGAGAGGAGTACATTGTAATTGACTTCAAAATCTGACCGTTTATACAATTTAGTTACATTGCAAATGTCAAGCCAGGCCCTGCGAACAGTATGCTACCGTCTGACGAGCAATATCTGCCTTATATCTACAAAAATGCACACACAATATCTGCCTTAAGTCTACAAAAAAGCACACACAATATCTGTCTTAAGGCTACACAATTGACACACTATATCTGCCTTAAGGGCTACCAAATTAGCAGAGTTTAAGCAGAGTCTGTCCAGCCTTATCCTTAAGACTACACAATTGACACACTATATCTGCATCCAGGCTACACAATTAACAAAATTTAAGCAGAGTTTGTCCAGCCTTAGCCTTAAGGCTACACAATTCACGCAGACTCTGCCAAGCGTAATGGTATTTTAGACATTTTCAAAAAAAGTGTACTAACTCTACAATTTTCCCTACGAAGGTACCCCGCTTGACATTAAAGTCATAAAATGCACCATATTAACAACTCTCCCTTTTTAATACCCACAAATTAAATGTTATAAAAATAAAAGAACTATAGAAAACAAAAAATGTAATGAATCATTATTCCATATGACAATATCACTAAATAACTATAACGGAAGATTTTAATACTCACAAAATTGATATGACATGCCTTACCCAAATATCATGAACGGATATGGCCTTTCGATTCCAAAGGGTACATATCGCATGGGATTTCGGTTATTTCATACCTCAACTATCTGAATATTGTCGGTTAATACCCAAACTTGATCACCGTGAAGATTCATACCCGAATAAAATATTTTGGCTTATTCATACAGGATTTCGTAAAATTGGGTTGATTCATACATTATCGTAACAGTGTTAGTTTAGGCGTTAATTTTTGCTGATTCAGAGTACACGTCATTAACGACATGGTTTTTGTGATAACACATAGTAAAAATAAATTAAATAAAACGACAGTGTTATGAGAGAAACGACTACGTTTATCAAACCGACGTCGTTTCGATAAGTATCTATCATTTTTTTTCTCTTTGACGACATGTCTGTTTTGACGCAAAAATTAACGCCTAAACTAACACTGTTACGATAATGAATGAATCAACCCAATTTTACGAAATCGTGTATGAATAAGCCAAAATATTTTATTCGGGTATGAATCTGCACGGTGATCAAGTTTGGGTATGAACCGACAATATTCGGACAGTTGAGGTATGAAATAGCCGAAATCCCCATATCGCATATGAAGATCATTATCATTTGGCAAATATTTGGAGGTATAAAAATAGAGCAATTTTTGTGGTAGTTTTATTTACTTTTAGATGAATTTATATTATTTTAAGATTGTGAGAATATGATCAATGCTAAGTTTTGATCGTATTCCCCTGAAAAATAGTTTGATGTTTCATTATCATTATATATGATTTAGGTCTTGTTACGTTTTCTGAATGTTAATATGTACATATATTATCATTATTTTTCTTTTGATGCTAATTAACATAATTATTAATAAAGTATTGAATACTTTATATTGTGGTTATCATCGGAAAAACGGTCATTTAATTCTCCAAGTATTTTAATGTTGCGATTTTATTCCTCAACTTGTCGAGTTACCATTTTATTCCTCAAGTGGTCATTGACTTTGACAATCGGTGCCTGATAAAGTCAGCCGTTAACTTAACGTTAATGACCGTTTAACTCATTAAGAAAACCCGAGAAACCTGATTAAAACATAACCAAAATATGATTTTTCCCCAAATTTCACTCTCAAGAACCATAATTTCTCTCTTCTCTCTCACGATTCTCTTCTTCCACAATCCCAAAACGAAATCGACCCAAACAAAATCTCGATTGAAACTCTTAGGTAATGAAGACGCGAGGAGGAAAGAGTCGAGGAGGAGGAACTGGAGACGGAAAGACACGAGGAGAAGGAACTGTAGGCATCAAATCTGGAGGAGTGAAGACTCGAGGAGGAAAGAGTCGTGGAGGACGAACGATTCGAGGATCACCGAGTCGAGGAGGAAAGAGTCGTGGAAGAGGTAATCGAAGACACGGTGATGATGAGGTTGAAGACATCACAGACAGTGCGATGGTAAGTGGGGTTAAAACGGTGGAACCAACTGTTTTGGAAACTACCTCGGCTGATCCTATTACTGTGGTTGAGGCTAGTGTAGAGGAAGAAGGAGATGATTGTGTGGATACTGATGATGATAGTGTTGAAGGAGATGATTGTGAGGTTATTGTCGAAAACACTGCTGGTTACAGAGAGACTGAGCCAGAGTTGGCTGAAGATACAGAGGCAGAGGAGAATACAGAGATGTTTGATGTCGAAGTCTGTGATAATTTAGAGGACCATTTTGGTTCAGCTGCTCGTGATGATCCAGTTGCTAGTGATGATGATAGTGGAGATGACATATGGAATGATGATACCATTCCTGATCCATTAGGTTCTGATGATGAATATGACGGTAAGCCAACTCCTGTAGTAAGTAGTGATGAGCTTTTAGGATTGGAAAAAATGTTCAACAATGCAGATGAGTTTAAGAATGCACTGCTAAGATATTCTCTAAAGACCTCTTATGATATCAAGATGTACAAGTCATCAAGTGACAGGCTTGGTGCAAGATGTACACAGAGTAAAGAAGAAAATTGTCCATGGAGAGTATACTGTTCTTTTGAAAAGGCCAAAAACAAGCTGATGGTAAAGGTATATATCGATGAGCATATTTGTTGTAGATCAGGTTACAGTAAGCTTTTGAAAGCCGGAACAATAGCTGATCTATTTGAGGAAAGGCTTAGACGCAATACCAAATTCAAGGCACAAGAGATGGTAGATGAAATAAAGAGGGAATACAACATGATTGTGACTGTGGAGCAGTGTAGGAGAGCAAAGAGAACGCTTGCAAAGAAGAGGAAGAAAACTCATGAAGCTCAATTTGCAAGAATCTGGGATTATCAGCTAGAGGTGAAGACAAAAAATCCAGGTTCAACCTTAGAAATTGAAACGATTCCTGGTCCAGTGATTGGAAGCAAGCAAAGATTCTACAGACTCTATGTTTGTCTTGAGGTGTTGAAATCGTCTTGGAAGCATAATTACAGACCAATAATTGGGTTAGATGCTGCGTTTATGAAGTGGGATCTCAAGGGACAAATGTTAGCTGCAACTGGTAGGGATGAAGATAACAGAATATTTCTCATAGCTTGGGCAATAGTTGAGGTTGAGGATTGGGATAATTGGCTATGGTTTGTGCAACTGTTGAAGAAAGATTTGACTCTTGGGGATGGCAAAGGTACTACAATCATATCAGATAAGCAAAAGGGGTTGTTAAATGCAGTTGCAGATGAACTTTCTAAAGCAGAACATAGAATGTGTTCTAGACACATTCTCAAAAATTGGAAGAAGAGTAACAAAGACATAGTACTTGAGCGCATGTTTTGGAAGATAGCTCGCAGTTACACAAATGCAGCGTATGTTACTAACATGGAAGCAATGAAGGCATACAATCCAGGTGCCTATGAATCACTATTACGCACTCAGCCATCCACTTGGTCACGAGCATTCTTTAAGCTATATTATTGCTGCAATGACAATCTCAACAACTTGTCAGAGTCTTTTAATTGGAGTGTTAGGGAAGCAAGGAGGAAACCTATTTTGGATATGTTAGAAGATGTGAGGAGGTCTTGCATGGAGAGGAATGCAAAGAGGACTGCCTTGACTCTTAGGTGGAAGAAAAAGTTCACACCAAGAGCAGATAGAGAGATAGAATTGAATAGGCAAAAGGCTAAGGATTGCAGAAGATGGATGACAACAGGTAATTTGCATGAGGTTGACTATAATGGTATTGGTCACTCTGTTGATATGGATGCAAGAACTTGTGGTTGTGGCTATTGGCAACTGAATGGCATACCTTGTATGCATGCTATGCATGTCATCACTGTTTTGAAGTTGCCCCTTGAGCCCTATGTCTCTTATTTCTACTTGACTTCATGGTGGCAGGCACTGTATGTTAGGGGAATTAGGCCAGTCCAAGGGAGTGATTTATGGGAACGGACAGGCCGTTTACCTGTTTTACCACCACCACCAAGGTTTAAGGATGGCAGGCCGAGTAACCATGATAGGAAAAAGGCTCCTCATGAGTCTTCCTCAAACCCAAACAAGCTAACACGACATGGTCGTCTTCAAAGATGCTCACACTGTAAGAAGCAAGGGCATAATAAGACAAGGTGCTCTAATCTAGTTGCACCTCCTGTACCAAGTAGGCCAAGAGGACGTCCAAGGAAGAACAAGGTTTGGTTTTTTACTTGAATACTTGACACTAGCTGATTACTTTAATAGTTTAGGTTTGTAATTGGTTGTTATCTTGTGTATGTCTTAGGAGGAATATGTAGGAGCTTCTCAAGGTACACAATCACAAGCTGGATCTTCTCAGGGTGGATCACAAGGGCGTTTTGACTTCTCTGTTTAAGAATTGGGTTATGTATTTCAGACAAGGGTTGCTTTATCTTTAAAGCTATGTATTTTAGACAGAGAAACATGTTAAGTTTTTGGATTGCTTTGTTCTCTTTATCTATCGGCTTTTTGTTTTTGGATTGCTTATGTTCTTTTTATTTCAGACAAGGGTTACTCTTCTGTAAGTTTGGTTCTCATCTCTTCTAATACACCCAAACTTCTCATCTCTTGTTATTTCATGTATACATGAACACTTCAATCTCATAAACCGAAATCTTCTTCCATTAGATAAACACTATAATCTTAAACACAAATACAACTTACTAGCTACAATTCTATTACCAAAGAAAAACACATTCATACCACACTAGTTATCAAATAGAAGACTGGTTCCGTGCGATGCCAACATGAGGTAAATTATCACAAAAGCTAACACACAAAGACAAACAAAAAGCACCAAGATCTTCATTTTAGATTGGCGAAGCTCAGTTTTGCATTCGAACACCTCTTCTTTCAAATTATGGACTTCAATCTTCAATTCATTAACTTCGATCATCCCATTGTCAATCTCGGATTCCCTTCTTTGAAACTTAATCAAGAGATCTTTAACTTCTTCATACATCCCATCTTCTACCCACTTGAACAAATGCCCGTCCTATAATCGCAAAGAATGAGTTCAAAATATAAGAAAATCATAAGATATAAGAAAAATCACAATTTTTCTTACCTCTCTGCTACGAGCACAATGAAAGTAAGGACGACCCAGATTGAGTTTTGATTGTGAAGTATAAACTGCAAGATCACTACCGCACAAGCATTTCCTCGGGAATCCTCTTTCTCCACCGAAGGAACCATATTTAGACGAATTCCCTATTTCACTTGAATCCTCTGTCTTCGTGATGTTCTTCATGAATTCTGTGCAATGTTGAGTCGAATTCTCCTTGGTATTTTGATTTCGGGGTCGGACTGAAGAAGAGATCGATGGGAGAAGAGAATCGAAGAGAGAGAGAGAGAGAGAGAGAAGAGAATCGAAGAGAGATAGAGAGGAGAGAAATTAGGGTTCTTCAATTGAAATTTGGGGGAAAACTAGACAACAGTGATGTTTTAATCGGGTTTCTCGGGTTTTATTAATGAGTTAAATGGTCATTAACGTTAAGTTAACGGCTGACTTTATTAGGCACCGATTGTCAAAGTCAATGAACACTTGAGGAATAATATGGCAACTCGACAAGTTGAGAAATAAAATCGCAATATTGAAATACTTGGGGAATTAAATGACCGTTTTCCCGGTTATCATCAGTATTACTGTTATTTATTATCTATGCATGTCACATAAGCATCCAATTTTTTTTTTTTTTTGGTGATATGAAGAGCTAATTTAAAGCCTTCAAATCCCCTAATTCATTTCTCTCTTGTCTTGAGTGCCCCCATCTTTACTTTTCTATGCTTAATCTTAATAAATTTTGATTTATCTCATGTCGTCAACATATGCTTGATAGCTTTCACATTTCCATCATGTGTTAATATCTACATAGAGAAAAGAGTTGTAAAATTATATTCAATCAAAAACTAAAATGCACAACGTTATGTTTACTCAATAACTACAAGTACTAATTATTACCTTAACCATATTTAACAACCAAATAACTAAAACGCAAACTAACTTGACTATAACTAATATTAATGTGTATCGCCTAAGATTCTTTTAGGGGATAAATTAAATCCATCAAAGTAATAGTTCAAATCCACATTTTAGTTAATCTTTATGCCAATTTTTGGCCTCCGTCCCTTTTTCAATTTTTTTTTGAATCTTTACAGCATTTTAGCTTCGATCCGTCATTGCTCTTCATCATGTCCGTGTCAAACATTTGATACTATTTCTCATGTTCAGCTTATCATAGAGTAGTGTTTGGGGAAATAGTAAGATCAAATTCTCCTTATCATAGGTCCATGAAACCGTTACATTTTGTAATCAGATCTTCCGTACTTATTTTTATCTATGTTTCTATCACCTCTCTTAGATGACATGCAAGATAATAATATCAAGCTTCACAGGGGATGTAATAGAAATAAAGAACAATTCGCAAAAAAAAATAGTTTGGATATTTGATTTTATATCCAGCAAGATCTTAGAATTGCTTGATCCATTCTTTTAACCACAACATCATATGCTTGATCATGAGTTACTCTACTCCCTCGACAGTTACGTGGTTTCTTCCTTTAGCTTATGAAGTCTCTCTGCAACATGGTTCTTTTTTTGCAGCATTTTCTAACTTTTAACTATTTATAATTCCTCATACATGGTAACCCCATTGAAACATAAAAATCATAATGAATGGACAATACAAATGATAAATATGAAATTTGAGTTGAAACAACCAAGATAACGTAGAAAAAGATGGGAGACAAAATACAAAATGTTCTTTGAGAAACCAGTTTTATCATCAGACACTTCCATTCCATCGCCATTGCCATCAAAATCCCATGCCGTCACCATCAACAAAAACCTACATTCTAAAGAAACCAAACGATAACAAATTAAAAGAAAGGAAAGAGCAAAAAACAAACCTGAGGCTCACAGCACAATCAACGAATCTGAAGAGATTGAATCTAATCTCCTTCAAGTCATGCTTGAATTGAAATTATCCATATGAAATTAATTGGACATATTCCAATAACACCATGGGCCTTCAGCATCGATTTTACACCGTATACCTAGACCAGAACAACTGAAATATTGAGGGGGTACACCGTTTCTTCTTATAGAATCAATTGATTGAGAAAGGAGAGTCACCGAATAAGTTATGATCGCAGTGGTCAAGGTTGTGGCTACATGTAAATTAAATACAGAAAATTTAATAATTGGAGTGGTAGAAAATAATGAATCTGAAGGTAGACGAAGAGTGTTCACTTTGACAATAATTAAATTATGGTGTCATCTTCTGTTCCAAGATGAAAACTAAATAAATCGAGAAACCTATTGGGATATTTTGGAAGAAAATTCATGGGAATTTAAAGGTTTTTTTTCTTCTTAAAGTTGATGTGTCAAAATAGTGGGTGTTTATGTGACAATCCCTTATGAGAGGAAACTCAATTTTTATATAATAGCTGTGATTTATGAACACCGTTATTTTTTGCCATATCATCGATATATGGGAGGGCTATCTATATTGCAGATTAAATGCGACTTCGTGAATTTGACATTCATTTTTTGCAAGTTGATGATAAACTTGTAAAACTCATTTAGATATCATGAGTTACTTTTAATTGTCCATTTTTATTTTTTCAAAATCATAGTTCTATTTGCTAAACTAGAGAACAAATTTAACCATTTCCATCACATCACAAGTGTTAATTATTCTATTTTAAAACTATTTTAATATTTTTGCTTTCTTATATTTTGGTTTTTTCATCTGAATTACTTTCATATATTAGCCAACTCAAACATTTACAAAATGTGTTAAAACATGGGACTCAATCCCACACTAATTTCTAAAAATCTTAGCCAAAAACCTCAACAAACACACGAAGAAAGTGTGGGAGTCGAAACTCGCACAACAAAAACTTTTAAGGAGAATTTAGGGATTCGACAAACTTCTATGTAAAGAAACCAAGAACAGAGATCCAAATATGGAGATTTTATTCAGGCTGTTTCGAAAGCTGTTTGCAAAGTAATAAGTGTTTAGCTAGGTCAATTTTCGGATCTCCTTTTCAAAGAGGTACATTGTCTATTTATACACAAATAAGTCGGCTAGGCCTTTTCCTAAAGGAGAAAGGAAACCTTCCTTATTCTTCGAGATTTCCTTTCTTCTCTGGTTTGTTCGGATGTGGGCTCCTTACTTTGACTTGCTAACTTGGCCCACCAACCTCTTGCAGCTCGTTACCTCGGCCCAACAATATGTTGGGCTTGCTGTTTCGCTGGGTCGCCAGGGATCTGGCTCGTCGTCTCCTTTTCATTTATCCTTGAGGCCGAGCCAAGTGTTGGCTCGTCCCTTCTCTGTGCTGCCGAGACGAGGGTTTCGGTTTGCCAACGTGTTGGCTCGTCACCGTTTTGCTGGTTTGCCAACAGGTTGGCTTGTCACCAAGTGTTTGGCTCGTCATTACTTCTTCTCGACGCCGAGCCAGAGGAATACTGCTTCCTCCTGACGCCTAGCCAAGTTTTGGCTCGTCACTCACTTCTTCATGCCTAACCAAACGTTAGCTCGTCACCTAGCCAAACGTTGGCTCGTCACTCACTGCTTCATGCCTAGCCAAAAGTTAGCTCGTCACTGCTTCTTCCTGCTGTCTAGCCAAACGTTGCTCGTCTTCATTTCTCCCTGCTGCCGAGCCAATAGGGGTGTTGGCTCGTCTCCTGCTTCTTCCACTGCCTAGTCAAGATGTTGGCTCGTCACCATTTTCCTTTGTCGCCGAGCCAAGTTTGGCTCGTCTTCTCCTTTCCTTGTTGCTGAGCCAAGTTTGGCTCGTCTTCTAATGTTTGGCTCGTCGCCTAGGCTTTTTCTCCATACTTAGTATTTTTTAGCAGTTGATCTTGATGGGGTGAAAACTGACCCCAACAGTTAGCCCCCCAGCTCGGCCGTATTACTGGTAATAGTGACGAGGTGAAGAGTCAGGATCGAGATCAACGTTCTTTGGGTTGCCGAGCCAAATCTGCAGTGAAGTTGTCATCTGGGCATTGATACATGCCGAGCCAAACTGATAGTGTTACCGAGGTGTTTCATTTCTGAGCCAACATTGGAGTATCGTGTCGCCGAGGCAACTCCTTGTCGTGCTGCCAGTTCATTTTGTCACTTGCGTTGCCGAGCCACTTTGGCTCGTGATATTAACTCAAGTTGTCATTTTTCCGAACCGACACCTTTGTCATGCTGCCGAGCCAACTTATCACTCGTGTGACCGAGCTATTTGGCTCGTCGTCTTGCTATATTGCTTATACTGCCATTCCGCCGAGCCATCTTTTTCTGATATGCTGCCGAACCATCCCAATAAGTTTGATTCATCTTTGGCTCGGCGATAATGTTGGCATGAAGTATCTCTCATCATGATTATAACTTTATTGGGAACTGCAAACGTTTCTCGCATGTTCCTGAGGCCGCGTGGCGTCACTCGCTGTGCTTCCATGCACTTTTATATTCAGATCCCAGTCTCACTCCTCATAACTCACTTCTTCTCATTTCCGTAAAAACAGGTAGCTCTCTTCTCTCTCCTCTTTTCTCTCTTTTTATTTTCAAGTTTCGGCTACGTTTTTTTGTCGACTCTTTGCTTCCGCCGTCAAAACTTGAGTTTTCTGATCCATCTTCATACGTGGCTCGGCGATTCTATGCATTTTCCGATCCATCTTCATATGTGGCTCGGCAGTTCTATGCATTTTCCGATCCATCATCATCCGTCTACAGCGAGTGTTTGAATTTTCCGATCCATCATCATCCAGATCGCGTCATTACCTTGATCTCTTGTCACCGAGCCGGGACTCTTCACATCAAGGGTGTTTCCGAGCCAAGAGAGCTCCAATTTCTGCTAAGTATCAATTTGATTCCGAGCCAAAAACATTAATGTCTCATATCGCCGAGCTGGAAGACTCTGTGGGCTCGGCAAATTCTGCCTCATTGCTTGGACGCAAGATGGTGTTGTCCCCGCAAATTACCGAGCCGGATGAACCCAACTCTCCGCCAGGTCAGCTGCAGATTGTCGCCCCACCTTTATTTGACGAGGCTTTTGATGCCGAGGCAGATGCCGAGGCAATGCTAATACAGAAGGCTCTTGAAGAACTCAAAGCCGAGCCAACAGAATATGTTATTGACAAGGCAAAAAAAATGCGGCTGGAGAGACTATTCGCGAGCCATCAAGCCAGCACATCGATGAGGCGCAAGCCTAAGAGGAAAGCTCCTAAGAGGCGACCTGATCCGCCAGGTTCATCATTGAACACTGCCGAATCCTTGGAGGAATTGAGGCATCGATTCCATATTTCAGAGGGTATAGATTTGATTGCTCCTGCCTCAATAGACCGAGCTGAATCTCCGCCACCCGGGTACTTCTCTCTTTATGAGAGCTTCTTTTACCAAAGTCTGCTGTGATTCCCCATCCCCAGGTTGATCATCCATTTTCTATCGAAGCATGGGTTAGCCCCGAGCCAAATTACTCCCCGAGGCATGTGCCACTTGGTTGGAATCCTGATTCGAAGCTACGAATGTGATGTGACCATTCACATCTCCCATCTTCGGCAGTTCCTTGAATTTCGGAAGATCAAAAATTCCAAAGCCTACTACATCTCCAATAAGAAGCAAAGAAAAATCATTGAAGGCTTTCGAAGCAAAGACGGTGATTGGGGGCACTATTTCTTCTTTGTTCCTATTAACGATGCTACGGTAGAAGCCGAAAGCATCCATTATGTCAAGTCGGAGTGGGGAAATATTGGTGGGCGAGCCATAGACCTTTCAGGAGATTTGCTAAGTTTTTGCTTTGTAGCGAGCTGACCACTTTTCTTTCTTTTTTGTTTTTGCAGTTCGGCAGGTTCTCCCACGTTACCCAGAAGATACACTCGCGCTTCGAAACACTCTTGCTGCCAGGAAGTGCCACTGGGAAAAACATTTTTCGCTAAGAAGAGTCGAAAAAGCCCGAGCCATTTTCGTAGGTGTTGAAGTTTCTGACAGCTCGGAATCTGAATCTCCAGAGCGAAGTCCCCCAAGAAGAAGAAGTATGGGAAAAAGGTTGACCATCCGCGACAAACAGGCTCTGAAGGAAAAGAAGGAAAAAGAGGCGGCTGGCCGAGCTGATGAAATAGCTAACCCAATCGAACAAACAGCCGAGCCAGTTGCCGAGGTGCCTGGCCAAACCGTGACTGAAATGGAGACACGTCTTCCCTCCGAGCCGTCGAGCCTGATAAGGAAAAAACCAAGGAAAAACAAAAAAGAAAATGCCAAAGACATACCAATCCAACTCCTGCCGAGCCAAGGCCAGCGTCTTTTGGACAAGAAGGATCTGCGCCGATCTGTAATGACGCTGAAGCTTCAGCGACTCTCTTTTCGCAGGTTCGCTGCTCGGGAGATAGACTACCGCCTGTCGATGTTCTATCTCATGGCGATTTGTACACGGATATGTCACTCCGAGGCACCAAGGTATTTTTAGATTGAATGTTTTACTAAGTACAAAAAACTTAAACGCTGATTGTTTCTTCTTGTGGTCAGTTCGTTGCATCCATAAACAATATCGTCGCCGCCTTTGAACAAGATGTACGAAAGGACAGGTGCCAAATCGAGGATGCTCAAAAGGATGCGTCTTTCCTCCGAAGCAGAGTTGCCGAGCTGGAAGGCAAACATGTTGACGAGCTGGCGACTGCTTCAGCTCGGATTGAGGCTCTCGAGAAGGAAAAGGCGTTCCTTAAGGACGAGTGAAACAAAGCCGGTGATTTGGCTATGAGGCTAGATCGCTCCAAGCAGAAGAAAGCTGCTGAAATCGAATCCTTGCAAAGACAGCTCAACGCCATAAAGGCCTTGCACGAAAACAACATTAAAAAGGCCCAGAAGGTAGCGAGGCAAGAGATGTCGATGAAATTTCAGGAGCGGCTTGCCAAGATCGAGAGAAGCATTGACGAGCATAAGGCGGCAAAGGAGGCAGAGCTTGATCTAGCCCAGGTCGATAGCAACCTTCAGTTGCTTGAGATTCTTCAGAAAGAGGATGCACCTGCTATTGACTCCGGAGTGACGAAGCTGATAGGGTGGAGGGCTGATCTAGCCGACGCGGCTGATGAATTCGAGAGGATTGAGGCCGAGCTGAAGAAATATCTGATGCTTTCGCCCGTTTCCTCGGATTCTACAGGCACTCTCCTGGGAAATGAGCCAACGGAGAATGTGGCAGCAACGGTCGGAGTTGTGGATTTTGCAGGCTCGAATGTTGGAACACTGGGGATTGCTGATCTTGCCGCTGAGAAGCCGTCCGAGCCAGATCTCCCTGAATGATCCTTCTCCTTATTTTTCTTTAACTCGAGAACTTTCTTTCTTTTGTTTCGGTAACGTTGAGAGCAAGTGCCTGGATGGCTTTATCCACCCCTTTTTGTAACGACTGCCGTTTGTAGGCGTAACTCTTTTTTTTTTTGTTCAGATTTTCTGCTTATATTTTTGTTTTAAGTAAAACCTTTTACTTGTGCTATGATGTGATATTGCGACTCATCTTTGTTCAGTAAAAGTACGATTGTCTTTGTAGTGTCAGTTTAGGGTTTGCGGTGTTCCGACTTACATTCTAGTTTTTTGACAATGAAACATGTTTAAACTCTCATACTAACTTTTTAGGTTTAGTATTATGTTTCTGAGATGTTCACGACCAGTATACCAAGAGGTGTTCACTGGGTTTTATAGTTTACTTTGAGTTTTAAGACTTGCGAGTATTCGACTTACGGGTCCCTCTCAAAGATAAACTTGTAAGAATATCATTCAGGATATACCTTTCAAATATTAGATTAGGATATACCCAATCGGAATTTGTATAGCACGCTTTTATACCCGTAGGAGGGTGTTGAGAACCCTATCCCGTATAGAGATAGTGGTTAAAATCCGTAAAGGATGTAGTTGTTCGTCTGTTGTGGCCAGCAACAAACGAGGTGACAGATTATCCATGGAGGATGTAAAGTTGTGTTTGAAGAAGTTTGAAGTTATTACTTTTTAAGGGTGATGTGAGATGTGGGAGTATGTATGTATACGTACCCACTCCCCCCCTTTTTTAAGGAGGGGGACAACTGAACCCGTCCGAAGACGAGCTGCCTACGTACCCTTTTCAGGGATCAAGTCGTCCCGTAGTTCATGCGAAGTGACTTAGTGGTAATACCTCTTTAGGTGCATTGCGTTCCAAGATCGTGGTATCGGAACATCAGACATGATTGAGAGCTTGTATACTCCTGGTCGAACCGTCTTGGTGATTTTGTAGGGTCCTTCCCAGTTTGCTCCTAGTTTGCCAGCGTTTGTTTCGGCTGTATTCTGAAAAACTTTGCGGAGAACCAGATCACCTTCTTTGAACTTGCGACTTCTGACGTTGGCGTTGTAATACTTAGCCACTGCCTGTTGGTAATTTTGAATCCAAACCAGCGCTGGATCTCTTCGTTCGTTAACCAGGTCTAACTTGTCGAGTAACATGAGGTGATTCAGTCCTTCCTGTCTTGAAAGGAGTCTACGGCGGACTCCAGGAAATTGAACCTCAGCTGGGATGACACATTCTATACCGTAGACAAGAGCGAAAGGTGTTTCACCGGTGGCTCGCCGCGGAGTGGTACGGTGTGACCATAATACTCCTTCGAGTTCGTCCGCCCAGCGTCCCTTCTTTGAATCAAGGTGTTTTTTCAAACCGTCGAGGATTGTCTTGTTCACTGCTTCCGCTTGCCCATTCCCTTGTGAGTAGCGTGGTGTAGACTTGCTGAGTCGTATCTTCCATTTTTCGCAGAAAGCTTCAAACCTTGTAGAGATAAACTGTGAGCCGTTGTCGGTGATGATTTCGTATGGGACTCCATGTCGGCATAAGATATTCTTCCAGACGAAGTGTTCTACTTGGGCATCCTTTATGTTGGCGTAAGAATCCGCTTCTACCAACTTGGAGAAGTAATCTGTCAAAACTAACAAAAATCTCTTTTGCTTTGATTTATACAGAGGCCCGACAATATCCATCGACCAGTGCATGAAAGGGTAGGGCGCTGAGACTGATGACAACAGCTCCGTTGGTTGGTGAATCATCGGGGCATGTCGTTGGCATTTTTCGCATCTGGCGGAAAATTTCTCGCAGTCCTTCACCATAGTCGGCCAATAGTAACCATGACGCTTGATCTTGATTGTCAAAGCTCTTCCGCCGGAGTGGTTGCCACATGAGCCACTGTGGACTTCTTCCATAATTTTCCTTGCTTCAGCGCTTTCGACACATGCCATCAGCGGTCCTGAGAACCTCCACTTGAAAACGTTTCCGTCTAATATAACATAACGAGCAGCTTGAGCTCTGAGTTTCCGAGCAGCCCACTTATCTGATTGTACCTCGCCATCCATGATATACACTCGGATTGCTCCCATCCACTCTTTATCATATCCGTAATCTGCTTCCGTTGGTCGTGGATCTTCCTCCATCTCCACTGCTTCACCTTCGGCTGGAGGATCTGTGTTAGGCTCTTCTTCTATCTCAATTGCCTCATCTTCCGCTGAGGGTGCCGTGTTTTGGTCTTCCTCCATAGTGGTGATGCCGGTGCTTCCGGATGCACCTTCGGATTGGGCTGTTGTTTGGGAGCGGGTGACTGCATTCACGGTGTCAGAGGGGTTGATACTTGGGTTTTTGATGAATTCCACTGGGATTATCCTTTTCAAATCTGGATCGGAGGTGGACGCGAGTGCTGCTAGCGCGTCTGCCAAAGTGTTTTTCCTGCGTGGTATACGTGTTAATGTGAACTCTTCGAACTGTGCAGCTAGTTCTTTGACGATTTTTAGATAAGCTTCCATTCGGTCGTCTCTGGCTGTGTACTCGCCGCTGACTTGGTTGACCACCAGCTGTGAATCATAGTAGGCTTGGATGTGCGAAACCTTGAGTCCAAGGGCAAGTCTCATTCCAGCAATCAAAGCTTCGTACTCTGCTTCGTTATTGGACGCACGAAAACCCAAGCAGAATGACTGTTCGAGGATTTCGCCTGTTGGAGAGGTTAACCCTATTCCTACTCCAGATCCTTGTTTCGATGATGATCCATCTGCGTGGAGCTTCCATACTGGGCTCAGAGCCATCTCTTCTATCGTTTCTTCTGGGAGTTCTATCAAAAAGTCTGCGAGGACTTGAGACTTTGCGCAGATTCAGCTCCGATACTCGATGTCGTATTCGCTCAGCTCTATTGCCCACTTTGCCAATCTTCCAGACTGGCTAGGGCTATGTAGGATGGATCGCAGGGGTAAAGTGGTCAAAACCACAATTGAATGTGACTGGAAGTATGGCCTCAATTTTCAAGCGGACATTTTCACAGACAATGCCAGCTTCTCCATCTGTGGATACCGGGTTTCGGCGTCGGTGAGAGTTTGGCTGACATAGAAAATAGGCTTATACTCGTTGCGCTCTTCCCTGATGAGTACTCCACTCACTGCTGTTGCCGAAACGGCCGTGTACAGAAAAAGTGGCTCGCCTTCCACTGGTTTCGTAAGTATTGGAGGGCTGGGTAGGTATTCTTTCAGTTGTTGAAAAGCCTGCTCGCATTTTTCTGTCCATTCAAACGTCTTGTTCCCACGCAGTGTGTCGTAGAAAGGCAAACATTTATCAGTTGACCGAGAGATTAAACGATTCAGCGCGACGACCCGTCCTGTTAGCCTCTGGACTTCACGCTTTGTTTTCGGTGACACCATCTGTATGAGCGCATCAATCTGTTTCGGGTTAGCTTCAATTCCACGGTGGGTGACAAGATATCCAAGGAACTCTCCGGACATGACCGCAAATCTGCACTTGGTCGGGTTCAGCTTCATGTTATGTAGATTCAGTTGCTTGAAACATTCTGCTAGGTGAGCTATGTGATCCTTCTCCTCTAGAGATTTTACCAGCATGTCGTCTATGTATACTTCCATCGTCTTCCCTAGTTGGCCAGCGAACATTCGGTTCACTAGTCACTGGTAAGTTGCTCCGACATTTTTGAGACCGAATGGCATCACTTTGTAACAATATATCCCGCGGTCTGTGATGAACGCCGTCTTCTCTTGATCGTCTGGGTTCATTAGGATTTGGTTGTATCCGGAGAAAGCATCCATAAACGAAAGGAGTTTGTTGCCTGTTGTTGCTTCCACCAATCGGTCAATGTGTGGTAGTGGAAAGTTGTCTTTTGGACAAGCTTTGTTCAGGTCGGTGAAGTCCACGCATACATGCCACTTCCCATTCTTCTTCTTGACCACTACTGGGTTAGCAAGCCAGTCAGGGTATTTTGCTTTGACTATTGATCCCACGCGTAGTAACCTTTCCACCTCGTCGTTCACTGCTTGTGCTCTCTCTGGTCCGAGTTTTCTCCTTTTCTGTTTGACTGGTTTAAAAGTTGGATCCACATTCAGCTCGTAGCATGTCACATCGATGCTGATACCGGGCATGTCTTCTGCTTCCCATGCGAATGTGTTTACGTTCTTTTTAAGGAAAGAAATCAGCTCTCCCCTTATCGGATCTTTCAGCTCGGCCCCTATCTCAACGCAGCGTTCGGGGTGATCATCATCAATGTTTACTGAAACAACGGGATCGCAGGTGGGTTTGCTCTTCCTCTCACGATCCTCCGCAATCTGTAATTGCTATAAGAGTTTTGCCAACTCCTTCTCGGGTTTCCTATCAGTCTTCATCTTCTTTCTCTTGGTGGTGGTTTCTATGACCGGGTTCCTGAGTTTATGCTCGGCTAGGAAACAAATGCGGGACTCTTTTTGGTTTCTCCAAATTGTTTTGACTCCTCTGAGGGTCGGAAATTTGATGCAGAGGTGTTAGGTCGATGGCACGGCTCGCATGGAGTTTATCCAGGGGGTACCCGTAATCACATTGTAGATCGCAGGATGATCCGCAACCGAAAACTCCACTATCTTGGTTACTTCTTCGGCTCGGACAGGAAGTTTTATTGTTCCAAGGGTCATGGTTGTTTCTCCTGAGAATCCGGTTAAAGGTTTTGGTACGGCTGTGACTTTAGATAGGTCTATGTTCATCCTTCTGAGAGTTTCCCGGAAGATCACGTCTACAGAGCTTCCCGTATCTATCAGAACTCGGGCAACATCACAATCATCTATGATCAATTCTATCACGAGGGGGTCATTATGTGGTCGGTCGATGCCGGTGGTTTCCCTTTCTTCGAACGAGATAACATCATTGGGAAGTTTGGAAGGTGCGGACCAGTTGACACTCGCATCGGCTCACCGCTGGAAGGCTTTGATTGAAGACACCGTGTCCGAACAGTATTGTGATCCACCCATTATCATATTTATTCTTCTTCGAGAACCTGACTGCATCGCCTCGTCATCTCGTCTTCCTCGCTTGGGGTATCATCATTTTGATTTGTCTGGTTTGGCTGATCCTTTTCGCCTTCTTGCTCGAAGTCCTTCAGGCTGACTACGTTACCGAGCTCTCCGGCTACCAGCTTCACCGCAAGCTTCATTCCCAAGGTTCGACAGTTGGTAGTTGAATGACCGTGCATGTGATGATATTCGCAGTAAGCTTTTTCGTCGTACAAACTTTGACTTCGTGTCCAGGTGTTCCATGGTGTTTTGCCTCGGCCTGTTCCCACCTGGTAGTTGTGGGCTCCTCCAAAATTGGATTTCTCGTGGTGTACATATCTGTTTCCTTGAATACTCTTCCTATGAGGTGGTTGGTTTGGAGTTTGGAAAGAACGGTTCGTCGCTTTGGCGACTCCATATTTCTGAGTCAAAACCTTCATCTCTTCTTCGTTGACTATGAAATCCGAGGCTCGGTGCAGTGCGTCTTGGATTGATAGGGGTGTGTTCAGAGCGATCTCTTTTCGAAATTCGGATTCGTACCATAGAGCCCTTTTTAAAGCGAGTACAGCGGCCTTGTCACTTACGTCTTCGACTTTTGACATCACTACTTTGAATCTTCCTATGAAGCTTCGTAATGTCTCCATAGGCCCTTGAGTCAATGTCCATAGGTTGGCATCAGATGCTCCTCGATCCATAAACATGGAGTAGTGCTTTAGGAAGGCGGCAGACAACTGCTGGAAATCATCAATGGAGTTCCGCTCTAATCTTGAAAACCATTGGAGGGCTGCACCCTTTAGATGCTCCACAAATATGAGGCAGAAACCGGCATCTCTCTCCCTTTCTCTGAAATTGGCTCAGCCCATTGCTATGATAAACTCCGTTATGTGTTCTTTTGGGTCGGTCGTCCCTTCGTAGACTGGGACTTTGATCTTTCCTGGGTCGGAGATCCTTGCCTTGGTAATTCGGGCTGTAAACGGTGTATTGTGTGCTTCCTCCAGTACGCGGTCAATCTTCGGGACTTTACTGGTTGCCTTGTGTACCTGGGATCGAAAGGCTTTCATCTCACCAGTGGCTCGAATTAAGGAGGCTCGGATTGTCCAACTCATCTCTCTGGGCTCGGCTCGTTTTTCTTGGCTTGTGAGTGTGTTGTGCCTGTCGTACCCACAAGAGATTTTCTTCCTCTTCTGCTAAGCTCCTGGCTTGGTTCAGGTTGATGTCGCCTTCGCTGGCTCGGGCTTTCATCGGTGTTGGTGCAAACCCTTCATCAGCGGGATTCTCCGTATTGTGATCTCCTCCCACGTGGCCCTCTTCGTCAAGGACGATTGTTGCAGCCGAACCATCGTTGGTGCGTTGGTCATGCCCACCGCTGGCTTCTCTTGCTCCGCGAACCAGTCGAGGTGGATCGGTGATACTTGATCTGGTTGTCGTGGGTGTTTGTTCGTTGATGGGATATGGCGGTGGCAATCCTCCCAACGTCCTTGGTACATCACGTGGTGTTGAAAACTCCAGGGATGTTGGGTTTAAGCTTCGAGATTTCCTTATTCTTCGAGATTTCACGTGGTACATCAAAGGAAACCTTCCTTATTCTTCGAGATTTCCTTTCTTCTCTGGTTTGTTCGGATGTGGGCTCCTTACTTTGACTTTCTAACTTGGCTCACCAACCTCTTGCGGCTCGTTACCTCGGCCCAACAATATGTTGAGCTTGCTGTTTCGCTGGGTCGCCAAGGATCTGGCTCGTCGTCTCCTTTTCATTTATCCTTGATGCCGAGCCAAGTGTTGGCTCGTCCCTTCTCTTTGCTGCCGAGGCGAGGGTTTCGATTTGCCAACGTGTTGGCTCGTCACCGTTTTGCTGGTTTGCCAACAGGTTGGCTTGTTACCAAGTGTTTGGCTCGTCATTACCTCTTCTTGACGCCGAGCCAGAGGAATGCTGCTTCCTCCTGACGCCTAGCCAAGTTTTGGCTCGTCACTCACTTCTTCATGCCTAGCCAAACGTTGGCTCGTCACCTAGCCAAACGTTGGCTCGTCACTCACTGCTTCATGCCTAGCCAAAAGTTGGCTTCTTCCTACTGTCTAGCCAAACGTTGGCTCTTCTTCATTTCTCCCTACTGCCGAGCCAACAGGGGTGTTGGCTCGTCTCCTGCTTCTTCCACTCCCTAACCAAACGTTGGCTCGTCTTCATTTCTCCCTACTGCCGAGCCAACAGGGGTGTTGGCTCGTCTCCTGCTTCTTCCACTGCCTAGTCAAGATGTTGGCTCGTCACCATTTTCCTTTGTCGCCGAGCCAAGTTTGGCTCGTCTTCTCCTTTCCTTGTTGCCGAGCCAAGTTTGGCTCGTCTTCTAATATTTGGCTCGTCGCCTAGGCTTTTTCTCCATACTTAGTATTTTTCAGCAGTTGATCTTGATGGGGTGAAAACTGACCCCAACAGAAAGTAGCTTATTAAAAATTTACAGAAGACCATGGCTACCAGAAAGGAGATAACAACAACTCCGGCAGAGGTAAGGAACCTCTCAATGCCAGACAACTCTGATAACCAATCCGATGCTCCTAACGCCACATAGGATTGCCTTCTTTCTTGTGTTGTGACACTTTGTGCAATGAGAGAAGCACCTATATTAGAGGATGATACATCAATCTCTAATCTCCATTCAAAAAATTTTGCCAATTCAAAAGTTAGCTCAAAAACCTGAAACTTAAAAGAAGGCCAAGGCCTTGGTCGTAGCACAGTCATGACCAACTCTGAGTCTTGAGTAGCAAAAATAACTTTTTCCATGTGATGGCTTTACATACTCTTTATGGCCTAAAGAAAGCACTGCAACTTTTCCTCATCAGAGGACTCCACATTAACAAAAGCTCTGCGACTATGAAGCAGATACTTACCCTTCATCAACCATGATCCACCTCCCAATCCATTCTTTTTAGACCAATCAAAACCGATGTTGCATTTTACCCAAGGCAAAGGAGGAGGCTTCCAAGTTTTGGCTTCCTTTTGTATATGAGTCTATTGATTTTGTTGTACTCCTCTCTCAATCCCCTGAGTTACAAACCAGGAGGAGATTTTATTTTTGATCTTCACAATCGTATATGTTGCCAAAAAATATCTTCCTTCAAGGGCCAACTTATTCCTGTTTTTCCACAGTTTCCAGAGGATCCATGGCACACTTCTTATGATCTCCCATGGGACATGTTTTCTCCTTTTCAAAGACAGGACAAAAAAGAGATTACAAAACACTGACTCCGGTTCAACACCTTGATCTGGAGATGGAATATCTGACATTGCCTAAATTTGTCTTACTGCAGTACAAACAAAAAGAACATGATTGATTGACTCTCCATCTTTTCCACATGTTTGGCATTTTGGATCCAGCCTAATCTTCCTTGTTACTAATCTGTCAACCACTAGAATAGCTCCATTCACTGCTCTCCATATAATTTTTTTTATCTTAGCAGGTGCTTATAAATCCCAGATATTATCTTTGATCTCAGTAATGGATGGTGGTGTTCTAGCCTCTTGAATCAATTCTTTGTTCTTTACCCGGCTAACGACCATATAACCTGTCTTAACTGTGTAATCACCTCCTTTAGTGTGTTTCCAGGTCCAAAAGCATATGCATCCACCACTGATTTCTTTATTGTGATGATCTTGACATCCTGGAGATAAAACAAATCATCCATCACCACTCTGTTCCATCACCTTCCTTTGACATCAATCAATTCACTAACCCTCAAGTTTAGGTCAATAAATATATTTTTCATCAAAGAGATTTCGGGGTTAACATCTAAAACCCAAGGATCACACCACAATTTTAATGACCTTCCATTTCCCACACATTTCAGTAGCCCTTTGACTAGCAGCTCACGACCATGGATGATACTTCTCCAAGCAAAATATGGTCTTCTTCCCGAAACTGCAGCAAAAAAATTCTCTTGGTCAAAATATCTACTTCTAAGCAGCCTAGCACATAAAGGTAATGGGTCTTGTAATAATCTCCAAGAATGCTTAGCTAGGAGGGCCTATTAAAGCATTCAATATCCTTAAAACCTAAACCACCATCCTGCTTAGAGAGACAGAGCTTTTCCCAGTTTAACCAATAAATCTTTCTTTTGTCCTCAGTAGAATTCCACCAAAAATTAGCCATAGCACTTGACAAGGCTTCACAAGATGATTTAGGAAGCTTAAAACAACTCATGGCATACACAGGCATAGCCATGGCTACATCTTTTAGCAGGACCTTTTTCCATTTAAAGATAGTGATAGAGCAAACCACCCTGGCATTCTGGACTTAAGCCTATCCTTAATAAAACTTAAAATCTGAACTTTAGAGCCACTAAAGCATTCAGGTGGTCCTAAATAATTCCCAGTACCTCCTTCATTCTGAATTCCAAACAAAACTTTAATTGTTGCCTTTACTTGCTCATCCACATTGGAACCAAAGGAGATTGAAGACTTATCCAGATTAACTGATTGACCAGTAGCCTTACCATAACTATCCATGATTCTCTTTAGCTCTATCCCTTGCCAAACCTCTGATTTACAAATAAAATGCTATCATCTGCAAACAAAAGGTGATGGATCGAAGGACCCTCAGAGGAGAATTGAAGTCCATTAAGTCTTCCTAGCCTCTCAGCTCTATTCAGTATATGACTAAGACCTTATGTGCACAAAACAAAGAGAAAAGGGGAAAGAGGATCACCTTGCCTGAGACCTCTTTGTGGCACAATAAGTCCATGAGGCTTATCATTTATCAGGATTGAATAAGTGACATAAGTCACACATATCATGATCCAGCCCAACCACTTGTGATGAAATTCCATGGCTGAAAATAAGGACTTTAGGAAGCTCCATTCCACCCTGTCATACGCTTTAGACATGTCTGAATTAATGGCCATAAACTCCTTGGAAACTCTTGGATGGGTTCTCAGACTATGTGCTACTTCATGAGCTATATATTATCAGTGATCATCCTTTCTGAAACAAAAGTCGACTGGGATGGAGAGACCAACGGAGGAAGAAAAGGTTTTAACCTTTTGACCATAATCTTTGAGATAACTTTATAGCACACTGAGACAAACTAATGGGCCGCATTAACAACCTTAGGAATTAGACATAACTGAGTATAATTCCAATCAGCATGAAAAACCCCATCACTAAAAAAACTCTGAATTTCCAAAGTGACTTTATCCCCTTTAATCTCCCAATACTGCTGATAAAACATACATGTCATCCCATCTGCTCTTGGAGCCTTTGTTACTTTAATAGAAAAATAGCTTCATTCACCTCTTCTATCAAGGCTTTATTCGTCTCATCTGTTACTCTAGCCATCAAATCATGAAACAGATCATTGAAGTTGTCTGGATTAGAAGAGGTAAACAACTTCCTGAAATAATCTAATGCCACTTCTCCTTTAGAGGCTTCTGATCTTTGCTCATTTCCTCTATCATCAATCAGAAATTCCAAACTCCTCCTTGCTCTATTTTTTTTTACTGATGCATTAAAGAACTTTCTGTTTCCATCTCCTTCCTTTAACCATTTTTCCTACTCTTGTAACTCCAAAATATCTCCTCCTCCCTATAAGCCTGCATTAATTCTCTTCTTAGTCTTTGAACTTGGAAAAAGCAAGGCATGACACTTGATTGCTCCACCTCCAAAGCTGCCTGAATCTGCTGAATCTTGTCAAGAGAATTAATGTTGTTGTTCTTTTTCCATTTACTTCAAGCTTTCCTGCACCTTCTCAATTTATCATAAACTGAATCATTCATCAAAGAGCCATTCCAAGCCTCCATGATTGCTTCTTTTACCAGTGGTTTATGCAGCACTCTCTTGTCAAACACAAAATGTCCTCTGTAACTTTCTTGGGATGACAACAAGTGGACCAAAACAGGCCTGTGGTCTGAGCTCTTTTTCTATAGGAAGGATTGGTTGATAACAAGAAACCTTTTAAACGACTCTTTATTTCCAAAGCATTTATCCAACTTACTTTGAATCCACAACTTGTATCTCATACCTCCCCAAGTAAAAGAATTCTCATGACTAAGCAGCTCTTTCATCTGGCAATCCTTAATCATACTTACAAACGGCTGAAAAATATTTTCATTCCTACTAGGATCACCAACCTTTTCTCCATTATGCAAAATGTCATTAAAATCCCCTAGCATACACCAACTTCCTACTCTTTGAATGCATATCCTAGTAATTCTTTCCCAAACTTTCTGTCTTAACTTCCATTCAGGATCCCCATACACACAAGACACATAGAAAGAATGGGACCCAAACTGAATTAGACAATCCAAAAGGTTTTATTATCAACATACTTAATGTCCACTGAAACACTGGACTTCCAAAAAAAGGCTAAACCATCACTGTACCCTACTAGTTCCACAAACCTTATCATACCCTAGCTATTGCTGAAGATCTACTAAAATATTCCTACAGTTTTTAGTTTCCATAAGAAAAAGAAGCTTAGGGAAATACCTTTTTCTTATCTCCTTGAGCATCGGAATGATCAAGTCTTCAGGTTTGACAATGTCTTGATAATTCCAGCTCATAATACTCATTAGATATTGGACGGTCCCTCCATTGGGACCATCTCTTTTTTTGCTACATGTAGCAGGCATGGCAACATCTTCTGGATATTCTAAAGCTTTCCTTTTCTCTATAAAACTCTTATCACACCCTTCCCTTTTTTCCTTTGTTTGTGAACCAGCACTATCAGTCTGACCTTTCAGCCTTCTTTTGCTCTTAGATGGCCTCTTCCTAGGCTTAATTTTCTTTACGAAAGTCCCAGAAGAATTGGCATTATGTACACCAGTCCTGAAAACCGTTGGACTATCCCAATCCTGCGGAGCATAATCCCCAAAATTAGCAAAATATCGTGTTCTCTCCTGCCTAGGAACCATAGGCATAGCCTGGCCACTTCGAATTGCTGAAGATAACAATTTCTGATTTTCTTTGTTCTGTTCTGCATCTTTATTAGCCAATCCCTTCCTTTCAAAATCAAAGACGATCCCCTTTCCTTTGTCCATATCCCTTGAGACATTATGAGAAGGTTCAAGTCTGAGAAGCATTTTTTGACCAATAGGATCATTGGCTAACTCAGCAATCGATTTCTTTACTCTTTCCTCTCTCACTTGTCGCTCAGGACCTACTGCCGCTAGCAGACACTGTCTCATGCCACTCAACACATCCTCCGCCATTTTTGGTTTTCCTGTAGCCTTATCCACACCTACCTGTTCTTCATTCATCACCCCAGACAAAGGGTCATCTGCCTTCAGAACAGAAGACTTACCCATCCTTTCTCCTCTACTCAAGGAATGGCCTAAACCTTTTGGTTCCTGTAACTTCCTCAAATAGAAAGGACATATTTCCTTCTCATGGGCAAGACGCTGGCACATGTAACCCCTCTTCTGAATACACTCATAGTCATAAAGAATCGTAACAGATTCCCCAGAAGGAATATTCACTATTTTTGATCGTCTCAAACGCTTAGATATATCGAACCTAACATTTACCCTCACAAACTCCCTATCAATAACAATATAACAATAAATCAACAAATAATAATGAAAAAAATCAGGGTGTAGTGTAGGGTTTTGACCAAGTGTAAAATAAATAAATAAAAGAACTGTAACAAAAATTAACACCATTCTTGCTTGATTTGTTTTAGAAGTTGTAACTTTGCTTTCTATCTAGCACACGTATCAAGAATTTCTTTTTTCTTGCAAAGATTAATTTATGTTTGGTTGTTGTTGGAGAAGTCGGTTTCTTCTGTCTATTCGGGGTTTGGCTCGGTCCAAGACCTCGGTCTCACCCCCAACTTGAAATACAACACCATTTCCAATGCCTCAAAGACCTTACTTCCATCCAAAACCTTGTTCCACGCCCCACTCACTACGCAGTAATTGTTGTTATACGGTGCTCGGTGATGATTCACGTGCTGTGTCCGTGAAACGAGCAGCCCAATGTCCTGCAACCCCACCACAAGAGGTGGAAGCTTGCTCTTACTTCCATGAGCCCAAGCATGGAATAGCTGGCAAAACAATATGCAAAACGCAAACGTGCTTACAAAGCCATGAACTACATAGTCATTACATGCAAGGTCTAGTGGGAGAACTGTCAAGGTTGTGCCTCGAGCCAGAAATTGTAGATTGTTGGCAAATTGCCTTCTGGTTATTGTCCACGGCAACTTGTGGTGATCTTGAGAATCTTCGATTTGGGTTCCTACTACAGGCGTTGACTCATCACCGTAGTTATCCATGGCCCAGTGGTAGACACCAGAGCCTAGATCTGCTAAGATGTAACCTGCAAAACCGGCTAAAGCTGGTTCGAGCCAAAGATGAGAACCAAACCCTCCAATAATAGATTTGGCAAAAGAGGCAAACACGGTGGTGCAGCCTGCTGCAACCCATAACCGGTGGGTCCATGTCGATTGCAGAGCTGGGTCATTGGACAGAGGAGGATTCACAACCACAAGCTTCTCACGGTTAGGCTGAGACTTGATGGTGTTAGTAACCGCGCACGTGACACGTACACGGAGAAGCGATTGACGGTGGCTTCTTGAGATGTTCTTGTTGTTGGTGATGCGACTTAGAGGGTACTTGGTTTGAAGTGGTACAGCCATTAAAAGAGAGTACATGTGATGATGATGTGAAAGATATCAAGTTTCTAGTCTTTTTCGACGATAGAGAAAGAGATAGCGGTAAAGTTATGTTGTGGTGTAAGTTAGAGATGCGTGGGGCAATTGTGATCACTAGCGCATTTCCAGCTGGAGAAACTTATAGAAATTTTAATACTTTGGATTCTTTACTTTGTACAGTTACCAACTAAACCCAACATTTTAAAAGTTGCTATTCCATCCGGATTTCTATAATGTTAATACATGTCTTGGCGCTAAGGTGAGAGCTTAGTCTTGGGCCCAAAATATGACAAGGACAAACTGATATTATATGAAGCAAATTATAAAACAAAATCAATATAAAATCAAAGAATAAACTACCGTAGACAGATTTGGAAAAGCAATGAGCAGAGTCGAGATTAATATCTTTCTCCTTAATTCTGTAAACGTTTGTACTATGCCGGTTTGATAAAACTGCTTATGATTATGTTGTCTCACAGCATTCGAAATCAATAATTGACAAACTTCAAAACTGTGTTGCACTCTCAGAGACAAGGAGATTTTGTTTGCTTTTTGCTATGTGAATTGGATTATAATGAAAAATTCATGGCTTGTTCTTATTGAACAAAACTTCAACGTGAGCAATAAAGGGAGATATAAGCATTCATTCTCATTTAACGTGAATTAATTTTTATGTTACAAAAATCACTCTCGATTGATTTCTCTTTGACGTTACAAAGAAAACCAGTTGGAGATATAATATTGTTGACTTAACCAACAATGCCAAAATAAATTTGGACTAAAACATTAATTTTATGGGCCGTTGGCCCGGGTATCATTTTTTTCAATACACCAAAGTCTACACAAGGTTCTGAGCCTTGTTCTGAGTTTTCCACTTTATATGCTTGAGAATTTTCATCCAAACTTTCAATGTGGGACATTTACATTTATTGACACTTAGTCAAATTTGCAAGACTTACAAGATTTCTAAGCTACCTACTTTGGACTTAAAATTCTCATTCAAATCAACTCTTATATTGACATGTTAATACACTACGTTATAGTGTTCACTACGAAAAATCCAACGCACTCATAATCCACCACCAACAGAATTAGCCGGGAACTTGACCAGAAAGTTGATATGAAACACTTGTCAAAAACGGGTTCCACCATAGAAAACAAGAAAAGTCTCCACTATGAGAAGGTAATCTTTGCTGCATTCTCCACATAAAAGTGATCAACGCACTTAATAAGTCGAAATAATGGGAAACACTTTCAGGCCAAAATGCCGACTTGGATTGAAGGTTGAATGGGTATGCATTCGAAATTGGATTGTAACTACCAATAAAATTGCAGTTGAAATTGCAAAAAGTGTGGTTTATGGCTTTCATCTCCAGTCATATGTCGCTAGGGATGTTAAAATGGATAAACCCGTCCAATTTAGACTCGTTCTATTTAGACTCATCTCCATTTAAGACCCAAATCTATTTAGACCCATTTAATTTTTGTACCTATAGAGTTGTTCATTTAGCCCATTTATATTGCACTGATCCATTTAGACACATCTTATTATATAAAGTTTGATGGGTCTAACGTTGTAATTAATATGATTGCGACATGTGACAATTTGTTTATCAGATTTTGACACGTGTAAAAAACTATTTTCCAATTAGATTTTGCCACGTGTCGAAAAGTTTTTATCTATTTAATTAATATGATTGCGACATGTGGCAATTTGTTTATCAGATTTTGACACGTAAAAAACTATTTTCCAATTAGATTTTGCCACGTGTCAAAAAAGTTTTTATCTATTTAAAAAACTAATATAATTATGTGCAAAATAGTAAAAACTCAATGTCTAATTAAATTTAGCCACGTGTCAAAAGAGTTTTTATCTATTTAAAAAAAATCTAATATCATTATTTGTAAAATAGTAAAAAGTCAATGCAATTCAAATAGGAATAAGAAAAACAAATTATTTGGATATATGTGATAAAATTTAGTTGAAAATCAAATAATATGAAAAAAAAAGAGAATCAAATTAGATTAATAATTGTTAGGTTTCTTTATCAATGGTTTCGTATCAACGTTCTCAATCTTATTTTGTTTACTTTTATAGGGTGCTCCAATTTACTTTCCCACTTTTTTGTGTGTTGATTTTTTTTACGGGTTATAAAATATTAAAAGAGTAAAAATATATTTTTATGTAAAGCTTCATTCGTCTACTTTGTAATTAATCTGATTGCGACATGTGTGAGTCAGCCAATCAAATTTCTATACGTGTAAAAGAATTCCTTTCAATTATATTTAGTTACATGTCAAAAGAGCTTTATCTATTTAAATTTAATAATATCATTATTTGTAAAACAGTAAATTTAATTCAAATAGGAATAGGAAAATCTAATTATTTAGAAATATCTGATAAATTTTAATTAAAAATAAAAAATAAACCTAATTCAAATAAGAATAGAAAAAATCTAATTATTTGGAAATATGTGATAATTGAAAATCAAATAATCTTATTATATAAAGCTTGATGCGTCAAACTTCGTAATTAATACGATTATGACACGTGTCAGCCGGTCGATCGGATTTTGACACATGTAATTTTTTTTCCAATTAGATTTTGACATGTGTCATACAATTTTTTTTTTTTAAACTTATATATTTATAATTATCAAGTAGATTATAAAAATCAAGATATATCAAAAAAATTAATTAGTTTTTAATAAATAATTCATTAAAATAATTAGTTGATAAGCATGGTCTATTATTTAAATATTGACTTTATTATATGTCTCGGTTTTGTTTTTTTCGTACAACCATTCTTTTTCCCCTCTTTTCTTTTACGTTTATTAAGATGAATTAGGTTTCAAAATTTTCTCATTAAAATATTAATTAATACACGTGTAAAATTTTTTTGAGTTCAAATAGATTTAGGTTTGCATACATCTTCAAAGATTATAATATTTTGCCTTTATATGACAAGTTTTTGTGCTCTCTCAATCTTCTTACCAAGAAATTTCAAATTTCAATAATCTCTTCCACAAATTTTATTTCAGCTTTTTTATTAGAAAAAACCATCGATTACTCTCTTATTCGATAAAAACAACATATCTCAATATTTTCCAATTAGCTTATTTTAGTAATTCATAAAAAATAAAAAAATAAGCTAGATATATACACGCTTACATATATTTTGATTTTAAATAGAAATAGATATGACAAAAAAAAATCAAACACGTTTTCTCATTAGAATATTAAATACAAGTGTAAAAATATTTTGAATAGAATTATATTTACATACCCAAATCTTTAAGGATTATAATACATTTATTTAAATAATTTTGTACTCTCTCGATCTTTCCACCAAGCAATTTAAATTTTCAATAACCTCTTCTAAAATTTTTGTTTCCAATTAGCTTTAGCCACATGTCAAAATAAATTTTTCCATTTAAAAAAATCTAATATCATTATATTTTGAAATCAGACTAAAAAAATGTACATTGTATTGTGGTTTTTTTAAAGACTTAACACTACGTAGACATCCTAAATATTATAAAATTGATGTATGAGAAGAAAATTATTTTCAAAGTTTTCTCATGTTGTGAAAATTATAAAAAGTAAGAAATCAAGTGATGAAACATATATAATTCGTTTTTCATTGGAAGAAAGATAATACTTGATTCATAAGTGAAAAAGAAAAATTCAAATATAATTAAAAAATGTGAGTAAATCTAATTCAAATAAAAATACGTAAATCGATTTGTCAAGAGTTAAAAAAACATATATGAGTAGTTACATAATAAAAAGTAAACATAATTTAAATAGGAATAGGAAAAACTAATAATTTAGAAATATGTGCAAAAAATAAATTGAAAATTCAGTTAATATAAAAAAAGTAGGAGAATAAAAATCAATAAATAATTTGTAGGCTTTTTTATGAGCGGTTAACATCGACGTTTTCAATCTTATTTTATTCATTTTTACGGACGATATGATTTTGTTTTCCATTTTTGTGCGGTTTATAAAATATTAAAGGAGTCAAAATAATTCAACTAAAACATGAGAATAAATTCATCAAGATTTAAAAAATGGATTAAAAAGTAATATTAATTCAAATAGAATAGAAAACTAATAATTTGAAAATATGTGATAAAATTTAATTGAAAATCAAATAATAAAATAATCAAAATAAATAAATAAATTTTAGGCTTCTAAATTAGTGGTTTTACATCAACGTTCTCAATTTTATTTTATTTATTTTTTACGGGTGATTTAATTTTTATTTCTACTTTTAATTGATTAATTTTTTTTACAGTTTATAAAATATTAGATTACAAACTCGCATATATGCGGGTCCTTTATCTAGTATAAGATAAAGATAAATAACTATTAGGTTTTTCTATAAGTGGTTTTGTATTGACGTTCTCAATCTTATTTTATTTATTTTCATGGGGTAGCCTTATTTTATTTTCCGGCTTTTTCGTGTTTTTTTCTATGGGTTATAAAAATTTTAAAAAGTAAAAAATAATTCAAATATAAATATGAGAATAAATTTTATCTATATTTTGAAAAATTTAGATATATGGGTAGCAAAATACTAAAAAGATATACCTAATTCAAATAGGAATAAGAAAAAATAATAATTTGAAAATATGCGATACAATTTAATTGTAAATCATAACAAAAGCATTAAAATAAATAAATAAATAAATATTATGCTTGTCATCAGTTGTTATTTTAGTAATACATGTCTAATTATTATGTAGTAAATAGTATTTTGCATATAAATTTTCTTTTAAAATTAAATTTAGATAATTTAGTATTGTATATTGATATATCATGGTTTTTACCGGTTTTCAACCATGATATTTATTGTTTATCGAGTATTTTTAGTTCTTATCGAGTCTTTTCAGGTTCTAAGTTGTTTTGGAAGAAAACAAGATGTTTTGGTTGCAAACGGATATGTGAAGATGCAGATCTTACGGAAAAGTCAGAAGTTTGACACTCGTTAAATAACTTTCCACCAATGGATCGACCTAAAATTTTGACACAAGCTAGAGCATCGAGTTAGCTTTCATTTGGAAGTAACTTGAGGTCATTCCAAAGGTGCGATCGAAAGTTATGAAAGTTTTAGTGAACACATGTCATTCTGGCGAGCAAAAGAAGCATGTACTGGAAAAAGAAGTCAGATCGAACGATCCACACTTGGATCGATCGATCCAACATGCCAAAACTTTTCAGATCGACTAAATTCAAGTAGATCGACCGTTCCATGATCAGATCGATCGATCCACACCTTGGATCGATCGATCCAGACCAAATCAACCACAAAAAGGAAATTTTCAATTTCCTTATTTCACCAAGTTTTGCCTTCTAATTTCAACTAGAATGTTTATTATATATATCGGAGATTGAGCCATTGTTTAGGCTAAGTTTTACATACTACTACTATTCTATTCAGACTTTTTGGTTTTTCCGATTTGTAAACTCTGGGGAGACGAAGCTCTGACTCTACATCTCTTGAGAAGATTTTTGAATCCTTTTGGGTTTCTAATTATATTATCATGAGTTTTTCTTCATCTCCTTCTTGTTTCTTTGCTTCCATGTCTGAGTAGTTTCATAGTTAGGTTTAGGGTTTCAAGAGAATTTATGAATCATTGAATCAGACATAGATAGGGGTTTATCATCTTGTCTTCACCTATCGTTGTTCTCATTGCTTAGATTAAATTGATCACCTAGTCTCTAATTTAGGGTTTAATCTATTCATCAAAAGTATTATAGATTGCCTGATAGAACATAGGTGAGCGAATCGTCCTTAGCCAACAAAAGCTGATGCTAAGGCAATTCATGAACATATCAGACATGCTCGTTAATGCTTGTTTAGAATTCTAAGATCAAACGACAGTTTAGATTCTTAGGTTGCTAGATAAAGTAATAGATACCACGAAAGTGGATTGGTTAAACATTCATGTTTGAGTTCAAGACTGCGCTTATTGTTCTCTGAATAATTTTCTGGTTCATGATCTCTGAATTCTTGCGAATTGTCTTTGACCTAACCCTTGTTTAATTGATTTTACATCGTTTTTAATATTGCTATTTCGTTTCGCATCACAACAACAATCATATTGTCATCTTAGCTTAGTTTCATTCATAATAATTCGTAGTGTGATACTTGATTCTCGTGGATTCGATCCCTAAGTACTATTTCGTTTGCGTTGCACTTGCAATGATATTTTAGGCTTAAAACTCTGTGTATCAAGAATTTTTAAAATTCATTTAAAAAAAAAGTAATTCAATTCTATTACTAAATTCTTAAAATAATAATTAAGAAACCTTATTACCGTTAAAACACAACTTTATATATATTAGAATTGTTTTTTATCGAAAAATTAGTGGACTAAATTTTTAATTCTTTCGGATATTTTAAATCCTCTTGAACAACCACTGGGGGGACCAGATCGTGCGCAATCAACAAACGCTTTAAGGCCGGGAAAACACGATTGGGAGTGTTTTCGGACGGCTCTCCGACGCTCAAGTAAGAAAAGAGCAAGAAAAGACAAAAGGAGAACAACCACAGGGGAGTCGTGGAGAGCAAGTAAAGAAGGTCGGAAATCTAGAAAGAAAACGAAATGGGTGACACCGGGCTGAGCAAGGGATAGTCCACGGTGTATTAGAACATATAGAGAGAGAAATTTGAGGTGGAGCAGAGTGGGAACATAGTATTTAGGGAAAGATGGTCAAGGAATGACTGGAAAAGAGACCGATGTCCGGGAAAGATCCAAAGAGAAAGTGGTCCTAAACAACCGAAAAGAGACTAAGATCTTTAAGGATCGAGCCTTAATCTCGAGAGAATGATACACAGAGTTTTAACCCTAAAAATATCACTGCAAGTGCACAGCAAACGAAGTAGTATTTCAGGGATCGAATCCACGAGAACCAAGTGTCACACTATGAATCTTATGAATGAAATTAAGCTAAGACAGCAATATGAAGGTTGTTTGCAATATGAAAAAAAAATAGCAAATAAATCGGTGTAAACTTATGAATTAAAAGCATTGGGCATCAGGGAATTCGCAGGAATTCAGGGATTCAAAAATAGATAAATCGCCAGGAAAAACACTAAGAATCGTTCTAGAACTCAAATCACAAAATCAAATTGATCTACTGTCGTAGCATCAATTACTATGTCTAACAACCTAAGATCTTAAACTGTCGTTTGAATTCAAGAGGTTAAACATGCATTAAAGTCAAGTTTGATATGTTCACAAAACACTCTAACATCAGCTTTCGTTGGCTAAGGATGCTTTGCTCATATAGGTTCTTTCAGGCTTTTAAACAAACACTTTTGGTGTGTAAAATAACTTAAGATCAGAAACTAGGTAGCTAATCAAATTTCAGCAATAAGAACAACCTAGATGAAGAAACCAAGTTATCAATCCCTAAATCAACATCTTAATTCAATCAAACCCTAAAATCTTTTTGAAAACCCTAAAACCCAATTGGAAAACTACTCAGGCATGGTAGAAATCAAATAAGAAAATGAAATAATATAAGACATGATGAAATCAATAAAATAAATAAGAGGGTTTAGAAATCTTCTCCAAATTGTCAATAGGGTTCAAAGATCTTCTCCCAAAACTTGTAAAGAGAATAAACTAAAAGTCTGAATAGAAATATTAAAGTGTTGCCTAAACAATGACTAAAAATAACATATAAATAGGTCTAATTATGTTCTGGTTGAAATCTCAAAGCCAAGCCCAATAAGGAAAAACTGAAATTTTCTTTTTTTCTGCACATGTTTCTTTTGCTCGCCAGACGGACATGTATTCACTAAAACTTGCATAACCTTCGATCGCACCCTTGGAATAACCTCAAATTAGTTTCAAAAGAAAGCTAACTCAACGCTCTATCCTGTGTCAAAATTTTAGGTCGATCCATTGGTGGAAATGTATTCAACGAGTGCCGAACTTCTGACCTTTCCGCAGGATCATGCATCTTCACATATCCGTTTGCAATCATTCCTTGCTCCTTATGCCTTAGACTCCATACAAACATGTTTCAACCTGAAAAGACTCTAAAAAGTAGAAAAGACTCTAAAAAGTAGAAAAGACTCGATAAAACGATGAATATCATGATTGAAAGCCGGGAAAAACCATGATATATTAGAGAAATAGGCATTTAGTATGAATTTTCTTGAATGAAAATCAGATCCCTTTTATGAAGTAAATGAGGGGTGTATTTATTATAGACTTTTACCTGTCCGGGTTAGGATACCGAGTTTGACCCGGTATGATGCACTCAAGTGCTTTTTACCTAACACCTTTGTCTTCTCTTGCTAGTTGGCCGACAATACGGCTCTGAGACGCTGAGCCTGATATTTTCCGTACTGGTGGCAGCGCATGGCGCGGCAGGTCTGGCACCGGGGTGCTCCTCGAAATCAGTCTTTTGTGCTTTAATCATTTCTTGAGCGGGGACCACTAGCTTTTACCCTTACACGCATAAGATGAAAGATGTTTTTACCCTTTGACCAAAGACTTAGTTTAGATATTTAAAAAAGATTTGAGTTTCGTGCCTAAGGAAGAAGTTTCATACCTAGCCTGAGTTTCTGATACGGAAACTCAGGCTCCGTGCGCCACTTCCGGGTGTTGATGGGGGTACCTGTTCGTCTGACCACTCAGTCTCCGACCCAGATCTGGTAGCGTGACCACACTACCCAGGACGGGGATCAGTTACAGCTGGCCTTACCCATCAAGTTACTTGGGTCATTGTTGATTCATGCCCAAATACCTCTAGGACTCGGTCTAGTTGACCAACTACACAAATTGTGCTAAGAGATTCGCCTAAGATAAAGACACGTGTCATTAAGCGATTCGCTTAACTCGAATGAGATTATTTTATCCCCAACATTAATTATTAAATATAAAAATTAAATTAATTATTAGACTAGATAAATGGGTATAATTGGGTTACCCATTTATTTTGTTCCAATGCCCATTTAATAAATGAGTCTAATCGGATTAGTCCATTTAACCCCATTTAATTTATTTGATAAATAAGTCTAAAACTAATTTAACATGCTTCATTGAGACACGTCAATTTCATACCTATTTTAACATTCCTATATGTCGCTCAATGGAGTCTTTGATGGCTTAAGGATTTATGCGATGGGGAGAGAGATATTTCGAGTTGGACCTTTTCTTCGTTCTAAATGAAGTCGACTAAGAAAGAAAAAAAATTGTTTATTCTCGACTTGCTTTCTTATCGAATATTTATAAAATTTATATATTTTAAAAAAAAATTATCTTCAAGTGGTTTTTTTTTGCAAATTTATTTTTGAGTTTCGCGCCTAAGAAAGAATTTTCATACCTAGCCTGAGTTCCTGATACGGAAACTAAGGCTCCGTGCACCACTTCCGGGTGTTGATGGGGGTACCTGTTCGTCTGACCATTCAGTCTCCGATCCAGATCTGGTAGCGTGGCCACACTACCCAGGACGGGGATCAGTTACAGCTGGCCTTACCCATCAAGTTACTTGGGTCATTGTTGATTCATGCCCAAATACCTCTAGGACTCGGTCTAGTTGACCAACTACACAAATTGTGCTAAGAGATTCGCCTAAGATAAAGACACGTGTCATTAAGCGATTCGCTTAACTCGAATGAGATTATTTTATCCCCAACATTAATTATTAAATATAAAATTTAAATTATATATTAGACTAGATAAATGGATATAATCGGGTTACCCATTTATTTTGTTCCAATGCCCATTTAATAAATGGATATAATCGGATTAGTCCATTTAACCCCATTTAATTTATTTGATAAATAGGTCTAAAACGAATTTAACATGCTTCATTTAGACCCGTTAGTTTCATACCCATTTTAACATTCCTATATGTCGCTCAATGGAGTCTTTGATGGCTTAAGGATTTATGCGATGGGGAGAGAGATATTTTGAGTTGGACCTTTTCTTCCTTCTAAATGAAGTCGATTAAGAAAGAAAAAAATTGTTTATTCTCAACTTGCTTTCTTATCGAATATTTATAAAATTTATAAAAAAAATTTAAAAATTTATCTTCAAGTGGTTTTTTTTGCAAGTTTATTCTCGACTTGCAAAAAACTGCAGACCAAACCCATGAAGTCATGTTCAACTCGCAATATAACCATCAATCGTATATATGTGAAAAATCAAAACAAATGAAAATTAAAGAGAACAAAATAGAAAAATGCAACTTGGTCGATTTGGTAGGAGGTTAGGGTCTGATACCAAATGATATACACCTACGATGGCCAGAGGATGTATATGAACCGCATAAGTGGTGATAAACACAAAAAATGATGAAAGCTCTCTCTTTGGATCTAATCAGATATGATGGAGGTGCTGGTGGAATGAGGAACGCCACTCAAAGTTGTGCAAGGTTTGGGATAAGCTCATGGATTCTTTTGAATGAGGAGACACACACAACTATATAAAAAAACAAAGAGAAACGTTTGTAAAAGACAACCGTTGCTGAATAATACTTAGATTGATTATAAAATGTGAATCAGAATGAAATAAGATGTGACCTTATATAGGCTCGTACATATGACATTTAACAGTCTAACAGTGATGAAAACATAAATAAATAATTGAAATAAATTAAAAAAAAACTGTTAAAAAAAAATAAACTAGCCGTTAGGCTTTAATTGGAATGGATCTGAGAAAGGAAAATTGAGACTTCCCTTGATCCTCTTGAGTTTAGGCGTTGAGATTGAACCTTCTGGATGAAAATGAGGCTTATGAGGTGTAGAACTCGTCAAAATAGCAGAGGTTGCTGTGGTGAAAGTGTCAAAGTTCATTTTGCTCCATATAAGGCAAGGGGGGCTGTGTTGATATCTGCTGGTTTGATCAATGGTTCTGAATGGACTAGGAGGCTTGAATGGCTAGAATACATCTAGAAAAATCATATCTTAGAAGATATACTCTCCTTTCCAAAGCCAGTATGGGAGTTTTCTTATTTGGCACCAAATAGGACTGTTGCAAAGAATTGAAGGCATGGGGTGGATCCAGTGGGGCATGGGTCAGATCTTGGATGATTTGGGTCCATGAGAGACCCAAATAGGTGGAACAGGTCAGTGTTGGGTTAGAACTTTCGTGGTTGGCCTGTGGACTTCAATATTGGGTCTGGTCAAGCTTCCTCTCGACCTTGTTACGTATTTTTCGACCAAATAGGACTGTTGCAAAGAATTGAAGGCATGGGGTGGATCCAGTGGGGCATGGGTCGGATCTTGGATGATTTGGGTCCATGAGAGACCCAAATAGGTGGAACATGTCAGTGTTGGGTTAGAACTTTCGTGGTTGGGCCTGTGGACTTCAATATTGGGTCTGGTCAAGCTTCCTCTCGACCTTGGTACGTATTTTTCGACCAGATGGAAGAATCTCTCGACCGTGATTGAAAATTTGTCGACCAAGTGGGTGTTTAAAGTAGAGTGGTAAAGTATGGGAGTCTTTGGTCGAACGGATTAGCATATGGTTGATGAAGCCTTCGGGTGGATCCTCTCGGCCACAAATCATGTTGCATCGACCATATGGTGAGTTCTCTCGACCAAACTTTGTTTTTCCCTCGACCATCTTCAATGTTTCCTCGACCAAACATCATCTTCACTCAGCTACACTATGTTTTGCTCTTGTTCAGATTGATGTGTTTCCATGCTTGTTTCTTCCTTTGGTACGATGCCCACATCAATAACTTATACATATAATTAAAGAAATCTCAAAACCATAAAATAACTAACAACACAAAACCCTTAAAAACTCACTTATATAAATAGAAATTCAAATCATGGTTTGTAACTTGGAAACCTTGATATTGTTCATAAATTTTGCAGTTACATCAATTTTTTTTTAATTTTTCTGTTAGATTCAATATCGAATTCAGTTTTTGGATTAAATAAGTTTTTTACTATTAAAAATTATAACAATGTTGATGTTGATATTTAATCACTTATGTATAATGAAAATTAATCAAATATTTTAATTTTTATAATTTAATAATATTATTTTGTTATTCATTTTAAATACTAAGTACATATATATATTTGAAGAATTTAATATTGTGATTTTATTATATTGCATTATATGTTTTTAGTCATTCTTTCGGCCATCATCAGAAAACTCGGCAACTATCAAAGCACACAATGCCACATGCCCAAACCCTCACTCTCATCTATAAAATGTGATGTCTCTAATGCCTTTATTATTCGGCTGCACGATCTGAAGATAAGTTTGCATAATTGAAGATTGAATCTTATCACCCTATTATTGGCTTTACTTAGAAACACGTCCCATTTGACCCGTTTGCAAAATTTTCAGCCTATTCAAATGAGACCGTATGCATAAGATTGATAGGCAAGAGATGGAGGATGCTTTGCATGACCTGTCACTTTAAATAGTTGCAGATTCAGTTCCAACTTTGATTGTTTGTTCAAAAATTTAAAAAAAAACACAATTGTTACGACAAATATAGTAGCATAAACTAAAAATCGAACATACAATTTCTTCTCAAATTACCAGTTTGAAGAAAAACATTCACATAAAAAATAAATAAATCTATACTATATAAAAGCAGATAAAACGAGAAATGTGTAATACAAATGACTAATTAATTGTCGTGTCCCATTGTAGCACAATTAAAAGATCAAAGCCATAACACTAAAAGTACGACATAACCACATTCACAACAAAGTGAAAAACTCAAAAAAAAAACTTATATGAATTTTTGTTGAGGAATACTAACACCAAAAATTACAACTATGTTCCAGAAAATTGGAATCACTTGCTCTTCGAGTGCTAATATAACGCTGACCCCTGTCATTTGTTCTTCAACAACAAAGCTCTTCAAGGCTTCGTAAATTAATGTTGGAACTCGTTTTTGACGAAGTGGTTTTGATCACTTTTCTGGTGAGTTTTTCGGCAAAGATGTTCGTCGGAATAATCAATTTTTTGACACGATGGAATCGTCGCCGTGAGCATTATAACGTAATGTATTCACTTGTCAAAATCAGAGTTGATTTAAATGAATAATAGAGGTCCAAAGTGGGTAGTTTGGAAAACTTGTAAATCTTGCAAATTTGACCAAGTGTCAAAAAATACAAATATCCTACATGGGAAGTTTGGATGAAAATCCTCAAGTATATAAAGTGGAGAACTCATAGCAAATCTCAAAACCTCGTGTACACTTTGGTGTATTAAAGAGAGGAGATATCCGACACGAACTTTGGTTTTGGACTTCATGATTTGGCAAATGGACCAATGATCCAAAAAATTAATTCTTTTAACACAGATTTCTTTTTAATTATATTGTTGATCAAATCAACAAATATATCTTCTAATTGATGCTTGTAACATTAATCGAGTTTAAAATTAATTATGATTGAATTTTGTAACATCAAATTTAATCCAATATTATGATGAGAATCAAGTCTGAATCTCCACTTTAATGCTCACGTTTTGAGCATTGAGCTTTATAAAAACAGACATTGTCTTCTCTTCTCATATAGACAATAACATACATAAATCCCTCAAATCATCTTTCTTCTTAGTTTTAATTTTTTTTTGGTCTGAGAATACACATGGTTTCTTAGTTCGTTAGCTTCTATTCTCGAGTGTTGCGGAATAGTCGATCGTGCGGTTGTATCCTGTGATTCTGATTGCATAAAAATTGTCACACTACATGCAATTAAAGAATTAAGGAAAGAGTGTCTCGACTACGCATAAACCGTTATTCGTTCATCATATTGTTGGCATCGATCAATGTAATTTAATTTATGTTTTTATCATTATCTAAAGCAATTATTCAGTTTGGGTTATCGTAGAAATATAGTTCTTCAGTCTTAATTTTTTAATTTTTTCTTTATTATACTAACGTTGCTAAGTTTTGATAAGAACAAGTGTTGTCGAATTGGTTTGCATCTATTTTTTGTGCACTAGTTCGATCAGAATCCAGATTTGTTATGGTTATTGCAATCGTTTATGTTATGCGCTAACGGTTCTAACTTGCAGGGATCAGAATCCTAATTTGTTCTTGTTAATTGTTTCAACAAAATTTTGGAATTAATTTATTTATTTTGGTGATTTATATGATAATATTATTAATTTTCCCAAATCGTTAAATTTTAGAAAATTATTTAATTTATTTTTGCAATTTATTAAAATATTAAATTGCTAGTTAGAACTTCTAATTTTAGTATACTTTTAATTTAGTATACTGGTTAGAACTTCTAATTTTAGTATACTAATTTTAGTATACTGGTTAGAACATGTGTTCCTAGAACTTCCTTGAGAACACATGTTCTAAGAAATTCGCACTGACGAGATTTCTGGACTTTAAATTGGTAGACTCTAAGTTCATCATGGAAAAAGTCAAAAAGCTGTGATTGCTGACATATGAGATAGTGGACGAATGGATGTCAACTTCTTTGACATACCATGTATGTTGCTTAATTAAGAAATTTCCACTAGTTTGGAAAGACTTCAAGAATTATCTTTGTCATAAACTAAAGGCTGTGAGTCTTGATGATTTGATTGTCAGCCAGCGAATTGAATCTGCAAATCACAAAACATATGGTCTTCACATTTTTTAATAGAATGCGAAAGTGGTTGGGTACAAGAACAAGGAGAAACCTAAGGTTCCTCTGAAAGCCTCCACTAGCTTCAAAAAAGCAGATTGCTTAAAAGAAGTTCAATGAAAAATATGAAACATGTGGCATGATAGGTCACAAGGCTGACGCAAGTCGTAGCAATGCTGTCAAATGTCTTAGTAAAATTGACTCACGCAGAGACAATGAGAAATCTCAGACCAATCTGACTAAAATAGATACATGTAGTGGAGTTTCTGAAGTCAACATGGTTGGGAGTAGCCAAATGGAATCGTGGCACTATGTTGATACCACCAATGATATCTATCGTGGCTTTGAAAAAGTTCAAGTATACAAGATGTAAATTAAAAACCAAATTGAGAAATGAAAATAGTTACACGTGATAGCGGAGGAGAGTTTGATGAGAATTAAATACGTTTTTTTAGAGAACATGACATTATTCGTCGAAAAAATTGCTCCTTATTCACTTGAATCTAATGGAGTTGCGGAACAAAAAAAACTATGAACTCTTAATGAGATTATGAATGCAAAGATGCATGATTTCTGAGTTATCTCATGAAATGTGGGGGGAAGCATTGCTTACCACATATAAGTCAATGGTAAGATACCATATGAACTTTAGTGCTTATCAGGTTCTGGTTTATAAATCAGATGTACCAGATATCTATGTAAATACAATATTGGCCTCTGTAAATAAGGTGAGTACTTTTGGCAAATTAGTAAATGATGCAGAAGAAGCGGAAGATAAACCTAGACATAGCAAGAAAAGCTCATAAGGAAAATTTTGTTTATCTTGATTTTATGGCTGTCTTTCTTTTAAAGAATGTGCTCCTATGCCATGACTACACCGGACTAACCTTGTTGAAGGTAACCGTCAATTGTGATATCGGCTCCATTATGGAAAACCATACATGGAAGATAGTTGATTTGTCACAAGGACTTAAATTCCTAGTGTAAATGGATTTTCAAAATTTGAAAACCGATGGCTTAGTTAAAAAAATACACAGTCTTTAGACTTGTGAAGTCTCTGTTTGGGCTTACGAAAGCTCTGAAATAGTGGCATACAATATTTGAAAACTTTATGGTGCCAAATAGTTTTAGCATCAATGTGATAAGTATGTATACATCAAAAGTAGTCTACACAGATATATTTTGCTTTGTTTGTATGTAAATCTCATTATTTGAAACAATAAAGACATGATCGAACAAACTAAGAATATTCTTAGTGGAAAGTTTGACATGTAAAACATGAGACTAGAGGATGTGATTCTAGTGATTAAGATCACTAGACATTCGAAAGGAATAATCTTGTCTCAAGCTCATATGTTGAAACGACCCTTGTGAGATTTATCAAGATCTACTAAAGTGTGATCGGAAGTCTAGAATACTTAACCAATTATACTAGACTCAAGTATGGCGAACTTTGTACATGTACTTAGTTACCACACGAGTAATCCAGGTTGAAAACACTGAAAAATTGTAACTAGAGTATTGAGCTACATACTGCACTATGGTAAAGAACTAATAGTTTGGAATGATACAATTATGTTAATTGGTTAACTGATTCCATAAACTAAAAGTCAACAATTGGATTTATCTTTACGTTTGGCAGTAAAATAACATCATGAAAATCTTCCAAATTATGTGAAACATATTAATCATGGAACCTAAGTTCATAGCTTTAGATAAAGTTAAGGAAGCTGAGTGGTTTCAGAACTTGGTGGAAGATATCATGACTATAGCTCGGGCACTGAATTTTGTGTATAATGGTTAGTCATGTTTTTTTTAATAAGATGCATGACATAAAACCATTAGACAATTGATCTCAAATGGAGTAATATCAATATATTATATCCAATCGGATGACAACCTAAGATCCATTCATTAAAGGTGTGTCATGAGATCAAATTGTAAAATCATCAAAAGGAATCTGGATGGTATGAAAAATTTGACGTCATGATGTCAAATGATTTCAGCATTAATGAATGTGCTAAGTGCATATACATCAAACATACTCCCCACAGGTACATTTTGTTCTGTTAATTTGTATGTTGATGACATGTTCATTATTGGCAGCAATAAAGACATGATCAATCAAACTAAGAACTTGCTAAGTGGCAATTTGATATGAAAGACATGAGACTAGCAGATGTCATTCTAGAGATTAAGATCACTCGAAATTCCGAAGGAATCATCTTGTCTCAAGCTCCTTATGCTAAAAGATACTTGAGAGATTATGTAACATCTCTGATCCGCAATAGGATCGTTTGGATAGACCATGGTCGAGATGGAGTGGAAACTTGTTGGAAAAAAACTAAGTAAAACTCGAATCATGGTCTAATAACTAAATCAGAAATGGTTCAGTGACTCCTGAAACATGGGTAATGTCTACTGGTGCCAGATTGGAAAATGGCACTAAGGCTATATAGGGGGTGGGTATCCTTGAGGGGGTATAGACGGATTGGAGGCTTGACCATGGATGGACCATGGACGAGTTTTCTGTTTAAGAAAGAAAATAGGATGCTACATAAATATATTTAAAAGAAAATCCTACACTTCCATTAAACCTTGAGCATCTTCATTGTTACATAGAGTGCATTCTCCCAAGGCCATCTAAGCTTTCTGGAGCTTGAATATTGGTTTTAAATGTCTTAAAGAACAACATGAGATCATCATAGCACCTTTTTCTAGCTTCGACCATTTAGAGAATGTAACATTTTCTCAAAAAAATATGTCAGCCGACTTCATAGAATCTAAAAATTTAAACCTTGGCATGCTTCTGACTCTGCACATTCACATTCAAACAAATCTCGGAAAGCAAGATTAGTGATAGAATTAGAAACAATGAACATATTGTCTGAGTTTCCCAAGAGCGTATTATATATTGTTTGGTAAGCCTCCTGGATTGATAGTAACTTAAGTTAGCCGTGAAATGGAGATCTTAGTGATATTTACTATACAGTGCATGTTTTATAACAAACACTTACATTCGGCGGTTAGTTTTGCAAGTTCCTCAAAAACGCAACATATTATCAATCCAAATATGTATTGTGTGTCATTTTCCTCCAACATGATCAATAGAAGCACGTAAAATTTAAGAAAACCCATCGTAATTTAAGTCAATGATTCATGGCAAATGTACTAAAGGAAAATGTTAAACATCTTAGAATTTGTTGTTCAATATAGTTCTAGCGCTTCATGCTTCTTTTTTTAATTTCAAGAAAACGTTGTCTCCTATGTATACCATCATCTATATATTTCCTGCAGCTCTAGAGCTAACATGATTCACAAAAGGGTAACAAAGTTACTAAAGATGACAAAATTGCTTGTCTCCGCACAATGAATCTGATAAATTTAAAACTGAACCACATATGTATGATTTTCGCAATTGACTTTGCTTGAATTATCCATTTGATCCCCACTGATAAACTGGACCATAGACTTTGTGCAAATAAATAACCTTAGTCAAAGCGTTCATATGGAGAACAAACCAAACCTGTGTAATGTAACTGCACAAGAAAGTAGGAAACTTCAACCTCAATAAGCATTCTTATAAGATAAGATTTGAGATAAACTTAATTCTCCAAATCTTGTGATTAGTCCCAACTAATCCCCTTAGAGATATTTTGCCAAGAATGTCATAGCAATAGCATTGTATTCTGAGTTTTTTTAAATTCATTGAAATTAACTAATGAGGGAGGCCCATGTGAACCTACACTTGCTTTATTCGAACAAAACCCTAGAATTCCAATGAACTTAATCATTGACGAACATAGTGATTTACCCCCACAAGAATTTGCCGTTTTCACCGATAGGCGCTATATGCCATTATTTCCGTCTGGTAATTGTGTACGTAACCACCGTATATTCCCCGTTAGCTCTGAAATTTAGCAGGCAATGTTTAGAGATTGAGAGAGAAGATTTTAGAAGGTCAACAAAATTCATTCAATAACCTTACAAAATTGTTAGAACCGAAGAGATTTAATGGGTTAGGAAGACGATCTTAATTACCGTTGATTATGCGTGATCATTGTTGGAGGAGACTTCTAATTCTTGGATGGTGACCGAAAACGATGGCGACCACAGCTAGGTCACGCCAGCATGTATCAACTCTGACACTCGCAATGACCACCATGATCAGACATACACTCATCAAGTTCCAATTATTTTTACGACGAAGAATCTACATCTACACTCATTCGTCCATGCGAACAGAGAACCAACACACCTTCATCAAGTTCCTCTTATTTATAGGTCTTCAAAATAAGGAAGTCGGTTACGGATTATGGGCAGAGATGCGTAGAGGCAAATATCAATGTTTTCTCGAGAAACATAAAATGCATAATTAATTGGAAACAGAATGATGGAGAAGGATATAAGAGAAGATGAAGAGATATTTTTCTTATGTTTTTTTTTGAAATTTAAAAACTTGGTGCCACGTGTCATCCTGGCGAGATGACGTGGCAGTTATATGGAGAGGGATATCCTCCTTTCATATATATGACTAGATTAGGACCCTCGCAATGCGAAGGTTATATGATTTTTTTTTTAAATAACCATTGCTTGTAAATAGTTGGACCTAAATTTTTTTTGGGAAAAAGGTAGACCAAATCCTTTATATACTCACAAGTCACTTGTGCAATTAAATGATGACATGTGAATTTTGTTTTTAACAAGAAAAAGTTAAAACAAAAAAAGATTTGGCACATAATTAAAAAAGAAAGAAAAACTAAACGTGTTTAAAATCACAAGTTAGAGAGAGATTCCTAAAATCATTCTCAGATTAACAACTCAATATTTTGTATAAGTGTTTCATCCATAAATTTTTGAGAATTGTTTTTAGAAGAAATAGTTCAAAATGGTGCATTTTCTAACTTTAATATCAAGCGTGGTACCCTCGTAGGGAAAATTGTAGAACTAGTACACTTTTTTGGAAATACCAGCGCTACCCCTTAAGCCCAGCAGAGTTAACGCGGACCGGTGGCACACTGTCTGCATGTTGATATTTGCAACGCAAGTAAATGTAGACTACGCAGAGTACAAGTAGAGAGAGAAAAGAGTATGCGCAGTCTCTGCTTTTACTCGCAGAAGAAAAACAAAGCGTTATCAGTCTCTGCCGTTGGAAGCAGAGTATACGCAAACACTGTTTATATTCTACTTGTATTATGCAAAAATTCGGTATACGCTGCTGTGCTTTTTTACAGTTAGAGTTTCGCAGACCAAACCATCTAACGGTAGACCAAAGCCAGACTGGTATCAGACTTTAGGATAATTCATTACAAAAAAGAGCTGAACATTGACTCCTTCCAATTAGCTTTGCACTTATGTTTCTTCATAATAAAACATAAACTCCCGACAAAAAAAAACAAACAAACATAAACTCATAAACAGTTTTATTAGAAGTGATCAGAGTTGTAATCTTGAAGGGTGGAAGAAACAACACAAAGGCATCTCGTCCTCATCCATGAAGCGCTATGCGAGCGTGTTGTTAGGGAAACGGGCCGAAAGTGAGTGAGTATTGGATTGGCCCAACCATGAAGTAGACATATCCATGTCTATTCGCTTCATCCTCAATGAACTTCACTGTGGCAAGGAAATGCATGGTTGGCGCGGGGTAGGTCAAGTAGTCCATATATCCTCCAACTTCTTCAAGTGCTTGAACCCTTCTTGTGTCCACTTCTCAAAATCGCAGGTGCCTTGAAAAGAATGGTGACTGATTCTTGTTGAAGTGCTCGTGGTTGTGAAATAATCCCTAATTTTAGTTATGTTCTAAAATAATTTTGAAAATACTAGCGCTACCCCTTAAGGTCACCAACGGCAGAAGACAATCACCAGTAGTGCATTAACTGGTATAAGCCGAAACCAGAAAACTCGAGAAACTCAGTGAAAACCAAGTGGGTAGGGTATCGCAGACTGACTGAATATCACCAAGGGCAGACCGAATGCAGATCGCAATCGGAGAATTCGTTTGTAGAGAGTTTTTGTTGATGTATATTTGTATATACTTCCACTTCCTTTATACATTATTTCATTAATTTCTAACTGTTGTCAAAGTACAACTCATGTTAAAAAGAAAAACTCCACAGTGAAAACCGAGTGGTTAGGGTATCGCAGACTGAATGAATGTCACCAACGGCAGACCGAATGCAGATTGATATAGGATTTGTAGTGATTTTTTGTTGTTGTATGTTTGTATATACTTCCACTACCTTTATACATTATTTTTTACTGGTTTCAAAGTAAAACTTATGTTAAAAAAAACAACTCAGACAAAAAAATCGTTATCATATGTTTCTTCGTGTATCTTTGTTCAACACGACACTATGTGAAACATTTCCTTGGTATTTACCATGGTTATCGATTTTTCTTCCATTCTGTGTTTTCAATGTAAATAAACTTTTAAACACTTAGATTGAAGATCACTTTGGAGTTATGACGGCTAAACAAATGTTAATCGAAGTTTTTGAAGAGTTTTGAGTGGTTTAGGGTTTCGCAGACTGTATGCCGATGTAGCGCAGCATTTTTGAAGAGTTTCAACTAAAAGAAAAAGGCGGCGCTGACTTAACTGTACGACAAAAGGGGACGCCGTCTTAATTAGGTAATATTAGTTTAAAAATATTTCCACAATATATATTCGGGCCTCAAAGCAGTTGTTTCAGGCTCATGAAGCCCAGAAAGTTTGGAAAACACAACATTGACTCTTCTTCTACTTCCCCTCGGCAACCCTAGAGCAGAGGAGCGTATCTTCAATTTTTTCGATCTCTTTTTTCATTTTCTTCATTTTCTTCATTTCTCCGATAATTCTCCGATCTCTTCATTTTTCCGATATTTCTCCTTCGAATATATCATGTATATGAATGATTATGAGATGGATTTTCCTACCATTATTTTTTCCAAAGGAAATGAGCCAGATCCAAATACCAGAATAAACTACAGTTCGAAGTTCAATCATTTTTCACTGGTGGAAGGTGTAGTGGGTGAGGAAGTGTGGGATTATGTCCGCAAGTCACCGCTAGGAGTTATTTGTAAGTTTGAGAAGTTGGGTTTCGGATGGAGTGCGAAATTAGTGCATCACCATCTTATTTGCAAACAATTGGAGTGTGAAAGCCCATTTGAGTTGTGGGTTTTGATCGCGGGGCAGCCAGCACGGTTCTCGCTCTTTGAGTTTGAAGAGATCACAGGTCTTAACTGTAATGAAATTACACAGTTGGATGGGTTGGTATCTTCTGAAGCTAATCACCAAACCTGGAATCGCTTTCGGAGTCTTCTCAAAATACACCATCCTAGCCCTTGTATTGAGGACATAGTGAAATTGTGTATGAAGCATGGTGGAGATATAAGCAAATCTTGGTCCAGGGAAGATAAAATTAGGCTTAGTTACCTAGCTATTCTGTCTAACGGTCTGTTGGGTGTTAATCGGCGTACCGAAATTCCCCTTAACCTAGCTAGGTTGGTGATAGATTTGGCAACTTTCGAAGGGTATCCCTGGGGGAGGGTTGCTTACAAAGATCCTGTTGAGCAGGTTAAGTTAGTAACTAAAGAGAAGATATGGCAATACTCTTATGTTTTGAAGGGGTTCATGCAAGTTCTATAGGTCTGGGAGTATGCTTATGTGCCCAAAGTGGGAGAAAATTTGGGAACACCTATAGCTTTTGAAGGTACACATCTGCTAAGATACAAGAGAAAAGTTGGCAGACCTGATATGGAGAAGATCTTCTCGAGTAAAGAGGTATGTATATCTTTGGCATAGTTTGTTGAAGTAAAAATGTAGAGTTTTGGCAGAGTAAGCCACAGTGGCAGCGTCTGCAAAAAGACTCTGCCACAAGTTTACATATTCTCATCGCTAGACTTCTGGCAGAGTTACGCTGACTTCTGGCTGACTTCTGGCTGACATTTATGTAACCATATGTTGTTTTCTAGGTGATTGTAACTACTATGTGTGAGAATCCCGGGCAGAAATCTATCCACGTTGGAAAGGTAACGACGTAATAGATGTCAAGCTTGATAATCTCATCAAATACATTCTCTCTGGCCAGCCGTTGTCAGACATCAAATGGAGGGTCTCAAAAACGCCGCCAGTCCCAGAAAACCGCACTAGAAAAAAAAAGAAAGTAGATAATGAAGGAAAGAGAGGAAAAGGGAAAAAGAGGAAGGGAATTGAAGAGCGAAATGGAGAAAAGAGGAAGAGGAAGCGGAAGGGAATTGAAGAATATGAAGAAGAAGAAGACGGACGGTATGTCATGAAACCGAAGTTCTCTGTAGCTAGATAAACAGCAGACCAAGTTTGACGCAATTGTAGCTAGAATTGAAACGCCAGACTTGAGCAGCAACGAACTAGCATAGAACAGCATACTGTTTTGGGTGAAACCTTAAACAAGTTGGCACAGGTCGTTGGAAAGCTAATGGAGAGGATGACTTGTTTCGAGCAAGATATGTCCAACTCAGCAATTGTTGAAATAAAAGCACTGGCATGATATGCGATATCATGCTCTATCAGATGTGGTAAAACAATAGAGGGGCATGGCATACTCTGCTTGCCTAGGTTGTATCATTAATTTATGTGAGACATGTAATTGTTACGGCAGACTAATAATGGCATTCAACTATATTCATCATTGGCATCCCTCAATATCCTATACGGCAGAGTATGCCCTTAAGGTGTAAGAGGTTGAAGCTGAGTTCATGTAACAGTCATTACTTTGAAATTCGTAGAATGACGAAGAAGAGACGACGGTGGATAACAAAGGAGATGGCAAAGACAACGAAGGAGAAGGAATCAAGGTTGTTGCCTCTGGCTCCTTTTCAAATGAGAAAGTAAGAGATGGCAAAGAAAAAGTAACTGATAATGGCATCAAGGCAGAGGATGCCAAACAAGAACAAGTAGGAGATGATGCAAAAATAGATTGCAGTGAAAAGGCAGATGGCATCAAGGCAGAGGATGCCAAACAAGAACATCTTCAAGATATGTTCCATGGGGAAAAAATATACAAATGTGAAAAGGTAGAGGATGCCAAAGAAGAACATCTTCAAGATGATGGTAATGATGGAGATGGATATGCTGAAAAAAGTGATGGGAGTGAAAAGGTAGAGGATGCCAAAGAAGAACATCTTCAAAATGATGGTAGAGTTGGAGATGTTGAAAAATTGATGGGAGTGAAAAGGCAGGGGATGCCAAAGAAGAACATCTTCAAGATGATGGTAGAGTTGGAGATGTTGAAAAAAGTGATGGGAGTGAAAATGCAGAGGATGCCAAAGAATAACATCTTCAAGATGATGGTAGAGTTGGAGATGTTGAAAAAATTGATGGTAGTGAAAAGGCAGAGGATGCCAAAGAAGAACATCTTCAAGATGATGGTAGAGTTGGAGATGTTGAAAAAAGTGATGGGAGTGAAAAGGCAGAGGATGCCAAAGAAGAACATCTTCAAGATGATGGTAGAGTTGGAGATGTTGAAAAAATTGATGGAAGTGAAAAGACAGAAGATGCCAAAGAAGAAAAAGGAGATAATGATCCCAAAGCATGCCTTCAGGCAGAGGATGCCACTCCCGCTATGAAAGCAATGTCTGCATTAAGGATGCCGCTGCAGCAGATGAAACTAATGTATGCATTAAGGATCCCATTACGGCATTGATAACCAACGTCTGCATAGAGACAGTTGCTTCGACTGCTGAAGATGGTAAAGGCTCAGTGATTGACACTGAAATCATTGAAGAAAGAGGAAGAGGAAGAGGAAGATGAAGAGGAAAGGAGAGGAAAAGGAAACTCCCAGCCATTAATATCATTGAACCATCAGTGGATTCAGTCCACCCAACTACATCTCAAATCGAAATATACGAAAGCTCCAGAAATCTTCGCCAGACCAACAAGCTAACAACAAGGAGGAGTGAAAGGTTAAGCAAATCGACTGCGCTTCCTGTTGTACCTAGCAACAACGCAAAACCACTGGCCCAGAAATCTGCTTACGAAATTGTATTTGGAGATGTTGACAAAACACTGGTGGACAAGATGAACGTATTCAGAGCCGATGAGTAAGTACACACAGCCTATAAGATCGTCTATTTTATCTGCAGTCTAACTTGAATGTTCATTTCTTCGACAGAACAAATATTTATCCATTTGGAGGAAAACCGCCCATGAATTCTTCAACTTACTTTTGAAGCCGAGGGAATGGTTACACATATGGTAAGTACATTTTCCTCGTCAACAGTGGATCTGGCAAAAGTGTTTATTTCATGTTTAGCTGGTAGACCGTTGTTGTTGTGTATTAGTAGACTCTGCTTTGGTGCCTAACATTTGTCCTTCTTTATTATCAGCACCTTGACGCAGCACTGAACTTGTATAGACTAAGGCTAAAGAAAATCCTAGTTCTTTCAAGAGTCCGTGGATTGCTATATTGGATGCAGCATTTCAAATGCTTTGGAAGAATCAGTACAAGGACTGGCGTAAGCTTGAAAGATGGCCTGGTGGTACTTACGAGAATGTACACGGTATTCTTCCAGCTTATACCGCAACAAATTTGGCCTGGGGCAAAAAGTTGATATGTTATACTTCGTTCTACACGTGAGCTAGAATCATTGGGTTGGGACGGTCATATCATTGGTTGACGGGTTGTTACATATATGATTCCTTAAATACTCAGAATCAGATATTGTGGCAGAGCGAGGGCTTTTGCTGAAATGGTTCCTGCCGCAATTCATATGTTCTTTCCTCAAGACTATGATCAAGCAACTTTTACAATCACAATTGTAAAAGACGTTCCCAAAATAAGTCCACAAGTAGGTGATTGTGGAGTATACGCACTCAAATACATTGAGTTCACATGTTAGGATTACCGCTATCAGCAAGAGAACTGTTTAATGCCAAAATGATGACCTGGAGGACGAAGCTTGCTGTGGAGGTGTTGGATGAGACATCTTCGTATACCGATCAACGCATGTGTGATGAGTCAATTATTGCAAGTATCTATGATCCCTACGACGTTCAAATTTAATTGCATGGATAGTAAATATATGTATATAGTAAATAGGGAGATTTGTTATAGTAAATATTACATTAAAAAACTCTGCGGCGTACAAGCAGAATTTAATTTTTTCCTTCCTTAGTAGAAGAGAACTTATTCTTCGTTTACACGCATCATCATAAACTATGCTGATAGATTGTAAACCGAGAATACGCAGCACCTGCTCATACTCTGCATCTGCTTTGCTTACACTTAGCATAAACATGGGCAGAATAAGTTCTCTTCTACTAAGGATGAAAACACAAACTCTGCGGCGTACAAGCAGAATTTAAGTTTTTCCTTCCTTAGTAGAAGAGAACTTATTCTGCTTATTCTTCGTTTACACGCATCATAAACTACGCTGATAGATTGTAAACCGAGAATACGCAGCACCTGCTCATACTCTGCATCTGCTTTGCTTACACTCAGCATAAACATGGGCAGAATAAGTTCTCTTCTACTAAGGATGAAAACATAAACTCTGCGGCGTACAAGCCGAATTTATGTTTTTCCTTCCTTAGTAGAAGAGAACTTATTCTGCTTATTCTTCGTTTACACGCATCATAAACTACGCTTATAGAGTGTAAACCGAGAATACGCAGCACCTGCTCATACTCTGCATCTGTTTTGTTACACTCAGCATAAACATGGGCCATAACTGTTATAAGAGTATGTGTTTGCGTTCCATTTAGTATAATAAAAATCAGCAGAGTTTCATTGAAGTTGGAATATCTAGCGTCATCACTCTTGTGATTTTAAGTGGATTTCGTCAACCACTCTTGTATTTATGAAGTGGGTCCACTCTTGTATTTCGTAACTGGGTATACTCTTGTATTTATGACGTGAGTTATCTTCAACACTTCTTCTTTATCTGCAGAACACATATAACCGACTTTTAATGGAGCCATCTGTAGCCTCTGTCTTCAATCCGATGAACGATAATGAATCTTCTGTGAGTTCAACAACTGTATTTGAACGATCCGGATTGAAGATTCCTTCAGTTTTACTCATGAACCATAACCCAATAAGTTTTCAGCAATCCACGGAGTTCATAACTAAGGTAAAGGTGTTGCATGTTTTTCAAGAGTTTTCCATTGCTGTTCCTTATGTATCTATAATTTATTTTATGCAACTTAACGAGAAGTACCGGCGAGCAATCAAGACTCACGAGAAAATCTTGAAGAAAAAGGCTAAACTTCACGACAAACAAAAGAGAATCGAGAAGATTATAAAACGGCTCGAGGCCCATCCTTCAGAATGGGAACAGCTTGGATTTGACAAAATATCCCCTATCCCGGAAATTATCCGCCAGGTATTTCACAATGATCAAGACGAATAAGAACATGTACCAGTTTTTGCTCGAATTTTTTTGTAATAAATTTAGAAAAGGAATATGAAGAATCATCCCATTTTCCAGCAGAGAAGTTGATGTTTATTATAAATGCAGAGAAGAAGAAGTACTAAATGCAGAATCTGCAGAAACATACATGGTACGTATATAAACAGAAGTTCAAAATCTGCCTAAAACATACATGGTCCTCTGCTTGGCATACTTTTTAAGTACTCTGCTTCTATATTTAAGTCTATTTGTACTCTGCACCAAAATCTGCCCGTAGTTTGCATCCAAAACGAGATGTAGGTTACTCTGCACCAACCGTAGTTTGCATCCAAAAGGAGATGTAGTTTGAAAGTTTTGAATACACACAGAAACACAAATCGAAGAAAAGAGTACAAACAACAAATCCAAGAAAAGATAAACAACATCAAATAAACTAAATGTTGTTGAAATTTTAAGAAAAGTAAAATAATTAGGATAACAAGAGTTCTACATAACTTTAGTCCTCCATAAGCGAAAGATCAAGTTTTAACCAATCAATACGAGGAACTGTAATTCCTCTCAGCTCCTCCTCAGCAATCATTTCTTTCTCTGCTAACTGCTGCCGCCTAGCATCCATGACCACTTGTTCTTCATGCATCATCTTCTCCAACATAGAGCGTTTACCGCCTATTCTTTCCAACTTGAGTTTGACGCGGTGAGCTTCATCCTTCGCTCTCATTTGAGATCGCACCAGCAGAAGAATTGCCCTCAGGCGATCCTTTCCTTCCTTTTCCGCCTCCATAACTGCATCATTTCGCTTCTCTTCTGCTTCCAACTCCAGGTCTGACATTGGTGCTTTTCTTTTCTTCGAATGATCTGCGGCCATGATGTCTTGAATATGTGCCTGTAAATGAGTAAAATGCAGAGAATGTGCCTATTAAAAATAAAAATCAACTGCGCAGACTAAAAAACATATTGAGTAGAAGAGAAGCCGCAAGTTATTTTGAGGGTTCTTCTTTCTTTTATAGACGAGAGGGATAAAGCAAAACCACGTACGTCAGTTTTTTAGCTTAGCTGTCATTTCAACGGTCCACTTTCCCATCATTTCAGCGGTCCACCTTCCCATCATTTAACTCGTTATTTCGTAGAGTATATGCAGAGAAGGTGCCTAAGCAGAGTACTATTAAATTTATTGCAGAATATAAAAAGAGTAGTCGCAATTACTGCCATTACTTATTTAACGTGTTCTATCATGAATGCTCGACACGTGGCGTATGACGTATTGTAGTAGAACAATTAATAATTTACCTTGTTTCTCGTGTTCAATAATGCGATGATCGACACGTGGCCCTTCGCATGGCACAGCATCATCTCAGAGGCGTCCAGTAATTACTACAGAGTATGACCTATTAGGGCTTCCATACCGATACGGTTTCCCTTCAACGAGTATAAAAGATCTCTTCTTTCTTTGGGTGTACAAACAAAACAAAGATAATCCAAAAGCTACAGAACGCAAGCGTATCTTTTATTCTTCTTTTCTACCCATCAGTCTCACCAATCTTCTTTGAATCCGATGTCTGCCTTTTCCTCATCTTCTTCTTCCTCTGGCGGAAGCGAACCCAACAGTGTGATTCCTGCTCTGCCAAGGAATTCGGATTGGTTCAAATATCCAGAGGTACAAGATGTGCCCGGGATTCCTCCGGTAGGCTATATCACCGTCTATTGGTCTTCCTTTCGGGCAGGTTTCCGCCATTGCCTATCTTTTTGATGATGGAGTTTTGTAAAGAACTTCGGATTGCACCCAGCCAGCTTAATGCCCGCTCATGGGGGTTGATAAACGCCCTCTAAATACTGTCGGACTTATCTGGAATCACTGTTTCCAGTGCTATGATTTTTGGGGCTTTGAGGTTAGGAGTATAGACCCCTGGTCTAATAGATATGAACTTGTTCTTCGTGACGGTTGAAGATCTCCAGTTGAACTTCCCCTCCAAATTGAGGGTGGTGATGATGACAAGAGTCACTACTTCTTTGTTCGTCATTCCGGTCCTGACGGACTTCCCCGCTTGTGGTCTGATTCAGGTAATTTCCCTCTTACAAAAAATCATTAGACTCTGGCGAATTGATCAAACTAACTCTTTTAACATGCGTTTTCTCTCTGTTGTGCTTCATCAGTTCTAACAAAGCAGAACCGTCGCACATATCCCGATTTTCCTAATGCCCTTTTTTTATTCCACTCCCTTACCGGCGCCCTGAGTTTCTTCTCTCCGACGCCGCAGTTGACGGGAGTTCTCTTCGGGCGGATATCGACGAAGCAGAGGTCCGTCCAGGTAGCCTGGATCGCCTTAGGCTTACTTGGCAAAACGTGTATCCGTCTCGCATTACTAATGTTCATTGTCCTTGTTGCGAGGAGTTGGAGTTGGAGTTGGAGGGAAAAGTCCTACATGCTAAAATATGTGGTTTGGAGACTCAGCTTCGGAATGTGGAGAGAGCTGTGGATTCGGTTAGGGTTGTGGCAACAACTTTGACCCAGCAGTCAAGGTTATTGGATCGTATAAGTCGCGAGTTTGGATCGGCTGACGTTGGCTGCGATGTTCCTGGGAGTTCTAGAGGGATGAAGCGCGACCGTTCCCTGGACACTTCGTAGAATATCACCTGTTTTTTTATCTATTTAGTTTTGTAATTGTCACATTTATCTATTTAGTTTTGCTATTGATCTTCTGTTGGTTTGCTATTGATCTGCCATTGGTTTGCTATTGATCTGCCATTGGTTTGCGACTAAATAATGATGACGTGGCGAGATATGCCAAATGGATAGAAATGTAATTAACACTACACCTATACGTTGTCCTTTGATTCTTCTGTTATATAACAAATGCGTGCTTTTTATCGTTTATTTTCGGCAGTACCATTAGGATCAGTTCTATATATGGGTATGAGCCCGTATTTGCCACGAGATTTATAATGTTTAAAAATTCAAAGATATTTGAATTTTCAATTTTCCCCCTAAACCGTAGAATTCAAATAGACTTTTCCCAGCCTCTTCTGTAAAATGCTAAGTAAAAGCAAACTCACCACATAAATCTGCAGTTTATGCAGCATATTTTTACTGCAAGTTATATCAAATATAACATCTACTGCAACTCAACTTTGATACTAGATGCTACCATTCAGACCCATCAGCTGATAAAGCGTCCAGCAAAATGGGCCCCAGAAAGGAATACGCAGATTAAAAATAGATGTCTGCGATTATCGACAAGTCGTAGGCAGAGTAAGAGCAGTATATGAAGTTTGCTCGAACTCTGCTGTCTTGAAGTTTGAATATTATACTATAATTTTCTACTAATTTAATAAGTTTATTGGGTTGCTGCTAAAAACTTATTTATAAAAGTAGTTCTACGTCGAATCAAAAGTAATTGGCGTAACCCGATCTTGCCATTGATGGCTGCAGAGTATGGCCATATAAGAGTGCATGATGTGATGTGAGTTGATATTGCTTTGACTCTTAACATTTTTAATGGAAGCGTGAATCTGCAGTTTCTACAGCATATTTTTACTGCAAGTTATATCAAATATAACATCTACTGCAACTCAACTTTAATACTACATGCTACCAGTCGGACCCATCATTTATTAGTTTCTTCTTCCACTGCTGATAGAGCGTCCAGCAAAATGGGCCCCATAAAAGAATACGCAGAATAAAAATAGAGGTCTGTTCTTCTTCTTCTTTCGTAGGCAGAGTAAGAGCAAAGTAAATACTAACATTATTTAATAAGCAGATTATAAATAGAGAAAGCGCAGAGAAAGCGCAGTATATTAGTTTGCTCGTACTCTGCTGTGGTGAAGTTTAAAATATTATACTATAACTTTTCTAAATATCTCCAATGACCAATTCAATAAGTTTATTGAGTTGCGTCTAAAAAGTTATTTTTAAAAGTAGTACTATGTCGAATCAAAAGTTATTGTCGTATCAATTAAAGAAGTCCGCTCTTCCTCTGCTAGAGTGCCCATCAATATGGGCCCCATAATAAAGAATCGTAGAAACTAGAAAATAAGTCCCCTTTTCAGCAATCGAACCGTGAAAAGTAAGTTTCATTTTTACTATATATTCTTAATTTATTATATACGTAATGATTACGTATTCACAATCGTATATGTTTTTGAGATAATAAAAATAATATTGGTTTTTGGGAAGTTTAATATAAGGTTATGATAAATGCAGAGACAAAGTAGTACTAGGCGTAGAGAATTCGCAGCGTCTGTTCGTACTCTGCAGTAGGGAAGTTTGAAATATTTTCCTATAACTTATCTAAAAATTTATTCCGGAATAAAGGTAATTATACGTTATTGTTTGTTTTACCAATTAAATGCAGAGTAAGTAAATGCATGACACTGCGCATTCTAACAATTACGGCAATGCCTTGTTTCTCGTATTGCATCATGCGATTATCGACACGTGGCGCTTCGCGAACCAAACTTGTGATGTGATATTGCTTTGACTCTTTAACATTTTTTGGAACCGTAAAAAGTCATTTTTGATTATTTACCGTTTTTCAATCCAATCGTTTCTTCAAAACAATCAAAACTTCTCAGGCTCCAACACTTTTCTCCAAACATTTCAGGCTCAAAACTTTTCTTCCAAACTTTTCTCTAAAAATTTCAGTCTAAAAAATGGCTCATTTAGATATGGTTCTAGACTTGTCACTCATGAAGAATGGTGGAAGAATCTTGGTTCAAGTCGTAAGAGAATTTGGAGAGCACTATGCCCGCTTTCAACCTGAAAGACACTTGCTTCTCGCTGATTATCACGCCGTAAGAAATGCATGCTTTGATGTCCTTATGTTGTCTCTTAGGAATACATGATTTTGTTTAATTTTTAGAGGAATAGATACAATCTTTGGTTTATGGTTTAGGGTGTTCGGATCTCTACAACCATTCGAAATCATCTGTTGTCAAAGTTTGAAGACGTGGCTGAAAGGAAATGGTATTTGATTAGGGATTTTGAAGTGACGACGAGGCCGGATCAGTGGAAACTAACACACCATGAGTTCCATATCTTCTTCCATGAAGAATCGATCATTAAAAAGGTAGCACGAATCTGTGGTATTCATATGGTGTCGTTATCTCCATTTTGCAGAGTTCTAAACGGCTCATTGCATAAGAAGATTAGTGTTGGTAAGTATTGATGGAATATTAGTTGTTTGATTTTCTATTTCACGTCAGATCAAATAATCTATATTCATGTTGCTCTATAACACAGTTGATTTGCTTGGTGCTATTGTGAAAGTCAAGAAATTAGAAATTTATCAAGACTTCACAGATGACGTTTACGTTGTCCCTGGTCACAAAGTTCTACACTTCACATTGAGGAATTTTAGGTAAGTTAATTATGTTTATAGTTTAGGATGTCTTTTGAGAACGAAGTACTATAAATTCGTCTTTGTGAGCTGCAGCGGCGAAAATATCAATTGTATTGCGAATGGAACATTTGCTGATGAATTTGAGTACTTCTGGCGACTTCAGCCAATTGGGAAGGTCATATTCTGCGTGCTACGAAATTGGAATATGGACTATTTTGGAGGTAGTGTTACTACTTCATTCAACCATAGAAAACTATTGCAACATATATGACTAGGTGTCTCTTTGGCATTGCAGGTGAGATACGTGTCTTGGCTCTCTATCCATTCTCTGAACTCCTCATAAATCTAGCAATTCCTGCCGTTGAAGAAGCAATCCAGCAACTAAGGGTTGTTAAGACCGGTGGTTTCTCAATGGTTGAAGATGCATACATTGATGACCCTATTCGTCGTAATAATACCACCTAGAATAAACCTCGTCAGCTGTGTTGTTTAATGTTATTGCACTTGATCTTTTGAGACTCGGAGTAACACTTATGTATGTCTCGTTATAATAGTTCAGTAATTTATGTATACTTTATTTTGTTCTGTTAGACCTTTGTGGATGAAAACAAGTTGAGAAGATGCAGTTTATGCGCAGTGTAAGTGATGTAGATGCAGCCTAAATGCAGAGTCCGCCCATCATCTGCTTTCAGATGCAGAGTATGCAGAGTACAAGCAGATACTGCGCCTTCGCTCAAAACAACCAATAACCGAATTGATCCACGAGTTCAAAATGAAACACTTATAGCAAACCAGTCTTCAGAAGATACTAAAGCAAACATAGAAATGATACTAAAGAACACACAGATGCAGCCTTAATGCAGAGTCCGCCCATACTCTGCTTTCAGATGCAGAGTACAAGCAGATACTGCGCCTTCGCTCAAAATAACCAATAACCGAATTGATCCGCGAGTTCAAAATGAAACACTTATAGCAAACCAGTCTTCAGAAGATACTAAAGCAAACATAGAAAAGACACTAAAGAACACACAGATGCAGCCTAAATGCAGAGTCCGCCCATACTCTGCTTTCAGATGCAGAGTACAAGCAGATACTGCGCCTTCGCTCAAAATAACAAATAACCGAATTGATCCGCGAGTTCAAAATGAAACACTTATAGCAAACCAGTCTTCAGAAGATACTAAAGCAAACATAGAAAATATACTAAAGAACACATAGGTGAGACAACTCCATTCTTTGCCTCCACCACCTCACTCTGATCCCATGGCATACTTCTCCGTCCAGCTTCGCGCAGTTGACTCGAACCTGGATTTGTCAGTCTTGTAAATATGGGCAACCTCCGGCAGAAAAGGATCATCTAGGATTGGGTCAGTCATCAGCGCGCAAATTGACATCAAAACCTAATTCCATAACAAAAATCCATCCCATTAACACACATATTTGGCTGAAGTAATTTTTTCGACAAAACTTTGTTAAATCTGAAAAAATTCCAAACTAGGGATATGGTTAAAGCAGGAGACAGTTTTTCCCTCAAGATATCATAGTCAATCGCTCCTTTTGCGTTGATGTTTGGGTGGTAAATCTTTGTTTTGAAAGCCACCTACATGCAAAGACAAAGAGAATATCAATTAAAAGCAAGATGAAAAGCAAGATGATCAAGAGTGAAGTTTCATCCTGCAACAAATAACAATTAACTGAAAAAGCAAAAAGCAAACCTTTGGCGCCTTTATCGGATAATCCGGAGGAAAATTGATGGTACGCAAGAAAATCCCTTCGGCATAGGGACTGTCGAAGGGTCCATTGATAGCTGCTTCCCATTCGTAAACACAATCACCAACGGGACCTAAAACATATAAGACTCAACTCGGACATTTAATCTAAATAATACTACATCCGTAAAGTTCCTATTATCATCCCTAAATAATACTACCTCTAACTGCATAAAAGACTTGGGAGTTCTAGATTTTATACCTGCCCTGATGAACTGTGTAGGAACATCCTTCTGGATCCGATTAAGTTCCATTTTAATTCGCCTTACACTATAACCCATGGTCACAAACTTGGTAAGAGAGAAGATGATGATGAAGCGTTACTCTAGGGTTTTGGCAGACTAGGGAATGTGTTTTCAACTACTGCAATAAACACATGTTCATTGATGTATACTTTTTAAATGAGTTGTCATTCATCTCCTCATGTGTAAAAAAATGACTTCTCTGCCATTTCTTATTAAATTGAGTTGTCTTTTCCAAGGCAGAGTATCTTATGTTATGATAGTTGACCGGTTGCACAGTAATCATCCCGCATGCCTTTCGTGTCGAGCCATTAACTGAGGCGCGTGCAATGACTGTACTAAATGTTTGACCGATGTCCATGTAAATTGAGTTTTATTTTCCAAGACAATTTAAATGAAGATCGACCCCTTTTATTTCTTTTCTTATCTAGAAAAATAGTAGATTGTTTACGAACAGAGTGCCTGTTAATTATTTTCAAAATCCAAATACCGCATCACATTGTAGGTTAACATGCAAATATCAGAGCTCCCTTCGGACATTATCTCTGTCATTGCACGAAAACTTGGCCGCCTCACCTTGTGGAGAGTCGGACACATCCTCCGAATAGGGCGGATCGGTAGAGATGTAGTGTACAGTGATGAAGTCCTCAAGGAACTTAGTCTCGATGATCTATGTGAGGACACAGATAAAATTCTCCTAGCCGGGGTGAATCGCAACTTTTTGTAAGATGCTTAAACGCCGGAAACCCAACTGCTATTTATTATGAGGCTACAAGACTCGTGACCGCAGAACAAGACATCAACACAGCCATGGAACTTTTGGAATGACTTGTCCCTTTCAGTGCTAACGCAACTTATCTCTGTGGAATGCTATGTGTATGTGCTGGACGTACGAAAAGGGATGCACAACTTCTCAAATTATGTGTCGATGTACACGCTGAAGGTGATTTTGATAAACTCACCAGGCTTGGGGAGGAGGTTCTGGATGCGGTTGTAGCTTTCTGTCCACCCATGACCATTCTTTTGCATCACCGTGGCAATACCATGACTGTCCAGATTTGCCTTTTCCAAATTGTGCCACTGAGCACGAATATCAACCTGGATGCGAAAACTGCTACCTGTATTGGTTCGCAAGACAGCTTTGCCACATTATATAGGAGATTTGAACTATTTCTTCTAATTTTATTTGTTTCTGTATTTATAAATCCTTGAAAAGTTATGATTCCATAATTCAAGATGTGGATTTTAATTGAATAACATGTTTTACCCTCGGATTTGTTGAGCATATATATTTTTTGAATGAAACTAAAAGTAAAATCTATAGTAGAGCACATGAAGATTAATAGCAGATTACTGGATGATTCATGCAGATATCAGACGCAGACTTCGCGATACTTGATGCAGATGCAGACTCTGCGATAACAGATGCAGACTCTGCGATAACAGATGCAGACTCTGCGATACCAGATGCACACTCTGCGATACCGACTATTTATGATACCCACATCAAACTAAAGACTAACATAAAACAACGGAGCACCATAAATAAGGACAAATAAATAAAGTTATAAACCAAGATTTGTTTCCTTGTTTAAATAAACTTGAAGCCAGAGTAAAGCCAGAGTCAAGAAAATGGGCATGTTTTTCGATTGTGTCCTGCATTATGGCATTTTGAGCACCTGTGATGAATTTTTGGGCTACTCTGGAAAAGACTCTTTTTCATCTGTGGGGGTGGAGTACTCTGCGAAAGTTTAGCTTTCTTATTTGGTGTTTGAGTAGTCGGAGAATTACGAGATCGTTTCCTTCTCACCTTTGGGGATGGAGTAGTGGGTGAAATATTATCGCTGAATGGAGTACTCTGCTTCGTTTTTTTCATAACGGATGGAGTCCTCTGCTTCATTTGATTCGTTGTGGATTGAGTCCTCTGCTTCGTTTTTTGCTTTGTGGATGGAGTACTCTGCGAAGGTTTTGTTTTTTTCTTTTTCCATTGATTACGCTTGAACCGCTTAGCCTTTTCAATAGCAGAAAGGTATCTCTTTGCCTTCGGTCTACCGGAAAGTACTTTTATGACTGGTGGCAGATATTGTTCACTAATTATGTGTAGTGGTAGAATCAAATCTTCGTCTACAGGTTTTATAGGTTCTGAGTACATTGAATACAAGTAACCCTTTGTGAAATGATCATCCACCAGGGTAGCTTCATCAGTTTTCCGACTTAATGCTGCTTTAATCGCGTGCTCGCAGGGAATCTTCTCGACATCATATTGTTTACAAGTACAAAGTCTCTGCAATCATAAATTTTAAAAAGGAATCGCACTCAGAGCAGATAAACAAGACAAACGTTTCCTGAGACTGGCAGACTTGCTCAGGATACGTTTCCTGAAACTGGCAGTGATAAATAGCAAAAAAAAACTCACATACCTTCTGTAGATCAACCACACAATCATAATCTCCACCTGTAACATGGCTACAATTTGAATCAGTATGATGAACATTTAAAATTTCCAAGCTACCGTGTCTTTCATGCAGTAACTTTTCAACGTTTGGGGGGAAATTTGTTTTTAATGAGGCAGCTTTGTCTCGCCTTTCCACAAACCACCTTGACAACAACTTTCTAATACCCTCCATGAAATGTTTAACAGGAAATGATCTGTCTTCCTTAAGTGCGGCATTAATGGATTCTGCAATGTTGCTCGTCATTATACCAAATCTATCTCCTGGAAAATGTGCACAAGCCCATAATCGAAATTCCGCCTCTTCCAAGTAAACTGCTAATTCACTATTCTGACGACGAATCACACCAAACAATTTTTCAAAATCTACAAGTCGATATGCATATGCAGCATGACACACCAAACTGAGCATTGTGTTCTTTTTGAACTTTAAGATGAGGTTATTTTTGAGGTGATAGTAACATACTCCCCTATCAGCTGCGGGGAAAACCTTCTCAATGGCCTTTGCGATTGATGGATGACGGTCAGAAATAATGGCCAAATTTTTATCATCAAGTATCATACCACGCAAATGTGTAAAAAACCATTCCCATGAAGCATCATTCTCTGACTCTACAATCCCAAAAGCTATAGGAAATATACTCGAATCTGCATCTTGACCTGCAGCTACCAGCATAACACCTCTGTACTTTCCAGTTAGATGTGCTCCATCTACCACAACAACCCTCCTCAAGAATTCAAATCCTTTGATGGAAGCACCAAAAGCAATGAACAAATACTTAAACCTTTGTTGAGCATCACGTTCAAGCTTTGTAATCGTACCTGGATTGACCTGCTCTATTTTGTATAGATAGGAAGGTAAGTCATGGTAACCCCTCTCAAAAGTGTCTCTGACCAGCTCTCGTGCATATGCCAACGCTTTATGCGCCTTCGTATAGTCTATGTCAAGACAATGTAGTGACTTAATACAGTTCATTGCATGCTTAGTCGTGATTCCTTTAAGATCATTACCACCACTAAACCTATCAACATACATCTTTCCAATAAATTTTGCATTAGCCTGTCGTTGACGAGAATACCTACAGACAGCAGAGCATGTATGAGCTTCTTTATATATCCGAACGAGAAATTCTGGAGATTCAGATGAAACTGACAGAGTCGACGCACGAATCCTCCAAGAACAATTAGGAACAAAATATTTTGCGATAAATAGTTTCTTCCTCGACGTGGCGATTTTGAAATCAAACTTCTCGATGACTGCAATCTTGCGTAATTGCATAATTAATGCTTCCTTGCCATCAAATATTTCGCCAACCTTAATGGATCCAAATTTCTTCATTGGTAATGGCTTCGTAGGCGTCTCATCAAATATATCGCAGAATAAAGGCGGCATCTGCTGTTTCTTCGCATACTGTTGGTAGTCTCTGCTGTTGTTCGGTGGTGGCATCATATGCTCGTCTTTAACATTACCAACATCATCAAAATCCACACCACCATCCTCTTTGACATCACAAGCTTCATCTTTACCCGCAGCTTCTGCTTTAATTCCATCGTTTCTTTTCCATGACACGCAAACCCGGATAACCTTTTTTCCGCCATTGTGATAAAGTTTGCAAGTTGCCTATCGTTATTCAAGAAGATAGGAGGTGTGTCGCTAGGCATTTTCTCCATGATATGTGTAGGCAACTTATAAGAAATCTCGACTGCATTCATCTGCGTTTCCAAGTTGTAATCTTCACGAACAATGCGGAGAAATTCCTCATACTTGATTTGGTCTTCAACCACAAACAACTTGCTTCCTTTGCTTGAATCAACGTCGAAATCCCAATCCATTTTTACCTTCCATTGTCCAAAAACAGTCAACAAAATACAACATTATCTGCAAAAAAGAGAATGTTCAAAAGATCTGCAACACACTATCTTAGAAGATTTTTCGCAGAGCTCTACACTTTGGCAGGGTCTTTTAGAAATAGCTTTGCCAAATATGTACTAGAGCTCTAGATGCAGTTTAGAAGATGGTGGTTTAGATAACTAGTGTAATGTTTTGAAGTGTTACCTGTGTTCGTTCTTCCCGAAAATATGCTCGCCTTCAACCCCTAGAATCTCTTTGACCAGCAGATATCGTTAGATGTAAAAGAAGATCGTCTTTCCGAAGAATGTACGTACTTTCGTTCAAAATCGAAGTCTGTAAACAATCTTATACTCGGATTTCGCTTTCGTCTCTTTGAAAATATGAAATCTCCCTTTGAGGGTGAAATCGAAATAGTAGATCTAGGTTAAAGGTGGAGAGGTTGAAAAGATTTATAGCAAACTCAAAAAAGTAAGAAGTAATGGCATTCTTGTTATTATTGTGAAAAGAGAGGAGTACTTCAAAATCCGACCGTTTATACAATTTAGTTACGTTGCAAATGTCAAGCCATGCCCTGCGAACAGTAGCTACAGTCTGTCGAGCAATATCTGCCTTATGTCTACAAAAAAGCACACACAACATCTGCCTTAAGTCTACAGAAAAAGCACACACAATATCTGCCTTAAGTCTACAGAAAAGCACACAAAATATCTGCCTTAAGGCTACCACAACTGACACACTATATCTGCCTTAAGGCTACACAGTTAGCAGAGGTTAAGAAGAGTCTGTCCAGCCTTAAGGCTACACAATCGACACACTATATCTGCCTTAAGACTACAGAATTAGCAGAGTTTAACCAGAGTCTGTCCAGCTTTAGCCTTAAGGCTACACAATTCACACACTATATCTGCCTTAAGGCTATATAATTAGCAGAGTTTAAGCAGAATTTGTCCAGCCTTAGCCTTAAGGCTACACAATTCACGCAGACTCTGCCAACCGTAAGGGTATTTTAGACATTTTCAAAAAAGTGTACTAGTTCTACAATTTTTCCTATGAAGGTACCCCTCTTGACATTAAAGTTAGAAAATGCACCATATCAGCAACTGTCCCTTGATTAAAATCGTATAAATTAAAATAGGTTAATTTACTCACCAAAAGTGTTGCTTAATTGCTTGAACTAATCTAGATGAGCAAAACGTCTTGACCAACGAGAGCTGAGTTAAGGAGTTTTGTGAACAAATCAAACATGCTTCTACTGCATGTTTAATTTCATAAGAATCAAACGAGAGTTTAGAAACTTAGGTTGTTAGACATAGTGGTTAGTACTGCGAGAGTAGGCTAATTATACATTAGTGATTTGAGTTCCAGATGGTTCTTAATCAATTCTCTGTTGAATGATCTGATTTCCTGCAATTCATGATTCTCTGCGATAACCCTGAAACCTGACTCTTTTAATTCATAAGTTTACATCGTTTAATTGCTTTCTCATTCTTGCATTAAAAAACAAACAACTCATATTTTTGTCTTAGCTTCACTTTACTTTATTGGATTTGTAGCATTTCACTTGGTCTCTATGGATTCGACTCCATAAATACTACTTCGTTTGCTGTGCACTTGTAGTGTTATTTTGGGTTTAAAATATTGTGTATCAAGTTTTTGGCGTCGTTGCCGGGGACCAATAGCGTTACCTATAGATCTAAAACTAGTGTTTAGTCTAAGATTTTTTTTAAGTTACTAATTTGTTCTATTTTCTGTATCTTGTGTGTTTCAGGTGTGTGATCAGAAGAAACTAAGGCTCTAAAGATCTGAATCACTTAACAACCAAGAGTTCGCAAAAAAATAACGAGAAAACAGAAAAGCCATGTTGAAAAAAGCTGAGATAGGTGACAACATTAAGCAAGTTATTCCTCATGGCCTCGTCGATGACCATAGTGTTGAGGATCCACAAGGTTTGATTCCACTAGGTGGAGTCCCTCAGGGACAACATAATAAGATGATAGAAAAAATGAAACTATCAAATCCAAAAAATAGAAACTATAAGTTCTATATAAGATTCATAATGTACAAAATTAGAAAACTAATTTATACGTCTAATTTTTTCATATTGTGTAGTTTTATATAAGATTCATAATATACAAAATTAGAAGACTAATTTATACGTCTACATTTTTATCATTATGTTCATTATAGAAGAATTATAAAACATGTAAGAACATTTCAGTATGAGAATATATATATTTAAATTGTGATAATAATAATAATATATGATTTATCATTAGAACCCGCGTTGATACGCGGGTAAACATATTAAAAATTATTGATATAAATATTTAAATTTTAATTAGTAATCCGTGAATTTTAAAATATTTTGAAATACTATTTAAACCTGGATCTTAAATCATTAGAGATCAATTATATCATAATTCTCATGTTCTAATCCATATCATGCAGATCAAAAAATATAAATATAAGCGGAATTCAAATCATATTCTAAATTACAAAGAAAAATTATATTTTTACAAATTATGATTATTTATTAATTATGTGATAAAATTGTAAAAATAATTAAAATATTGTCGTTAAATCAGAAAATAGTAAATCTTATGTTAGCAACCTCATAAAATCAATAAATAATGTTATCAAAATGATTGATAATTGTATACCATTGATATCATCGTTTTATTTTTCATAGAAATCTATACCCGCTAAACCTTATACACTCTTGAATCTTAATTGTAAATATAGTATTAATATTTTTTAACATAGAAATTTCCATTTTATACAATTTCCATTTTTCTAACATTGGAAAGTACCAATGCCGTCATAGGTCGAAAATTTCCAATTTTTTGTGATATTGATAAAATAAGTATGCTTATAGATTTTTTTTTTTTCTTTTCTTATTTGACATGGTTGTGTATATCTTAAATTTTTAAATTGAGATTTTCATATTCTTTCTAATTTTTGGTTTTTTAATTTATATATCTTCTTTTGTTTTATTATTCATTTTTTGTTTTAATTGATATTTCCATTCAGAATGTATTTTTTGTTTCTTCTATAGCTTATATCCTCTCTATATATTTTTTATTTTATTTTTATAGTTAGTTTGGACTATTAAAAATTTTACTTTTCATTATTTGGTTAGTTACTTGAAAATTATTTTGTTAGTTTTCTATTTTTAATTTTACTTTTTCTTAATTAATTTTAAGTGTTAACACATGTCATCATCTGATCAAATATTAGACACGTGTCGTGATCTGGTGAGTTATAATTTTGTTTACGTGGCACGCTCACGTTGAGTGCATCTTGCTTTATATAATTCTACTTACGTGGCACGCTCAAGTTGATCGATTGGTTTAATATATTTTTGGGTTAGTAGTTTTTTTTATTAGCTAAATGTTACATATATGAATGCAAAAATACAATAGTAAGAAAGTTATGCAATGTTTGATTTTTGCTTCTTTTGAACAATTTTTTTTTTTTGTTCGTACTATTTAAATTGTCAAATAAGTTATACAATAATTATTCTATCATTTTGATAAATAACTAAAATTTTCATAAAAGAGTCTAAGTGTTATTGCCTTGGTACCGAAGGTGTCTTTAATTGATCTTGTATTTATCAGAGAAATATTTTTTTTTCTAAATCAATGATTTCTTTCATTTATTAACAATGAACTAAAATAATTCTTATATTTTTATTAGTAAATACAAATAATTATTTCTCTGGCAAAAATTTTTAAGAGGATTTTTTTTAGAGAAATTCTTTAAAATACCACACTTTGAAGTTTTGTTTCCAAAAATACCACCATTAGTTTAATTATCCAAAAATACCACTAAAAGTTTTGGTTTTCCAAAAATACCACAAACACTAAAATTGATTTTTAAGGGTTTATAATTTAAAATTTTGGGGTTTGGATTAACTATTTCAGATATAGGGTTAGTTTTTTTTTGGGGGGGGGGGGTTAGGATGGTTTTTAGTGTTTAGGGTTTAGTTTTGAATGTTTTAAATTAATTTTAGTTTTGTAGTATTTTTGGAAAATTAAAACTTTTAATGGTATTTTTGGAAACAAAACTTGAAAGTGTGGTATTTTTGAGAATTGTCTTTGTTTTTAATTTAATGTTTTTTTGTTATTAAATTAGTCAACTATGAGTTTTAGCACCAAGTGGATTATTTAAAAAAAATAGAAAGTAGGCATTAGGGTACAAATATGTGGAATTACAAGCAAAATTGGACATTACCTATTAAATTGAAATTTCAAAAGCTAATTGCGAGAACAAAATCAATGTTAAAACTACAAAAGTGTTTAAAATTATCAAAATATTCATAAAACTAACTAAATTGGAAAGTAATGGTAATTTGATTAAAGTTTTGATGTGGTATCCAAATCATTCGTAGCAGATACGTTTTTCTTTGTAGTGATGCCAACCGTGTTACCATGTTCACGCATCTTCACACACTGCATCACCATGAGAAACTCCACATATTTATGCTCTGATGTTGTCCATTTGATTAGTTCTGATTGTTTATTTTGGAAGAGTTTCGTCGATATCAATTTTCTCAAAGAAACATATAACTATGATAGTCAAGTGGGCAGCAGTGAAGATTTTCTCTTCTTTTTTCTTCCTCGAGCACCTCATCTTCCAAATCATTTGATCCACCTACAAAGGTATATATGATATCATATTTCTCTAAATTTTTTTAGAAAAACACTTATTGGCTGTTTGGTGTTTGTGTTAAATTTGTGGATGCTTGAGAGCATGCTAACCTCAATAATTTGCATTGATTATTGAGGTTTTAAAAATGAAAGAAAAGAACTAAAGAGCAAGTTTACAATGTAAACTATGTATCAAGTGAAAATAAGTCATCATAGAATTTGAAATTGGTTTTTACTTACTTCTTCGTTTTCTAATTTTGGGTGGCTGGGACGTTTACGAAATTGAATGTTGAATCCCTGTTTCACACATAATTTTTGTATTTGAGTTTCTTGTATAAATTAATGCAGATGCCTTTTAGAGCAAGAGAATGTAATTATTGAACATGTAGAGTGTACCAATGCTTTTCCTATATGCTCTTTCTGGATAGTAGGATGTTTTTTGGCAAACTGTGTTTGAAAAACACAGTAGATTAGATTAAACATGTAGAGTGTTATTTTTTTTTTACAATTTGTTAATTTGTCTGGAATTGTATTTTCTTTTGTGAAAATGTAATTTAGTTACCGTATTTGAAGCATACATCACAGCCACCTATGCCACATAAAATGGTAGATGCTGTTAGTTTTTGTAATTTTCATATATTAGATCATGAGTTTCTAATCACAAACATTTGATATTGAAACTCACAGTTATAATAGACGATTTAGACCCAAGCAGCAACATCAATTGTTTTTTCTCCTCCCACGTTATCGAGAAACCATGACAGTGAAGACAGACGTTGATAGCAATATTTTATATTTGAATGAATATGATGTTCGAATATATATAGATGTGGTTTGTGTTTTTCCATTAAATTTATTACAAATTTCCATTTTTGTAAATTAGGAAAATTTCCATTAGAGAGTGTAAGCAACATATATATCTTTATGGAAATTTTATTAAGATATATTCTTGTATTTTGGAAAAAAGTTAAATGTAATATATGCTAGTAATTTTCTAAACAATTAAGTAAAATTTAATGTTTCCAATTAATACTAAATTTTAATCATCGATATATTATATTTAAGTTTTTATAAAACTGCATATATTTTCTTAAATGGAAAAGAAAAAATAGAAAAAACCGATTTTCAAAAATGGAAATTAAAAAAAAACCGAAAATAAATAAATACTTCATCAATTTTATAGTTATTTTTCAATTGTGTATTAAAAAAACTTGATTTATTTTCATTAAGGCAAATTTAATTATGTGTATTATGATGTGGCAATTTTTAATTGGATGATTAAAATCATATGTAGATGGTATTAGAAGAATTTGACAATAGTATAAACTTTTGTTTCCATTTGCTGATAAAAATAGTATAACCTAATTTTACAACAAACACATAGTATTATTATAAATAGGTAACTATAAATAGGTAAATAAAATAGATAAGACTATTTTGACACGTGGAAAAATATAATTGGAAAAAAAATATACAAGTATTAAAATTTTATCGATCGGATGCCACATATCACGATCGTGTTAATTACAACGTTTGACGCATCAAACTTTATATAATAAGAGATTCTTGTATTTTGGAAAAAAGTTAAATGTAATATATGCTAGTAATTTTCTAAACAATTAAGTAAAATTTAATGTTTCCAATTAATACTAAATTTTAATCATCGATATATTATATTTAAGTTTTTATAAAACTGCATATATTTTCTTAAATGGAAAAGAAAAAATAGAAAAAGCCGACTTTCAAAAATGGAAGTTAAAAAAAACCCGAAAATAAATAAATACTTCATCAATTTTATAGTTATTTTTCAATTGTGTATTAAAAAAACTTGATTTATTTTCATTAAGGAAAATTTAATTATGTGTATTATGATGTGGCAATTTTTAATTGGATGATTAAAATCATATGTAGATGGTATTAGAAGAATTTGACAATAGTATAAACTTTTGTTTCCATTTGCTGATAAAAATAGTATAACCTAATTTTACAACAAACACATAGTATTATTATAAATAGGTAAATAAAATAGATAAGACTATTTTGACATGTGGCAAAATTTAATTGGAAAAAAAATATACAAATATCAAAATTTTATCGATCGGATGCCACATGTCACGATCGTGTTAATTACAACGTTTGACGCATCAAACTTTATATAATAAGATATCTTATTGTTTTCGTAGACTTCATGAGATACTAGTAGTGGACATGTTGTAAAACCTAATTTATATTTTAAAACAAAATTTTCGAAAAAGTTTGAGATTGCCCCGGCAAAGAACAGTATTGATGATGTAGATATTTCATAACCAATTATTTATAATTTATAATAATTGGAAGAAAGAAAACTTCCATAAACACATAGTATAACCTAATTTAAATTATATGTTAAATCATGTCAATTTCATTTTTTAAGTTCATGCTATTAACTTCTAAAGTTGTCCAAATAGGATTTAAAACATCCAATAGTTACATGTCACATCAGCATTTATGATTAAGTTAATTTTCTTTTCTTTTTGTAGGAAAATATGACATAATTTTTTTTATTTTATAAACTCATAATTTCTATTTTTTTGGACTCTTTTAATTTTGATTTTCCTTTTTAATTTTTATATACTATAGATCAGGAAATTTTCTTCATTTTAAGATAATAGTAATCTTAATTATAAATAATCATCAATATATAACTTACAAATTACCAAAACTTTTGTTATTAGTATTTTTTTTATTAAAAAGGAAGTCAAATATGGTGATATGTGGAAATAATTTTTTAATTTATTTATGAAAAATATTTGTTTACAAGTTCGTAATATTATATTATTTTCCTGTTATTGCCAATCTATAAGGTAAGTATGATGATTTATTCAATGACTTGAACTTCAAGGGAAACAATGAAATATACGAGTTAAGAAAATGTTGACATGACAAAAGATAACAATAGGTGGATGAGAAAACATATCAAACTATAAATATTATAGTTTCATTGTTGCAAGAAAGGTAAAATAAACGAAAAATTTGTACATTGATTGATTAATGCATGATTGATTGATTAATGCATTCATGGTGATTCTTATGTTTAGTTTCCACTAAGATAAACTATCTTTGTATGTTTTGAATGTTTTAAAAAATTATATCTTTTACATTTTAGAGTTAAAAAAAAAAATCAATGGACTTAGTCTTACATACTTTTAGTATTTAAATGAGAGACTCAATGGATTGCTGTCAGAGAAAAAAAAGAGGGCCAAGAGAGAGAAGCTCGAGTGATATAAAAAGCAATTGGACCACGTGTTAGAGAGACTTTGTGTGTGATTGGACTGTCAAAGTGTATATGAGCCATTACTAATCATCAAAGAATTTTCAAATTTTTTAAATGTTTTTGAATGTGCAAATTTTTTACGAAACTAATCCTCCGTGAGAGAGTAAAATTCAAGTATTACCGGTTTGGATCGAAACTGCACAAGCCTAAAGTGATTAAATTAAGTTCTTCTATTATTCTATAATTTTTAGGTCAATTAAGTTAATATGTTTGAATGGTTTCTTAAAAAAACATTTGGAGAACTACAAAATTAGCTAAATATGGAAGAATTATAGATTCTAACATGAGTTTATAGTCGTTATCCAATTAGAAAACTAAAGTTGAACATGTTCGCTTACAAAAGGTTTGGAACAACAACAACAATAACAAAATATTCCAAAAACGTCAGTATTGTTGGATCCTCTAACGATTTTCATTGAGAAACCTTGGAAAATTTTGCTAAAAATATGAGATTTTCCTAGGTAGATTAAGTGATAATTTATCAATGCAATTAATAAAATAAAAATGAAAAATATAATCGTATTTGATTTTTATCGTTGATGTCCTCTGGTTTATATGTTTTATGTAATTTTGAAGAGATTTTTTTTACTCATTTTGTTTTGTGTCAACAATATATATATAATAAAAAAATATGGATTTGTTTCTTTTAATAAACTATGAAGTCCTAACAGAGTAATAAAGTTAATAATCGTCACCAAATTTTAATTTTTTAAAAGTTTTAAGCATTTTTATGATTTTGTAAGCGAAAAAAATTCACTCGATATTTATTACTCACAAGCACACAAAATCAAGATGACTTATAATCGATATAAATTTTAAGTTTTTTCTAACCGGGTAAGAAGAAATATCAATGTAGAGATGTTCGAGATACAATCATGATTATTTTTTTTGAAATTTTTATTTTTTGTCGATTATTCGTAGATAAATTATTATTATTTGATGTTAAAAATTAGACTATATGATAAATTTACATTACAATGGTTGTACTTTTCCAATTTCGGGAATATCTTATCTAAAAAACTCATAGTGATCAATTAGAAAAGAAATACTATCGCAATTGAAATCTACGATATTTATATATTCAATTCTTTTATTTACTAAAAAAATATATAAAAAATTACACTACAATTTTTATAAATACCCGTGCATAGCTTCAAACCTAGTATAATGGAAAGAGTAATAATTGCCTCTTAAATTAATAGAATATAGCAGACTCTATGAAATCTATACTATATAAAAGTTGAAACTATTAGCTTCTAAGGCCGTTCACATAGGATTTAAAACAATCAATAGTAACATTTCACGTGAGCATCTAAATTAATCGATAGGTAAGGAAGTTATGGTAATAGGAAATTATGTCATGGTTTTGGGTAATAGAAAATTATGTTAATAAGGAAAAATTCTAAAGTAGTTTTGGTAGTGGGAAATAGCTTAGGAGATAAGGAAATTATGTCATGTTTTCTATTAACTATAAAAAAAAAATTAACTTAATTAGAAAAAGAAATTTTCTTAATTCTAAGGTTTTAACAATTAAATAATATAAATAATTTACTATTGTACATAAATAAAACTATTAGAAAATCAACACATTACTACATATAACTTAATCAGCATATTATAAACGCTAAATCAAACACGAAACCCTAAAAATAATTTGGTTTATTTATACGATATTGTTTCATACTAACAACATAAAATACAAAAAAAAAATATTACAAAAATACAAACTAAGAATTAAAAATTAGTGAGTATTTGATTTAGAGTTTAGGGTATCACGATACATACAATATTTTTTATATAAGCTTTTGATTTTTTTTCCAGATTTATGAGTGTTTGAAACCGGATTTAAGATTTCACATTTAGAAGATATTTTTTTCTTACAATTAACGGTAGAAAATACCATAACTTATTATTTTATAAATAATAAAAGTACTATCACTATTACTCCCTTAATTTTTTTAAAACTAGAAATTAAAAATTAGTATAAAAAAATTATAAACTCATATATATATATATATATATATATATATATATATATATATATATATATATAAAATATTATCTATTATAAATTAAATAAAATATTTTTTAAAATACTTGAGAATATGAGAACCAATTAGAAAGGATCACTAGGATTGATGACGTGATAGTTTTAGAGAACTACTATTAGCTAATCTCATTTGTTCATCTTTTCAGTACCATTTGTTCATCAGTCAACATGACTTTTTAGGTCATTTGGTGAAGTTTGAGGCATTTTGCTCGAGTGGTTTGATAGATGTCCCATAAAAGTGCTCCTCGTGATCCGTTTTCGAACTAAGATGGAGAAATCTTGAAATTGGTTTGAGCAATCTGAGGTTTTCTTCGAGCATAAGCATAATCTTCCCCAATTATGTTAGCACCTGGCATGGTGTTTCTAATTTCTCCACTTTCCTCACACATCTCCTTTGAAAGATAGGATCATCCTTAAGACTATTGAAAGTGTGCACATCACAACAAAAGGTCTTGAGTCAAATCATATTTAAGAGCAAAATATCCTTGCAAAAATATTTGAAATCACTTGTTAATGTCTTCTGTGGGAGTGTAAATCCACGCCAATTGAATTTGTCACGTCTTTTAGAGAGATCCAAAACTTCTGAGTAAAAACCACCAAAAACACAAACAGAGATCCAAAGTTGGTCTTTTATTAAGCTGCTTAGAAAGCTTTTTGTATGAGAGCAAAAGTACAGAGTTTTGCTAGGTAAATTGCCGATCCATTTTTCAGAGGGTTTACATCAGTATATATATAAGTTTCAGTCGGCTAAGTTAATGCCTAAAGAGATAAAGAAGATTTCCTAATTCCTAGGGATTTCCTTTTAGCAAAGTCGGCTACCACCATGGACTTTCATTCATGGGCTTTAACCTTGTCATCTCTTTTGTGGGCTTAAATTTGTGGGCTCGTCGCCTCGGCCCAAATCTCTTATCGTTGAACCATGGCACGGGTGACACCATGGTTCAAGACTCGGGTGACACCATGGTTGACGCCATGGTTCATGGCTCAGGTGACACCATGGCTCACGGCTCGAGTGACGCCATGGTTCACGGCTCGGGTGACACCATGGTTCACGGCTCGGGTGACACCATGGTTCACGGCTCGGGTGACACCATGGTTCACGGCTCGGGTGTCGACGGTTGTCTTTGAACCCGAACCGTCTTGTCTTCAATTGAGATCATAGTACCCGAACCAATTGCCCATGGTTCGGGGGTTCTCGCGCAACCTTCCCCTGCCATGGTTAGGGGACACCCGATCCAACTCCTTCCTTCACGGTTCGGGGAAACCCGATCCAATTCTTCTCTTCACGGTTCGGAGAAAACCGATCCAACTCTTCTCTTCACGGTTCGGAGAAAACCGATCCAACTCTTCTCTTCATGGTTAGGGGAAAACCGATCCAACTCTTCTCTTCATGGTTCGGGGAACCCGATCCAACTCTTCTCTTCATGGTTAGGGGAACCCGATCCAACTCTTCTTTCACGGATCGGAGAAAACTGATCCAACTCTTCTCTTCATGGTTAGGGGAAAACCGATCCAACTCTTCTATTCATGGTTCGGGAAACCCGATCCAACTCTTCTCTTCATGGTTAGGGGAAAACCAATCCAACTCTTCTATTCATGGTTCGGGGAACCCGATCCAACTCTTCTCTTCATGGTTAGGGGAAAACCGATCCAACTCTTCTCTTTATGGTTCGGGGAACCCGATCCAACTCTTCTCTTCATGGTTAGGGGAACCCGATCCAACTCTTCTTTCACGGATCGGGGAACCCGATCCAACTCTTCTCTTCATGGTTAGGGGAACCCGATCCAACTTTTCTTTCACGGATCGGGGTACCCGATCCAACTCTCCTTTCACGGATCGGGTTACCCGATCCAACTATCCTTTCACGGACCGGGGTACAATTGCTAGTGTTTCTCCACACTTAGCCATTTTTAACTGTTGATTCTCAAGAGGTGGAATCTGACCCCAAAATCTTCTTGGATCTAGATCTCTCAATATTTAAAATTGAGATCTAAGGTCGAAGAGTTCATAAGATAAGCCATAAAAAAATAAATTAAATCCTAATAATGAATCTAATTTGATAAAATGGCATAATCCAAGTGAAAATAGTGAAAAAATGAGGAATAATTTGTTAAGATGTGAAATTCATTCATAAACTAAATTAATCTAACAGAAAATTTCAATATTGTAAATGCAAAAGTTCATAAATCAATAAATCTATCAAAATTTAATTGAATGAAGTATATATATGAAAATGATTAATTTATGAAAATGCAAAATTAGAAATAAATTTGGTTCATAAATTTGGGTACGTTTAATTTAAAAATTAGTTTTGAATGAATAAAAGAAAAAAAGAAAAACTTACTTTTTTATGGACCATGGTTAGGTGGGTGGTTCGGTGGCGCGGTTCATGGTCCATCGCTGGTACCGAGTGTGATGCTAGGATGCGTGACTGGGTCGGTCAAGGGATGGGTGGGAGCTGGTCCGGAGGTAGGACGAGTGTCAGGATTTGGGTCGGGATGGGATCGAGACGAAACGCGGGCCAGTGCCATGTGCTGGTCCCGATCGGCGTCATGGGTCGGGACTGGCCTAGGCGGGACGAGGGACAGATTGATCCAGTACCGATCGGCGGGAAGATCGGTACTGGGACCCGTTCGTGGCCGATCGAAGAAACTTGCATGCGGTCACATTCGATTGAGTACCGATCGCGATATTCGGTCGGTACCGTGGTCGGCACTGAGGTCCTTCGGTCCTGGGTCATCTTTTTGGCTAGTACCGACCAAAAGTTTTGGTCGGACTTGCGATCTGTATTGTGGACTTTGTCTTTCTTCTCCAGAAATACTTTTTTGTATTTTATAAATTTTTGTAAAAGTCTGAAAACATCATAATTAGATAAATCAATGAGTAACAAAGCTTTAAAAATTAAAACCATGATCAAAAACTTAAATTAAAGAATCTAATAAAATTAAATAAAACCAAATATGAGTTGCTTTCCTTAAAGTGCTTGTTTAAAGTCAATTAACTCGACTCCTTTTTTCTTTTAGGTGTGGGATGAATCAATTAAATGAATTGGGGTTCCTTTAGCTTATCTACACTCTGGACTTGATCGTTTGAGACTTTCCTTAAAGTGCTTGTTTAAAGTCAATTAACTCGACTCCTTTTTTCTTTTAGGTGTGGGATGAATCAATTAAATGAATTGGGGTTCCTTTAGCTTATCTACACTCTGGACTTGATCGTTTGAGACTTCTTCTATTAGCATCTTGCTGGCCTTCACGAAGAACAATTGCACCAGGAAAAAGTTTCATTGTATTGTTGACTTTTTCTTTGATGAATTCTTCACATTTCTCCTTCAAATCTGAGGGGATTATTATTCTGAATTTGGAGAAATGTTTTGATGACCTTTTCTATTTACCTTGGCATGAACCACAACTTCTTTACTTTTCTTAGATGCCAAAATCGATTTTGTAACACTTAGGACCTTTTTGCACTTAGATTTTGTCAGTTTGACAACATCTTTAGGTGTGGGAGGAGGGGCTGGAGTTTTGACGTCTTCGACCTCCTTTATGGCATCACCTGGATCTATTTGAAATGTATCATTAGTGTATATACTCATACAAAAGAACCATTATCTTGTACTGCAGGATAGAACACTGTTTTATCGAGTTTGGAGAAGGAGATTTGGTGATTTGTAGAATTCACAATTGCTCTAACAGTTTCAAAGAATTGTGAACCAATAATCAAAAGCTTGTGAGGGTCATCTTTCCTCTCCAAAACGTGGAAACTTGTTCTAATATCATAATCTCCATGTTGCACTACTACATTTGAGATGAAACCATGAGATATTGTAGAAGAATCATCTACAAACGACATTGGCAATTTACAAGGCTTTAACTCATTAATCCCCAACTTCTTTGCTATTCTGTTAGACATGATGTTTACGTCAGCTCCTTTATCACACAAGGAATCCTTGAAATTAATCCCATTGATGGAACAAGGAACAACAAACTTTCTGGTTTTGTCGACTTCCTCGAGTGGCTTTGTCTTAAGCCCTTCCTTGTAGGTTCTCTTTGATTCTCCTAGCTACGGCTATTGTTCTGATCTTGTCCCTAAGTTAACATACTTAGGAGGTGATATAGGGGTAGGAACAAGCTCCTCTTTTCTATGGAATGGAATGGATGATCCCTCCCGAAGTGGAATTTCTCGGAATCCGTCGCAAGCTTCTTTCCAGACAAGAAGGCCTAAATCACTTGATGCTTCTCTATAAACTAGACCTGGTGAATGAACGGCGCCACCAAGCGCTTATCTGCATTCAAAATTATCAGCAAGCAACTTCCAAGTATTACAACTCCAACGTTCGGAGCTGGAAGTTCAACGAAGGAGATCTGGTCCTCCGAAAAGTCTTCCAAAACACAGCACAAAGGAACACGGGGAAGTTGGGAGCCAACTGGGAAGGACCATATGGAGTCACAAAAAGTGGTGCGTTCAGGAGTGTACGAGCTTGCTAAAATGGCCGACGTACCAGTACCAAGATCTTTGAACGCGATGCACTTGAAGAAGTGCTATCATTTAGCTATACCATTTATGAACTATGGGGAGGCTTGATCCCCGAAAGTGGTATGTAGGCAACCCATCTCAGGATAGGTTCAGCTGCCCCACTCCTAAAAGGGGGGGGGGTGGGGTGGGTGGGTACGTATACGCGTATACTCCTATTTCTTGTAACGCGATCTTTCGCAGACTTAAATTCTTATCAATAAAGTCACTTCGACAAACTCATCATCTCGTTTGTTGAAGGCAACAAGAACAAACTACTACATTCTTTATTTATTTTAACTACTACATCGTCTACGGATTTAAGCGCGTTATATAAATTTAGGTCGAGTATATCTCGTCTCATATTCCCATGTTTACTATCGAAATGGGCACGTAAGTCGAGATTACATAACACGTCCTAAAAGCGAAGTAAACATTTAAAACCCAACAATCACACATTTCTTAACACGCTGGTCTTTAACATCTCAAAACATAGTACTAAACGTATACCGTTTAGTATGAGATACTTAAACATGTTTTATCAAAACAAATACTGCAAACGAGCCAACAGAAGCCAAAAAGCGATTCATAAAGTCTTAATGGATAAAGCCATCCAGGCACCATGTTCAAAAACCGAAGCAAAAAAAAAAGAAAGAAAGAGGAAGACAAAGTTTAAAAGGAAATAGGTCGCAAAGACCTTAACACCAAAATAAGATGAAAAACAACAAGAGCCACTCAGGAAGGTTTGGCTTGGCGGCTTTCTCCGCATTAAGCTCAGAACCAACATGAGTACTGGCAATATTAGAACTTGAAAAGTCCCCAATACTAACGTTCACTGCGACATTCTCTATCGGCTTGTTGCCAAGAAGAGAAACCGGAGACAACTTGAACTCGTCTCTCAACCCGGTAGCAATCCTCTCGAATTCCTCGTTGGCTCCTTCCAAATCAGCTCTCCTTTTGGTTAGTTTTGCCACCTCGGAGTCTAAAGTTGGTGCATCGTCCTTTTGAAGGATGCCGATAAACTGAAGGTTGTTGTCAATCTGCGCCAGATCGAGCTCCCTTTCCTTGGCCTGCTTCGGTGCCTCGATATTCTTCTCCACCTTAGCAAGCCTCCCCTGAAACTTCTCCGCCAATTCCCGCATCCAGCTTTTTGGGCCTTCTTCACGTTGGCCTCGTGCAAAGCTTTATCCGCCTCGAGCTGCCTTTTCAGTGAAGCTATTTCAGCTTCTGTCTCTGCCTTCTACGCCCTAAATCATAGAGCTAGGCTCGTAACCTGGTCGTGCTTCTCCTTAAGCTTTTTCTGCTCGTCATCAAGAATTTTGATCTGGTCCAAGGCAGATACCAGCTTGACGGCATGCTTACTCTCCGCCTCGTCGAGTTTCTTCTTCAGCATAAAAGCTTCCTTCCGCGCATCCTCAACACGGCGCCCATCCTTTTGGGCATTCGTCTCGTAACCGATATCCATTATGTTGATGTACGCCACAAACTGCGATGAAAAAAAAACAGTTAGCACCAAAGCCGATACACAAGGAAGTTCTCAGCCAAACGTACCTTGGTGCCTCGCAAATAAATATTGGCGTAAAATTTTCTCTCAATTAGTGTCAAGAGGAGGTATAGATCACCGGAACATGTGACCTTGGAAAAGACTACAGCCGAGGCAGAAGTATCATAACATACAGGCACTAGATCAGCGACAGGAGGATCAGAACTAAGGATAACATGCTTTGTTCTCTTCCCAGCATTCCTATCGGAGGTTCCCTTTCCCTTATCAACGTAAAAGGAGGAGCGTTTTTAGGTCGGCCCCCTCTTTGTCCTTGTGCAGAGACATCGAAACAGAAGGCCTATCAATGGAGGGGAAGGCCGAGACAATCTGCCTCGCCTCAACACCAAGAGATGGCGGCTCAGAAGGAACCATAGTGGTAGGATTTTGCCCCGTTGCCTCGGTAGCAGATCCATTAGCAGCGACCCCCTTAGCTCCAGTTGGGACCTCAGCAGCTCGGCGTACAACCTCCTTCGCCTCTCTCTCTTTATGTTCCATCTTGTCATGGATCGTCATTATTTTTCCCATTATGGCTTCAATGTCTTCCGAAGATGAAAAAGAAGATTCCGAGCTGACATATCAAAACCTGCAGAAAGGACTCATGCTTTTTCGACTCTCTTCAACGTAAAGTGCTTCTCCCAATGAAATTTCTCATCAGCTAAGGTCTTGCGAGTCGTGATGATATCTTCGAGGCACGGTGGAATAAAGTGGCGAACTGCAAAGGAAAAAAGATAAAATTAGAAGTCGATCAAAAATCTAAGTAAGAAAAGCATCGAGCCAAGAACCCTAAAACAAGCTTCTAGTTGGCTACCAATTGTTTCCCAGCTCGTCTGGATCAAATGGAGACAATCGCCTTCAACCATCGTGCCAATAACAGGGACAAAGAAGAAGTAAGTGTCCCAATCACTGTATTTGCTCTTAAACCCCCCGATTATCTTTCGTTTTGACTTGTTAGAGATGTAGTACATTTGGGTCTTCAGAATTTTCCGGAACTCCAAAAAATTTTGGAGGTGGGGAACCCCGAGTTTGATGTCATATTCATAGCTCCGAACTACGATCCCAACCAGATGATGCATTCCGCGAGGCGTAATTTGCTCCAAGACAAGCCCATCTTTCCTGAAAAACCGAACTATCAACCCAGGGATGGGAAACAACATAATGCAGGAGTATAAGAAACTTTCATACAAGGTAAAGTGATCCGAAGGAGGATTCTTGGCTCGGTCCAATGATATTGAAAGTACAAACTTAACCTCCTCGGATATCCTGAAGCGTTGCCTCAGTTCCTCAGTTCCTGCTTCTTGGCTCCTCACTAGTCATTCTAGTTGACGCCTCGCCTCGTCAAGATCGAAAAGTAATTTCTGGCTCAACCTTCACCTCGGTGAATGGATCAACCGAATCATAAAATGGCTCGTCAATCAAAGAAGGAATCCTAATTTCAGAGGGATCTGCCTGTTGATTCTCTTTGTCGTTTTCTGGAGACGAGAAAAATTTCGACCGAGGCACGTAGGAGCAGTATCCGAGCCGATAGAATCGCTCAACTCATCGGAGGTCATCATCTTGGGGTTTTTTGCTTGGCGATAAGTTTAAACGGACAAGCGATCCTTTGAAGATTGATAGAAAAAATCAAGATCTCGCCAAAAGATTTTGAAGATGGATTCAAACGCCTCACCGAAGAAATTTGAGGATGGGTTGGAAACTTCAAACGCCTCGACGATGGAACTCGAAGATGGATCGGAAGGTTTGAAGGCTCGCCGTGTTTGGTTTGGATAATTTAAGGAGTCAGCGGCGGAAAGACAAAATAACGGAAAAAACTTAGCCAAAACTTAAACATAAAAGGAAAAAAAAATAAAAGAGAAGAGAGCTACCTATTTTTTTGGAATTTGGGAGCAGTGAAGTTTTGAGGAGAAGCGAACGGAGATTCAGTATATATAGCCACTTAAAGCGAAGCGCGTGGCTACACTAGACCTCGGAAACCTCTATAAATGATTATGATTCCAGAGATAGTTATGATTTGATTTAACGGCTATATAATTTCTGAGGCGTATCGCTCAAAATTTCCCCGAGCCAACAAAACGGCTCGGCGATCTGTGAAAAAATTCTCAGCTCCGCGCGTTGATCTCGCTCACGACTACTTCACCTTGTCACAATCATCTCTGACTCCGACGAGCGGGGAAGGGGGGCGGGGACTAACTGTTGGGGTCAGGTTTCACCTCACCGAGATCAACAGTTAAAACAGCTAAGTATAAAAACTGGGTCTAGCCAAACATCTCAGGCCGAACCAACCAGCTATGGGCCGAGCCGAAAGCACATGGGCCAAATGGAGAGGCGAGCCCTTAGTGGGCCGAGGTGATGCATTTTTTCCAAGCAAAGCGTTCATGATGAAACGACGCGTCGTGGGCCTGATGTAGAATTTTTTTGGGTACAATTGATCAAATTAACCTTAGTTATACCAACAAGCGCACTCATTAGTCTTTGTAATATAGTAAAGGGTCGAACACTAGGAGGAAAGGAATTAAAGTACTAAGCCATGATAATTTTGATCTAAGCTAATGTAATCGGGGTTTTGGTTGATTTATCTAAAGTCCTAATTGCACAAAAGGAAAATAAGCAAAGAAATGAGCAAAAGATGATATGGATTGATTACTTGATGGAAACATTGGATCGTGGGCCTAGCTAGCAATTGACTAAGGGAATCTAATGTCTAACTAATGATGCAAGACTTCTAATTAAAATCAAATCCTAGAACATGGATCACTAATACTAACTATCCCATTTTCATGGCACTAATTACTTTGTTAATTACTTAATTTAGATAAACTTTTATTTGCAAATTAAATAATTCTCAAGCATTAACAAACAAGTCCACTAAATTCACTAATCACCCTAACATCAATTTTCATTGGCTAGAAAAGAAAAACTAATATGAGATTGGTTCAACCATTTCAACAAACACCTTTCGAGCGTGAAATAACCTATAATCTAGATTTGAGAGATCAAGTCAAATCATAGTATTAAGAGCTTCTCGTATTAAGGATATCTACATATCTAAGTCTAAGCATCATTATTCATCCACTAAATACCCCTAATCTACTAGACCCACAGTCCAAAGATGTTACTACTCACTCATGACTTTTTGAAAAGATAAAATGAAATCTAAGCTAAGCATAATGTAAATAAAAGATTAAGAAAGAGATTAAGATAAGATCTAAAACACAAAAGATAAATTATGCAAACTAAATACCATAAAATTTAGAACAATAAGGTTTTGGCTCTAAAAGAGGCAAGGAATTAAAAGCATAAAGTAAAACTTAGGTTTTTCATTTGGCCAAAAACATATTTATAGGCCAATTGAATAGTACACGGGTCAACATTAAGTCAACCCGGTCAAAGGCAACACAAAATAAAGAAAGTCAACTAAAATCCTTATCGGGTGTAGCCATATCGGTTTGAGAAACGATATGGTCAAAAAAACGTAAATTGGCAGTGAGTTTGAGCATACAGGGGACTATCCTTATCGGCCATTCTTCATCGGTTGGAACTGATAACAGCTTCTTATTAGTTGATGTCCGATATCCTTCTCTCGATCCACACTCATCCCGGATTTGCTTCCCTCGATCATCCCTCGACCCGCGGTTGGGATTGATTTATGGGCCACCCGTATCGGTGTACCAGCCGATATTCCGTTCCTGGACCCGCAAATTTCCTGGTTCCTCCCTTGGCTCCCCTACGTCGACCCACCATTTCCCCGTTGTTCACCTTGGGATATCGGTTACTTAACCGCTTTATATCGCTTGGAATCGCTCTAAATCAAAAGTTGTTTCCCACGAGCGTTTGCGGTTGCGGACGGTTGCGGGTGGTTGAAAAAATATATTTTTTAAAAAAATATTATCTTAAATAATAAACTAAAATTTTTTAAAAAAAAGTTATTTAAAAACATTTACTTTTTATATCAAATATTATCATATAAAATTATTTACACTTGATATATATTTTATTTAAACTAAAATAAACTTGTAATTATTAAAAAAGTTATTGTAAAAATACTATTTAATTATTCTATGATTTATTTAAAATATATAATTTTAATTTTTTATAATAATATATTTTTGATTTCAATTTTTATTTTAATAATTATAAATGTTATTGCATATATATAAAATGTTCCAAACATCTTTAAATTTTTTATTTAATTATTCTATGATTTATTTAAAATTTTTTATAATAATATATTTTTGATTTCTATATAAATTATATATTATGTGTATTTTTTGGTAGTTTTATGTAAATCCGCTATCGCACCCGCTGTAAACCAATCATAAACGTTCCGCAAACGCACCCGTTTCCAGCCGTTTTACCAGTCGTATAAATTGTCCAATAACGCTAGAAACCGCTACCGCCTGCTTCCGCAAACTCCCGCAACCGCACCCGCACCCGGACACGCTGCATTTAAACCAGCCAGACTCTTAATTTAGCTAAACTTTCATTTGCAAATTAAATAATTCCCAAACATTAACAAACAAGTCCACTAAGTTCACTAATCACCTTAACATAATCTTGCATTAGCTAAGGAATAAAAACTAATATAAGATTGGTTCAAACATTTCAACAAACACTTTTCGGACGTGAAATAACCTACGATCTAGATTTGAGAGATCAAGTCAAATCATAGCATTAAGAGCATCTCGTATTAAGGATATCTAATTATCTAAGCCGAAGCATCATTATTCATCCACTAAATACTCCTAATCGACTAGACCCACAATCCAAAGATGTGACTACTCACTCATGACTTTTTGAAAAGATAAAATGCAATCTAAGCTAAGCATAATGTAAATAAAAGATTAAGAAAGAGATTAAGATAAGATCTAAAACACAAAAGATAAATTATGCAAACTAAATACCATAAACTTTAAAACAATAAGGTTTTTGCTCTAAAAGAGGCAAGAAATTAAAAGCATAAACTAAAACTTAGGTTTTCATTTGGCCAAAAACATATTTATAGGCTAAATGACAATACCCGGGTCAACCCGGTCAACACTAGGTCAATCCGGTCAAAGTCAACACAAAATAAAAGTTCTTATCGGGTGGAGCCATATTGGATATGGTCACAAAAACGTAAACTAGCAGTGAGTTTGAGCATGCAGGGGACTCTCCTTATCGGGCATTATTTATCGGTTGGAACCAATAGCTTGGGCTATCGGTCATCTTCTTATTGGTCGATGCCCGATATCCTGCTCTCGATCCGCACTCGTCCTGGATTTGCTTCCCTCGATCATCCCTCGACCCGGTGGTTGGGATCGGTTTATCAGCCACCCGTATTGGTGTAGCAGCTGATATTCTGTTCCTGGACCCGCGAATTTCCCGGTTCCTTCCTTGGATCCCCGTGGTTCATCTTTGGATATGGGTCACCTAATCGATAGGTCTGACCGATATCCTGCTCCTTTGATCATTTTCTCTTTTTTTCTCATCTCTTGCACCCATATTCATCCCTTGAGCTCCTCCAAGCTCAATTAGCTCCAAACCACCTAAAAATAATGAAAAAGATTACAATATGTACAATTCCTAATCCTAAAATCTAAAATACTAAACTAGCCTAATATGATCCTAAAGATACAAATATGATGCAAAATGTGGAATGGATCAAAGGAAAACTAAGCAAAATCATGTAAAATACACTAACATCAGGGCCGAGGGGAGCTCTTCGAAGTCGTCGGACTAGATTATACACTCTATATTTTACCATTTTTTATATGATTTTTAGTATTTTATCTATGCATTTTATTGCTCTTTTCTACCAAAAGAGGTAGTTTTCTCATATATGTAGGTTTTAGAGTCATAACAGGTTAAAACATCAAAAAGATGCAAAAGAATCAAAAGTAGTGTTAACTATGCTACAGCTACTTAATCAAGTCAAAGGAACCAATCCAAGTCATTATATCTTCAAGATAATGCAAATTCACAAGTTAGACAGAACAGATGCACCAGACTTTTACCAACGAACGGAAAATCAAATCAACTTGGAATTGAATTAAATTTGGTATCCAAATATCCCTTTGAGTTAGCTTTCCAATGGAGTTTGAATCATGTCATTTGAAGCTGAATTCAAAAAGTTGCACCTGATTTATAAAAGACTGGTCATTCTGCCTCGAAGATGAAGCAGGCGCAAGATTGAAGCCAGTACCGGTCACGACCGTTGACCGGTACTCCAGGCTGTTACTAGCACACGTGAAGACCATCTGATGACCCTAGTACCGGTCCAATATCCTGTCCGAAATCGTGTCCAACACTGGACCAATTTGGACCAATATTTCTTTTTTAACCTCAAACAAATCCTAACCGACTTAGGACTTCTTGTAACCATATATATATACTTGATTTTACCTTCAGGAGAAGAGGCAGCCACATATCATTACTCTAAAGATCAGACACGATTTTATACTTGTTCATCATTGGATTTTGATTCTAAGAGCTTCCAGGAGGAGATCTCGCTTTGTACTTCGATATAGAGAAGATTTCTTTCCTTCTACTCTTTCAAATCAATTTATCTATGGTGTTTTATACTTCTTATTGCTGCTGTGTCGTTACCATAACTATGTCTGAGTAATTTACTTGTTAGGTTATAGGTTTTTAAATGATTCCATGATTATGCTTGATTAATATCGAAATTTCTAGGGTTTATCTTATGGTTTCTTCAACTTTATTTAAACGAACTGTTGTTTGCTTGGTTGGCCATCTAGTGAACTGATCTTAGATTGATATACTCTCCAAAATCTTGTTATATTGTCTAAACTAATATTTGGTGAGCAATACGTCATAACCAATCGAAAGTTGAGTTTTAGAGTATTGTGAACAATTGAATCTTGAGCGAACTGATGCGTGTTTTCAACTTGTAATAACATACGATAGTTGAGTCTATTAGGTTGTTAAAACATAGTGATCGGAGCCACGACATTGAAATGATTATACCTTAGTGATTTGAGTTCTAGAACGGTTTTTATTAAATCCTTAAATCGATATCTATCTTGTGTTTTAATGTGTTTCTGCGAATCACCTATTGCCTAAAGTTTCTCTATTATTGCTTTCTTTGACTTTATTTACTTGTTTTATTTACTTGCTTTTACGTTTTTCATCAATAACAAAACTCCAAAATATATTTTATCTTAGCTTGATTATAGTCTTATAAATTATAGAGTAGCTATGTGGACTTCAGTGGATCGACCCCTAAGTACTACTGAATTTTCTGTGCACTTGCCTAAATATTTCAGGGTTAAAACCTGAGCACATCACTAGAAATCTACATCATGGGCCGAATCGACACTATCTGGGCCGAGCCAAAGGGCCCGTGGGCCGAAGAGACACCATACGGGACGAGCTAAGGGGCCCGTGGGCCGATCCAGTTTGTTGTTTGCACTAGAAGATAAGTTTGGATCGCATGAAGGTCGGCCGAATGAAGAAAATGGAAGTAAATCTTTGGGAATATACTCCAATATTCTCGGTCAAGCGGCAAAGCACATTTATAAAAGGAGAAGAAGTCATTCAGAAAAGGGATCCATAGTTTTACCTAGATTAACACTTATCGTTTTACTTAGCATTTTTCTTGTATCAAAAGCTTAACGAAACATCAATAAAACACCATCTTTGGATCTCTGTTCTTGTGGTTCATACTTAGAATTTTCGGTTCCCTTAAATTATCGAACCAAATTCAGTTGTGCGAGTTCCGACTCCCTCACTGATCTTTCTTCTACCATCTAGATATATAAGCCCTACAACTTATAATCCGATATCCGAGGTTCCATATCTCGATTATATTTGCAGCATAAATATATCGACTCCGTAGATAGCTACCAATTTTAAACTCTGACGAGGGTTTAGCGTAAGAGGAGGTTACTGATTCGACAGTTCTAAGCGACGCGTAGCTTGATCCCAACAAACAATGTTTCTAATTTATTTGGTCTTGGGACCAAATTTAGAAGTGCATTCTCAATGAAAACCTTTATTCCATTTAGAGTGTTTTCTTATCAGGTGTGTGGGTAATTTTACAAATTTTCTAACGTGGTAACCTAAATAGGAACCAGGCTTTGGCAAATTTTATTGTATTTGAAAGATTGTGTGGCTAATGATTATGAAGAAATATTCAAAATGGTGCGTTTTCTAACTTTAATGTCAAGCATGGTACCCTCGTAGGGAAAATTGTAGAACTAGTACACTTTTTTGGAAATACCAGCGCTACCCCTTAAGACCAGCAGAGTTAACGCGGACCGGTGGCACACTGTCTGCATGTTGATATTTGCAACGCAAGTAAATGTAGACTACGCAGAGTACAAGTAGAGAGAGAAAAGAGTATGCGCAGTCTCTGCTTTTACTCGCAGAAGAAAAACAAAGCGTTATCAGTCTCTGCCGTTGGAAGCAGAGTATACGCAAACACTGTTTATATTCTACTTGTATTATGCAAAAATTTGGTATACACTGTTGTGCTTTTTTACAGTTAGGGTTTCGCAGACCAAACCACCTACCGGTAGACCAAAGCCAGACTTGTATCAGACTTTAGGATAATTTATTACAAAAAAGAGCTGAACATTGACTCCTTCCAATTAGCTTTGCACTTATGTTTCTTCATAATAAAACATAAACTCCCGACAAAAAATAAAAAACAAACATAAACTCATAAACAGTTTTATTAGAAGTGATCAGAGTTGTAATCTTGAAGGGGTGGAAGAAACAACACAAAAGCATCTCGTCCTCATCCATGAAGCGCTATGCGAGCGTGTTGTTAGGGAAACGGGCCGAAAGTGAGTGAGTATTGGATTGGCCCAACCATGAAGTAGACATATCCATGTCCATTCGCTTCATCCTCAATGAACTTCACCGTGGCAAGGAAATGCATGGTTGGCGCGGGGTAGGTCAAGTAGTCCATATATCCTCCAACTCCTTCAAGTGCTTGAACTCTTCTTGTGTCCACTCCTCAAAATCGCAGGTGCCTTGAAAAGAATGGTGACTGATTCTTATTAAAGTGCTCGTGGTTGTGAAATAATCCTAATTTTAGTTATGTTCTAAAATAATTTTGAAAATACTAGCGCTACCCCTTAAGGTCACCAACGGCAGAAGACAATCACCAGTAGTGCATTAACCGGTATAAGCCGAAACCAGAAAACTTGAGAAACTCGGTGAACACCGAGTGGGTAGGGTATGAAAACCGAGTGGGTAGAGTATCGCAGACTGACTGAATATCACCAACGGCAGACCGAATGCAGATCGCAATCGGATAATTCGTTTGTAGAGAGTTTTTGTTGATGTATATTTGTATATACTTCCACTTCCTTTATACACTATTTCATTAATTTCTAACTGTTGTCAAAGTACAACTTATGTTAAAAAGAAAAACTCCACAGTGAAAACCGAGTGGTTAGGGTATCGCAGACTGAATGAATGTCACCAACGGCAGACCGAATGCAGATTGATATAGGATTTCTAGTGATTTTTTGTTGTTGTATGTTTGTATATACTTCCACTACCTTTATACATTATTTCTTACTGGTTTCAAAGTAAAACTTATGTTAAAAAGAACAACTCAGACAAAAAAAAATCGTTATCATATGTTTCTTCGTGTATCTTTGTTCAACACGACACTATGTGAAATATTTCCTTGGTATTTACCATGGTTATCGATTTTTCTTCCATTCTGTGTTTTCAATGTAAATAAGCTTTTAAACACTTAGATTGAAGATCACTTTGGAGTTATGACGGCTAAACAAATGTTAATCGAAGTTTTTGAAGAGTTTTGAGTGGTTTAGGGTTTTGCAGACTGTATGCCGATGTAGCGCAGCGTTTGTGAAGAGTTTCAACTAAAAGAAAAAGGCGGCGCTGACTTAACTGTACGACAAAAGGGGGCGCCGTCTTAATTAGGTAATATTAGTTTAAAAATATTTCCACAATATATATTCGGGCCTCAAAGCAGTTGTTTCAGGCCCATGAAGCCCAGAAAGCTTGGAAAACACAACATTGACTCTTTTTCTACTTCCCCTCGGCAACCCTAGAGCAGAGGAGCGTATCTTCAATTTTGTCGATCTCTTTCTTCATTTTCTTCATTTCTCCGATCTCTTCATTTTTTCGATATTTCTCCTTCGAATATATCATGTATATGAATGATTACGAGATGTATTTTCCTGCCATTATGTTTTTCAAAGGAAACGAGCCAGATCCAAATACCAGAATAAACTACAGTTCGAAGTTCAATTATCTTTCACTGGTGGAAGGTGTAGTGGGTGAGGAAGTGTGGGATTATGTCCGCAAGTCACCGCTAGGAGTTATTTGTAAGTTTGAGAAGTTGGGTTTCGGATGGAGTCCGAAATTAGTGCATCACCATCTTATTTGCAAACAATTGGAGTGTGAAAACCCATTTGAGTTGTGGTTTTTGATCGCGGGGCAGCCAGCACGGTTCTCGCTCTTCGAGTTTGAAGAGATCACAGGTCTTAACTGTAATGAAATTACGCAATTGGATGGGTTGGTATCTTCTTAAGCTAATCACCAAACCTGGAATCGCTTTCGGGGTCTTCTCAAAATACGCCGTCCTAGCCTTTGTATTGAGGACATAGTGAAATTGTGTATGAAGCATGGTGGAGATATAAGCAAATCTTGGTCCAGGGAAGATAAAATTAGGCTTAGTTACCTAGCTATTCTGTCTAACGGTCTGTTGGGTGTTGATCGGCGTACCGAAATTCTCCTTAACCTAGCTAGGTTGGTGATAGATTTGGCAAATTTCGAAGGGTATCCCTGGGGGAGGGTTGCTTACAAAGATCTTGTTGAGCAGGTTAAGTTAGTAACTAAAGAGAAGATATGGCAAGACTCTTATGTTTTGAAGGGGTTCGTGCAAGTTCTACAGGTCTGGGCGTATGCTTATGTGCCCAAAGTGGGAGAAAATTTGGGAACACCTATAGCTTTTGAAGGTACACATCTGCTAAGATACAAGGGAAAAGTTAGCAGACCCGATATCTTTGGCATAGTTTGTTGAAGTAAAAATGTAGAGTTTTGGCAGAGTAAGCCACAGTGGCAGAGACGCTGCAAAAGACTCTGCCACAAGTTTACATATTCCCATCGCTAGACTTCTTGCAGAGTTACGCTGACTTCTGGCTGACATTTATGTAACCATATGTTGTTTTGTAGGTGATTGTAACTACTATGTGTGAGAGATCCCGGGCAGAAATCTATCCACGTTGGAAAGGTAACGACGTAATAGATGTCAAGCTTGATAATCTCATCAAATATATTCTCTCTGGCCAGCCGTTGTCGGACATCAAATGGAGGGTCTCAAAAACGCCGCCAGCCCCAGAAAACCGCACTGGAAAAAAAAGAAAGTAGATAATCAAGGAAAGAGAGGAAAAGAAAAAAGAGAAAGGGAATTGAAGAGCGAGATGGGGAAAAGAGGAAGAGGAAGCGGAAGGGAATTGAATAATATGAAGAAGAAGAAGAAGATGACGGACGGTATGTCATGAAACCGAAGTTCTCTGTAGCTAAAATCCCATCTACTGGTTCAACAGATTTCGTCGACATCATTGAATTTGTCCTGGATAAACAGCAGACCAAGTTTGACCCAGTTGTAGCTAGAATTGAAAACGCCAGACTTGAGCAGCAACGAGTAAATTTGGAACAGCAACGAACCAGCATGGAACAGCATACTGTTTTGGGTGAAACCTTAAACAAGTTGGCACAGGTCATTGGAAAGCTGATGGAGAGGATGACTTGTTTCGATCAAGATACTCGCTTCTCTAACAACAAACTAAAACCTGACAATCGCATGGTATGTCCAACTCAGCAATTGTTGAAATAAAAGCACTAGCATGATATGCGATATAATGCTCTATCAGATGTGGTAAAACAATAGAGGGGCATGGCATACTCTGCTTGCCTACGTTGTATCATTCATTTATGTGAGACATGTAATTGTTACGGCATACTAATAATGGCATTCAATTCTATTTATCATTGGCATCCCTTAATATCCTATACGGCAGAGGATGCCCTTAAGGTGTAAGAGGTTGAAGTTGAGTTTATGTAACAGTCATTACTTTGAAATTTTGCAGAATGACGAAGAAGAGACGACGGTGGATAACAAAGGAGATGGCAAAGACAACGAAGGAGAAGGAATCAAGGTTGTTGCCTCTGGCTCCTTTTCAAATGAGAAAGTAAGAGATGGAAAAGAAAAAATAACTGATAATGGCATCGAGGCAGAGGATGCCGAACAAGAACAAGTAGGAGATGATGCAAAAATAGATTGCAGTGAAAAGGCAGATGGCATCGAGGCAGAGGATGCCAAACAAGAACATCTTCAAGATTTGTTCCATGGGGAAAAAATATACAAATGTGAAAAGGCAGAGGATGCCAAAGAAGAACATCTTCAAGATGATGGTAATGATGGAGATGGATATGCTGAAAAAAGTGATGGGAGTGAAAAGGCAGAGGATGCCAAAGAAGAACATCTTCAAGATGATGGTAGAGTTGGAGATGTTGAAAAAATTGATGGGAGTAAAAAGGCAGGGGATGCCAAAGAAGAACATCTTCAAGATGATGGTAGAGTTGGAGATGTTGAAAAAAGTGATGGGAGTGAAAAGGCAGAGGATGCCAAAGAAGAACATCTTCAAGATGATGGTAGAGTTGGAGATGTTTAAAAAATTGATGGGAGTGAAAAGGCAGAGGATGCCAAAGAAGAACATCTTCAAGATGATGGTAGAGTTGGAGATGTTGAAAAAAGTGATGGGAGTGAAAAGGCAGAGGATGCCAAAGAAGAACATCTTCAAGATGATGGTAGAGTTGGAGATGTTGAAAAAATTGATGGGAGTGAAAAGGCAGAGGATGCCAAAGAAGAACATCTTCAAGATGATGGTAGAGTTGGAGATGTTGAAAAAATTGATGGGAGTGAAAAGACAGAGGATGCCAAAGAAGAAAAAGGAGATAATGATCCCAAAGCATGCCTTCAGGCAGAGGCTGCCACTCCCGCATATGAAAGCAATGTCTGCATTAAGGATGCCGCTGCAGCAGATGAAACTAATGTATGCATTAAGGATCGCATTACGGCATTGATAACCAACGTCTGCATGGAGACAGTTGCTTTGACTGCTGAAGATGGTAAAAGCTCAGTGATTGACACTGAAATCATTGAAGAAAGAGGAAGAGGAAGAGGAAGAGGGAAAGGAAAAGGAAACTCCCAGCCAGTTAATATCATTGAACCATCAGTGGATTCAGTCCACCCAACTACATCTCAAATCGAAATATACGAAAGCTCCAGAAAAATCTTCGCTAGACCAACAAGCTAACAACAAGGAGGAGTGAAAGGTTAAGCAAATCGACTGCGCTTCCTGTTGTACCTAGCAACAACGCAAAACCACTGGCCCAGAAATCTGCTTACGAAATTGTATTTGGAGATGTTGACAAAACACTGGTGGACAAGATGAACGTATTCAGAGCCGATGAGTAAGTACACACAGCCTATAAGATCGTCTATTTTATCTTGCAGTCTAATTTGAATGTTGATTTTCTTCGACAGAACAAATATTTATCCATTTGGAGGGAAAAAAACGGCCCATGAATTCTTCAACTTACTTTTGAAGCCGAGGGAATAGTTACACGATATGGTAAGTACATTCTTCCTCGTCAACAGTGGATCTGGCAAAAGTGTTTATTTCATGTTTAGCTGGCAGACCATTTTTGTTGTGTGTCTAGTAGACTCTGCTTTGGTGCCTAACATTTGTCCTTCTTTTATTATCAGCACCTTGACGCAGCACTGAACTTGTATAGACTAAGGCTAAAGAGAAATCCTAGTTCTTTCAAGAGTCTGCGAATTGCTATATTGGATGCAGCATTTCAAATGCTTTGGAAGAATCGGTACAAGGACTGGCGTAAGCTTGAAAGATGGCCTGGTGGCACTTACGAGAATGTACACGGTATTCTTCCAGCTTATGCCGCAACAAATTTGACCTGGGGTAAAGACATTGATACGTTATACTTCGTTCTACACGTGAGCTCGAATCATTGGGTTGGGACGGTCATATCATTGGTTGACCGGGTTGTCTACATATATGATTCCTTAAATACTCCAGAATCAGATATTGTGGCAGCGGCGAGGGCTTTTGCTGAAATGGTTCCTGCCGCAATTCATATGTTCTTTCCTCAAGACTATGATCAAGCAGCTTTTACAATCACAATTGTAAAAGACGTTCCCAAAATACGTCCACAAGTAGGTGATTGTGGAGAATACGCACTCAAATACATTGAGTGTCACATGTTAGGATTGCCGCTATCAGCAAGAGAACTGTGTAATGCCAAAATGATGACCTGGAGGACGAAGCTCGCTGCGGAGGTGTTGGATGAGACATCTTCGTATACCGATCAACGCATGTGTGATGAGTCAATTATTGCAAGTATCTATGATCCCTACGACGTTCAAATTTAATTGCATGGTTAGTAAATATATGTATATAGTAAATAGGAAGATTTATTCTAGTAAATATTACATTAACCAAACTCTGCGGCGTACAAGCAGAATTTAAGTTTTTCCTTCCTTAGTAGAAGAGAACTTATTCTTCGTTTACACGCATCATCATAAACTACGCTGATAGATTGTAAACCGAGAATACGCAGCACCTGCTCATACTCTGCATCTGCTTTGCTTACACTCCGCATAAACATGGGCAGAATAAGTTCTCTTCTACTAAGGATAAAAAACACAAACTATGCGGCGTACAAGCAGAATTTAAGTTTTTCCTTCCTTAGTAGAAGAGAACTTATTCTGCTTATTCTTCGTTTACACGCATCATAAACTACGCTGATAGATTGTAAACCGAGAATACGCAGCACCTGCTCATACTCTGCATCTGCTTTGCTTACACTCCGCATAAACATGGGCAGAATAAGTTCTCTTCTACTAAGGATGAAAAACACAAACTATGCGGCGTACAAGCAGAATTTAAGTTTTTCCTTCCTTAGTAGAAGAGAACTTATTCTGTTTATTCTTCGTTTACACACATCATAAACTACGATGATAGATTGTAAACCGAGAATACGCAGCACCTGCTCATACTCTGCATCTGCTTTGCTTACACTCAGCATAAACATGGGCAGAATAAGTTCTCTTCTACTAAGGATGAAAAACATAAACTCTGCGGCGTACAAGCCGAATTTATGTTTTTCCTTCCTTAGTAGAAGAGAACTTATTCTGCTTATTCTTCGTTTACACGCATCATAAACTACGCTTATAGAGTGTAAACCGAGAATACGCAGCACCTGCTCATACTCTGCATCTGCTTTGTTACACTCAGCATAAACATGGGCCCATAACTGTTATAAGAGTATGTGTTTGCGTTCCATTTAGTATAATAAAAATCAGCAGAGTTTCATTGAAGTTGGAATATCTAGCGTCATCACTCTTGTGATTTTAAGTGGATTTCGTCAATCACTCTTGTATTTATGAAGTGGGTCCACTCTTGTATTTCGTAACTGGGTCCACTCTTGTATTTATGACGTGGGTTATCTTCAACACTTCTTCTTTATCTGCAGAACACATATAGCCGACTTTTAATGGAGCCATCTGTAGCCTCTGTCTTCAATCCGATGAACGATAATGAATCTTCCGCGAGTTCAACAACTGTATTTAAACGATCCGGATTGAAGATTCCTTCAGTTTTACTCATGAACCATAACCCGATAAGTTTTCAGCAATCCACGGAGTTCATAACTAAGGTAAAGGTGTTGCATGTTTTTCAAGAGTTTTCCATTGCTGTTCCTTATGTATCTATAATTTATTTTATGCAGCTTAACGAGAAGTACCTGCGAGCAATCAAGACTCACGAGAAAATCTTGAAGAAAAAGGCTAAACTTCACGACAAACAGAAGAGAATCGAGAAGATTATAAAACGGCTCGAGGCCCATCCTTCAGAATGGGAACAGCTTGGATTTGACAAAATATCCCCTATCCCGGAAATTATCCGCCAGGTATTTCACAATGATCAAGACGAATAAGAACATGTACCAGTTTTTGCTCGAATTTTTTTGTAATAAATTTAGAAAAAGAATATGAAGAATCATCCCATTTTCCAGCAGAGAAGTTGATGTTTATTATAAATGCAGAGAAGAAGAAGTACTAAACGCTGAATCTGCAGAAACATACATGGTACGTATATAAACATAAGTTCAAAATCTGCCTAAAATATGCTCCAAACCTAGGTCTTCTGCTTGGCATACTTTTTTTGTACTCTGCTTCTATATTTAAGTCTATTTGTACTCTGCACCAAAATCTGCCCGTAGTTTGCATCCAAAAGGAGATGTAGGTTACTTTGCACCAACCGTAGTTTGCATCCAAAAGGAGATGTAGTTTGAAAGTTTTGAATACACACCGAAACACAAATCGAAGAAAAGAGTACAAACAACAAATCCAAGAAAAGATAAACAACATCAAATAAACTAAATGTTGTTGAAATTTTAAGAAAAGTAAAATAATTAGGATAACAAGAGTTCTACATAACTTTAGTCCTTCATAAACGAAAGATCAAGTTTTAACCAATCAATACGAGGAACTGTAATTCCTCTCAGCTCCTACTCAGCAATCATTTCTTTCTCTGCTAACTGCTGCCGCCTAGCATCCATGACCACTTGTTCTTCATGCATCATCTTCTCCAACATAGAGCATTTACCGGCTATTCTTTCCAACTTGAGTTTGACGCGGTGAGCTTCGTCCTTCGCTCTCATTTGAGATCGCACCAGCAGAAGAATTACCCTCAGGCGATCCTTTCCTTCCTTTTCCGCCTCCATAACTGCATCATTCCGCTTCTCTTCTGCTTCCAACTCCAAGTCTGACATTGGTGCTTTTCTTTTCTTCGAATGATCTGCGGCCATGATGTCTTGAATATGTGCCTATAAATGAGTAAAATGCACAGAATGTGCCTATTAAAAATAAAAATCAACTGCGCAGACTAAAAAAAATATTTAGTAGAAGAGAAGCTGCAAGTTATTTTGAGGGTTCTTCTTTCTTTTATAGACCAGAGGGATAAAGCAAAACCACGTACGTCAGTTTTTTCGCTTAGCTGTCATTTCAATGGTCCACCTTCCCATCATTTCAACGGTAGACCTTCCCATCATTTAACCCGTTATTTCGTAGAGTATATGCAGAGAAGGTGCCTAAGCACAGTACTATTAAATTTATTACAGAATATAAAAAGAGTCGTCGCAATCACTGCCATTACTTATTTAACGTGTTCTATCATGAATGATCGACACGTGGCTTATGACGTATTGTAGTAGAACAATTAATAATTTACCTTGTTTCTCGTGTTCAATAATGCGATGATCGACACGTGGCCCTTCGCATGGCGCAGCATCATCTCAGAGGCATCCAGTAATTACTGCAGAGTATGACCTACTAGGGCTTCCATACCGATACGGTTTCCCTTCAACGAGTATAAAAGATCTCTTCTTTCTTTGGGTGTACAAACAAAACAAAGATAATCCAAAAGCTACAGAACGCAAGAGTATCTTTTATTCTTCTTTTCTACCCATCAGTCTCACCAATCTTCTTTGAATCCGATGTCTGCCTTTTCCTCATCTTCTTCTTCCTCTGGCGGGAGCGAACCCAACAGTGTGATTCCTGCTCTGCCAAGGAATTCGGATTGGTTCAAATATCCAGAGGTACAAGATGTGCCCGGGATTCCTCCGGTAGGCTATATCACCGTCTATTGGTCTTCCTTTCGGGCAGGTTTCCGCCATCGTCTATCCTTTTTGATGATGGAGTTTTGTAAAGAACTTCGGATTGCACCCAGCCAGCTTAATGCCCGCTCATGGGGGTTGATAAACGCCCTCCAAATACTGTCGGATTTATCTGGAATCACTGTTTCCAGTGCTATGATTTTTGGGGCTTTTGAGGTTAGGAGTATAGACCCCTGGTCTAATAGATATGAACTTGTTCTTCGTGACGGTTGCAGATCTCCAGTTGAACTTTCCCTCCAAATTGAGGGTGGTGATGATGACAAGATTCACTACTTCTTTGTTCGTCATTCCGGTCCTGGCGGACTTCTCTGCTTGTGGTCTGATTCAGGTAATTTCCCTCTTACAAAAAATTCACTAGACTTTGGCGAATTGATCAAGCTAAATCTTTTAACATGCGTTTTCTCTCTGTTGCGCTTCATCAGTTCTAACAAAGCAGAACCGTCGCACATATCCCAATTTTCCTAATGCCCTTTTTTGATTCCACTCCCTTACCGGCGCCCTGAGTTTCTTCTCTCCGACGCCGCAGTTGACGGGAGTTCTCTTCGGGCGGATATCGACGAAGCAGAGGTCCGTCTAGGTAGCCTGGATCGCCTTAGGCTTACTTGGCAAAATGTGTATCCGTCTCGCATCACTAATGTTCATTGTCCTCGTTGCGAGGAGTTGGAGTTGGAGGGAGAAGCCCTACGTGCTAAAATATGTGGTTTGGAGACTCGGCTTCAGAATGTGGAGAGGGCTGTGGATTCGGTTAGGGTTGTGGCAACAACTTTGACCCAGCAGTCAAGGTTCTTGGATCGTATAAGTCGCGAGTTTGGATCGGCTGACATTGGCTGCGATGTTCCTGGGAGTTCTAGAGAGATGAAGCGCGGCCGTTCTCCGGACACTTCGTAGAATATCACCTGTTTTTTATCTATTTAGTTTTGTAATTGTCACATTTATCTATTTAGTTTTGCTATTGATCATCCGTTGGTTTGCTATTGATCTGTCATTGGTTTGCTATTGATCTGCCATTGGTTTGCGACTAAATAATGATGACGTGGCGAGATATGCCAAATGGATAGAAATGTAATTAATACTACACCTATATGTTGTCCTTTCATTCTTCTGTTATATAACAAATGCGTGCTTTTTATCGTTTATTTTCGGCAGTACCATTAGGATCAGTTCTATATATGGGTATGAGCCCGTATTTGCCACGAGATTGATAATGTTTAAAAATTCAAAGATATTTGAATATTCAATTTTCCCCCTAAACCGTAGAATTCAAATAGACTTTTCCCAGCCTCTTCTGTAAAATGCTAAGTAAAAGCAAACTCACCACATAAATCTGCAGTTTATGCAGCATATTTTTACTGCAAGTTATATCAAATATAACATCTACTGCAACTCAACTTTGATACTAGATGCTACCATTCGGACCCATAAGCTGATAGAGCGTCCAGCAAAATGGGCCCCAGAAAGGAATACGCAGATTAAAAATAGATGTCTGCGATTATCGACACGTCGTAGGCAGAGTAAGAGCAGTATATGAAGTTTGCTCGTACTCTGCTGTCTTGAAGTTTGAATATTATACTATAATTTTCTACTAATTCAATAAGTTTATTGGGTTGCTGCTAAAAACTTATTTATAAAAGTAGTTCTACGTCGAATCAAAAGTAATTGACGCAACCCGATCTTGCCATTGATGGCTGCAGAGTATGGCCGTATAAGAGTGCATGATGTGATGTGAGTTGATATTGCTTTGACTCTTAACATTTTTAATGGAACCGTGAATCTGTAGTTTCTACAGCATATTTTTACTGCAAGTTATATCAAATATAACATCTACTGCAACTCAACTTTGATACTACATGCTACCAGTCGGACCCATCATTTATTAGTTTCTTCTTCCTCTGCTGATAGAGCGTCTAGCAAAATGGGCCCCATAAAAGAATACGCATAATAAAAATAGAGGTCTGTTCTTCTTCTTCTTTCGTAGGCAGAGTAAGAGCAAAGTAAATACTAACATTATTTAATAAGCAGATTATAAATAGAGAAAGCGCAGAGAAAGCGCAGTATATTAGTTTGCTCGTACTCTGCTGTGGTGAAGTTTGAAATATTATACTATAACTTTTCTAAATATCTCCAATGACCAATTCAATAAGTTTATTGAGTTGCATCTAAAAAGTTATTTTTAAAAGTAGTACTACGTCGAATCAAAAATTATTGTCGTATCAATTAAAGAAGTCCGCTCTTCCTCTGCTAGAGTGTCCATCAATATGGGCCCCATAATAAAGAATCGTAGAAACTAGCAAATAAGTCCCCTTTTCAGCAATCGTACCGTAAAAAATAAGTTTCATTTTTACTATATATTCTTAATTTATTATATACGTAATGATTACGTATTCACAATCTTATATGTTTTTGAGATAATAAAAATAATATTGGTTTTTGGAAAGTTTAATATAAGGTTATGATAAATGCAGAGATAAAGCAGTACTAGGCGTAGAGAATTCGCAGCGTCTGTTCGTACTCTGCAGTAGGGAAGTTTGAAATATTTTCCTATAACTTATCTAAAAATTTATTCCGGAATAAAGGTAATTATACGTTATTGTTTGTTTTACCAATTAAATGCAGAGTAAGTAAATGCATGACACTGCGCATTCTAACAATTACGGCAATGCCTTGTTTCTCGTATTGCATCATGCGATTATCGACACGTGGCGCTTCGCGAACCAAACTTGTGATGTGATATTGCTTTGACTCTTTAACATTTTTTGGAACCGTAAAAAGTCAGTTTGGATTATTTACCGTTCTTCAATCCAATCATTTCTTCAAAACAATCAAAACTTCTCAGGCTCAAACACTTTTCTCCAAATATTTCAGGCTCAAAACGTTTCTTCCAAACTTTTCTCTAAAACTTTCAGTCTAAAAAATGGCTCATTTAGATATGGTTCTAGACTTGTCACTCATGAAGAATGGTGGAAGAATCTTGGTTCAAGTCGTAAGAGAATTTGGAGAGCACTATGCCCGCTTTCAGCCTGAAAGACACTTGCTTCTCGCTGATTATCATGCCGTAAGAAATGCATGCTTTGATGTCCTTGTGTTGTCTCTTAGGAATACATGATTTTGTTTAATTTTTAGAGGAATAGATACAATCTTTGGTTTTATGGTTTAGGGTGTTCGGATCTCTACAACCATTCGAAATCATCTGTTGTCAAAGTTTGAAGACGTGGCTGAAGGGGAATGGTATTTGATTAGGGATTTTGAAGTGACGACGAGGCCGGGTCAGTGGAAACTAACACACCATGAGTTCCATATCTTCTTCCATGAAGAATCAATCATTAAAAAGGTAGCACGAATCTGTGGTAATCATATGGTGTCGTTATCTCCATTTCGCAGAGTTCTAAACGGCTCATTGCATAAGAAGATTAGTGTTGGTAAGTATTGATGGAATATTAGTTGTTTGATTTTCTATTTCACATCAGATCAAATAATCTATATTCATGTTGCTCTATAACACAGTTGATTTGCTTGGTGCTATTGTGAAAGTCAAGAAATTAGAAATTTATCAAGGCTTCACTGATGACGTTTACGTTGTCCCTGGTCACAAAGTTCTACACTTCACATTGAGAAATTTCAGGTAAGTTAATTATGTTTATAGTTTAGGATGTCTTTTGAGAACGAAGTACTATAAATTCGTCTTTGTGAGCTCCAGTGGCGAAAATATCAACTGTATTGCGAAGGGAATATTTGCTGATGAATTTGAGTACTTCTGGCGACTTCAGCCAATTGGGGAGGTCATATTCTGCGTGCTATGAAATTGGAATATGGACTATTTTGGAGGTAGTGTTACTACTTCATTCAACCATAGAGAACTATTGCAACATATATGACTAGGTGTCTCTTTGGCATTGCAGGTGAGATACGTGTCTCGGCTCTCTACCCATTCTCTGAACTCCTCATAAATCCAGCAATTCCTGCCGTTGAAGAAGCAATCCAGCAACTAAGGGTTGTTAAGACCGGTGGTTTCTCAATGGTTGAATATGCATACATTGATGACCCTATTCGTCGTAACAATACCTCCTAGAATAAACCTCGTCAACTGTGTTGTTTAATGTTATTGCACTCGATCTTTTGAGACTCGGAGTAACACTTATGTATGTCTCGTTATAATAGTTCAATAATTTATGTATACTTTATTTTGTTTTGTTAGACCTTTGTGGATGAAAACAAGTTGAGAAGATGCAGTTTATGCGCAGTGTAAGCGATGTAGATGAAGCCTAAATGCAGAGTCCGCCCATCATCTGCTTTCAGATGCAGAGTATGCAGAGTACAAGCAGATACTGCGCCTTCGCTCAAAACAACCAATAACCGAATTGATCCGCGAGTTCAAAATGAAACACTTATAGCAAACCAGTCTTCAGAATATACTAAAGCAAACATAGAAAAGACACTAAAGAACACACAGATGCAGCCTAAATGCAGAGTCCGCCCATACTCTGCTTTTAGATGCAGAGTACAAGCAGATATTGCGCCTTCGCTCAAAATAACCAATAACCGAATTGATCCGCGAGTTCAAAATGAAACACTTATAGCAAACCAGTCTTCAGAAGATACTAAAGCAAACATAGAAAAGACACTAAAGAACACACAGATGCAGCCTAAATGCAGAGTTCGCCCATACTCTGCTTTCAGATGCAGAGTACAAGCAGATACTGCGCCTTCGCTCAAAATAACCAATAACTGAATTGATCCGCGAGTTCAAAATGAAACACTTATAGCAAACCAGTCTTCAGAAGATACTAAAGCAAACATAGAAAAGACACTAAAGAACACACAGATGCAACCTAAATGCAGAGTCCACCCATACTCTGCTTTCAGATGCAGAGTACAAGCAGATACTGCGCCTTCGCTCAAAATAACCAATAAACGAATTGATCCGCGAGTTCAAAATGAAACACTTATAGCAAACCAGTCTTCAGAAGATACTAAAGCAAACATAGAAAAGATACTAAAGAACACACAGGTGAGACAACTCCATTCTTTGCCTCCACCACCTCACTCTGATCCCATGGCATACTTCTCCGTCCAGCTTCGCGTAGTTGACTCGAACCTGGATTTGTCAGTCTTGTAAATATGGGCTACCTCCGGCAGAAAAGGATCATCTAGGATTGGGTCAGTCATCAGCGCGCATTCGTAAACACAATCGCCAACGGGACCTAAAACATATAAGACTCTACTCGGACATTTAATCTAAATAATACTACATCCGTAAAGTTCCTATTATCATCCATAAATAATACTACATCTAACTGCATAAAAGACTTGGGAGTTTTAGATTCTATACCTGCCCTGATGAACTGTGTAGGAACATCCTTCTAGATCCGATTAAGTTCCATTTTAATTCGCCTTACACTATAACCCATGGTCACAAACTTGGTAAGAGAGAAGATGATGATGAAGCATTACTCTAGGGTTTTGGCAGACTAGGAAATGTGTTTTCAACTACTGCAATAAACACATGTTCATTGATGTATACTTTTTAAATGAGTTGTCATTCATCTCCTCATGTGTAAAAAAATGACTTGTCCTTTATTCTTATGGGTGTTCGCGCCATTTATTGCGCGGCAAATTTACGCGCTTTCTCTGCCATTTCTTATTAAATTGAGTTGTCTTTTCCAAGGCAGAGTATCTTATGTTATGATAGTTGACCGGTTGCACAGTAATCATCTCGCATGCCTCTCGTGTCGAGCCATTAACTGAGGCACGTGCAATGACTGTACTAAATATTTGACAGATGTCCCTGTAAATTGAGTTTTATTTTCCAAGATAATTTAAAGGAAGATCGACCCCTTTCATTTCTTTTCTTATCTATAAAAATAGTAGATTGTTTACGAACAGAGTGCCTGTTAATTATTTTCAAAATCCAAATACCGCATCACATCGTAGGTTAACATGCAAATACCAGAGCTCCCTTCGGACATTATCTCTGTCATTGCACGAAAACTTGGCCGCCTCACCTTGTGGAGAGTCGGACACATCCTCCGAATAGAGCGGATCGGTAGAGATGTAGTGTACAGTGATGAAGTCCTCAAGGAACTTAGTCTCGACGATCTATGTGAGGACACAGATAAAATTCTCTTAGACGGGGAGAATCGCAGCTTTTTTGTAAGATGCTTAAACGCCGGAAACCCACTGCTATTTATTATGAGGCTACAAGACTCGTGACCGCAGAACAAGACATCAGCGCAGCCATGGAGCTTTTGGAACGGCTTGTCCCTTTCAGTGCTAACGCAACTTATCTCTGTGGAATGCTATGTGTATGTGCTGGACGTACGAAAAGGGCTGCACAACTTCTCAAATTATGTGTCGACGTACACGCTGAAGGTGATTTTGATAAACTCACCATGCTTGGGGAGGAGGTTCTGGATGCGGTTGTAGCTTTCTATCCACCCATGAACCATTCATTTGCATCACCGTGGTAATACCCTGACTGTCCAGATTTGCCTTTTTCAAATTGTGCCACTGAGCACGAATATCAACCTGGATGCGAAAACTGCTACCTGTATTGGTTCGCAAGACAGTTTTGCCGCATTATATAGGAGATTTGAACGGTTTCTTCTAATTTTATTTGTTTCTGTATTTATAAATCCTTGAAAAGTTATGATTCCGTAATTCAAGATGTGGGTTTTAATTGAATAACATGTTTTACCCTCGGATTTGTTGAGCATATATATTTTTTGAATGAAACTAAAAGTAAAATATATAGTAGAGCACAGGAAGATTAATAGCAGATTACTGGATGATTCATGCAGATATCAGACGCAGACTTCGCGATACTTGATGCAGATGCAGACTCTGCGATAACAGATGCAGACTCTGCGATACCAGATGCACACTCTGCGATACCGACTATTTTATGATACCCACATCAAACTAAAGACTAATAAAAAACAACGGAGCACCATAAATAAGGACAAATAAATAAAGTTATAAACCAAGATTTGTTTCCTTGTTTAAATAAACTTGAAGCCAGAGTGAAGCCAGAGTAAAGCCAGAGTGAAGCCAGAGTGAAGCCAGAGTCAAGAAAATGGGCATGTTTTTCGATTGTGTCCTGCATTATGGCATTTTGAGCACATGTGATGAATTTTTGGGCTACTCTGGAAAATACTCTTTTTCATCTGTGGGGGTGGAGTACTCTGCGAAAGTTTAGCTTTCTTATTTGGTATTTGAGTAGTCAGAGAATTACGAGATCGTTTCCTTCTCACCTTTGGGGATGGAGTAGTGGGTGAAATATTATCGCTGAATGGAGTACTCTGCTTCGTTTTCTTCGTAACGGATGGAGTCCTCTGCTTCGTTTGATTCGTTGTGGATTGAGTCCTCTGCTTCATTTTTTGCTTTGTGGATGGAGTACTCTGCGAAGGTTCTGTTTTTTCTTTTTCCATTGATTACGCTTGAACCGCTTAGCCTTTTCAATAGCAGAAAGGTATCTCTTTGCCTTCGGTCTACCGGAAGGTACTTTTATGACTGGTGGCAGACATTGTTCACTAATTACGTGTGGTGGTAGAATCAAATCTTCGTCTACAGGTTTTATAGGTTCTGAGTACGTTGAATACAAGTAGCCCTTTGTGAAATGATCATCCACCAGGGTAGCTTCATCAGTTTTCCGACTTAATGCTGCTTTAATCGCGTGCTCGTAGGGAATCTTCTCGACATCATATTGTTTACAAGTACAAAGTCTCTGCAATCATAAATTTTAAAAAGGAATCGAACTCAGAGCAGATAAACAAGGCAAACGTTTCCTGAGACTGGCAGACTTGCTCAGGATACGTTTCCTGAAACTGGCAGTGATAAATAGCAAAAAAAAACTCACATACCTTCTGTAGATCAACCACACAATCATAATCTCCACCTGTAACATGGCTACAATTTGAATCAGTATGATGAACATTTAAAATTTCCAAGCTACCGTGTCTTTCATGCAGTAACTTTTCAACGTTTGGGGGGAAATTTGTTTTTAATGAGGCAGATTTGTCTCGCCTTTCCACAAACCACCTTGACAACAACTTTCTAATACCCTCCACGAAATGTTTAACAGGAAATGATCTGTCTTCCTTAAGCGCGGCATTAATGGATTCTGCAATGTTGCTCGTCATTATACCAAATCTATCTCCTGGAAAATATGCACAAGCCCATAATCAAAATTCCGCCTCTTCCAAGTAAACTGCTAATCACTATTCTGACGACGAATCACACCAAACAATTTTTCAAAATCTACCAGTCGATATGCATATGCAGCACGACACACCAAACTGAGCATTGCGTTCTTTTTGAACTTTGAGATGGGGTTATTTTTGAGGTGATAGTAACATACTCCCCTATCAGCTGCGGGGAAAACCTTCTCAATTGCCTTTGCGATTGATGGATGACGGTCAGAAATAATGGCCAAATTTTATCATCAAGTATCACACCACGCAAATGTGTAAAAGACCATTCCCATGAAGCATCATTCTCTGAGTCTACAATCCCAAAAGCTATAGGAAATATACTCGAATCTGCATCTTGACCTGCAGCTACCAGCATAACACCTCTGTACTTTCCAGTTAGATGTGCTCCATCTACCACAACAACCCTCCTCAAGAATTCAAATCCTTTGATGGAAGCACCAAAAGCAATGAACAAATACTTAAACCTTTGTTGAGCATCATGTTCAAGCTTTGTAATCGTACCTGGATTGGCCTGCTCTATTTTGTATAAATAGGAAGGTAAGTCCTGGTAACCCCTCTCAAAAGTGCCTCTGGCCAGCTCTCGTGCATATGCCAATGCTTTATGCGCCTTCGTATAGTCTATGTCAAGACAATGTAGTGACTTAATACAATTCATTACATGCTTAGGCGTGATTCCTTTAAGATCATTACCACCACTAAACCTATCAAGATACATCTTTCCAATAAATTTTGCATTAGCCTGTCGTTGACGAGAATACCTACAGACAGCAGATCATGTATGAGCTTCTTTATATATCCGAACGAGAAATTCTGGAGATTCAAATGAAACTGACAGAGTCGACGCACGAATCCTCCAAGAACAATTAGGAACAAAACATTTTGCGATAAATAGTTTCTTCCTCGACGTGGCGATTTTGAAATCAAACTTCTCGATGACTGCAATCTTGCGTAATTGCATAATTAATGATTCCTTGTCATCAAATATTTCGCCAACCTTAATGGCTTCATATGCGTCTCATCAAATATATCACAGAATAAAGGCGGCATCTGCTGTTTCTTCGCATACTGTCGGCAGTCTCTGCTGTTGTTCGGTGGTGGCATCATATGCTCGTCTTTAACATTACCAACATCATCAAAATCCACACCACCATCCTCTTTGACATCACAAGCTTCATCTTTACCCGCAGCTTCTGCTTTAATTCCATCGTTTCTTTTTCATGACACGCAAAGCCGGATAACCTCTTTTTCCGCCATTGTGATAAAGTTTGCAAGTTGCCTATCGTTATTCAAGAAGATAGGAGGTGTGTCGCTAGGCATTTTCTCCATGATATGTGTAGGCAACTTATAAGAAATCTCGACTGCATTCATCTGCGTTTCCAAGTAATCTTCACAAAAAATGCGGAGAAATTCCTCATACTTGATTTGGTCTTCAACCACAAACAACTTGCTTCCTTTGCTTGAATCAACGTCGAAATCCCAACCCATTTTTACCTTCCATTGTCCAAAAACAGTCAACAAATGCAACATTATCTGCAAAAAAGAGAATGTTCAAAAGATCTGCAACACACTATCTTAGAAGATTTTTCGCAGAGCTCTACACTTTGGCAGAGTCTTTTAGAAATAGCTCTGCCAAAGACGTACTAGAGCTCTAGACGCAGTTTAGAAGATGGTGGTTTAGATAACTAGTGTAATGTTTTGAAGTGCTACCTGTGTTCGTTCTTCCCGAAAATATGCTCGCCTTCAACCCCTAGAATATCTTTGACCAGCAGATATCGTTAGATGTAAACGAAGATCGTCTTTCCGAAGAATGTACGTACTTTCGTTCAAAATCGAAGTCTGTAAACAATCTTATACTCGGATTTCGCTTCCGTCTCTTTGAAAATATGAAATCTCCCTTTGAGGGTGAAATCGAAATAGTAGATCTAGGTTAAAGGTGGAGATGTTGAAAAGATTTATAGCAAACTCAAAAAAGTAAGAAGTAATGGCATTCTTGTTATTATTGTGAAAAGAGAGGAGTACTTCAAAATCCGACCGTGTATTCAATTTAGTTACGTTGCAAATGTCAAGTCATGCCCTGCGAACAGTATGCTACAGTCTGTCGAGCAATATCTGCCTTATGTCTACAAAAAAGCACACACAACATCTACCTTAAGTCTACAGAAAAAGCACACACAATATCTGCCTTAAGGTTACCACAACCGACACACTATATCTGCCTTAAGGCTACACAGTTAGCAGAGGTTAAGAAGAGTATGTCCAGCCTTAGCCTTAAGGCTACCCAATCGACACACTATATATGCCTTAAGACTACAGAATTAGCACAGTTTAACCAGAGTCTGTCCAGCTTTAGCCTTAAGGCTACACAATTCACACACTATATCTGCCTTAATGCTACATAATTAGCAGAGTTTAAGCAGAATTTGTCCAGCCTTAGCCTTAAGGCTACACAATTCACGCAGACTCTGCCAACCGTAAGGGTATTTTAGACATTTTCAAAAAAGTGTACTAGTTCTACAATTTTCCCTACGAAGGTACCCCGCTTGACATTAAAATTAGAAAACGCACCATATCAGCAACTGTCCCAATGATTATTGTATTTAGTTTGGGTTGTAAAATGAAGATGTAAAAAGTATGGGAAGAATACATTGGAAGAGTATATCTCAGCGTATTCTACCGAAGTCAACCCAATAAAATGATACATTACTGTTGTCTTTATTTTCTAGTTACAATATTATCCATTTAAAAGGAAAACAATAGATTGTATTATAAAAAAATGATACATTGTATTATAAAAAAATGATATATTGTACTTCTCTTTCTTTCCTAGTTACAATAGTATCGCTTTACCATAAAAGGAATATAATACATTTTATTATAAAAGAAAAGATGATTCACATTGTATTTGCCTTTATTTTTTTTTTTAATATTATCCATTTTAACAAAATAGGAAAATGATACATTGTATTATTGAAAAAATGATATATTGTATTTGTCCTTTTTAGTTATAGTATTATATACTTTCACACTCAATTTGTCTTCTACATTACTAAAAAAATGATATATTGTATTATTAAGATTTTTTTTTTTTTTTTAAAGATGATGATACAATGTATATGCCTATATTTTCTACAAAAGTATTATAAATTTTTATTATTTTCAAAACAATAATAAAAATAATAAACATTGTAGCCTATAAAAGATGATACATTGTATTTTCTCTAGTTACAATATTACATATATACTTGAGCAAAAAAAAGGGAAAATGATACATTGTATTTTTGTTTTCCTCTGACCTCCATACATTAAATGATACAATGTATTATTAAAAAAAATAAGATAATACAATGTATATGCCTATATTTTCTACAAAAATATTATACATTTTACACAATAATAAAAATAATAAACATTATATTCTGTAAAAGATGATACATTGTATTTTTCTCTTGTTGCTATATTATATATATACTTTAACAAAAAAGGAAAACGATACATTATATTATAAAAAGTGATATATTGTTTTTGTCTTTATTTTGCTAGTTAAAATTTTATCACTTTAATACAAAAATAGGATGATACATTGTATAATATGTAAATATATAAATGCATTGTATTTGTCTTTATATCCCAGTTACAATACTATACAGTGTAAATTTTCTACTTGTCTTTTTATTCTCAGCCATATATATACTTATTTTCTTCTACATTACTATACATTGTACATTTTCTACATTGTATTAGTTTTTATTCTATATTATAATTTATACGTTTTAACACGAAAGGAAAATGATACATTGTATTACTAAAAAATGATATATTGTATTTGTCTTTTTCCAATTATAAGATTATAAACTTTCACACAAAAGGAGAATGATACATTGTATTATTCAAAAAAAAAAAACAAAAGATGATACAATATGTATTTGTCTATATTTTCTATTTAAATATCCTACATTTTAACACAGAAATAAAAATAAATAACATTCTATTCTATAGAAACTTATACATTGTATTTGACTCTAATTACAATATTATATATAAACTTAACAAAAAAGGATAATGATACATTCTATTTTTTTGTCACAAAAATGATACATTAATTGTATTATAAAAAGTAACATATTGTTTTTGTCTTTATTTCCTAGTTAAAGTTTTATCTCTCTAACACAAAAGTATGATGTACATTGTATTTGTCCTTATTTCCTAGTTACTATACATTGTACTTTTTCTACTTGTCTTTTTATTCTCAGCCATATATATATATATAATTATTTGCTTCTACATTTCTTCTGCACTTCTCACTCGTCCTCTCTGCTCTATCTTGTAATAACAAGGAGTTTTTAAGTTTTGCTTGATTCTCTTCGACTTTTTGTACCAAATGGCTACTGTTTCTTCTTTTACTCAGAGACTCGGAGATGTCCTCGAAGACTTTCCCTCCACTAATGCCAAACGCAATGCTTCCCTGGTAAAGAAATATTACCAAGGCCAATAAGGCGAATGTTTTCTTTTTGAGTTCTTTAGTAAACAATTTTAAACTTTTGAATTTTTAGATATTATTTAAAAATTAAAATGAAATCTTTTGGGCATTAATTTCTTTAAAAAAATATAATTGGTAATCAGTTTTTTTATTATTGGATCTTGACTGTCACACTTCTAGCCTCATACTATTACTATGAGTCGGAGTTCTTTTATTTTCGGATCTTGAGTTTGGCCTTGTTTTATTGCCAATTGACAAATTCGCCTATGATATAGCTCATCGGAAGAACTCCTCTTGTGTTTCTCAATAAAGTGACTGAAGGATGTGAAGCTTCTATTGCAGCAAAGCAAGAACATTTCCAGCCAACATGTAGCATCAAAGACAGGTTATTGCAAAATCTTATCTTCATGTCAAAGAAAATACATTGTCAAATCATAATTTGAACGTTTTGATTTTCAACAATTTTGTTGTCTCTAGACCAGCTTTAGCCATGGTGTTAGATGCAGAGAAGAAAAACTTAATCACCCCTGGAAAAGTAATTATCTTTTTCCTATATTTAATCTCAAATCAACTATGAATCAGAATTTTTTACTCATTGAATTGATGCTAACTTTCAGACAACATTGATAGAACCGACTTCCGGAAACATGGGAATAAGTATGTGATACACAGAGTTTTAACCCTAAAATATCACTGCAAGTGCACAGCAAACGAAGTAGTATTTAGGGATCGAATCCACGAGAACCAAGTGAAACGCTACGAATCTATATGAGTGAAATTAAGCTAAGATGACAATATGGTTGTTTGTTGAAAAGAGATTAAGTGATCAATTTAATCTAAGCAATGAGAACAACAATAGGTGAAGATAAGATGATAAAACCCTATTTATGTCTGATTCAATGATTCATAAATTCTCTTGAAACCCTAAACCTAACTATGAAACTACTCAGACATGGATGCAAAGAAACAAAAAGATGAAATAATTAAAGACATGATGAAATCAATAAAATAAATAAGAGGGTTTAGAAATCTTCTCCAAATTGTCAATAGGGTTCAGAGATCTTCTCCCAAAGCTTGTAAAGAGAATAAACTAAAAACTTGTGTAGAAAATAAAAGTGTCTAGAGAAAAAGTGTAGCCTCCAAAAGTGGCTTAAAATAAATATATATAGGTCTAGGGTCGGATTTGGTGGAGTTTGGATGATTCTGGGGCTAAAAAGGAAAGTCAGAATTTGCCTTTTTTTGTCTGGGAAGCAGATGGATCGATCCAGAATTGGATGGATCGATCTGGCTCGATCTGTCTGGATGGATCGATCCAGGTTTGGATGGATCAATCTGGACTGGTCTGAAAAATTCCTGCGCGCCAGATTTGTCTGGATGGATCGATCCAGATTTGGATGGATCAATCCAGATTTGGATGGATCGATCTTTCTCCTTCTGGTCTCATCTCCTGCACATGCTTCTTCTACTCGCCAGATTGACATATCTTCGTTAAAAATGGTATAACTTTCTAACCGTTGATCGGAATGACTTCAAACCACCTCCAAATGAAAGCTAACTCAAGTGGCTATCTTGTCTCCAAATTTCATCACAATCCAATCAAGGAAAACCTTTCAAATAACACCAGGTTTTCAAAGCTTCATCATGATCCCACATCTTCATAAGTCCAATTGCACCCGAAATTCCGTGTTTCCTCCAAAATGACTTAAAACCTGTAAAGACTAGATAAAAGAAATAAAAGACTCTAAAAACACACTTTGACTCGATAAAACAATGGATATCATGGTTGAAAACCGGTGAAAACCATGATATATCAACTCCCCCAGACTTAGCCTTTGCTTGCCCTCAAGCAAAACAAAGAACTTAGTTTGTGAAAGAAGTTTGAAAACGCGGAAACTCACCTTCTCTTCAGAGCGTTGTAATGACCATTCATCTCATAATCCACACACTGCAAAACCAATCTCAATCGAACCACCATGTACTTCTCCGCGGACATTCGCAGCCTCTCAGATTCAACCCACAATTTTGCAACATTGTCTATAAGCCTTTCATTGCTGGGTCTCATCAGTGATCTCAATGCCAAGAATCTTATAGACTCATTCCCGTCCAATGCCATGACAACCATCCATACGATCCTTGGTACTCTTTTCTCTCCCCTAGACTTATTCTTTGTTTTCATCCTTTCTTTTCTTTCTTTTTTTTTGTTTTTTGTTTTTTTTTGTTTTCAAAGGCGTAGGCGAATAATGGTATCACGGGAAATTTTCCTAACCTCGCTTCCAGCCCTTGTGTGATCATTCCTCTCAAAGTAAAATAATGGGATCACAGGAAATTTTCCTAACCCTTTACCCAAGAGAAAATCCTTTCATCTTTTCTGCTTTCTTCTATTATTTTTTTATTTTTAGAATAAGGGAGAGGAGTACCATTATATTTCACACAGGATGCATTTGTCAGACAACGATGATCCCATTATTTTACTTTGAGAGGAATGACCACACAAAGGTTGGAAGCGAGGTTAGAAAAATTTCCCGTGATACCATTATTCGCCTACACCTTTGAAAAAAAAAAAAAAAAAAGAAAAGAAAAGATGAGTTCAAAGAATAAGTCTGGGGGAGAGAAAGAGTACCAAAGATTGTATGGATAGTTGTCATGGCAAAGGACGGGAATGAGTCTATAAGGTTCTTGACATTGAGATCACTGATGAGACCCAGCAATGAAAGGCTTATGGACAATGTTGCGAAATTGTGGGTTGAATCTAGGAGGCTGCGAATGTCCGCGGAGAAGTACATGGTGGTTCGATTGAGATTGGTTTTGCAGTGTGTGGATTATGAGATGAATGGTCATTACAACGCTCTAAAGAGAAGGTGAGTTTCCGCATTTTCAAACTTCTTTCACAAACTAAGTTCTTTGTTTTGCTTGAGGGCAAGCAAAGGCTAAGTCTGGGAGAGTTGATATATCATGGTTTTCACCGGTTTTCAACCATGATATCCATTGTTTTATCGAGTCAAAGAGTGTTTTTAGAGTCTTTTATTTCTTTTATCTAGTCTTTACAGGTTTTAAGTCATTTTGGAGGAAACACGGAATTTCGGGTGCAATTGGACTTATGAAGATGTGGGATCATGATGAAGCTTTGAAAACCTGGTGTTATTTGAAAGGCTTCCCTTGATTGGATTGTGATGAAATTTGGAGACAAGATAGCCACTTGAGTTAGCTTTCATTTGGAGGTGGTTTGAAGTCATTCCGATCAACGGTTAGAAAGTTATGCCATTTTTAACAAAGATGTGTCAATCTGGCGAGTAGAAGAAGCATGTGCAGGAGATGAGACTAGAAGGAGAAAGATCGATCCATCCAAATCTGGATTGGTCCATCCAGACAAATCTTGCGCGCAGGAATTTTCTAGACCAGTCCAGATTGATCCATCCAAATCTGGATCGATCCATCCAGACAAATCTGGCGCGCAGGAATTTTCCAGACCAGTCCAGATTGATCCATCCAAACCTAGATCGATCCATCCAGACAGATCTGGCGCACAAGAATTTTCCAGATCTAGCCAGATTGATCCATCCAATTCTGGATTGATCCATCTGCTTCCCAGACGAAAAAAGGCAAATTCTGACTTTCCTTTTTAGCCCAGAATCATCCAAACTCCACCAAATCCGACCCTAGACCTATATATACTTATTTTAAGCCACTTTTGGAGGCTACACTTTTTTCGCTAGACACTTTTATTTTCTACACAAGTTTTTAGTTTATTCTCTTTTCAAGCTTTGGGAGAAGATCTCTGAACCCTATTGACAATTTGGAGAAGATTTCTAAACCCTCTTATTTATTTTATTGATTTCATCATGTCTTTAATTATTTCATCTTTTTGTTTCTCTGTATCCATGTCTGAGTAGTTTCATAGTTAGGTTTAGGGTTTCAAGGAAATTTATGAATCATTGAATCAGACATAGATAGGGTTTTATCATCTTGTCTTCACCTATCGTTGTTCTCATTGCTTAGATTAAATTGATCACTTAATCTCTGATTTTAGGTTTAATCTATTCATCAAAAGTGTTATAGATTGCTTGATAGAACATAGGTGAGCAAATTGTCCTTAGCCAACGAAAGCTGATGTTAAGGCAATTTGTGAACATATCAAACCTGCTCGTTAATGCTTGTTTAGAATTCTAAGATCAAACGACAATTTAGATTCTTAGGTTACTAGATAAAGTAATTGATACCACGACAGTGGATTGGTTAAACATTCATGTTTGAGTTTAAGACTGCGCTTATTATTCCCTGAATAATTGTCTGGTTCATGATCTCTGAATTCCTGCGAATTGCCCTAGACTTAACGCTTGCTTTTAATTGATTTTACATCGTTTTTACATTGCTATTTTATTTCACTTTTCAACAAACAATCATATTGCCATCTTAGCTTAATTTCACTCATATAGATTCTTAGCGTTTCACTTGGTTCTCGTGGATTCGATCCCTAAATACTACTTCGTTTGCTGTGCACTTGCAGTGATATTTTAGGGTTCAATGAGAACAACGATAGGTGAAGATAAGATGATAAAGCCCTATCTATATCTGATTTAATGATTCATAAATTCTCTTGAAAACCCTAAACCTAACTATGAAACTACTCAGACATGGATGCAGAGAAACAAAAAGATGAAATAATTAAAGACATGAAGAAATCAATAAAATAAATTAGAGGGTTTAGAAATCTTCTCCAAATTGTCAATAGGGTTCAGAGATCTTCTCCCAAAGCTTGTAAAGAGAATAAACTAAAAACTTGTGTAGAAAATAAAAGTGTCTAGAGAAAAAGTGTAGCCTCCAAAAGTGGCTTAAAATAAGTATATATAGGTCTAGGGTCGGATTTGGTGGAGTTTGGATGATTCTGGGGCTAAAAAGGAAAGTCAGAATTTGCCTTTTTTCGTCTGGGAAGCAGATGGATCGATCCAGAATTGGATGGATCGATCTGGCTCGATCTGGAAAATTCCTGTGCGCCAGATCTGTCTGGATGGATCGATCCAGGTTTGGATGGATCAATCTGGACTGGTCTGGAAAATTCCTGCGCGCCAGATTTGTCTGGATGGATCGATCCAGATTTGGATGGATCAATCTGGCTTGGTCTGGAAAATTCCTGCAAACCAGATTTGTCTGGATGGATCAATCCAGATTTGGATGGATCGATCTTTCTCCTTCTGGTCTCATCTCTGAAAGCTTTTAAGAAACGCTTAAAGAAGATAACAATCACATTAATGTTACAAATACAATACGTAGTATTTAAAGAACAACAAAACAAAGCAGACCTAAAAGGATGGGTATAGATTATTATTTAAAGAAAGACAAAGCAGACCTAAAAGGATGGGTCTACTAGGCACACCAAATGAGAGCATTAAATCTATTATTAAGTGGAATTTGGTGAGATGTATTCGTCAGAGAGAGTGTGCTTTGATGAGTTGTATTCCTTTGTGCTGGAGTGTTTTGATGAGCGCAATGTGTTTGACTGCTTGACCCAACTTGTGTTTTGATGACTTGTGTGTTCTTCTTTACATACCCCCTCAAACTTGGTGTGGGAGGATCAACAACACCAAGTTTGAACCGAAGATCAAAGTAAGATTGTTAAGGTAAAGACTTGGTGAAGATGTCGACAATCTGTAAAGCTGATGGAATGTGCTTCACTTCCAGTGTACCAAGTGCCACAAGCTCTCGAACATAGTGGTAATCAGTTTGAAAATGCTTGGACCTTGAGTGTAGGGCAGGATTAGCAGAGAGATGAATTGCAGAGAGATTATCACAATACAGCTCAGCTGGAGTAGGCTGAGATAGACCAAGATCACGCAAAAGCTTATGTACCCACGTTATCTCAGAGGAAGCCAGGGAGAGTGTTCTATACTCAGCTTCGGTGGAGGATTTCGACACGGTTTCATGGCACTTTGAAGACCAAGAGATGACATTTGTGCCCAAGAAAGTGCAGAAACCACCCGTGGATCTTCGAGTATCCAAGCATCCTGCCCAATCACTATCACTATAAACTCGTAGAGTAGAATCAGTGTCATTGTTGAGATTGACTCCCATCTGCATAGTACCCTTTAGATAGCGTAAAGTCCTTTTGAGAAGGGTAAAGTCTGAGACAGTCGGAGCATGCATCTTCCGGCAAATGAAATTCACTGCAAACTGAATATCAAGCCTTGTCAACGTGAGGTATTGCAACTTCCCAGCCAAACTGCGAAAATAGGTTGGATCCGAGAATAATTCAGGTTGAGTATATGAGGCATTGAGCTGTAGAGGTAGAGGAGTGGCAATATGTGTGCACTGAGCCATGCCTGCAGTAATAAGGAGATCTGAGATGTATTTTTCTTGACTTAGAAAGAGACCTCCTTCATGAAAGTGAGCCTGGATGCCAAGGAAGTAGTGAAGACGTCCCATGTCCTTCATTCTGAAATGTTGGTTGAGTGAATCAAGAAGCTTTTGAACCAACGTAGGATTGTTGCCAGTTAAAGCCATGTCATCCACATAAAGAATAAGATACATCACATCATGACCATGATTGTAAACAAAGAGAGATGGATCAGACAAACTGCAGATGAAGCCAAACTCTAGAAGATAAGAGCTAAACTTGTCAAACCATGCACGAGGAGCCTGTTTTAATCCGTAGATGGCTTTCTTTAATTTGCAAATGTAGTCAGGTCTGTCTGGATCTTCAAAACCAGGTGGTTGAACCATGTAAACAGTTTCCTTTAAGTCTCCATGTAAAAAGGCATGTTTAACGTCAAGTTGTTTGATTTCCCATTCTTTTACGGTAGCAACATGTAGCACAGCTCGGACTGTTGAAGTCCTAACAACCGGACTGTAAGTCTCCACATAATCTATTCCTTCTTCTTGTTCATATCCTTTTGCTACCACACGAGCTCTGAGATTATCCAAAGACCCATCAGCATTCAGTTTAGTACGAAAAACCCACTTACATCCCAAAGGTTGAATATCATCAACTGGAGGCACTAGATCCCACGTTTCAGTAATCGTAAGAGTATTATATTCTTCACCCATTGCATTAGTCCAACCCTCATCCTTTAGAGCAGCCTTGACTGTTTTAGGTTCTGAATAATTATCCTTAACAGTTAGCAAAGCATAGCGAGTCTTAGGCTTGATGATACCTGATTTAGCTCTGGTTGTCATAGGATGAGTAGAGGCAGGAGGTTGCATAGACTCAGAGATTGAATCAGGTGAAGGGGAATCCTCTGAATTAGATGAAGATGTTGCAGACTCAGCTGAAGTAGCAAAAACAGGTATTGAGTTAGAGAATGTTGCAGAAGCTTCTGGAGAGGCCAGTTCAATTTGAGATAGAGGATCAGAAACAACATCGACGGATGGAAAAACATTTGTGACTTCATGGTGTGACACAACATCAGAGCCTACAATAGAGGATAACTCAATTGGAGGCTCTGGTCTTGGTGGAGACAAAGATTCATCATGAGTAGATTCAATTGGTGAAGGAGAATCCTTGATGAAATTGGATTGCCAAGCTGATAAGAGAGAAGAATCAGTAGCAGTGTGGTAAACTTGATATTGATCTGCATAAGGGAAGTGGCGCTCATCAAACAACACATGACGACAAATATAGACTTTGCCTGTAGGAGGATAAAGGCAGCGGTACCCTTTATATTTATCATTGTATCCCAAGAAGACACAACATAGTGACTTAGGATCAAACTTGTTCTTTGCATAAGGCCTGAGATAAGGGTAGCAAGCACAACCGAAGACCCGTAGAGCAGTATAACATGGAGTTTTACCCATTAAATTCTCATAAGGACTCTTTTTATCTGCCAAAATAGAAGATGGTAAGAGATTACTTAGGAAGTTGGCTGTAAAGAAGGCCTCAACCCACAATTGTGAAGGAATTTTTCCCTGGAACATCATAGATAGGCCTAGCTCAATTATATGCCTATGTTTACGCTCAGCAAGACCATTTTGTTGAGGTGTATGAGGGCACGAGATGAGTTGCTTAATGCCACAGCCTGTTAAATATGAAACAAACTGAGTACTAGTGAATTCACCACCCCCATCACACTGAAACTGACCAATCTTCTGTTGAAATGGTTTTCCACAAGTTGTTTAAACGTCAAAAACACAGAGTAGAAATCAGATTTCAACTTAAGTGGATAAAGCCAAGTAAACCTTGAGAAGTTATCGATAAAAATAACATAATACCGAAATCCCTGAGCAGAAATAACAGGTGCAGGCCCCCACAAATTACTATGAATACGTTCAAGAGGTCTTGTAGAGACAAAATCAGAACTAGAAAAGGGAAGTTTGCAAGTTTTTCCCAACTGACAAGCATCACACAAGCGCGAGCTTGTTTTATTTATAACTATAGCTTTGGTCTTTGATAGCAGCTGAAGAATCTCTTAATGAGGATGGCCAAGACGCATGTGCCACACTTCATCACTAGTAGATTGTTGTCTTGAAGAGTAAAAGACCTGAAATTGTGGATTCTCCAGAACATATAGGTCTTTATGTCTGCTTCCTTGTGTCAGTAGTTGGTTTGTCAGCTTGTCCTTCACAATAACACTATTAGCGTCGAATTCAAAGGAACAAGGGAAATCAGCCGTAAGTTTAGACACAGATAGAAGTGATTTCGCTATAGCAGGACAAACTAAAACATCCTCAAGAGGTAAAGTACCTTGAAGGGATGGTAAAGCAGTAGAGCCAATGTGAGTGATAGGCAAGAAATCTCCGTTTCCAACCATCACAGAATCATTGCCAGTATAAGGCTGAGAGGAGTGAAGTTGGGTAGGAGAATTAGTGATGTGCGCAGTAGCGCCCGTATCTGGATACCATTCTTGACCTGAAGTAGGAGAATGATCAATGATACGTAGTGCAGCCATTGCATTTGGGAATTCATCAGATTGATAGGCGTGATCAAATCGTTTATAACACTTGAATGCAGAGTGACCATATTTCCCACAAATCTGACAAGTAGGTCGAGGTTGAGACTGACTGTTGTTACCATAAAAAAATCCAGAACCGATTTGCTGATGAAAACCTCTACCACGAGTGGAATAAGATCCTCTGCCACGATGGCTATCAGTCCTGCCATAACTTTGACCACGACCACGATTTGAGTAACCACGACCGGTGTTGAAAGCCAGATGAGGAGAAACTTCAGAGTTCTCAGCATAGGTGCGTAGTTTATCATCAAATCCAGTTAAACGAAACGCCACATCGTCATAGCAAGGACTAGGATAAGTATCCATGGATCCTTCAATCATAGTAACAATAGACTCATATTCCTTGCCTAAACCATTCAGAACTCCATAGATTTTCTCTTGATCAGTGACAGAATGACCAATAGAATCAAGCTGATCACAAATAGTTTTTACCTCTTTCAAGTAGTCTACCATAGATTTGCCATGTTTCGACACCGTTTGTAAGCGTCTTTGAAGATCAAACTTGCGAGAGACAGATACGCGATTGAAGTATTTGGCAAGGCACGTCCAGACCTCTTGAGAAGATTGAAGACCATAAACAACTCGAAGAGCATCTTCAGATAGAGAACCAAAAAGCCAGGCCTTCACTAGTTGATCTTGTTGAACCCACTTGACGAAATCTGGGTTTGCCGTTTCAGAAACCTCATCTCCAGTCTTGACAAATACAGTAGGAGAAGGTTTTGGAGCAGCCCAGTCACATACCCAAGTAGCATTTGACTTGAGAGAAAGGATTCAAACTGCGTCTTCCATAGAAGATAGTTTGATGCATTGAGTTTCAGAGTAACACACTGTGAAATGTTTAGAGCAGAAGCGGAAACAGATGAAAGAGAGCCTTCCATGGCTCTGATACCATGAAAGCTTTTAAGAAACGCTTAAAGAAGATAACAATCACATTAATGTTACAAATACAATACGTAGTATTTAAAGAACAACAAAACAAAGCAGACCTAAAAGGATGGGTATAGATTATTATTTAAAGAAAGACAAAGCAGACCTAAAAGGATGGGTCTACTAGGCACACCAAATGAGAGCATTAAATCTATTATTAAGTGGAATTTGGTGAGATGTATTCGTCAGAGAGAGTGTGCTTTGATGAGTTGTATTCCTTTGTGCTGGAGTGTTTTGATGAGCGCAATGTGTTTGACTGCTTGACCCAACTTGTGTTTTGATGACTTGTGTGTTCTTCTTTACAATCTCCTGCACATGCTTCTTCTACTCGCCAGATTGACATATCTTCGTTAAAAATGGCATAACTTTCTAACCGTTGATCGGAATGACTTCAAACCACCTCCAAATGAAAGCTAACTCAAGTGGCTATCTTGTCTCCAAATTTCATTACAATACAATCAAGGGAAACCTTTCAAATAACACCAGGTTTCAAAGCTTCATCATGATCTCACATCTTCATAAGTCCAATTGCACCCGAAATTCCGTGTTTCCTCCAAAATAACTTAAAACCTGTAAAGACTAGATAAAAGAAATAAAAGACTCTAAAAACACACTTTGATTCGATAAAACAATGGATATCATGGTTGAAAACCGGTGAAAACCATGATATATCAGTATGGCTTTCATAGCGGCTATGAAAGGGTACAAAATTATAATAACAATGCCTTCTTACACCAGCTTAGAGAGTAGAGTTACGATGAGATCCTTTGGTGCAGAGCTTGTCCTTACTGATCCATCCAAAGGAATGGGTGGGGCTATTAAAAAAGCTTACGATCTCCTTGAGAATACTCCTAATGCTTTTATATTGAACCAATTTGCTAATCCAGCAAACACTCAGGTGCTTTAGAGTTTAAGAATTCAATCCCTTTTTCATTTTGCATATCACATTTGTTTACATATGATATTAAATATTAATGCAGATTCATTATGATACAACTGGTCTTGAGATTTGGGAAGATACAGTTGGGAATGTTGATATATTTGTGATGGGAATTGGCAGTGGAGGCACAGTTTCCGGTGTTGGGCAGTACCTTAAATCGAAAAATCCTAATGTCAAGGTGATTGATTAAAGATCTGAAGATATCTTATGAATATAAAAATGGATTGTTTTAGTTCATTAATGCATTGCAAATGGTAGATATATGGAGTTGAGCCTGCTGAAAGCAACATACTTAACGGTGGCAAACCTGGTAAAATTTTTGAATCTCTAACACTTTATTAATCTAAATTAATGGAAGATCCGAGTTTTTAGGGTTGCTGATGTTAAAGTTTTGAACTTTGAAATAGGTCCACATGGTATCACGGGAACTGGAGTTGGATTTAAACCAGATATTTTGGATATGGATGTTATGGAGAAAGTTCTTGAGGTAAGGCTTAGAGCTTCCATTTTTGTATTATATTAACTTTTAATAGCTTATGTTTTGAGAATACGTACGAGAGAGGAACAGGTTAGTAGTGAGGATGCTGTAAAGATGGCTAGAGAATTGGCATTGAAAGAAGGTCTCATGGTGAGTGTTATGGGAGATTAATGAGAGAACCTGCATTTGGTTTGCTTGTTTGCTTTTCTTATTCTAAAATTGGAAACCTTACTTACAGGTTGGGATATCGTCAGGGGCAAACACCGTGGCAGCAGTGAGACTGGCGCAAATGACAGAGAATAAAGGCAAACTTATTGTGGTAAGAACGAGAAAATGTTCTTGAGTTTTGTTTCGATCTATGTGTTATGGTCTGATCGAAAGGTGGAAATTTGGTTTGTTTGTTTTAATAGACAATACATGCGAGCTTTGGAGAAAGATATTTGTCTTCTATACTATTTGATGAGCTGAGAAAAGAAGCGGAAGAGATGAAGCCAGTTTCAGTGGACTAATTTGGTTTTGGTTGGTTTGGTTCGAATAAGAATGACTTTAAAATTAAATCTCTTCTTGGAAGCAAAAGATTGTGACCAATTCCACCCAGAAAAGTATCATAAGTAATATGTTTGTTTTATATTGATGTTACAAATTGGAAGAATAATTATGCTATTGTGGGATATTGGAAACACAATGAAATAAAAGCGTAAATCAGTTTTTCAGTGACAAAAAAATATAGTTTGGTTCAAATAAGGGATTTTGTGTTGGTAAAATCTGGTCAACTAAGATGTTGCTACTAATATAGACTCATCATCTCTATATTATTATTTGAGAAATACATTTCAGAAAATGAACTGCAAAGTGTAAGATATTACCCTTAATGAACGTTTTTCACTGAACAAAAAAAATGCTCATTAAGGGTAAAAGTGTCATAAATTTACAAGATCTATCTTAAAACTCGGATCTTTGAAACCCATTTTTTTGACCCGAGCGTATATGCCCATATTTAAAAATGGTAAACATGCAGATCCTTTTAGAACTGAGTCCATTTAATTATTCGGGTGAAATTTTAACTCGGATATATCCTGCGGATCATCGTATCTCTATATATTTTTAAAATTGAGAATTTGCAACCAACCATATTCGCAAAATCTGACCGTCATTAATGAAATTACAAAAAATACATTATTTTCCGGTAATTATATATTTAATAAATCAGCATTTACATCCTACTAACTCGAATACCCGTAGGAGATTCTACATAATTCCATATTTGAAAAGTGTCAATATCGGGTTTTATGTATATTGATCAAATCTAATACAAAATAAACTATACCGCCAACATATTGCGGGATCGTGATCAACATAAAGATTATACCTATCCATGTAACTAGCGTTGAGTTTCATTATAAATACGTCCTATGAATATAACCAATCAAACCACGCATAATCTCGGGTTTTATTATTTACATTTATCAACTAAATACATTCTATTTTTTTACTAGGTATGATGACTACAAAAATACATGCCTATTTGCGACTATTCTTTTGGTTACAAATGCCTAGCAAATGATAAATTGTGAGGTTTTTGTGAGGAACTTTGTAACCTCGCAAGTAGCCAGCCGCAAATGTAAAATCTCCGCAACAGCGTCGCAAATTTGCGAGGCGAAAAAAATTCGACGCAAAAGCCTCGCAAAATATTTGCGACCAATTTGCGAGGAAGTAGTTTTGCGAGGTATTTGCGTGGATCTGATTTGCGACGAATTTGCGAGGACATAATTTTGCGAGGCCTTTGTATGGATCTGATTTGCGATTAATTTGCGAAGACGTAGTTTTGCGAGGCGTTTGCGTGGATCTTATTTGCGGCTTTGTTGCGACTAAAGTTTTGCGAGGCATTTGCGTCTAATTTGCTAGACATTTACGTGGTTATTGAAGTTGCAAATGCCTCGCAAAAGTATTTAATTAATTTATTAAAAATCAAATTTTTTTAATTTTTCGTAAATAAATAAAAAAATAGAAAAATAAAGTATTTAATTTATTTATTAAAAATTGATTTTTTCCGTAAATAAAAAAAATAAGAAAAATAACATTTATTTTTAATTAATATTATACATCAACCGAGTATTTTTACAACGAAAATAAAATAAAATAAAAACTAGCTATTCGATATCTTCATAATCCGATGTACCATCGCGGGATGTTCCTGGAGCTGCAGTTGCGGCTTCCTTCTTCTTCTTCATCATCACACGAATCGCGGGATTCGTATCCCAAGCAACTCAAACATCAAATTGAAGGCGTTCTGCTCCTCCTCATCGATCTTTGGTCCTCTTTGAGCGATCTGATCTCATGTTCCGCATTCGCTAGCTTTTCATCTTTAAGCGGATCTGAAGCGTACGTTGATACCAGCAATACGGAACTCCCTTGGTATCCGTCGAAATTGATCCCATGAAAGCAAGCTTCCCCTTTCTGTTACGGGGAGAAGGCTGTAAATTAAAATTGAATAAAGAAAAAATTAGTAATTTAACAATGTATATATAATAAATTAGTATTTAAATTTTGTTTGAGAATTGTGTTACCTGAGAAGCGATGCGGTTTACGTCTACTGGGGTAACTTGAGTGGTTTGACCATCAGGAGAGGGCAGCGATGTGATTTCTTCCACTGGAGCAATCACATTGTCGTGAAACTGCTCCACCCGTCGATCAACCCACGTCTCGTCCTTGCGTCGGTGGGTCTTCTCAGAGCTCAGACATAGTAGCCGGAGCACCTTTCTCTTGTGCCTGGAAAATGGTAAAATTATGTTAATTCATACAATGTTGTGACTTAAAATTATTTTAAAATTATAACTATATAAATTTAAATCAACTTACAATATGGCGCGCTTGTTCCGGAAAAAACAACTGGCCCGATACGTGCTTCGAGATCTCCTCCCCGTCGACTTTGGTGTAATGGGCGGCCCGGCATTTGTTGCTCTTATCTTTGGAAGTCTCCAACTGCCAATAGTTGATGAGACCCTCCCAAACTGCCGGGTTGAACCACTCCGGCATGACATGCTCGGGGTCATTCTTCCTTTTTTTTTTCCATCGGCCAACCTGATTGACAAGGCAATGCATCGCCTTGTCGTCGAAACATTCCCGGACCAGTGTCGTGATCTCGGGATCCCAGCTGTATTTTTGCTACAAACAAAAAATTAATTAGTATAAATTAAAATTATGTATGAATTATAAATTAAATTAGTAATTGAAAATAACATTAAAAATAAAATTACCGCAAAAGTGTGAAACCATCTATCCCTCGTCTCTTGAGGAACCTTGCCTCAATTTGGGTGTGGGGCTTTGAAATCCCGCTCGATCAACTTCCTAACAGCCTTTCCAACTTCATTTTTCGAGAACCTGAAAAAAAAAAAAATAATAATTTATAAACAATATTAAAAAATTAATTGTTTATTAATTAATTAATTGAAAAAAAAATATTTACCATGTAGTGTTAGGCGAAAGATGCGGATCCAATCTCGGTAGCACACCTCGTGCAGGACTAACGAGAAGCTGCTCCAGCGTCATATGCTGAAAGTCTGGAGCCCCAGACGGCTAGCTCATCTGGTGGTGGAGCATGCTGAAATTGCTGTGTCTCCAGAACAAATTATGGGATATGAGAAGTGGATGTACTAGGACGACCTCCATGTCATGAGTGAGATCCGCCACGTCACGGTATAGGTGTACCGGAGGTGGATAGAAAACTAGTATACTCATTATCACCCATTTGCAATATAATTTTTTTTTAAAAAATTTCTATAGACAATAAAAACGATTAATAATACATTTAAATGTAAAAAATAATATGTTTAACTTAAATCTAAAATTCCATACGTAAACTAATACTATCCACCTAAATATCTAAAATGTACACGAATTTATTCCATACCTATTTCTATCCTAACCATTCTAAAACAAATATATTAAATATTAAAAATTTAAATTAAAAAATACTTTGTTTTGTAGAGAGAGAAAGGTGTAGAGAGAAGGTGGAGAGGATGGTTGTGAGGAGAAAGCAACAAATTTTGCTGGTTATATAGAATTTTACCGAGTCGCAAATCCGTCGTAAAAGTTCACCGATTTTTCACCCAATAGTAATTTTTGGCCAGATTTGCGAGTCATTTGCGACGCCACGTGGCAAATGCCTCGCAAATCTGGTCAAAAATTTACCACGTGTCAAACATGCAAAGTTAATTTTTTGTTTTACCGCCAAGATTTGCGAGGCATTTGCGACGCCACGTGGCAAATGCCTCGCAAATCAGGTCAAATTTTCAACACGGGGCAAAATAAAAAAACGTAATTATTTGTATAACCGCCAAGTTTTGCGAGGCATTTGCCACGTGGCGTCGCAAATGCCTCGCAATTCTTGCCAAAATTTGCGAGGCATTTGCGGCTCAAACAATCAAACAGCATACAACTAGGGTTTAGAGTTTAGGGTTTAGGGTAAACTCATATGTCATACATATAAACATGCTATAAAGTTCTTCTCGACATGCATGACATCCAAATTATGCCTCAAGAGATGATCCTTGCAGTACGACAGTTCCCAGAATGTACTCTTCTTATGCCAGTTATGATACTGCCCATATCCACCAGGCATATTAGCGAGGACACTGTGCCAGTTACCCTCCACTTTTGCAGTTTCTTCAGCACCACAATAATCTATTTGCGCTTCCAACTGTTCCCCTGAAATATAAACCGGGGGGAGAACTTTGTCGGTTTTGTTGTTCTTGAACACCTTCTTGTTTTTTCTATACGGATGACCCAATGGCAGAAACCGACGATGACAATCGAACCAGCAAGTTTTGCGTCCATTCGTCAATTGAAACGCATCAGTCTGATTCAGACAGTAAGGACATGATAATTTCCCATGAGTTGTCCATCCAGATAACATCCCATAGGCGGGAAAGTCGCTTATGGTCCACATAAGGACAGCATTCATGGTGAAGTTCTGGCGGTTTGATGAATCAAATGTTCGTACACCGACATGCCATAACTCCTGTAATTCGTGGATCACATAAGGAAGGTAAATTGTGGTTTTTTGTTTGTTTGTTTAACCCTTTTTAGAAAGGGGAGGAATAGGAGAACAAGAAAACTCATTGGGATTTTTATTTGGATTGAGATAATATGAAATGATTTTAGGATGTGATTTGAGAACATGTAAATGTAATGCTACGCTTTTATACAAGAATGGGGTAATATTGTAATGATAAATGAAATATTAGTGAAGTTGAAGAAAGTGATGTAGAAGGGAGAAGAGAATTAATATGAAGTAGGGGATAAGTTGGTTTAGTGGTTAATGAGCGAGGAAGAGATAGAAGTAGGTTGAAAGTAGGTGGTAATTAAGTTGGTTTAATGGTTAAAGAGTGAGGCAAGATAGAATAAGTGTGGGTTAGTTAGAAGAAGTATGCACTATATTTGATGCATTTTAACGGAAAGTTTGCATTACAATTCAACCATATGACTTTCGTTCAAGATCATAATAAAGGAAAGTTTTTTTTTTTTTTTTTTTTTTGAAACGTAATAATAAAATAAAGTTTACATTACAATTCAACCATAAGACTTTCGTTCAAGATCACAATTTGATTCCAATTACGAGAAAGCAAATAGAATGTTAAATAAAGAAAATGCAGCAGGATTATGCACTAACCTTCGTCGTCTTTAAAGTCATTTTCAGTATCAAAGATCCATTTTTTTTTGTCTAATAACGTTAGATGAAAAATTCAGAATGAGAGATCTTGGATTAAGGATTTTGTAGGATTACTTGGTAAAAAGAAAAAGATTTTGTAGATTTCAAATTAGAGATTTTAATTTGTGGGATTTTTTAGAAAGGAAAACATGTTAGATTTTTGGGTTGACTTGGTCACACCACCTTCAGTAATTCATTTCTAACTATTTTTCTCCAAACTTTCAAAATGCCAAAATCCCGTTCAACTCTTGTAAAATTATTTTTTCTTTTTGGAAAAGAAGCGAAGAAGCTTTTTGAAAACCCTAATCGATCTCTCCAACGATGTCTTTGGCCATAAAATTCTTTACTGGTGTAGCGTCAATCGATCTCTCCAACGATGTCTTTGGCCATAAAATTCTTCACTGGTGTAGCGTCATCTATATTTTTTTATTGTTGGGTTTTTACGTATGTCTTAGTTTTATTTATTATGGGGATTTTATGTTTACATTTAATTGAACTTTGTTAGGAGATTACTTTCTCTCTAAGTTTGGTACTGGGTTTTCGTTTAGAAACCTATAAGCACTTTTATGTTTGTATTTTTAAGTTTTTTGGAGAGGGGGGAGGGGGGGTTTGATTAATAAAAAGAGAATAACTTCTCAACCTAAAATCTTCGATCTCTATGTTTCTTGAGAAGAAGCAGCAAGCCAAGCAGTGGTGGACTTAAATTGACCCCGGTTAAATATATAAATTTAATTTGCAAGCTTAGTTCGAAAAGTAATGGGACCTTAGATGGTCAAATTGTCGAGTAGGTAGGTAGGACACTTGTCAGCAGTGTGCTCCAAACTAAGGGTTTGGCATTCCAGACCTAGTATATTAGCTGCAGCACACCGTCCTTCACCTTCAAGTAGTTGACTTACTTCTCTGTGTTCTATCGTAGCTATCTCGCACTTGGAGGGAGCAAGCAAGGACCTGCTCGCGACTGTAGCTACCTCTGCAAGTGCAGCTAAAGCAGGGGCGCAAGCCCCGTTTTTAAATATCTTTGCTTTCTTTCCACAGTTCCGAGTAGGTCTGCAAGCCTAGGAGGATCATCGTACCTTTTGTATTACAGTTGGTAGTTTATCTCGAAGGAGAAAATAAAATATTTCCAATTACAAAATAAAGAAAAGAAAAGAACGCTCTCCAATATCTGCATAAATGTTGTTTGTGTCTCTCTTCTCCTTCTCTTTTGTTTCTTTCTTAGACAGAGCAACATAAATGCAATTGTTGCAACATGTTTGTCTTCTCCTTCTGCATCTAATTTCCCAAAGAGTTTAACTTAACCAATTATAAATCGTAATTAGGATTGACAAAAGTAACCACTGTATGGATGCCTATGATAGTGGCACAACTGCGGAAATGATATTCCTCGTGAAACTGGATTATCAAACCCAAAATCGTAACCTCTGCACCGAGCATAAAATTACATCAAACACTAAAAAACAAATTATATAGCGGGATGTTATATAAATGTGTTTCATTTGAAACAAAATTAGAAAGGTTCGGGATTCATACCTAGCAATTTCAGATGGAGGACTCAGATTGCTGTGAGAGTTGTCTTCGTTGCAGTTGCATGACATCCCCAGGGCTCGAAGCTAGATGACCTCAACTAATTCTCTTCCCTTGCCCTCATCTTTGATCTCTGAGTTACAAAATTCAGTTTCTTCAACAAATTTTCTGATTGAACATCGACTTTATTGGAAGGTCTACCATGTTTTTTTAAAGATTCAAATTTCAAGGAATGCAGTCAATTCAAAGCTATGATATGGAGTAAACAACTTTTCATAAAAAGATATGAAGTTCTTGTAGTGTTCAGTTATATATGCATCACCAACAACACACACCGAAAGAACCAACACACGAGAAAATTGATATGCATATCACAACCCATCAGATGAAATGTCGCATACTCTGTTTCCTCTTCTTCTGTATGCTTTTCCATGTGCAGACTCGTTTCTATATCTTCTTTGGCCTCTTGGTCATTTTTCCAGCAGCCAAGACTTCCATCAAGACACTTGCCTTGGAAAAAGCTCAAATTCAAAATTGATCTGATCAATTGCTCGATTTGATGCTAATGCAACAGTAAAAAACTACGCTAATAAATATACTTATCAAGGAACTAAGGCCTTGCCATTTTTTCCAAAGAATTATGAAGGTTGTCCTAGAAACCTTGGTAATTTCGTTTAAACATGAACTTGGTTTATTCTCTGAAGGATTGATATGAATATGTTTGAGAGTTTTAAGAGGTTTAGTGAAATCAAGGGTACCCACCGCAAATTAGTAGTTGAACATGTGGAAATCCAAAGCGTAGAAAAAATGACCAGTAAAACCTTTCAAGTTTAAAGTTTTCAGTATGTGGGATTGATTGGAAATTTTTTTTCCTGGACCACAGTGATAACCCATGGCCAGAATTTTGTAGTAAGCTTAGTTTCTTCATAGCAGCTAAGCTCTTGCTTGTAAGAAGTTGCAAACATAAACATGACTGGACTGTCGAGAGGTTCTCATAATAGTAAAAAAACTAAAAACTAAGGATAACAAAATTGCATGTGCTTACGTGTTTGGCATGGTATTACCTTTTCCTCTGGCAAATTAGTAAGAACTAAGAAGCATTCATCTTTCACCTTTCACCTGCAACAAATACAGAAAGGGACCTTGGAAAGTCAAAGAACAGATTTTTAGTCAAAGGATAATAAAAATTTAAGTGTTATAGTGAATTGAGAATATTTTTAAAAATTAAAAAATAGTTAAGAGTACACAATACATGAATCAAAGAGAGAAATTGACTCATGCCAATCCAGTTAAAACGATAAAGCAGTAGCATGTACTCCTTTTTTCATATTGCCGGTCAAAGCTAACACAAATCCAAATAAAATAACATGTTTTATCTTTTGGCTAATTAACAATCTTAAATCAAAAGAGCAATCAGCCTTTGCCTTGTTGATGTCGCTTGCTTAGCTTCTTCGTAGGAGGAAAAGGAGATACGTAAAAAATACCATTGATCTGAGATCTTAAGGCACAATTGAAAGCAAGATGTATTTTAAAGGACAAGTATTCAAACATAAACCCAAAAAAGGGTGCAGCTAGACATCATAATTTTGAAGCAGAGCTTATCTGACAATATCACCTAAGCAAATTTTCCCAAATTTTCATTAAGATCTATATTATACATTTAGCGCGAGAAACCCATGTTCTAAGAATTGAACAAAACAACTTATGTTTCTCATGTTCATCATCGATATCAAATGAAGAAAGTACTTCAAATGAATAAAAATTATATGGATCAAGTATAAATTCTCTTAGCGAACACGTAAGTAGGTTGTTTCATTTGTTCTCTTACGGAATTTGCAGAGTATAATTGTCACTTGCGAGTCGTAGCTTCTGGTGCGCCTCGTACTTGTCGTACTTGTCGTAACCTGAGAAGCCTGCAACAATGGAAAATTCTACCAGCTTTGAATTACACAGATCCCCAAAAAAACGAATTTAGAAAAGCACCATAGTAATCTCCATCAACTTCAAGCATATCGATCTGTCACACACAAAATTAGATTCTTAAAAGTCGTGTCTTTTTGAAATGTGATTGTGCGTTTGTTGAGTATAAATAGAAGAAATATAAAATCAATTTGGATCAAAGGAGAGTGAGAGAGAGCTGCTTAACTGGATCTATCCAAGAGCTCCATCACTTTGATATAATATTTGGATCAACAGTCTTCGCATGTTCTCGAACGGTAATTTCATCCTCTATTCACCGGCGGTGAACCTGAATCGAAGCGAATCGAATCAAATCAAACACAGAAAGCGGCTTCATATTCATCTTAATTTTTAGAGTAAGGATCCAATTCGACTAATGTGAGAGAATGTGGTTTCGAGCGTTACCGATGGATGACGAGACAGAGTGAGTGAATAGGCGAATCGATTCGAAGAATTGAATTTTGGTTTAAAAGCCAAGATTTTCTTCATGGTAGCTCCTAATTACAGTGTGGAGTCGAAGGGGACGATTCAAACCCTAAAGCAGAAGAGGGAGATGAGTCGACATTCTGGTTTGAATTTCTTTAAAAATTTTAAAAATTTAATCAGATAAAATAAAATGCCACATGTCACCTCCTCACGCGCTGACGTGGCATTCATGTGAAGAGTGTTGGCCTCTTGTTATATATTAGATCTGAAGACTTTGGAGTGATTGAGATGGAAGGAGAGCAAAAGAATTAAGGATGGGTTTTGAAAGATGATCCCAAGGCATTGATGAAGTGAAGATGTGGTCGAGATGCAGCCTGGATCGGTGGTGACCGATCCACGAGAATGATCCAGCTAACATCCAAAACTGTCCAAGATTGTGTTACTGCCGTCGTCTGGATTGGTCTGCAAACCAATCCAACTGACCGATCCAGATGACACTTTCTGTTGACTTTTTAGTTTTTAGTTGACTTTGGGGTACTTGACCCGGATCCGATCCGGTTTATCCCGGGTCGACCCGGTCTGCTTTGAAACCCCTATAAATACATTTTTAGCGTTGTAAAAACCTAAGTTTGATTTATCCTTTCCTCTTAAAGACCCAAAACACATTTTGGATGATTTGTGCTTGGATCTTTTGTTCCTTCAATTCTTAGTGGAGTTTTCTTTAATTTTTCATCTTTTTATTTATGATTATGTCTTTCACCATATTTATTTTTATGTTTAGCATGATTAATGAGTATCTTATGGATTTTTGGGCTTAGTAGATTAGGGATGTTTGATGGATGATTAGTGATGTTTAGGTTTAGATTCTTATGATTTCTAAGTTTTAAGGTGTGTTTAAAGCTAGATTTGACATGATCAATCAAAATCTAGAACATGGACATTTCATGCCCGAAAGGTGTTTGATGAAATGTCTAGGAGAACTTTAAAATTGCTTTTCATTCTTAACCAATGGAAATTGATTCTCAAGGTGATTAGTTGGCTTAATGGACTTATGCTTAATGATTATTGATCATTTAATTGTAATTAGAAAATTAGCTTAATTAAATGGTTGGTAAATGGATTAGTGTCATGGAAGTGAATTAGTCTATTGTGTGTGATTCATGTGATGTAATTGAGTTTGATTGTTAGTCATAGCATCATTAGTTAGTCATTGATCATCCCAAGTCAATTGCTTTGCCCAAATCCCATGATTTCTCATATTTGATCAAGTTTTTAGTCGTTGATTTTACGGATGACTTTTGCATTTAGACTTTGTTTATGCTTTAATCTTCTTGTTTTGATCTTGTTTAGTGCTTGCTTACTTGTTTGGCTTTGTTTGTCTTTCATTTGCATTATCATTTGCTCGTTTTACTTAGTCGTATTTCGTAATTAGGATTTTAAATATCGAAAATAAAATTTTTGAATCGCTTAGCTTAGTCTTTGCTTGTATTCTTAGTGCGTTGTTCTAAGTTCCCTTGGTTCGACTCTATACTATGCTACAATGGCTAGAATGTGTTGTTGGCTAAGTCTAGGTATAAATACAATTTGACACAAATTAAATTTGGCGCCGTTGCCGGAGAATTTAGCAATAGCCATTAGGATTTGAAATTTGATTGAGACTAAGTCTTTATTTTTAATTTGATACTAACTTTTCTCGTTTGTGTTGCCTTTCTCAAACTCTATAGGTGCATGAACTTGAGGAGTATAGGACCAATAAACCTCCAACCCCTTGTTTCGGACATTAGGCGTTTGGAAAGAGAGACGAGAAGAGAAACGACAAGATCATTTGAGAAGGTTGAATATGGAACCTCAAAGAAATGATCAAGAACGTGAGAATCATGGAGTTGGATTACAAGGGAATGTGGGAGTTATAGAGCCCATTCACCAACCACGAGAGCCAAGAAGGATATGCGACTTTGATGAGCCTATAACTAATGGCACAAGGACGGGTATTAGAGCTCCACCTTGTGGGAACAACAATTGGGAGATCAAGTCAAGCTTGATCAACATGGTGCAAAATAATCGCTTCTTCGGTTTACCCATGGAGCACCCTATCGAGCATGTGGATAACTTTGAGCGTCTTTGTACAATGGTCAAGATGAATGGAGTGCCCGAAGATGTCATCAAATTGACTATCTTCCCATTTTCTCTTGGGGACAAGGCTTCTCAATGGGAGAAGAGTGTAGTGACCTCAACCATCACCACATGGAAAAAGTGTAAGAAGAGATTCTTGGCTAAGTTCTTCTCCAATCAAAGGACCGCGAAGATTAGAAACGATATCACAAGCTTCCAACAAGGATTGAATGAAACTTTGCATGAGGCGTGGGAAATGTTGAAAGGATATACGCGTTCTTGCCCCCATCATGGAGTTCCTATGGAAGGCCTCTTAGGGATATTCCACTGTGGCATTGAGAAAAGTATCACATCGCCTTAAATACCGCTAGTAATGGAGAATTTGCAAGCTTGACCATAGAGCAAGGTGAGCAACTAGTGGAGATCTCGCCCAAAGCAACCATTGCTATGGGAGAGACTATGATAGGACCGTGAGAGAGCTTAAGTGAGAAGATACAAGAATCAAGGAGCTAAATGAGAAGTTGGACAAGTTAATCATGTCCACACAAAAGGCCATGCATTATGTGGCAAATTTTGATCGGAATAAAGAGGGTTGCCTAGAGGTTTTCCAAGAGAGACAAGAGGAAGTGAGTTACATGCAATGAGGTTACAACCAACAAGGGGATTTTAACCAAAACTATAGGAACCATCCCAATCTATCCTATATGAGCACAAATGTTGAGAACCCCCAAGACCAAGTTTACCCTCAACAAAAGCCTCAAGGACAAGGCTTCATTCCACAACAAAACTTCCAACCACAAGGCTTTAATTTGTTGTGAGACCACAATTCCAACAACAAGGCAATCAACCCTTTCAAGGCCAAGGTAGCTCATCCACTCAACCTTCCTCTCAAGATAATGAACTTAAAACTTTGGTTCAAAGGATATTGGAGGGACAAATCAAGAGTAATGCGGATATTGGAAAAAGGTTTGTTGAGATAAATACCAAAATTGATGGGATTTACAATGAGTTGAATGGTAAGATCACAAGCCTAGCTTCTCACGTGAAGACCATATATTTGCAAGTTGCTCAAGCCGCCTTTAATTTCAAGAGTCCAATGGATACTTTACCTGGTAAGACCGAGTCAAACCCAAAGTCCTTTTGTAATATGGTCATTTTCGATGAAACGAAATTTTTGGAGACTCACCAAAGACCCATTGGAGACCTACAATTAGATGAGGATGAACAATACTTGGAGGAACTAGCCAAACTTCTTGAGTTTCCCAATGATGAACAAGTTGTCAAGAGTGATGAGGTTATTGTGGAAAGCGTTAAAGGAGAAGATAGGGTGCCTAAGAAGAAGGAAATGGAAGGAACCTCTAGAGTTGAACCTCCTCCCTATGTACCAAAAATTTCATTCCCACAATGGATCTACACTAAGGTACAAAAGAAGCTCCTTTCCAAGTTTAAGAAAATATGAGTGATGTAGGAGTGATTTTGCCAAATAATGATGACTTGAGTCAAGTCCCAAGCCAAAAGAGATTCATAAAAGACATCTTAGAGAATCACGCAAGGGTTATGGATGTGATGAAGGCTTATGAGTAACAACATGAGGCACCTCTCGGGCCAAGATCGATCCTTAAGAAAAATGATCCCGATAAATTCATAATCCCTTGCTCTCTTGGTGATTTGAAATTAGATGATGCTTTGTGCGATTCGGGTTCTTGCATTAATTTGATCTCTTTTGAGATGGTAAAGAACCTTGGGATAAAAGATTTGAAAGGAAACACTAACTCAATCTCATTTGCGGATGCATCTTTAAAGTGTCCCATTGACATGCTTGAAGATTACCCACTAAAGATTAGAAATTGTGTGGTACCAACGAACTTTTTGGTGGTGGAGATGGAAACCACGCGGAAACTACCTCTCATACTCGGAACCCCATTTTTGGTGACCGCGGGAGCAAGCATAGACTTCTCAAATGAAAGGGCCATACTCTTCAATGTGGATCCTAAGGTGTACTATCCCATTACTCCCACCACAACTCCTCTTTGTGGCACAATCACACACACCAAGGAGAACTTTATGAATGCCGAGAAAAGATCTCCTTCTCTTAAAGATCGCGCTGATGGTGAAGAGATCTTGGACGGGACTTGCTTGAACTCCCTATTTGAAGAGCCAATGAGGATGAATTCCATGGTGAAATCAACAAGGGTCAGAAGGGAGAAGCCAAGGAGAACAAAAATTCAACCATCTTTTTACATCCAATGAAGTTTGTTGATGACACTATTGTGTATAAAATCAAGTGCACGGATATGGCCAAGCCTTTTTCCAAGGTGAAAGCATTCATAACTCCGGAGTTGAAGGAAAAGGTTCAAGCAGATCTCGAAGAGCTAATGGAGAAGATCATCACTTTTGAGCTACACGATAGTGGAACACACTTCGATCCTCATGTTTAAGCTCATTCCACCTCATCGGTTCCACCAAGGAGTTGTAAAACTCCCCCATCCATCCCAATCCCTAAGGTTCACGAGTAGGGCAAGGTATGGTCCTCTCTTCACTGTATATACCATTAACTTTTATTTTCTTCTTTGCATTTCTTCCTTATTTTGGTTCTTCTCTTCGGTTTTTACTATCTCACCGAGACGGTGAGAAGTAAGTCCGGAGGAAGGAACATTGTTGCTAATGATAGTATTTTTTTTTTCTTTTAACTTGAGTCTTTTGCATTGCATTCATTTAAAAACCGAAAAAACCAAAAAAAATGAAACAAATTCGAACAAAAAAAAATGCATGTAGTTTGCATTTTCATTTTACATTCTTAGGATTGAGTATAGTTCATTCTAGGATTGCATTGCATATGCATAGGGAACAATGATGAAAATTTTCCTCGTAAAGCTTTGTTTTTTGGGTTTGGCGTAGAACTATTGTTAGTAATTGTTTGATGCATTAAGCATTTTCGAGTTAGAATTGTTAGCTTCCTTGGATCATTAACTTCGAAAGTCCCTACCTTCTTGAAACTTGCTTGATATTGATTCTCTCTAGTAATTTGAACTTTAATATTGACATTAATCTCTCGCTTAGCGCCTTTTGATCTTATCCGCGGTTTAAACACTAACATTTGAGTCATCTTATCCATTTTACCACTCTCTAAATGACTCAAATGACCATCTTCATCTTTAAGATGGTTCCACACCCTAAACCCAAGCCATTCTTTCCAACCTTTGTACTGATTTGATGAGTGAAGTCTTTTCTTGATAGTGTTTCATGTGTAAAAGCTTGCAAGCATTGGAAACGACAAGGTTTAGCTTTCATTAAGGCTAGTTTCTTGTATTTAAGACTAGCCTTTAAGATGGAGATTCTAAAGAATGAATGTTTTTGATTTTGTAAATGGTGAGTGTGGAAAGTGAAAAAGAAAATGAATAAGAGAAGAAAGAAGTTCTAGGGAAGGGAATGAAAAGAAAATATCTCTAGGTTGAAAAGAAAAGAAAAATATGCAAAGAAAAGAAAAGAAAAAAAAATCCTAGAGTAGCTAAAGAAAATATAAAAAAAAGAGCAAAAATGTTAAAAACCTTCCCTAAGAACTTAGAAAAGAACGAGTTGTTGGTGTTTATCTAGACAAAAGGGCTTGTGGTTTGATATTTGAAAGAAAATAAGAGACAAAGGAAGAGAGATTGAGTGTGCAACAAGTGAGAATGGATAGATCATTGGAAATTAAATCTTATATGCATAAGGTTTCTTTTTTTTTCTTGTTTTTACGTAATGCTTACACTCCTTTGTTTTGAGAGTTAGCCACAAAATAATTTTAACCCCCCCCCTCCCTCTTGACATTATTTTGAACCTCTTTCTTCCTAGCCAAGTAGATTTAATCACTAGTCTTTTGTGAGACCGCGCGTAATTCAAAATTAATGAATGTTAAAAAGAGGATCATTAGATAGTGAGAGTTCTTGTTGGTTTCGGGATTTGGAGTAGAAAGTCTGTTGTGAAGAGTTTTGCGAGCTTCTTTACGTGAAATTGTGTGTGCATTAGATAGTTGCTTTTAAGAATTTTGAGTTAGACCCTTTGAACGAATGCTTTTGGATTTGAGTTCCCGATCTTCAAACCTCTCTCTCGGGTTTGTGTTTTGTTGTTTGCTTACGGACAAGCAAAAGGCAAGTCCGGGGGAGTTGATATTTAGTATTTTTACACCTTTGTGGACTCGTATTTCCATTATTTTTCATCCACATTTGCATCACACTTGTGTCATTTTGCCATCTTTGAGTCTCATTTTGATTTATGATGCATTTAGAGTCTAGGAAATGTGTTCTTGCATTTTGCCTCTTGTTTTGAGTATTTTTAGGTACATTTGAAGACTTTGGAGTGATTGAGATGGAAGGAGAGCAAAAGAATTAAGGATGGGTTTTGAAAAATGATCCAAGGCATTGATGAAGTGAAGATGTGGTCGAGATGCAGCTGGGATAAGTGGTGACCGATCCACGAGAACGATCCAGCTAACATCCAAAACTGTCCAAGATTGTGTTACTGCAGTCATCTGGATTGGTCTGCAAACCAATCCAATTGATCGATCCAGACGACACTTTCCGTTGACTTTTCAGTTTTTATTTGACTTTTGGGTATTTGACCCGGATCCGACCCGGTTTGTCCCGGGTCGACCCGGTCCACTTTGAAACCCCTATAAATACATTTTAGCTTTGTAAAAACCTAAGTTTGATTTATCATTTCCTCTTAAAGATCCAAAACACATTTTGGATGATTTGTGCTTGGATATTTTGTTCTTTCAATTCTTAGTGAAGTTTTCTTTAATCTTTAATCTTTTTATTTATGAATATGTCTTTCACCATATTTATCTTTATGTTTAGCATGATTAATGAGTAGTTATTGTATGGATTTTTGGGCTTAGTAGATTATGGATGTTTGATGGATGATTAGTGATGTTTAGGTTTAGATTCTTATGATTTCTAAGTTTTAAGGTGTGTTTAAAGCTAGATTTGACATGATCAATCAAAATCTAGAACATGGACATTTCATGCCCGAAAGGTGTTTGATGAAATGTCTAGGAGAACTTTAAAATTGCTTTTCATTCTTAACCAATGGAAATTGATTCTCAAGGTGATTAGTTGGCTTAATGGACTTATGCTTAATGATTATTGATCATTTAATTGTAATTAGAAAATTAGCTTAATTAAATGGTTGGTAAATGGATTAGTGTCATGGAAGTGAATTAGTCTATTGTGTGTGATTCATGTGATGTAATTGAGTTTGATTGTTAGTCATAGCATCATTAGTTAGTCATTGATCATCCCAAGTCAATTGCTTTGCCCAAATCCCATGATTTCTCATATTTGATCAAGTTTTTAGTCATTGATTTTACGGATGACTTTTGCATTTAGACTTTGTTTATGCTTTAATCTTCTTGTTTTGATCTTATTTAGTGCTTGCTTACTTGTTTGGCTTTGTTTGTCTTTCATTTGCATTATCATTTGCTCGTTTTACTTAGTCGTATTTCGTAATTAGGATTTTAAATATCGAAAATAAAAATTTTGAATCGCTTAGCTTAGTCTTTGCTTGTATTCTTAGTGCGTTGTTCTAAGTTCTCTTGGTTCGACTCTATACTATGCTACAATGGCTAGAATGTGTTGTTGGCTAAGTCTAGGTATAAATACAATTTGACACACATCAATAATGCATATTCTAAACATTTTTTTAGCAATATACATTTTTTTTGTTTCCCTTCAAATTTTTTTAAAGCAATGTGCTAAAGTGTACTCTATATAATATATAATTTGCGATGATAATATATTTTTACTTAATTGAGCAATATTTTATTTAGATTATTATCCCGGTAAAAATATTTTTTGGGTGCGCCACTAAAATCAAGTGTTCCTCTAATCCATTGATTTGAACCCTTGTCTTACTCTTACCCACTGCAACATCATCCTCTTCCTTTTGGTTGAATCTTCGACGTCAAATTTGATAGGTCTGTTTGCCAACGACAAAGAAATCAATCTAGATGAGTTAGAGATTAACTATTTCACTATTTTTAGAGAGATGATTCACAGTAAAAAGACCACAATTGGCGGTGAACCTTGTCCTAGGAGTATGTTTTTCTTCTAGGTTGACGATTTTGAATGGAGTAGGATCAAAATGAGCAGCCTCTTCTTCACGAACACAAGTAAGTAGGAAAGAAAACATGTCTGCACAAAGAAAAAAACAATAACAGAGTTACAAGCTACTTGTCAATTTTGTTAAAATAGGGGTTAAAATATGATTTTAGATCAAAAATTATACATGCATAGGGTTGTACATGACTCAAAATGAAATCATTCTTCTCTGTTGGACTCTCGCATTCCAATACTGTGATCATGCACTTCGTCAAGTTGATAGCCATACCAAACCAGTGCATAAACTTGCGTATTAACACAGCACCATAGATCACATCAACATCTTCAATCCACTTTTTTTTAGGAAAGCAGGCGGGAGCACTTTCACCTCTGCCAACTTCAATGATTTCTTTATCAAAGATGTAACGTCGAGGATCTTTCTCCTTCTTGAATCTAATGTAGCTGTTTCCCAAGTACTTGAAGAACAGTGTGTCTAAGAACATTGCCCTTGGAAGCCGGTTGTTGTGAAAGTACGGAGCATCTTTATCTCTTCGAATACACAACATTAATAATATTGCGTCGACGTACTGCATAAATACAAAAGAAGAATATAAGGCATAACAGCTTATAAGAATAAAACGTATTAAATATTTAGGAAGTTTTCCAACATATTTAGGAAGGCCTTCCTAAATGATCAAGAATTAATTACCCTTGCTTTGATAAATTCCTCTGGGTCCTCTAGAGTGGTAAAGAAAGCCGGCTCTACTTCGCTGAGTGCAATTTTCATGATGCTGCAAGTAATACAAACAAGTTAGTAACAATTAAAAACACTTATTACAAACAAAAATATAAAGATTTTGGTGATATACTAACCTTGGGTTTTTTGAGGTTTTCCATTCTTCTAATTTTGTACTCTTACGGTAATTTGGCGATAGGAATGGGTGGTATATCGGGTGTTGATCAGGCATTACAGCTGTCGCCGGATTCCTTGGAGCTCTGTATGGAGTCTGGACAGGTTTAGATGGTACTATTTCCCGAGCGCTCCGCCTTAGAAACTGCTGTTTATCTTTGGTCATAACAGCATCTTTATCACCACCTTGCTGCTTAAGTCTTGGAGAGCGACGATCATTTGGCTGAGGCGATGGTTTAGGACAGTTATCGTATTTCCTTTTCTTTACTGGCATCGCAGTATCACCATCCTTGCACCACTTCTTGTCATTCTTGTCAACATCTTTCACAACAGTCGGGCTTGAAGGATTCGATGTACCCTGTATTTAATAAACCAGAAAGCATAGACTAATGAGGGACTCTCAACTCTCAACCAAATGTCCAAACCAAACTAAACCCAACCTTTGAACAATCCATACAAACCTCGGGTGGAGTATAGAACAGATTGAAAGAAGGTGCATCCGATGAAGCATCCACCTGCTTACCCTTCTCCTTTGATCAAAGAAATGAAGTAATTAAAAACGGCACATAGATCTTGTTTGTAGGCGATTTAGGAAAGCCTTCCTAAATCATAAACTAATAGGAAATATTCAATTAATACCTTTTCATTTAGATTATATTCTCGTGGGATGGATCTTTAGAAGAGCTTATTTCTTTCTCGTCTTCTTTGTCTTCCTGCAAAAACTGGAAGTACAAAAGAGAGTTTTTAACTACAACACAAGTAGAAACCAAATGCACTACACAAAATCATACAAAACAACAGCCATTAATTCGTATTTAGGAAGTTATCCTGCATATTTAGGATGCTTTCTTGAATATTCAGGAAGCCCTTCCTATATTATTAAGTAAAATCTTCAAAGGAAAATGCACCACCATACCTCGTCGTTTTGCTTGTCTTGATTGGGTTGAGGATGGTTAGGTGACGTGATATCACTATGACTACCTCTGTCTACCTGCAACATAAAAAAATATAACAATGTCAGAGCTAAACATGTCAATTAAAAACAAACAAAGTAAAAGCAAAGCATATACCTCATCATTTGGATTGAGTGGAGAGCTTGTATGATCCACAGTGTCCCTGGGTTGCTGCAGTAAAAAAAAGTTGTAGATATTCAGGAAGCCCTTCCTAGATATCTAAGTAAAATCTTCAAAGAAAAATGCACCACCATACCTCGTCGTTTTGCTTCTCTTGATTGGGTTGAGGATGGTTAGGGGGTGTGGTATGACTAGGACTACCTCTATCTACCTGCAACATAAAAAAATATAAGAATGTCAGAGCTAAACATGCCAATTAAAAACAAACAAAGTAAAAGCAAACACAAACAACATAAAATTCTACCTCTTCTTTCGGGTCCCAAGTACCATTCGCCCATTCTCTGTGAATTCGTAGATCATCTGCTTTAACATCATGAGTTTCATGTGAACTGTGCATTTTTATAGAGCTAATCCCATCCTCCTTCAATACTCTCACAGTCCCTTTCCACCATCCACCATTGTCAAACACGTCAACATGTTGCATCAGCTTTATATTCCTCCAAGAAGAAGAGTCTACTCCACCAGCCAAAGATGGTGGTGGAGGACGAAGCTGATCCATAGATACAAGCGCCCTTATTCGTTGAGTCTTCTCTTTGTCAGTAAACCTCGAGTTGTACTCCACCTGAAACTTAATTAACCCGTTAAACCATGTTGGGGTCAGCACCTTTCCTGGATACCATGACCAACGGAATTCAGGCTCTACAGTTGCAATTTCTACAGCAGAACCAAACTTCAAGTGAGATGGTACAGCATCACCGTCTCCCGTTAACTATAACACACAAGGAAAATGTTCAATAAAATTTTATCTGATGGACTTGTTATACTTAACAAAAAAAACACACATCAATAACTGGAATTTCATACATTGTCTTGTGTATTTTTTTCTCTCGATTGACAACGGTTAGGAGATTGTAAATGATCGTATGCACTGTTACCAAACTGCAAGAACAAACATTTAAAAGTTAATGTCGAATATAGTTGTTTTATCATATCAAATACTTTCATAAATATTTAGGATTTTCCTAAATATATATTTTAAACAAAAGAAAAATAAACAAAGATCTTACCTCATCATTTGGATTGGCTTGTTGGGCTGAAGCACGGTTAGGGAATGGGATATGATCCGCATGAGGTCTCTGCAATAATAGCATCATGAGATTTAGTGAGACTTCATAAAGTTGATAACATGCCTAAGAAAGAAACCACATAAAACCAGTTTTCATACCTCATTTATATTCAAGTGTTCTTCTATTTTTGAAAAACGTTTACATATCATCTTTTTCTCTTCCTGCAGCGTCTTCATCCCCTCCTGCAGCGTCTTCATCCCCTCTTGTACTAGCGTGTAAAGTTCGTCAAGTTTAGACTTGTTTGAGCTGCTAGTAGGTTGTGGTTGGACACGCTCTGTTGCACACCAGTGATAGGATTGTCGCGCAATTGCTTCTATTGCATCGCCTATGTCAATTGCTTGATGGTCCCAATCAGACTTAATGATTCGATAACCTTGTTTTATCAAGTTAACCATCTCATCGAGCTCTGCATCTGCCACATCTTCTAATGATACCGAATCTTCCTCATCTCCATCAAGCGTCGGTAGGATGCATGTTACCATCAGCTGCAAAATGAAACAAAATCAAATTCATATGGATTTTTAAAAGAAAAATGCAAACTCTCTGTTTCTTGACTATTTAGGAAGCTTTTCCTGAATACGTAGGAATCATTCCTGAAAAACCATAAAGGTTTCCTAAATCTTTATTTTGTAAGGATTCATGCATATTTAGGAAGACCTTCCTAAATTATCAAGAAACAAGGAAACTACTAGAAATGACAGAGGATAGAATGGCCTTACACTCTCTGATGCCTCCAGGTTTACAACCTGAGTAAGGCTTGGCTTCTGGGTCTGCACGAACCTCTCACAAATAAAGCTGTTTTGTGGCGCAATCATATCCAATTAGCTAAAAGTGGATTGTAGTAGAGGTATAGACGCCAAAATCCACAAGTGCAACGCCCAAGGAAACCCGTGAATATCATACATATCCTTATTCTTCACGTTTTCTTTCAGGTTATTCTTAACAGACTTAAACAAGAGTTTGTACGCGTCTCGACCCCAAGGATAGTTCATCAATACTTGAATATCTTGCGCTTTCTTGACATTTTCGAATGGGAACTTGTAAACCCTGTGTCTCTGAAGTACAATACTCTCAATCAGAAAGAGCATTGCGAGATAGAACCTCTCATCTGCTGAATTTTTATTCGTCTCGCGGAGCTGGGCTTCCAAATCCCTCAATGAATGCCCCCCATTCAACATATCCCAATGGTAGTCTTGATTTTCTGTATCCGGTGCTTGATGATCTCCGATGCATTTGAGGCCCGTAACCATATGAAATTCTCTAATAGAGAATCTCATCGGCTGTCCTCCAAACTGAAACCATAGCTCGTTTTTCTTCGTTGTCACCAGATTTCTGCTGAGGATACATTGGACAATCTTGGCAGAAAAAGCTAATCCATCCGTCCTCGAACCCATCTTTATCAATGGTCCCATAAATGTGTTTTTTACGCGTACGAACTCCATTGGTGAAAGTATGTCTTTCACAATACCTATAGAATCAAATGACGTGAATTGATTTATGACAGCAGATCTTGGCTCAGGTATAAGGCCGAATTTCGGCTTCGGCAATGAAATCTTCACAGGGAATGATTCTCCCATTTTTGTACCTATAAAGAACATAGAAATAAAACTGTTATTGTTTACGATTTAGGAAGACCTTCCTAATTATATACAAAACCTTCCTAAAAATGCTAATAAGGACCAATCTGAACTAATTTGTAGAAACAAGACTTTCTAACCTCAAAACCTATAACTGTAACATCACACAAAATGTAAAAACAAACTAAAATGCAAATATACAACCAAAATCATATACAAAGAAGATTTGTTTGTATAGACACAAGTTTGATATTACAGTTATATGTTTTGAGGTTAAAAAGTCTTGTAACTGTTTTGTATAGACACCTCTTCATACGTAATAGCTTTCTGATCACAGCTCATAAAACCAAACTATAAGAAGGGAGCAAGTATGTAACTGTTGAAAATTTTGAAAAATCTGAGTTGGTTTTGTGTATAAAAGAGTTGTGTGATAATGTGCAATAACTAAGAAAGTGAGACATGTTGTAATCTAGCTTATAAGATTATGCATCAGACATGTACGAAACCAGAATCTTAATCGAAAAATTCATCACCTCCAAGAAGTCTGTTTGACATCTACATAATACACTCACACACCAACAAAGATTCTGCCAAATTTTCACAGAAGCACAATCAGAGAATGGTGAAGATTTTTTCTATGGTTTTTTATTCTCTGTTTAGTCCCTATTCACCTCCAATTTGTTTACTTTTGACCAGTTTAAGCTTTAAACACAACTAAAAAACTCCATCACTTCGTCCAAACTTCACAACTAAACCCAGATTTCACAAAAAATCCAACAAGCTTGGATCTAAGATATAAACAGTGAAAGCTTAAATTGGTACAAGTACACAAATGTCCCATATAATTTCGAAATCAGAGAGAAAAAGAAAGAGAGATTCGGAAACAAACTTTTTGGAACATATTCGAAAAATCAAAATCCTAAAACTAGAAGAATCAGACTCCAACAACAATAGAAAACCAAAAAAATTTACAGATTCGGAAACTTTTTGGAAGAGATTCCGAAAATCAAAACCCTAGAATTTGGAAGAGAGCGTTCAAAGAAGTCTGAGAGAGATTATACCTGTAGAAAAGACCTGGATTTCCGGCGACGATCTTTGCTTCCGGCGACGAGAAAATCCGGCGATGAGAAACTCCGGCGACGAGAACCAACGGCGACGAGATGAGAACGAAGAGACGACGATTTTCAGAGAATCGCGATTCTCAATTTTTTGTTTAACTTTTTTTTCTTTTTTTTTGTTTAGTCTTTTAGTTTGAAAATAGTGGTAAAATTGGAACATTTAAAAAAGTGTGCTATATTTGGAAGCAAAACTTGAATTAGTGGTATTTGTAAGAATTGCCTATTTTCCTTTTTTTTGTCACAACACTTATTTTCCTTTTTCAATTGTCTTGTGTTTTTTTTTTATTTCATGATACTTATTTTCCTTCTTTTTTTGTCACGACACTTATTTTCCTTTTTTTATCAATGATGTATATTTTTTTTAATTTCATGCCATGATAATGTATTTCCTTTTCTTTAATGGTTGATTGACTTCTTTAACAAATTAATAACTTTTTTTATTGGTGTAACAACGATTAATTAATTTTTAGGTAAGAAATAAAATATTATCTAAATTAAAATTAACTTTATACATAATTAGTATATTGACACGTGTCACAATCTCAGTTAAAATTAACACATGTCATGATATGGTTGAATTACAATTTTGCATATGTGTCACATTCACGTTGAACACATTCTCCTTTGTATAATAAGATATCAGATGACAACAAAGAAAATAACAACATTCATAAGTTATCTTCTTTAATGAATGTAGATGATAATCATTGAGAATAGAAAAGAAATCATCATTTGTTATGTGGTCGATCTTCGAAGCAACCTTACGAGCCCGTCGACGGGTCCTTCAGATTCACTAATGGCCCAATGGGCATCATGCTTTAACAAAGCCCTATTACTCTTATTTTTTTTTGGGTGAAACAAGTAAATGAAAATGATTAGGTGATCGCCTAATTAAGAAGCTGCTTATATGTTGGAATTTATTAGCTCGTATTCTATAATGTTCGAGTTGATCACTTCTCTTCTCCCTGTTATCCACAGATCAAAGTCGTTGACGGCGAAAGAAATAACATAATCACCATTTTTGGGTGAGATAAGAATATAATATTTCATTAAATATTTTAGTAAATATTATGATGGCATAGAACGTAAATAAAAAAAAATTCATTAATGGTATATAAAGGTAATCTCAGGTCTCAAAGTGATTCTGGAGCCGCCACGTAGAAAATCACACTTGATAGATAATAGTATGATATGTTTGTTTTTAATTTTAAACCATATACAAGACTCATAATATATATGAAGCATAATTCAATAATTTGTTTTTACATTGGAACTTTTTAGATTTACTTATTAATTATATAAATACACTATTAAAATGAAAATAAATTTTGAACTTCTTTTTGTTTTGGTCTTATTCATAAATTCCTTAAAAAAATTACAGACCATGGGATTTGCATTCGTGAACAACTCACGAATCAAAGACATAACATCACTCAACAGCAAAATGGGACACTTCAACTTCTTCTCCGTACATCATTTCAACATCACAGGCGTTACTTTAACAGCTCCTGAAGATAGCCCAAACACCGACGGGATCAAGATCGGTTTCTCTAGCAACATTCACATCTCAAACACACACATCGGCACTGGAGATTACTGTATCGCCATTCTCTCGGGAACTACTAACATCGATATCTCTAACGTCAAGTGTGGTCCCGGACATGGAATCAGTGTCGGAAGCTTAGGTAAGAACAAAGACGAGAAAGAGGTTAAGGGTTTAACGGTAAGAGACACGGTCTTTAACGGCACAAGTGACGGTATTCGAATCAAGACTTGGGAATCTTTGGCTTCGAAAATTGTTGTTTCTAACTTTGTGTACGAGAATATTCAGATGCTTGACGTTGGAAACCGATCAACATAGATCAGAAGTATTGTCCTCATCCACCTTGTGAAAAAAGGTTAGCTTCTACGCAAGATATAATTAAGCTTCGGTTTTTTTTCTTTCGCCACAAGAAACAAACAAAAAAAAGTTGTGTTTCACTATTTTTTCAGGGAGAGTCTCACGTTCAAATCCAAGATCTTAAGTTAAAGAACATATAGGAACGTCTAAGAATAAAGTGGCAGTGAATCTACGATGTAGCAAGAGCTTTCCATGCAAGAATATTGAGCTAATTGACATTAACTTGAAGCATAACGGAGTCGAGGATGGTCTTTCCACTGCTGTATGCGAGAATGTTGATGGTTCTGCTCGTGGCAAGATGGTTCCTCAGCATTGTCTGGATTCGAACAATGACCGTGTGTTGTGTATATTTGATATTTTTATTTATACATAATTGCATAATTGGTATATATTTCTGTTTTTCTTTTTTTTTGAAATGGGAGATTTCGGACCGTATTATATAATATGTACATATATTTCTTCTTTTTTATACAAGTTAAAGTAATTGTGATCAGATCCTAGTGCAAAGAGAATTAATTTAATTAGCTTTGTTAACACGTGGTCCTCTAAATGGCTATCTAAAGGTGGCAAAGAGATCTTGATCAAGGCCGTTTTCCTAGCTCTACCAACATATGTCATTCCAGCTTCCTCCTTCCTCTGGATCTTTGTGAGAGCGCTATAGCGAGGTTTTATTGGTCGAACAACCTAGATACGAAAGGGCTCCATTGGGATACTTGGGAGAAGATGTGTATAACCAAATTTGAGGAGGCACGGGCTTCCGAACTATCCATGAGTTCAACCTAGTCCTGCTAGCTAAACAGAAGTGGCATCTTTTGCAATACCCAGACTCCCTTCTCGCAAGGGTTCTTAGGGGATGTTACTACAAGTACAGCACCCCACTCTGGAGTACCTCGGAGGATAATCCATCATATGGATGGAGGAGCATCATCGCGGTTAAGCCATTGCTTAGTCTCAGCATTCGACAGAAGATACACTCTGGCTTAAACACCAGAGTATGGCAAGATCTGTGGATCCCGTCGGTACTGTCAAGACCGACGAGGGCAAGGATTCCCGTTGTGCATCCACTCATGATTGTGAGCGATCTTATATCTAAAGAAACCCTGGATTGAAATGTGGATATCATGGGAGAGTTCATCTGCCCAGAGAACATACCACTTATCAAAAGTCGACCAGCCAGTCAAACCTTCCACATGGACGCATTTTGTTGGCAATACACCAAGACAGGATTTTATACGGTTAAGTCGAAATACTGGGTGGCTCGTAATATCCTCTTCCCCCATGGAGACCTCGGATGTACAGAACCAAGTACATCAGCACTTTGAGCACATGCTTGGAAAGTCGATGCTCCTCAGAAAATCTGCCACCTTATTTGGCAGATCTTATCCGGATACTTAGCGGTTACCAAAAACCTGGTACATAGAGGCATGCGGTGCGACAATCATTTCCCCCGTTGTGGAGCCCCAGATAAAATCCCGAACCATGCTATTTTTGAGTGTCCACCTGTAGCTCAGACTTGGGCACTAGCTACAACCCTGTCCCCACCTGGGATGTTTCCGACCAGGGGCCTCTTCACAAACCTAGATTACCTCTTCTGGAGGAAACCGGAGGGAGGTATGGTTGGAGAACATGGGAGAGATGATGACCCATATCTGTGGATAATTTGGTTCATCTGGAAAGCAAGGAACGAACAACTCTTCAGAGGGATCTCCCGTGAACCCCCGGACATTGTCCGCCATGCTGAAGCCAAATGTTCTGCATGGTTTGCGGCAAACAACCGACCGACCATTCCTTTTCCTCTGGGAGGACCGGCGAGGACTCAACCTCCAACGAGAACTCAACCACCAACGTTGAGGAACGCCTGTCTAGTAGATGGTTCATGACTTTGCCATCACCCACTATTCCTGGGCGGTCACCGTGGAAACAGATCTTTTGGCTCGCTTAGCTAGGTCGATTAATATGAATGTTAACTTTGTTGGATGTTCTATTCCGGTGTGACTATTTCCACTATCTCGAGTTTGAGTAATAGAATATTCGCTTGATGAAAAAAAAAAAAGGAGGAGAAGAAGAAAGCTGGTCCATTGAATGTTGGAAAAAATGGACAAAGGCATGTTAGGATTATTCTTCTCTTAAAAACCTTTGAAAATTATTTGTGATTTCAGAGAATCTTTTATCAAAAACAACAAGAAAAAACAAATTGAAAAAAAAAACAGAAAATAAAACTCTACCAATAATTTAAAGAAAAAAATTGCAAAACCTAAGTAGCGGACACAAAATGACCATGTCTGATTATAATCAAAGAATCCAACCTGAAAACATTTTTTTTAGTATGCTCCATATTCCACTATTCTTAATTTTAGTGCCAATAAATCTCTATAAACATTTATATAGAATTAGTTAATATTTGTATTTATTTTTCGTTTTGTTTTGGCACCATTTTCTAATTTTTCTCCTTTGAAGCTCCAACCTACAATAAGGGCCAAATCAATTTTGGTTATGTTGTCAAAATTACACGAAACTCTGAAAATCAAGCTCGTGTAATTTTATTATATGATCAATCTATCTTAGACCAACTTCTTTAAGTTTATTTATTTCTAAACTAAAACAAAAAACAAAACAAAATCCTTGACATCATAAATTTTAATTTTGACTTTTAATATATAAATTGATATTATATAAAGAAATAAATTTACTCTCATTATGCAAAATTCCATCATGTGAGAATCCATTGCACATATTTTCTTTTATTTATATATATATATATATATATATATATATATATATAAAAAGAAATAACAACCTGCCAACTATTATATAAGTAACAGTTCAGAATCGTCGGATCTTGAAAAAAACAGTTTTTTCGGTGTAGAAATAATTATTTTTCTGCTAAAATTAAAATGGTGTAGGAGATTTGTTTTGGGGAAATTTTTTAGATAACCTAATTATTAATTATAATTAGGTAAATTACCATGACAAATAAAAATTTGTCAAATGACTTAATTGGTCAATGCGAAAATATGGAAATTTCCTCATGTGCGATGAATTAAAAATACATACAATTTCAAAAAAAAAATAATAATAAAAAAAGTATCACAAAATTATTGAAATAACTGATATTTGCTTATCAAATAACTCATGGGTCAAATTACCGTAAGTAAATACATCAGTTATTATTTTTACAATTAATATGTTAAATTGAATCATTTTATGCTATCATCCTTTTCAATTTTGCTTGTTTCATGACTTCATCTAAACTTTTCATAATTTTAGTCATTCTCATGAGATTTTAAAATTCACGGAGACGAAAGCAAATGTAGAAAGATATAAAGAGAGTTGCTTTTCTTTTAATTAAAAATGGAAAAGATGATATGCTTGATTCTTAAATGAAGTGTTATCCATCTCACTAGACATTATAATTAAACACTGCTTATTATTTCCGTGATTGTACGGCTTAAGCTTTATTCCTTAATTTGTTACATAAATATACTTCTTTATCAAAACATGTGTTCCACAGAATTTCTACAAAGTTTTATTTTATCTTGTCTAATTAGATAATTTTTATTAATATTCTTCCAACTAATCCTATATCCTACGCCGATCAGTTTCCTTTTTATGAAGCTTTATAGCACTATCGCATTTCACTTTTGAATGATTGATTATTAGTGCTATTTCATTTTCGACTAAATAACTGAAGTTTATAAGTAAATTAAAATTTCCAAAATGGAGTGTAAACTCATAGTATTGATATGACGAAGCTAAAATCTTCCGCTAAAAGTAAATCTCAATATGTAGTTAGTTAATCCAACAGTTATTTTTTAACGAACCAACAATTACATAATTGATAACTAAAAAAAAGCAACGATTTAACAATGAATTTTTATCGTACGATGCATTAACGTATTGCAACGTACAAGCTCGAGATTTTTTGTTGTCATCTACTCTTTGGTTTTGTTTAGCAGAATAGCTTCCATCATGAACTAATAAATTTATGCCAAATGAAAATATTTATATATACATTAATCTATATATAATACGAACGAGACGATCTAATCAACGTGAATAACACAAAATGATTAGTTACATCAAGATCTCAGACAAAATCCTTCGTAATAAATCTTCAACTCACCATATTATTTTTATGCAAAATTAGATAAAAAGAAAGAGAAAAGAAAAATGTTAGGGAAAAAGGAAAACTTTTGAATCAATAAAAAAAAAGGTTTTAATATTTGATGGAATAGAGAAAGTGGGGTGTAGATAAGCAGATGCACAAGCATGGCCACCTAATAAATTCAAAAAGAAAACACATGCATGATACTACACTTATCACTAAATATTAAATAACTAAAACCTAACACTGAAATTTAAAAAAAAAAAAATATATATATATATATATATAACATAATTGAAATTGAAAAAGCTGTATATAAATTCTGACACGAACACGAATAAACTTAGGTCTAGTGGTAGTGCCAAACTGTATTCTAAATAGAGTTGTCCCTTTGTGTCTAGTGCCCTTGTGGATATAGATAATATGTGTATATAAATGTTAGGTCCTTCGCTGTTATTAAAAGAAAAATTGCCCAAAATATCATTATTTCTTTATCCGTACATACCACATGTTCACATGTCGATCTTTGGGAAAATTTCCTTCATAAAATCTCTTTTAACATGTCGTTTTCAAATACGGAAATGTGTCTTATTTTATATTGAGATTAGAAGATATATCAATAATATATATATTTTAAATTTAGTTTTATCTGATTTTTTCTTTGATCAATGAATAAAATGTGAATTATATTATGATATCAAAGCTACATCTTCTGGCCTAATTTTTTTCTTTAAAAACACGCCGCCGCCGCTGTCCTATCTAGCTGTCGCCGCCTCTTCTACTACTAAACCTTCTTCGCCGCCACCGCTGCCCTAGCCGTCGCCGCCGTCTCTTCTACTACATCATGTCTACCAGCGAAACTCTTACCGTCCAACCACCTGTAGCAGATCATGATGCAGCTTCATATTCATTACCGTACCTGCTTAATGCATCAGACAATCCTGGTGCTCTCATCTCCTCTGTCATCTTGAGAGAAGACAACTATCCTGAGTGGTCTACCGAACTCAGGAACTCACTCCAAGCCAAACAAAAGCTTGGATTCATTGATGGATCAATTTCAAAGCCTGTAGCAGATCCTGAGCTAAGCAAGTGGCTCGATGCTAACTCTATGATCGTTGGGTGGATCCGCACATCCATTGATCCAAAGATTAGATCCACGGTTTCGTATGTCTCTGAGGCATCAATACTGTGGGAAAGTCTCCGTGCTCGTTTCTCGGTAGGAAATGTGTGCGCAAACAAGTTCTGAAGGATGAGATTGCTGCATGTAAGCAAGATTGACAGTCTGTGTTGGAGTACTTTGGCAGATTGTCCAAGCTTTGGGAAGAACTGCAAAATTACAAAACAAGTCGCGCATGTTGTTGTGCGGCAGCCCCTGATATTGCGAAGGAGCGTGAGGATGATCGTGTCCATCAGTTCCTCTTTGGTCTTGATCTTCCATGGTTCAGTAACATTCATTCTACGATCACCAGAGAATATCCTCTTTCTGCTCTCAATCAAGTGTACTCTCGAGTCATCCGTGAAGAGCAAAATTTGAACGTTGTTAGGTCAAAGGATACTACAAAGGCTGATGCAATAGGTTTCACGACTAAAGCTGAATCTTCTCCACAAGCTGCAGCAGTCTCTGGATCACGTTTTCGTGATCGTTCTACTTTCTCTTGCACTCACTGTAAACGACAAGGACACGATGTGTCTGAGTGCTTCTTGGTTCATGGATATCCTGATTGGTTGCTTGAGCATAATGGCCATTCCAATTCTAGTGGCACACGAGATTCCTCAAGTCGAAGATTTGCTGATGTACGACTTGTACTACGTGGTAGTCGTTCTGTCCGAGGAACTAGTCGGGGACGAGGCAAAGCAAACAACGCCCGCACTGGGTCTTTCCAACAACAATGGGACTTAACAAATTGCCCAGCTGATTCATCTTGTCCAAGCTCAGAGCCCAAACATCTTGTCTGTACGATTGTCGGGTAAAACTTTTCTTACTGACGTAATCATTGACACAGTGCCTCACACCATATGACTGGAGATTGCTCTATTTTGACGGAAGTCGTGGACATCATACCCTCTGCAGTCACGTTTCCAGATGGCACAGCTTCTCGTGCTACGAAACGCAGCACCCTGAATATGAATTCGGAGTATTTTTTCTGATGTACTTTTTGTACCATATTTCACTTGCACATTGATCTCTGTAGGAAAGTTATTGAAGCAGACAGGTTGCATTGCGATCTTTACTGACACCTTGTGTTTCTTACAGGACCGTTTTACGAGGACTTTGATTGGAGCTGGTGAGGAACGTGAGGGAGTGTACTATTTTACCGGAGTTATGGCTGCTCGTGTCAATAAAGCTTCTAAAGGAACAATTGCTTCAGTATCTGCTTCAGAAGCCATGTGGCATCGTCGATTAGGACATCCGTCTGCTAGTGTTTTGCTTTCTTTACGAGAGTGTGATCAATTCCCTAGTGCTTTTGGAGAGATCAACAGTTGTGATATTTGTTTTCGCTCTAAAAAAACACGCGCCATTTTTCATGATAGTATTAATAAATCTTCTTATTGTTTTCACTTGTTCATGGCGACGTCTGGGGTCCTTATCGCACTCCATCAATTTGTGGAGCAGTTTATTTTCTCACTTTAGTTGATGACTACTCCCGCTCCGTTTGGACATATCTTATGTCTGAAAAATCTTAAGTCTCACGTCTAATACGCAATTTCTGTGCTATGTCTGAATGACAATTTGGAAATTTTGTCAAAACTTTTCGCATTGATAATGGCACAGAGTTTGGTATTCTCCATCAGACTTCCTGCGTGGACACATCCCCAAAAAAATGGACGTGTCGAGCGTAAACATTGACATATTCTAAATGTTGCTTTCGCTTGTCTCTTTCAGAGTGGTCTCCCCATCAAATTTTGGGGTGAGAGCATTCTTACAGCAACTCACTTAATTAATCGCATGCCATCTTCAGTCTTAAAGAGTAAAACTCCATACGAAATACTCTTTGGTACGCGACCCTTTTATGATATGATGCGCACTTTCGGATGTCTATGTTATGCACACCATCGAGCTCGGGACAAAGACAAGTTTGGGGCTCGTAGTCGTCGATGTGTGTTTGTCGGATACCCATATGGGAAGAAAGGATGGCACATTTTTGACCTCGAAAAAGAATAATTTTTCATTAGTCGAGACGTTCACTTCCAAGAGGATGTGTTTCCCTTTTTGGACTCGGCTAAGCCAGATTCTGTACTACCTGTGAATTCTACTGAACTTGTTGACGATGAATGGTGTCTACCTACTGCCCCTACTCTCACAGTGTCTGCGCCAGCTCCTGAGGGGCTGCTTGCGTCAGATCCTGGACCAGTTCCTGACACAGTTTCTGAGTCAGTTCCTGAACCAGCTCATGTGCTAGTTTCTCCAGATCCTGCGATAGATACTGCTACAGATCAAACTGTGCCTCATGCTCTATCATCTCCTTGTAATGTCTCTTAAACTGATACACCATCATCTCCAGGGTTACCGAAATTATTGGGTTGTGGTCACCGCTCTCTCAAGCCCTCGATCTTACTCAAGGATTTTGTTACCAAGCATGTACACTCCTCTCTCTCTCTCTCTCTCACGTTTCTTCGCCTGGTCTCTCCAACTCAGACTCGTCTACGGTTTCTGGTAAAGTTCTATATCATATTGCCGAGTGTTTATCTGACAGTGGTTTTACAGCAAACCACATCGCTTTCATGGCTGCAGTTCTTGATAGCACGGAGCCTAAATATTTCAACGATGCAGTACTTATCAAAGAATGGTGTGAAGCCATAAAAAGCGAGATCAATGCTCTTTAAGCTAATCATACATGGGACGTTGTTGGTCTACCACCTGGGAAGAAAGCTATTGGTAGTCAATGGGTTTATAAGTTAAAATTCAACTCTGATGGTACCTTGGAACGGTACAAAGCTCGTCTTGTTGCCTTAGGAAATCGCCAAAAAGAAGACACTTATATCAAGGAAACCTTTGCACCATTAGCTAAGATGATAACGGTGCACTATCTTTTTGGTGTTGCTGCAGCCAAAGACTGGGAGGTTCACCAGATGGATATTCACAATGAATTTCTCCATGGCGATCTTGAGAAAGAAGTCTACATGAAACTTCCGCCTGGTTTCCACTCCTCCAATCAGAATAAAGTTTGTCGTCTCCGTATATCTCTGTATGGTCTCATCAAGCTCCGCGTTGTTGGTTTGAAAATTTGTCTACAGCCTTGACACAGTTCGACTTTACTCAGAGTTATCAGGATTATTCATTGTTCTCTCTCGTCAAGGGTGGAAAGATACTACATGTGCTTGTATACGTTGATGATTTCATTGTTGCCGGCAATGATTTAAACGCCATTCAAAGCTTCAAAACCTATCTTCACAAATGTTTTCACATGAAGGATCTTGGCAAGCTGAAGTACTTTCTGGGAATTAAAGTATCTCGGGGTCTCGATGGGTTTTGTCTCTCTCAATGGAAGTATGCTCTCCATATTATTGTTGAAGCTGGTCTTTTGGGCTCTAAGACTTCCATTGTTCCTGTTGAAGTCAACCATAAACTCGCCTCCATCACGGGTCCACTTCTCTCAAATCCTGAACAATATCATCGTCTTGTAGGTCGCTTCATCTATCTCACGCATACACGTCCAGATTTGAGTTATATTGTTCATATTCTATCTTACTTCATGCAAAATCCTCTTGTACCACATTGGGAAGCAGCTCTTCGAGTTGTTCGTTATCTTAAAGGCTCTCCAGCTCAAGGTATTTTTCTACGGTCTGACAATGATCTTACTATCTCTGCTTATTGCGACTCCGACTGGGATTCTTGCCCGAACACTCGTTGTTCTCTCTCCGCGTATGTCGTGTATCTAGGACACTCTCCTATATCTTGGAAGACAAAGAAACAAGACATTGTTTCATGTTCGTCAGCTGAAGCAGAATATCGCGCTATGGCTTACACACTTCGCGAACTGAAATGGGTTAAAGCTCTTCTTCGCGATCTCGGCTTTGATCTATCTGATAAGGAAACATAATTATGTATAAATGCTTCTCCTTGATCAATAAATAAAGCAAGTCTTTGTGAATTATATCATTTTATCTGAATATGTCCTAATTTATACTTGGCTATATCTCTATATTCACGTACATCTTGGCGGAGTTTTATTCCAGTGTCATACATTACGAATCAAAAGAGAGAATTTAGTCTAGAGAGCTTAAACCTCTTGAAAAAGATTATCTTAAAGAAACAAATTTTTCTTTCTTCCTTACGTTAGTCGTGTCCTCTCTCTTCTAAATTTGACTTTAATTGGTTAACTTGTTAGAATTAAAGGTGGAACTCACTAAAGACCGATATTGTCTTAACCAAGTCCAATTGCAATAATAGACTTTAACCTTCGAGGCAACTTCTACATTTAACAGTGTCGAACCTACAAATTTTACATAAAGAAAAAGAGATGAATTTACCAGTAGCATATAGGTAGATTATAACAAAGTTTTAAATTATACATAACAATAATAATATATCTAAGCAACACTAATATGATTTAGAAAGTGCCCAAACTTTGCAACAGCCCCTTATTCTGTGTCATACATCAAAAGAGTGCACCCTTTCTACTGATCAGAAGGACTCGCAGGTCAGCTTAGTGATATACCCTCACAATCATATATTCAAAAAACAATGTTTCGTATGCCTAGAGAAAAATCTCCTGGACCATATGGTCTCTCGGTGGAATTCTTTACGAGTTCTTGGGATGTGGTCGATCCAGATCTTATAAAGGTTTTTCAGGAATTTTTCAGCTCTTGTTGCTCCCTCAAAAAGGTTAATGCTACTGCTATTTCCTTAATCCCAAAGTCTATCGGTGCTGACAAGCTTTCTGAGTTCAAGCCAATTTAATTCATGTTGTAATACATATTACAAAGTCATCTCTAGAATTCCGGCGGACCATCTTAAGCTTTTCATTTCTCATGCTGTCCAGCGGAATCAAGTTGGTTTCATAGAGGGAATGTTACTTTGTGAAAATGTCTTGCTGGCATCAGAACTTGTCACTGGTTTCCATAAGTATGGTCATGTTTCTCGTGGTTGTCTACAAATAGACCTGACAAAGGCCTACGATAACTTAGATTGGTCTTTCATCCTCAGCATCGTTGAGGCCTTTGAACTCCCGGAGATCTTTATCAAGTGGATATCAAGTTGTATTACTTCTCCACCTTACTATGTGGCCCTAAATGGAGAATTGGTAGGGTATTTCCATTGTAAAAAGGGTTCGAGGCAAGGTGATCCGATGTCTCCTCCATTGTTTGCTCTTGCGGGGGATAATCTGTCCAAGCACTTGGAAAAAGCAGTGGTTTTGGATCGTTTTAAGCCTCATCCTCTTTTTCTAGATCCCCTTATTTCACACTTAAGTTTCTTATGATGTACTTATCTTTTTTTACGGCAGAAAAAGGTCTCTCGCCAGAATTCTGCAGGTTCTTAGTTGCTTTCACAAAGCTCTGGGTCTGATGTTAAACCTAAGGAAGCCATGCTTATTCTTGGATGGTAATAGTTTGACACAATCAAGGAATTTAGCAGCAAAGTTTAGGCTGCTACAAGGATCCTTGCCAGTTCGTTCTTTGGGAGTTCCTCTAATGCCACACAAGCTTCGTACGCAAGACTATAGGTCTCTTATTAACAAAATTTTGAGCAGAGTCTCATCATGGATAGTCCATCACCTGTCCTTCACAGGGAGACTCCAGCTCATTCAATCTATCATTGTGAGTATCGTTAACTTATGGTGCTCTGTTTTCCTACTTCCTAATGGATGTTTAGAGGAGTTGGAAAAAAATTGCTCAGCTTTTCTGTGGTCCGGACCACCTAACTCGGCAAAAGATGCAAAGGTTTCTTGGCTTTTAATATGCACCCCTAAAAAACCATGTGGCTTAGGTCATAAGAGGTTGGTTGATTGGAACAAGGTTTTCGCTCTTAAGTTGATTTGGCTGATCTTCACCATTGGTGGTTCCTTATGGGTCTATTGGGTCAAGAAACACCTTATCAAGGACCGAGTATTTTGGGACATTGACTTTCAAAACCTAGGAAACTAGTTATGGAAGCGTCTTATGAAGGTTAGGCCTCTAGCTCGGCCATTCCTTTCTGCTATTCTGGGATCCGGTACCTCAATCTTATTTTGGCATGATGATTGGACGACTTTGGGACCCTTGATAAAGATTACATGACTGAATGGCCCTCAAGTTTCTGGTATTCTTTCTTCGGCAACAGTTGTGAATTCAGAATGGTCATTGCCTCGAGGAAGACATCCCTTAGTTATGCTTCTTTGTGCTTGCCTACCTAGTCCACCTAACACTCAATCTGGTATAGCAGAGAACTTTTTGTGGAAGGTAAACTCCTTGTATCCACCTTCTATTTTTCCCTCTCCTCGTACCTGGCGTAGTTTGCACCTTCTTGGAATCTATGTTTCCTGGAAACCGGTTGTATGGTTTAAAGGACACATCCCAACGCATGCTTTTATCTTCTGGTTGGTTGTACATGGTCGGTTAAACGCAAGAGATATGTTGAGAAGTTGGAGAATGAGTATATCGGAATCATGTCTTCTTTGTGGGACAAAAGCAAATAGTTTGGAACACTTGTTCTTTGCGTGTGATTGCTCAAAAGAAGTTTGCCTATCATTCTTCTCCTGCGCATCATTTACGCCGCCTCTTCTCTTCACGAATATTCTAAGGTGGTTTATTAGTCCCACTTCAAACCCGAAACAAAATACCATATGTAAGCTTCTTCTCCAGACTACGACTTATGAACTTTGGAAGGAGAAAAACTCAAGGCTCCATAACTCTTCCTCGAAACCGTCAAACCAGGTTATAAAAGACATCCAACAAACATTGAGATGCAAGCTCGATGTTCTTGACCATAAAATATCAAATGAAATTCCGAACATTAGGCAAAATGCAATCTCTTTTCTCTTTCTCTGGTTTGAATCCTATCATCAATCTCTGAACAATGGCTATGACAAAAGGCTCTCATCACTGGTAAAACCCTCCCTTTCACGGCTCATCGGACTCTTCAACATCATAAAGGTACTCTTCGTGTTTCTTCTTTTGGATGTAACAGTTCTTTTGGAAAATAATCTCTGTAACACTTTAACAATGATGGTATAAAAAAATTAGTATTTCAAAAAAAGAAAAAGAAAAAAAAAATATATATATATATGGGGTTTCTGCAAATAAACCCTTAAAGTGGCTAGGGTTTGCGACTTTACTTTCCAGGTCAATTAAATGCAGGTCAACCTCTGAAGTAAGAGCCAACCCGCAGTATAACCCTCGGTCGTGAATAGATTTTTCAATATGTATATAACCGTGTATAAGAACTCAAAACTACGTCGTTTTGTATTATTTTAAAGAAACCAAAATTATATACAATGGAGATTCGAACCCATGACATGAAAGATTGACACCCAACATTTTATCAATAGTGCTAACACAGATTTAATTATATTGTAAACATATTTATTTATAAACCTATTAGAAAGAATGGCTTTAATCTTTGCCGGAAAAAGATCCGAGGAAATCGATCTTCCGAAAAAAAAACCCGAAACCTATTAGTAGTTTAGATCTTTAATTGAAGAAGACGAAGAAGCGAAGAAGAACCTTCAAATCTGGGACTCGGAGTTTATGAAACAATTCGATATGGATTTGATTTTCCAACTCGTATCAACTGGGAATGGATTGATCTGATTTCGAATTTTGTTTCGGTGTGCTTTAGATCAGATTGGACCCAGTTTTCGATCCAAATCCAATCAGCTTTCACTCGAAACTTCTTCTAAAACTTATATGATTTCAAGTTTTTTCAGGATTTGGTGGGTCGATCTAATTTTCAAGTTTTGATTTTTGGGTGTTCGATCGTGAAATCGGGGGTGATTCTAGAGTTATCCAAATCGGATCTAGAGCTTCTGAGATGGTATATTTCCAGAGCTCAATCTCCGTCGTCGATAAATCTCCGATCATGGCCAACTCACCAGATTTTCATCACCAACAAAAACAAAGGATCAACAGAAAATCAAGATGTTCAAATTTCCCAACCTGTTGCGACGGTTCTAGATCAGCTGCAATCGACATATTGATCCTAATCGCAGTGATCACATCCTCTGGTTTCTTAGTCTTCCCTTACATCAAATTAATCGCCGTAAAAAACTTATCAGAGCTCTCTTGTTTAGCGAAAGAAGAGATTGACTTCGTCTTTTTAATTTTTGATGTTTGGTTTCTTCTAATTTCATCATTCTTAGTCTCATATTTTTTATCTTATTTTCGGAAGATGAAGAAGAAGAAGCCATAGTTGGGTTTCTGGGTTTTTTCCCGTCATGTGTTGGTTTATAAATAAATATATTTACAATATAATTAAATCGGTATTAGCACAATTGGTAAAGTGTTGGATATTAATATTTCATGTCATGGGTTCGAATCTCCATTATGTATAATTTTGGTTTTTTTAAAATATACAAAACGACATAGTTTTGATTGGTTATACACGGTTATATACAAATTGAAAAATCAATACACGGCCGAGGGTTATATTGCGGGTTGGCTTTTACTTCAAAGGTTGACCTGCATTTTATTGACCTGAAGGGTAAAGTCGCAAACTCTAGCCACTTTAAAGATTTATTTGCACAAAACTCTATATATATGTATGCGTGTGTGATTTAGAAAGTAATTACTTTTATTTGTTAGATTTTTTCTAGACTTGTGGAGTCCTTTTTCGTGTACTTTTTACAGCGGCGAAAACTTATTTTCAGACTACAAATCTATTTTCCTCAACTATAAACATAAAATTTTAGCTTTCGATTAAGCAAAGCAAATGCGAAACCATCATATTTTTTATATTTTCTATGTCAAATAGAGAGCTTAGTTTTTCTAAAACAAAAAAATATGTCATATCTTATGATGATGCATACAAAGAACGTTAAAAATATTTTAATTTTTTGTTAGCTATGCAACCATGGTACATATTTATTTTCAAGAGTTCTTCTAGAAGAACTTCATGTTGCAGGTTAAACCCAAAGTAACTCTTCCTAAAACATGCATATTTGGGCTTTCTTTAAAAGATGCATCTTGGGTTTTTAGGCGTGTGTTTCATGTTTTTTTTTTTACGGTTACAATGAATTCGAAGAATTCGAACCCATTTTCTCTCTCCGTCGGGATTAAATTCTTTTCAAGAAGCGATCGAACTAAAAAAAAACATATTTCTTATTTCTTTAGAGTGGTTTGACACGCCACTTGACCCAAAAGCTACTTGATTGTATGTTCCATGTTGAATTAAATTTTGTTTAAAATCGGTTTATTCGGATACTAATCAGTTAATATAATAACAAATGATTTGGTTTTTAATCCGGTTCAGATAACTTAATTTGGTTCGAATCGGTTTAAAACTCTACTGTTCAAGTATATGTGACGAGGAATTGCAACTTGCTGCGTGAGACACGGCATGAGGAAATTATTTTACAATGGGATTATTATTAAAGATCCAAGATGATGCAACTTGAAAGCTATTGAATTATTTTTAGTTACTACTATTAATTTAATCAACCGGTGAGTTTTTAGTTTTATAAAAGATCATTACGGACAATAACTATATTTCTTGGAATCTTTTAATCATTGTCAAATGATAAAAGCCAGAACCACAAGTAACTTCCACGGTTTGGTCTCTATATTAGGAGAGACATTTTAATGATTTTTTGTCCATATGCACATGGATACATATACGTATATATAGATGTATATGTGCGTATATATGTGGATCCGCATGTATTTAATTTGTGTGTGTGGATTGGCTGACCAAAAGACATAAAACGGTCCAATGTCACCAACCCTCCTGAAAATTAAAATTCCAAATGTTATTAGTATTAATGGAATTAAACTTTACTTTTTTAAAATTAAGAGTCTTTAGTAGTACGATTCGTACAACAAAAGTTAATTTCGGCTCAACTAATATTACGAGTAATTCACATAGCTCTGGTTATTATTTCACGTTTAATTAAATTATTTATTCAATAACGTTTCCTACTTTATATCACTTTCGTCGCATTTAGTTGTAAGTTCAACATCCTCGTCTCTTTGGTTGACCGCCCACTAGCTTGTGTGGTGTTGACTTTATGGAATACTTTTACGCAGTTGTGTAACTTTTGAGTTTTGTCAGAATTAGAAATATAAATGGTGAAAAAAGTCTTTTTGGTTGACCGAGAAATTTAAGGTAGCAAGTGCAAACAATTAGAGATCACGTGTTTCACAAAAATTACATGTAATCTTCATCAATAGAAATATTCACTATTTCACCTAATTATTTTCTTACCGATTTGATCGGTTAATTTTTTCTGTACACAGTCGTTTCCAATTTTTTAGTCGTAAGGTTTTTTTTATATATAATATGTCAGTTTTATACAAAAAAATGGAACATTTCCTTACAATGTTTGGCACAGGAGCTCGTTCTTTTGAGCCCAAAAAAAATTGTAAAAAGCTCAAAGAGAATAGAATTGGAGTGAAACTAATACATAGGTTAATCTAACCGTACGTAAACCAAATAGACAGCGACGTGGAAAGTTTTCTTCTATTCCGAACCAACAAGATGTCTCAGATTGTGCGGTCTATGATCTTGAAAGTGCTTTCCGGTGTTGACGAAATCTCCATGTGTAAGTGAGTATTCATTTCTCTCCAAATGTAGAAGACCGTAGCTTGTGATGCTAGTCGCTTAAGAATAGTAGGGGAAGGAGGTGACCTTGACGAGAGCCAATTGATGAGAGAAGTCCAGCTTGAGAGTATGTTCTTAGTATGCCCTAACTTGAGCAATACTTTGTTCCACATCTGTTTGGAGAAATCACATTGGAGCAATAAATGATCCCTAGTTTCTGGGTTTGAACTATAATTACAACAAAGGCATGTAGTGTTAATTCTCCACTGCAAGAGGCGCTTTCTCATCAGGAGACGATCCCTTTGTACAATCCAAAAAGTAAGGCATGCTTCGAAACATGCCCTCTGAACCAAACCACTTTATCCCACTGGACCGGAGCTTCTGAAGGTTTTAGGCAATTCCAAGTAGCAGAAGAGGAAAAGGGAGAGCAATCAGAGTTTTCTGTTTTCCAAAAGTAAGAGTCATCACCTTTAGAAACAGTCAGAGTAACTATAGCAAGGAGCATGAGTCTAACATCCTTCATCTTCTGATTTCTGACAAGTGGACTCATTAATTTTCAAGCATTTTTTGTGCAAGCCTCAGAGACTTTACTCTCAGTAGGGATCTCTAACATTCTCGGGCTCTCCATTCCCACGTAGTCCCACAGCTGTCCAAGACTTGAACAGTTATCAAACCAAAAGTTGGAACTGTTTCCATTATCCACTGAACATCTCAAGAATCTCTTTGCCAAATGCCAAAGTTGCAGCATAAATTTTCAAACTCATGAAGAAGTGGATTTCTCCTCACGTGACTAGAAAAAAGCTCTCTTCAGCCTGTGTTCCTTGTTCCAAGCCACCACAATGATCTGTTGCTTGCAAATAGTAACCAGACAAGCTTCAGACTAAGAACCTTGTTCCAAACCGAACCAAGGCCCCCTTCACTCTTTGGTAAGCAAGATTGAGACCAAGAGACCTTTACTCCCGTGCTTTTGCGAATATCCCCTGTCCACAAGAATCGATTGCACAGTCTCTCCAAAGTTTTCAAGCAGCCTTTCGGTAAGGAAAAGGTTGTAAGCCAAAAGTTGACGGAACTATAGATCACTGCCGTAATCAATTGGAGTCTTCCAGCATACGACAATGTTTTAACCATCCAATTGTTGAACCTCGCCTTTACTGCATCAATGAGTGGAGAGCACTCTGATTTCCTTTGTTTTTTGTGCATCAAAGGCACTTATAAGTACCTTATTGGGAGAGAACCTGTGAGGAAACCAAGGGAAGAAGATTCAAAGGTTTCCGCAGGGTTCAGACCCGCTGTAAATAAGGCTGATTTCTCCTTACTCATGCTCAGTCAAGAGAAGGCAGAGAACTCCTCCAACGTGTTAATAATTGCCTCTAGAGATCTCGGCTTACCATCATAGAAAATCATTACATCATTCGCAAAGGAAAGGTGAGAGATCCGCAGATTCTGACCCTTTGGGTGAAGACCGATTAGCCCATCTAAACAATTAGCTTCCAATAGGTTTCCATTGCCATAACAAACAAGTAAGGAGACATGGAGTCCCCTTGCCTCAGACCTCTAGCATCATGGAAGTAACCATGTATTCCTCCATTGATACACATTGAGAAGCTTATTGTAGTAACACATTGCTCCACCCAGGAGATGAAAAAATCGAGAGCTCTTAAGACTTCTAGAATGAAGCTCCATTTAACATAATCAAAGGCTTTACGGATGTCCACCATTAGAAGGCCTCTCCTATACGTATTCTTTTGGTTGAAACCTTGAACCATCTCTGTTGCAAGCAAGACATTCTCCACTAACAACCGGCCCTTCAAAAAAGTTATTTGGGAGTTTGATATCATATTGAGAAGGATAGCCTGGAGCCCCCTTGCCAAATTCCTAGAGATCACTTTGTACACGGAGTTGCAACAATAAATAGGTTGGAAATCCTTGATTTTATCAACCCCATGGTGTTTAGGAATAAGGCAGATCAGAGTTGCATTCACTTTCTTAAGTAGTCTCCTTGAAGAGAAAAATTCCAATACTCCTTGTGTGAAATCAGTTTCGACCACACTCCAAGAGGCCCTAAATAATTCACTGGTGTAGCCATCAGGCCCTGGAGACTTGTTGAGAGGAAGAGAAAAGACTTCAGCCGATGTAACAGGTGCAGTCAGAATTGCAGCTGCATTATAGTCACATTTAACCTTCCAAAGCTCTCTGATGAGGCTACTATTCACTCATGTTTGAGGCATTCTTCACTATCCATAAGCCCTTTGTAAAAGTCCACACAGTAAGTCTGAATTTCCAGGGGATCCTCAATCCTCATATCCGCTTGATCCAGGAGATAGTGAATCTGATTCCCGGCTCTCCTAGCGGCTATTGATCGATGAAAGAAAGTCGTTTTCTTATCTCCAACATCCACCCAATCCACTCTTGACCTCTGCCAGAGAAACGAGCATTCTGATACACAGACAGCTTATCCTGAGTTTCCTTTACCCTCTGTTTCAAATTCGAGTAGTGGTCTTTGTTGATATCCTTAACAATACCCTTTAGAGCCTTGAGCTTCTTTACAAGAGAGAACATTTTATTACCACGGAACCTGATGTTTTGCCTGGCCTCAGAGATCCGTGGTAAGAAGGCCTCGTGATGGGCCAGGAAGTTAGAAAACTTAAAAGGCATGTTTGTAGCAGTTTGGGACCTCTGTAGATGAACACAATTCGGGCTATGATCCGAGAACAGGTTTTCACCAAAGTGAGCATAGGAGAGAGGGAAAGAGAGCATCCACCTGTCATTGACCGAGACTCTATCCAGCTTCTTAACCAGCTAGCTACCCAGTTGTTCCACCAAGTATACTGATTTCCCCTATACGTGAGATCCGAAAGGCCTGTTGAGTCCAGACAGCCTCTGAAATCTGACATTCTTCTTGTGACCCGAGAACTGGTTTTAGAACTATCTGGTGGATTCAGAGATCGGTTAAAGTCTCCTAGCACCACCCATGGGAGGGCACTGATCCTTGTGTCCAAAGCCACCTGGTTTAACTCATCCCATAAGGGAGCTCTGCCTTCCTTACTATTAACATCATACACAAAATAGACTGCCACTTCTTGATTCGATCCCGCCATCCTTATTATACATGAGATCAACTGCTTGGATTTGGATATAACCGAGAGAGAAACCTTTGGGTCTCAGACCACCCATATCCTCTCCAAATCGGAGTATTCATAGTTACCAACAAACTTCCAACCCGGAAAAGAGAATTTTATGTACTTGAGAGACTTGTGATCCTTCACCTTCATCTCAATCAGACTACCAAAAGAGGCTTTACTACGCCTTAATCACTTTCTGAAGCTACTACCCCTTAATGAGTTATTGAATCCTCTTACGTTCCAACAAAAAAGGTTAACTACCATCTGATTATGTGGGTTTTGGGCCTTTGCCCATGTTCCTCTCTTTTTTCTTTCCCATCTTGATCTGTCTCCTAGATAAGACCTCTAAAAAACTGATCATCTGCCTCCGGATTATCATCCTCCTTCGAAGGGTAATTCTCATCCCCTGAGCTTTGCTCCTCCGAGCTCGAAGAAGAGGAAGAGGAAGGTTCATATTAGGACTGGACATATAATCCGAAACTGAAACCCGAACCCGAAACCGACCAAAAAAATAGGGTTCGGTTCGGGTTCGGTTTCTTCAAAATACCCGATCGGTTTTCATGTATAGAGTGCCTCGGATTCGGTTTCGATTTCGGATATATTCGAAATTTTTGCGGATATCCGAATATACTCGAACCTTAAGCCTATACACTTATGTTTATCCGAACCCATATACCTGTAATAGCATGTTCGGCTTCCCATTATCGAAACCAATCCCTAAAATATCAAAACCCTTAAGTGTTCTTCATTTTTTTATCAAACTGGAAAATCCAGCTCCGAATCGCAGAAGAACAACGTCTCCTCCATCAGAGACATCTAGAAATCAATTCCAGGTACGATTCCTCCATCGATTAGGGTTCAATTTGATTCGGATTTGATGTTGTTTCAATTAGCGTTTAGTTTCATATTCGATTTTGATTCTGAATTCGTATATTTTTGATTAGGGTTTTGTTTATATTTCGATTTAGTATCAATTTTTTCTAAAGCAAAGAACGTACTCAACATAAGGTCTCATGCATGGTCTCATTTCACTAGAGCCAAGAATGATCGAGACAAATGCAGCTGTAACTACTGCCAAAGGGTTCTAGCATGTCCAACAAAGTCAGAGACTTCAAACCTCACAAATCATCTAAAAACCTGCAAGGAGTACAAGGCATGGGTAGAGGTGCAATGTCAGACTCAGCCTGTCATCAATAAAGATGGTCAATTGATGGCAGCCAAAGTGCCTGAATCAATTTTCAGAGAAGCATCCAATGAGATGCTTGTATTAGGGGAGCTGCCATTGTCTTTCATCGAAAACATTGCCTGGAAACACTTTTACAATAAAGTTAGTGTACTTTATGTCTTTGTCTGTCTATGTCTGTCTTTGAAGTTTGTTACTTGTTTATCTCTGCTAATATAATTGTTTCTCTTTTGAAGGTTAACTTGTATAAACCTCATTCAAGAAAGACTGCTACAAGAGACATAGTCAAGATGTATGCTAGAAAGAAAGAAGAACTGAAGAACTGGATCTCAAGCAACAAACAAAGAGTGTCTCTTACAACTGATATTTGGGTTGCTGAAAGTACATGTAAACTGTAAAATAACATATTGATTCATTACTTGTTTGTTTTTATTAAGTTTCACTGATATAGGCTTTGACTTTACCTTGTCAACAGGTGCTAGTTATATGGTTATAACAGCACATTTCATTGATACAAACTGGAGGTTGAAGAAACTGATCATTGGCTTCAAGTATGTATCCGATAATAAAGGTCAGACCATTTCTAGAGTGTTGTTAGAGGTATTAGCTGAGTGGGGAATAGAAAAGGTATTTTTCATTACAGTTGATAATGCAACTGCTAATACTTCAGCTATTAAGAAGTTTCATTCAGATTTTAGTACAGTGTCTAGTGATGCCTTTGTGTTAGATGGAAGTTATTTGCATATGAGATGTTGTGCTCATATAATTAACTTGGTTGCAAAGAAAGGGTTGTATGATTTGCATAATAATGTGGCTGCTATACGTAATGCAATTACGTATCTTAGAGCATCCACTAATAGGTTAAAGGCTTTTGAGTTAAAAGTGGATACATGAAGGTTGACCCGTGGTAGTTTGCCTATGGATGTAAAGACTAGGTGGAACTCCACATTTCTGATATTGTCTAGAGCACTTCAGTTTAGGGTAGCGTTTGATAAGATGGAAGCAAAAGATAAATTGTATAATGATTACTTTTTAGAACTTGAGAATGGGAGTAAGAGAATAGGACCTCCTGACATTGGTGACTGGAATGCAGTAGAGAAGTTAGTTAGGTTCTTAGTCATTTTTTACAATAGCACCTTGGTGGTTTCTGCTTCTACTACGGTTAATTCATATAAGTGTTGTGGTGAGATTGTGACAATAGAGAGGAATTTGTTTACCATGGCTAATAGTTATGATCCATAATTGAAAGTAGAGGCCACTGAGATGTTAGAAAAGTTTCGTAAGTATTGGGATGGTGTAAAGAACATCAATAAGATGTTGATTCTAGCTTCTGTATTTGATCGTAGGAAGAAGCTGACTTTTGCTAAGTTGTGCTTTGATAAGATATATGGGAAAGACACTACTGAGTCTACTCTCATGTATGAGTCTGTGTTTGATCTTCTTGTTTGCATGTTTAAAGAGTACAATGGTCGGTTTTGTAAAGGGTCTACTTCTACTGTACCATCAACATAGTCTAGTCAGACTTCATCATTGAGTGAAAAAGAGCAAGTAGTTGATAGAATGGAGTTGGTTTATGAAGATTTTGGTTATGAGAGGATGGATTTTGTGTATAAGGAGATGATAGATGAGACTGGGGTTGATGATCCAAGGGATGAACTAGATATATATTTGAAGGAACCTGTAGAGAATCCTAAGGCAATGATAGGAACTGAGTATGATGTACACTGTTGGTGGAAGGTAAACAAGGGGAAGTATCCTGTTTTAGCAGAAATGGCCAAGGATCTACTTGCAATGCAAGTGTCATCCGTTGCATCAGAAAGTGATTTTAACACAAGTGGTAGGGTCTTAGATCCATATAGGACCTGCCTAACTCACTTTCATATCTAAGTCTTGATGTGTACAGAGCAATGGCTCAAAACTCAGATTCATTTAAGTGAAACAACTGTACTCACAAATGAGCAATTACTTGCTGATATCGAAATGCTTGATAATCTACAAAAAGTATGTATTAGTTCTCTTCCATTTTATTTACCTATTCATTCTTTGATTATATACTAACATCTAACTTTGTTTGGCTTTTTCAGTGTTTGAGAATCAAATATTCAAGATGATCATGATTGAATCACAAACAAATCACTTAAAAGATGATCAGGTAACATCTCTGAGTCTCTATATGTTTCATTTATTGTTTTTGTGAGATCGAGAAATGAGAATCATTCTGACTTTGTTAGTTACTTTTTTATGTAACAGGAAGATCAGAAGATGGACAATGTCTGATCTTCAATTTGGAATGAATGTTTATCTTGGTTTAATTCGGCGTAGGTACTTGAACAATTGGTTTTAGTTATTCTTAGTTTTTGGTATGTTGTACTTGAAAACTAATTTAGAATCTCAAGTCTTGAACATTATGTTGCTAGCCTTGTGGCTTTGTATTGTTAGATTGGATCATTGGAATATACTTGGATTATTGATTCTGATTGTTTGCAATGTGTAAAACATTGATTCAAGTTAGTTTTCTTGTTTTTTTTTTTTTGCTTGTTTACAATGTGTATGTAAAACACTGATTCTTAAAGATGTTTTTGAATTTGTAGCATTTTCGGTTTTTCTTGTGTTTTTCGGTTTTTTGTTTGTAGTTCGGGTACAAATACCCGAAAACTACCGAACCCGAATAAATTTCGGTTATTTTTGGTTTTCTTTCACAAACCCGAAGCCGATCCGAACCCGAAAATAACCGAACCGAAACCAAACCAAAAATTCAAAATAACCGAATGGGTAGTATATTCATATAACCGAAAACCCGATATCCGAATTAACCGACCCGAAACCCGAATGGTTACCCGAATGTCCATACCTAGTTCAGATTCTGATGATGACTCCTTACCAGCTTTTCTATGATTCTTAGAAGTGCTGTCCTGGATCATTGTCATGTTCTTCTGGACCTCATCCACCTTCTTTCCTTTCCAACAGATGCCTTAGTGCTCGGAGGAATATACTTACTCAACTTGAGCCTAACCTCCTTACTCTTCTTCTTCACTTGCACAGGAGGCTCTTTGTCCTTTATCTTTCCTTTCTTCTCCTTAGGATTCAGCACAACAGGCTTCACTTCCTCCTGCACCACTCTCCTTGTTCTCGTGCAAAACTCTGTAATATGCAGTGTGGACTTACATCCCAAACAAGTAATCGGTGTAGAAGGACATCTTCTAATAGAGTGACCAATTTCTCTGCAGTGCTCACATGTTGGAGGAAGCCATGGAGAGGAGACTTCAACCTTTCTGGTTTTCCCTGACTGATACCTAACATTCATCCACTCCGGTAAAGGTTTAGAAGGATTGATTATGGTCAACACTCGAGCTACCTCCATATTTGTCATGTTGAGTGGACACGTACTGGGTCGCCAACCAGACCCGCCACATGCTCCATTTTTGTTTTCGAAAGTTATCAATTACGTGCACTAGTTTTCCAAAACTCCAACAACAAAAAAGAATTTACTGTGTTTAAAATCTTGTTTTCTTGATTATTTTCAACTCGTCGTCAGAATTAGTAAAATATAAAATTTATTGTTATAGCCGTTAAACTTGGACTCTCACAAGTTCGTTTAATGTATGTATAATATTTATTCATTATCCGTTATAAAAGGAATCAATTAGACAACATTCTTTATATACTAGTATGCTATATATGCACATAATTAAAAACATAAAGTTTAGGTTATAAATTAAAGGTCTATGACGTCAAAAAATAAAAAATAAAGGTATACTTGTGAATATGTCATCATATAAGTGGACTCCTATTCAATGATTTAAATATTCTCAAACAAAAAGATCAGTATAAAACTATAAATTAAGGGTATAGATACATACGTTTAGAAGATATTACGACACACACACACACATTAATTACATATTAGCTTGTGTACATATATAAAGAAGAAAGTTAAGGTTATACATTATGATATGCCGTGCCCTTTTTCATAAAGCCAAGAGATGGGACAAAAGGGATTATATTTTCTAATACTTTCGGTGTATTATGTCTTTTATCATCTCAATGAGCCATGTTCTCTAAACTTGGCTTCGTTTCTCATTATCTCTATCCTTGGCCAGCCTTTACACATATATATTGCACTGATATGTATATATGTATGTATTTGTTATTCTTCCCTAATTTTTTCGTTGTAAGAGAATTCAATTTTTAGTAATTAATTACTAAATAACGTCAAAGAAAAAAAAGGTTTCACGGGATGAAATTCGGTTCGTGATTCTTTCATTTTACTTCGTTATCATTTCATTTTTTACCTTACCATTTGCATATGAACCATCAATTAATATAGCATAAAAGTCAACTGAAGTTCTTGTCGACATAATTTCATTTATCCCCCAATATTTAGAAAAGTCAAAATATTATTTTTTGTGGTCAAATCATTAATAAGTTATTTAATATCATTACCATGAAAAACAAAAACCTCATTATTGAGTAAGTTTTTATATTTTCAGAACATGGTCGGTGGCTCGATGCTAGCCTGCTACTTGGTTTAAAACAAAAAAAAAAGATGCTTATTGCTTCACATACTATATTACCAGGAGGGAAACGAAAAACACAAAGCTTGCTTATTTGATTAGTCAATAATACATTTGCTCTAGAAAACGGCATATTTATTTTTAATTTAACATCATAATCAAAAATCTTAACAGAAACCTAAACTAATCTCCAGAACATGTAAAACATGAAATATTTTTATTATTTAAAACACACGATGATTAATTATAACTGAAATTACAGTGACGGGATTCGAATTATGGTACTAGAGTCAAATAATTCAGACTCCAATATTTTTGTAACCCTGAATTGGTTTTAAAAAACGGCTTATTTATTTCAACCTACCAAAAAGAGCAAAAAAAAAGGTTGGTTCAAGTGGATTCACACATCACGAGATTCAATGGATTTAGGATTTTATCCGAAACAGAGAAGCAGAAGCAGTGGCAATTATTTTTTGTAAGTAGATAGTACACGTGGCTAAGAATTATTGGAAGTTAATGTCTGTCATGTAGGTTAAAATGACAGATCCTTAAAGCCATTAGATTCTTCTTCGTAACAGGTAACGGTCCCGTTAGATTAGGTGAAGTCCCTCACCACCACCACTTGTTTCTTCTTCTCGCCTCTCATTAAAACCCAACACAGCATCCAATGAAATTTCACGCCGGTTATTGAAAATAATAGTTTAACGGCGTTAGAATCTCTAACGGAATATACAAAAATGGAGTTGATTTATGCCAAAAATAAAAAAGCTCATACTTCCTCCGTTTCATTTTAAAAATATATTTAAAAAAAACAAATTTTGTTTCATTTTATTTAATATTTTCAATTATTCAGTCAAGTAAATTAGTAATTCCGGGAAAAATACAAATAAATCTATTAAAATAACAAGTTATGAAAAATAACAAAGTATTTGATTGGTAATTTTTATCACAGTAGTAAAAATGGGTACTTTAATTTTTTTTTTTATTGAAAGTAGTACTTTTTTTTACTTGTATTTTTTACTTTCATTTTTTACATTTTTTTTTACAATTATAGTATTGCTTACCGCTCTTTTCTACTAAAAATATCTGACTATTTTGTATTATCATCAGACCCAAAGTTTAAAATTTGTGTACAACCTCACAATCTGTGTTTGTTAAAATATATAATCATATATGAACTTCCAAAAATGTAACATAAATATTTTGTTGAAATAACAAAATATTATTCAGGCGGTTAAATTTGGAGTCGAATCTTGGAAAAAGTTGAGTCAGATCATGAATTTTGAGTATGGCTGATTATTTTTCTTTACCGAAAAGACCGTTGAAAAGAGTTGTCACCTTTAGGTATCAATTTGTTAAAGTTGACTTCGTAATCCAAAATGGACACAATCGCCTGCTAATTTTGACGTAAGAGATATTTCCCATAAAAGTTTATGTCAAATAGTTTTTAGGAATTTACAAAAAAAAGGCATGCATTTGTCCCCAAAATCCAGAATAACACGAAACTTTTTAATAGCAAAACAATATGGAATGTGTATTTTTGTAGCAAAAACCAAAAACTTATGCTAAGTTTTGCTTTCAAATATTAAAAAATTGAAATGATATGATCACAGAAAGATCATTGTTGATATATATCCAAACAACATCAGTTGCAATAGATTAATTTTTTCCTTTGGTTTGTATATGTCGATTATGTAGGTTCACATGGTCTTTGTGACATCCAGAAAAATAGAAATTTTTTATTCAATTGAAAATCTTATAATTATATCAAATTTAATGATGTTTTTGATAGATATTAAAGTTTTTGGACAAATCTATAATTATCAGAGATTAAAATCTCATATTGATGATAATTGAAACCCTATAAATAGTCGTTTTAAGAAGTATTTAGGATTTTAGTTTTAGAATTCGTCACCCTTTTTTATATAGTTCATTTATGTTTTTCCATAATATTGGGTCATGTTTCAAGAGACAAAAAACGCACCATAAATTGCTCTGTTTCAGGCGATCAAATACTTGCTAAGAAAAATCGATCTAGTTTGGAGATCTAACTGAAAAGTTTTAGCAAATGCAAGGTGAGTATGTCGTCTCTGAAATTTTGGTTATGCAGTTTTAGATCTAAAGTATTTTACTTGAATTTAAAGCCTCGAAAACTATATCTAATGGCGTCCGATTTGAATGATTAAATAGTTGTTACGAAACTGTGGAAGTTTAGTGTCTTTTCCAAGAAGAAACGTGTTATTTGGTGTTTATCTCTCAAAGTTATCGATTGAAAAATAATGATTGGTCGGCTGAAAATTCTGGATTTGCTATCAGCGGTCAGCAGTTTTTGTGTCCACTAAAAGGGTTTGGAATTTCTATCTATAGTACTCCGTTTTGAGCATTTAAATATTCATTGCAAATGTATATGAGTTTAGTCTTTGATTACAGTCGAATCTTATAAATTGGAGCTTTGTAGAAAAGTTATGTTGCAATCATGAAGGACAGTGGTTCCTGGAATTTCATAACTAGGAGATTCATGATCTATGTGTTTGAATTGGTATTTGTGGGCGTCATATAATTTTTTATTCGAGGATCAATCAACCTAAAAACTTATTTCCAAGTGAGTTCTAACTCCTTTAGAATTATTATACATTGGTATAATATATTAGAAAATTTAAAAAATGTTGAATGTTTAAATTGTTTTGAATGTGAATTCATTAAATTAATTGGACACTAAAAATATGGATAATTATGTTGTTTGGATGCGTAAATTTTTGGAATTTATCTGATTTTACTATGTTCAATTATTATAATTTATGATTATGGTAATGAGTTATATAGTTGTTAAGATCGATATCAGCGTGCAAATATGATATTAACCAGCTTTATTGCAATTTGTGACCGCCGGCATCTCCAACAGATATATTAAATATTATGGTATTTAGTTAGTGGTTTTTTGTGGGGCCGGTTAATACTTTGTTACCACCTCGTTAGTCGTTAGTATCACTATCGAGTATATTATGAATATATTATGATATATTGGTTTGGTTCGGTCAATGTTGGGATCGTACCATTCTGCTTTTGCTATTTCATTGCTAGATACATGGTCGTTATGTTATGATGATTATTATGCTCTGCGGAAAGTTTGTATTCTGTTGAAAGTTTATATTTTCCTCGCCTGAGATTACTTATTTATATATCCACTGTAGCTTAAAAACTTTTAGATGTTATAAAATAAATTTAAAAAAAAAAAAACTAATTCTCTAATCATATACAATTTTTTTATTAGTTCAAAATTGAAAACCCTCTTATATTCCAACATTAAAACCAAACATATACTAGTACGAAATACTACTTAACTGCTTCGAAATTCAAACAAAATTATGGGAATTTCATTTAGTTGTTGAAAACTAATTTCAATAATCTTAGAGATTAAAATGAAAATTGACATTTGTCTTGTAGGATAATACAAACATATCAGATTAGATATATAAAAAAACATGACTGTTGTAAATAGTAAAAAGATGAAATATTTCAAGCATACAAGAAATTTAAAATCGTTGCACAAATATTTATTGTGAAATTTGATCGTTAGAATATAACTGTACAATTTTTTGGGGGATAAAACTCAACTATACAACAAAAGATTACTTGATGCATAAATTCATTTAATTTATGCAAGCAGAGTTTGTTTTGTCTAAAAATAAATATATATTTCCCTCGACAAACTTTCAGAGCGAGTTATTGTTTCTACTGATCCCAAACATATATTTTAAATATTTACTTAATTTGTTGCATGTAACGGCAACAAATATTGGGTCGAAGTTCAACATGCCATAAGTTATTTTTTTGCCATAAGCTAGTCCAAAAAAATTATAGTTTGTTACTATTTTATTGTTTTACATTTTAATAGAGAAAAGTACTAAAACAATAGAAAAATTAAGTGAGAAGGAAATGTATTTTAATTCAGTGACTTTGAATTTAAGGAATGTCACTTGACCAATGTAGTTTCAGAGAAATAAATGTAACTTTAAAAAGTCTACATAAATAATTAAAACTGTTTTGGAGTTTCTTGATCCAAGAGATTGGCTTTATTCAAAAATTAAATTTTTTTTTTTTAGCAGATATATTAGAAAAATACAAATTTTTTTTTTGAGAAATGCATTTTTTGAAATGCCAGTTTTTTAAAATGTCATTTATTCAAAAAAGTTTTTTTAAAAAAATATCACTAATATTATATCATTTATTCAAAATATCATTTATATTTGGATTAACTATGTTATGGTAGAGTTTAGTTTTAAAGATTTAGGGTTTGTTAGGGTTAAAATTATTTTTAAAATTTAAAATTTTAGGATTTAAGTATTAAAAATTTATTAAAATCATTTTTGAAAATCTCCCAAAATAAAAACACAAGGACAAGATATTTGGAATATAAAGATAAAAATAAATATAAATTAAAAAACAAAACAAAGACAAGATTTAAAAATAATAATAAGAAGGGAACAAGTAACTAACCTTTTTGATTATCTCGAGTCGCAGGGCGGCATGTGAGGCCGTACATGGTGCAGGATTTTCTGGGTACGTCTAAATATGTTTACTTTTACAAAAATTAAAAGTAAACGGATATATATATATATATATATATATATATATATATATATCTCTGAATTTGTTGGATTGTTTACAGATATTTGAAAATTATTCTTTTGAAAACTTGATATAAAATTACTAGGAACATCATTATCATTACAAACGTTCAAGTAGATATTCGATTCATTTTCAAATCAATAAAAAACAAAAAAATTTAAAAAAATCTTGTGGCTGACTAATAACTTAAATAACTTTGATATATACTAGCGTATTACATTCAAATTTCAAACTACATTAAATATTACTAGTTATGATTTCAGATTTTTGCCATAATTCAGTGTGCTACTAATCGGATCATCGTTCGTTTATAATTTTACTAAGGTGATGAATAGTATATCAGATTTTCATGTTTTTAAAACGCGATTCTACTATTTTTACCATACAAAATATTCATCAAGTTTTCACATTTAAAAAAAATAATTATGTTATATACTACAAACATTCAAAAATATAACTAGAAAAAGCGAAATTAATATACTAAAAATAGTTTTTAAGCATTTTATGATTATTATTTCGTAAAAGTTTTATCCAATTCTGTTTTTTCTGCTATTTAATGATTCGAATATTATGATACTCTATTATACTATTCCGCTGGCACATCAATCTAACCTATGTACTATATATATCATCGTTTGTAAAACTATTATTTCAAAGATGAAAAGACAAAAACGATAAAAGCAAGTCAATGATGAAACCGATATATATCTTCTTCTTTATGACCGTACGTACTAATAAGATCACTACTCCTCAAATAAATACGTCAAAAATTGTGCGCTATATGTTACCTTTTGTTAGAAGACTATTATTATGTAATTGGGACGCATGTATTACATAATATTATAAAACAGTTTTAACATCGCCTTCATGATAGTGATATTCCTAGAAATTCACGAATTTAATATATATATATATATATAATTGATGAAAAAAATGTCAATGTAGAGAGATACCTAAAAGTATATATGATATATGTATTTTCTAAGAATAAAATAGAAAGAAATCGTAGAATGGGATGTATGAATCATTTTAGTAATAGGAGTATAAAATTTGACTTAGAGAGTTTTCTTTTAAATCAATGAATTTGTAAAATTACGAAATGGAAACATTAATATCCTTACAGATTTACGGTAATTAAATTCTAAAATACAAAAAAAAAAAAAAATCTGAAATACAAAGTTTATGTTAATCTTGAAGACTATTTCTAAAACCAAAGGCAATGATCTAATAACAGGCGTGATTGCAAGCTCATAGTCCACGCTATCTTCTGATAATTATTTGAACCAATTAATATTCACAGTAATTATTAGTTTTGTCTTTGGAATTAGCACCACCCTATAATCTGGGCTCCATGATTTAATGTGAGGCTAATCAGGATATAAAGATTATCTACATAAGAGGTTCTGGAGTTAGACAAATAATCGGCTATACACGTTGTTTACATAATAGAGATCCATATTTAATATTGTATACATTTATAGATACATCTAAGTCAAGCTCTAACATATTTAAAATAAAAGAAAATCAAACTCTAAGATATAAAAAAAAATTGTATTTTTATTTTCCAATTCAGGTTATAATTTATAAATAGTCGAAGACAAATTGAAGAGTAGAATATACCAAGTCAAAATGGAGACTTTAACATAAATGAAAGGGCAATTTTTGAAAAAATGAATGGTTGCAAATTTGTTTTTAAAGAGGTCAACAAATGGGTTTTCAAATTTTAATCATGTACTTATGCGACTGTAAACTCCGTGATTATTTAGGACTAGTCTAGTGATTATATCTGGCTATTCAAATTTTCTTAAGAATATATATATATATATAGTGTGCATAAGAAATACTGTATTTCAAATACATATACAAGAATAATAACCTGCTTGTGCATCAGTGTTATTAGAAAATGCGTAGCTGCTCCTAATTTTGTCCCCAACCTTTCTGAATTAATTATGATTTAGAACTATCTTCGTAGCTGAATAAATATATATAACTTTTTTTCTAAAGACATACAAAGGTTTTCATATTTCTTATGTTTTTCTAAGTAAACAGCTATGTTTTTTTCATTAGAAAAAATTCAATTATTTTAATACTTTTATAAGATTTTTTTTACAAAATTATTTATCTAAAGGTTCATGTTCCAAAATAAAAAAGGTTTCTATTACATTAATTAACAGTTTTGTTTTAACGAAATGATAAAAAAATTTAAATTGAATAATATGGGTCATTTTTAAATCAAATAGATGATAATATATCATTCACTCATCATATTTTTAAATTAGCAAAAATAATTTGTTAAAAGTTCAGATGCAACTAGACGCTTACATATTTTACGAAGTTTATACTTAAAACATTTAGAGAAAAGAGGAATAAAACATGAATCCTGGAAAAATAAGAAGTTAAAACGTAAAGGAGTTGGAAATTACGAACTTCTATTATTGGGGCGGGGGGACCCATCACGATCAAAAGTCAATTTCTCAGTTTATTTTCATAGGAAATTTCGTGGGATAGCCATAAATTTTTTTTTTAAAAACTAATCAAAAATTTTAAAATTAGTGTCTGGGATTATGCTATGAGGTTTTGGTTAGTTTTTAATTATATATTTTTTTTTATGATTATTCCACCTAATTTTTTCTTTAATTAACACTATAAATATTTATTCAATTATTTTTTGAAATTATAATTAAAATACTATCAACAACATGTGACATCGTTCCCATTGCTGACCTTGCCATGAGGCACACCTTGGAAGGGCCAATTGTTTCCATTACCGCTCGTTAGGGCCACAATAACTATAAATACACAAAAATATTTTTAAAATTAAATTATTCCACAAAAAATCTCAATAATTTAATTTATAAAACCCATCCAACTTGATTCCAAGTCAATGCAGAATCCGACATATTGAGTAGCATGTTCTATTATGTCATGCTCCCGAAATTAACTACCATCCATAGCAATTAATAAATCTAAGATACATTGCCTTTCATTTGCCTGTTATATGTGGCTGAAATCTGCGACCAATTACTGCGATTAAACGTTGCGATTATTGTTCATTTAGCAGCCGCAACATCTGATCCCAACAGTTCTAGTTGTAACACTGAATTTTTTCAGTGATCAAAAATTTTAGACACTGATACTACGACTGGCTGCGTCGTTTGATCGCATGAGTCTACATCAGGTAACGAACACCGTTTAACGGCATGACGCAACCGCAACCTTCTGCGTCAGGCAAACATGCCCATTGTATTAAACAAACTAGTTTTTTACTAATTAAACTAATTATTAGATCTCATGTTCCATCAAGGTGAATAGAGTTATGTTAGAAGCATTTGTGTCAAAATTTCAAGATTTAAAGTGTCTGGTTCGGAGAATTCCTATGTGAATTTTATAGTCTTTGTGTGGTTGAAAAAGAAAAAAAGAAAAATCAGTCGAAGTAATTGCCTATTTTAATTTAAAATCCAAGTAGTGTACGCCTCCACCAAATATTTATTTCCTGAAATAATGATTCATGAGAAGAAAAACAAAAAAATACTAAACTCTTTGATATTTCAAATTGATTTCTCTTATGAGCTACTTCCTCCTTTGGGTCCTTATTCAGAGTTTATAAATTATACTATATCATAAAATATGAAAATCTAAAAAAAATAAAATAAAAAAACAAAATAAACTCTTACACAAACAACTCTATAGTTTGTGTGTGAAAATAGAAATTATATAGGATGGAAAAATGTTAATAAAAAGTGTTGACGGCAAAAAAAAAAAATATAGGATGGAAAAATGTGATTTTGTAAAATCAATAAACTCCATAATTTTAGTGAAACTGGGACCCACAGATATTATTACAAGTTCGATTAGGGTTTTTTCGAACAGTATCAAAAGGCAATACTAATCAACGGTCAAAGGGTTAAGAGCCAAAACAAAAATTAAAACCAATAAATAAGGGAGGTAAACAAATGGAGACTACTTGTTGGGACCCACAAGAAACCAAAACGGCGGAGAAAATCGTCGTTTTTAGTGGTTATAAAAAGAGGAGTCGTATCGTCTCTGCAACAGAAACCTTCGCTTCACCTTCTCTCTCTTTCTCACCGGAATACGTATGATCGAGTGAAACGGCGGAGAAAGCTGTCGTTTTTAGTACTACTTCGCCGCCGTTGGAGGGTTTTTTCAGTGAAGGAAGGGAGAGATGTCGAGTCTTGAGGATATCAAGAACGAGACTGTTGATCTGGTAAATTTTTCATTTTATCATTTGTTCTCTGACTCTCTCTGTTTATCATGCCCACAAACTGTTCGATGATTTGCGTGAACGGGAATAGATCTGTTATTTTACTTTGATTTTGGTTTCGTTACTCTCATTTTGGATTAGATATTCTGTCTCTTTGCTTGGTTTTTTCATTTTTTTCATTTTGTTCTTCCTGATCCTCGTATACCTTTAATCGATTTAAATTGAAATCTTGGAGATTAGTGAAGAAAGACTTAGGACTTAACTAGAGTTTTGATTGAAATTGGGATTTGTATTGTTTCTGGCTATTAATTAACCCATAAAAAACGTTTCGTTTACATGTAGAAGAAGTTTGTTCATAAAGAAAAAAAAAAAAAAGTAGATCTACGCATGTGATGAAACATAGAAAAAGATAAGAAATAGAGTTTCTTTTTAGTGGTGGAGCTAGCTACGTCTTCAATAAAGTCCAATCTACTTGTACTAATTTTGGCTTTTTTTTTTCCTACCTTTTCAATAATAATAATAATATATATATATTTTTTGGTTAAGACATGGAGTAGTTTTTGTTGTTCTAAGGATGATAACGATATCGAAAGTAATTAATTCGGTAAAATTTAATACAAATTATGATTCTTTTTAAATCTATCAATAAGTAAACAAGAAGTTAAGATTTTTATTTTTTTTTGGTTTATGTACCTTTCCGTGGTACGTTCAAACCTCAGAAAGAAAAACACTTATCTTTTGTGCAGACGTAACTTTACTGAATTTTCTTGGGACAATAAATCGATTTTTTTTTATAAAGTTTGCGACTTTAAACATTTCTCGGACTGTTTGTATATATATTAACCCCCAAAACCAACCGGAAGACTCGATTTTCACGACGGAAAGTGAGGCAATCTCGCGGCGCGTGTATTATACGTCCCAATAACGTTTGTCGGTGGTGGCGGTCCCCACTTCTCCACCGCAATTTTATCCCCCCGACGAATCTTTCCTTGTCACCGACCGAGTCAACGACTCGTTCAACCTTGGTTTGCAATCTCCTTTCGACTCGCTGAGTCACGAGTTAACTCGCAACCGACTCAGTGAATAGATCTATCAAGTTTTTTGTTTCTTTAAACAAAGGTTTCTCTTTTGTTGGAGATCTAGAATCAGTCTTGTGTATGTGAATGTCTAAATTACTTGAAATTGTTTTTTTTTTTCTGATCGAATTTGGTTTTTTGATTTTCAGGAAAAAATTCCGATTGAGGAAGTTTTCCAGCAGCTAAAATGTTCAAGGGAAGGATTGACGACACAGGAAGGAGAAGACAGGATTCAGATCTTTGGACCAAACAAGCTCGAAGAGAAAAAGGTTCCCACTTTTTTTTTGCTAGTTTCATTTGTTGCTTAGTTTGGTCTCTCTTTTTGTTTGTTTACTGAATGTTTGCGGATTTTGCACAATGAATTTTTTTACAGGAAAGCAAAATTCTCAAGTTTTTGGGGTTTATGTGGAATCCACTTTCATGGGTCATGGAAGCTGCTGCAATCATGGCTATTGCTTTGGCCAATGGTGATGGTAGGCCTCCGGATTGGCAGGACTTCGTCGGTATTATCTGTCTATTGGTTATCAACTCTACCATCAGTTTTATCGAAGAAAACAATGCTGGTAATGCTGCTGCTGCTCTTATGGCTGGTCTTGCTCCTAAAACCAAGGTGAAATATGATCAGAGAATGCTATGAAGTTGTTGGACAGAACAAAACTTTCTGAAATTTCGGTAGAGCTAATGATTGGTTTCTTGTTTTCAGGTGCTTAGGGATGGAAAATGGAGTGAACAAGAAGCTGCTATTCTTGTCCCAGGAGATATCGTTAGCATTAAACTGGGAGACATTATCCCTGCTGATGCGCGTCTTCTTGAAGGTGATCCTTTAAAGGTTGATCAATCTGCTCTAACTGGAGAGTCCCTTCCTGTGACCAAGCACCCTGGTCAAGAAGTTTTCTCTGGTTCAACCTGCAAACAAGGAGAAATCGAGGCGGTTGTTATTGCCACAGGGGTTCACACTTTCTTTGGTAAAGCTGCTCATCTTGTGGACAGCACCAACCAAGTTGGACATTTCCAGAAGGTTCTTACAGCTATCGGGAACTTCTGTATCTGTTCCATTGCCATTGGTATGGTGATTGAGATAATCGTCATGTACCCGATTCAGCGCCGAAAGTACAGAGATGGAATTGATAACCTTTTGGTTCTCTTGATCGGTGGTATCCCCATTGCTATGCCCACGGTCTTGTCTGTGACCATGGCTATTGGGTCTCACAGGCTGTCTCAGCAAGGTGCTATCACCAAGCGTATGACTGCCATCGAAGAAATGGCGGGAATGGATGTTCTGTGCAGTGACAAAACCGGGACACTAACCCTCAATAAATTGAGCGTGGATAAAAACTTGGTTGAGGTTTTCTGCAAGGGTGTTGAGAAAGACCAAGTCCTATTATTTGCGGCTATGGCTTCCAGGATTGAGAACCAGGATGCTATTGATGCAGCCATGGTTGGGATGCTTGCTGATCCAAAAGAGGTATAACCCTTTCCGGTTCGAATTGCCATTTGTAGTTTTAATGAACAAGTTCTTATGTTTGATTGGAATTTCTGCAGGCTCGAGCTGGAATCAGGGAGGTTCACTTCCTTCCATTCAACCCTGTGGATAAGAGAACTGCTTTGACTTACATCGACTCCAGTGGTAACTGGCACAGAGTCAGTAAAGGTGCTCCTGAGCAGGTGCTGAATCTTCAACCTTACCAGCAAATGTTTGTTGTTTTCCTTTCTTCTTTTTATACTAATTTGATTTTCCTAAACAGATCCTCGAACTTGCCAAGGCCAGCAATGACCTTAGCAAGAAGGTGCTCTCTATTATCGACAAGTATGCTGAGCGTGGTCTTAGGTCGTTGGCTGTTGCTCGCCAGGTACTTGTTTACCAGTGATACTCATAGTTTCCGTCATCTTTTGTGCGTGGAACGAAGCAAATGCTAAATTGTCTATGTTCTTATTTCCTTTTTTAGGTGGTGCCTGAGAAAACAAAGGAAAGCCCAGGTGGACCATGGGAATTTGTTGGCTTGTTGCCACTTTTTGATCCCCCAAGACATGACAGTGCCGAAACCATTCGAAGGGCTTTGAATCTCGGTGTTAATGTCAAGATGATCACTGGTAATTATGCTTACTCATCGATCTTGTCATGCGAACTATAGACCTTTACATTCCCCCCCCCCGCCCTAACATTCTCTTGGATGACTTATCTTGCCAGGTGACCAACTTGCTATTGGTAAGGAAACTGGTCGCAGACTTGGAATGGGAACAAACATGTATCCATCTTCAGCTCTTCTTGGTACCCACAAGGACGCAAACCTTGCATCCATTCCTGTTGAGGAGTTGATCGAAAAGGCTGATGGGTTTGCCGGAGTCTTCCCAGGTTAGTTATAATTTGCTTATTTATTGTTTTGGATTTTAAACCTCACTATATTGTTCATTGTCAAGGTGTTTATGTTAGATCTAAGCTTCTTTTTTTCTTATTGCAGAGCACAAATACGAGATCGTGAAAAAGTTGCAGGAGAGGAAGCATATTGTTGGAATGACTGGTGATGGTGTCAATGATGCTCCTGCTTTGAAGAAAGCTGATATAGGTATTGCTGTGGCTGATGCTACGGATGCTGCTCGGGGTGCTTCAGATATCGTTCTCACTGAGCCTGGACTCAGCGTTATTATCAGTGCAGTTCTCACCAGCAGAGCTATTTTCCAGAGAATGAAGAACTATACTATTTATGCAGTTTCGATCACAATCCGTATTGTGTTTGGTTTCATGCTTATTGCTCTTATATGGGAATTTGACTTCTCAGCATTCATGGTTCTGATCATTGCCATTCTTAACGATGGTGAGCAATGGCTGTCCTTTTTTTATAAACCTGAAACTCTGTTATTTTTCGTAAAAAATTACTTATATCTTATGGTATTATGTGTTGCTACAGGTACCATCATGACAATCTCAAAGGACAGAGTGAAGCCATCTCCCACACCTGATAGCTGGAAACTTAAAGAAATTTTCGCTACTGGAGTCGTGCTTGGAGGCTACCAAGCCATCATGACTGTCATTTTCTTCTGGGCGGCACACAAGACTGACTTTTTCTCGGTATAGATAATTGAACTGATTAATTCACTTCTCTTCTTTGCTAATGTTCAGAGTTGTAAACTAACTTTGACTTTGGATTCACAGGACACGTTTGGTGTGAGGTCCATTAGGGACAATAACCACGAGCTAATGGGTGCGGTATATCTACAAGTTAGTATCATTAGTCAAGCTCTGATCTTCGTCACAAGATCAAGGAGTTGGTCATTTGTCGAACGTCCTGGGGCGTTACTAATGATTGCTTTCCTCATTGCCCAACTGGTAAGATCATCAAACTCCACATTTTGAGGGACTTCTTGTTAGGTAAAAGAGGTCCTCAACGAAACCTGTTTATAACTCGTTCGTTTCTTATAAATGCAGATTGCCACTTTGATTGCGGTTTACGCCAACTGGGGATTTGCCAAGATTAGGGGTATCGGATGGGGATGGGCCGGAGTGATCTGGCTATACAGTATTGTCACATACTTCCCACAGGACGTTTTCAAGTTTGCCATTCGATACATCTTGAGTGGAAAGGCTTGGCTCAACTTGTTTGAGAACAAGACAGCTTTCACGATGAAGAAAGATTACGGAAAAGAAGAGAGAGAGGCTCAATGGGCACTTGCTCAAAGGACACTTCACGGTTTGCAGCCAAAAGAAGCTGTTAACATCTTCCCTGAGAAAGGAAGTTACAGAGAATTGTCTGAGATCGCAGAGCAAGCCAAGAGAAGAGCTGAGATCGCTAGGTAAATAAACTCGATCTCAACTTTAAGAATGACCGATTCTTTTATTGGGAATTAAACACTAACTGAATGTTTTATATATGTTAATAACAGGCTTAGGGAGCTGCACACGCTCAAGGGACATGTGGAATCAGTAGTGAAGCTAAAGGGTTTGGACATTGAAACTCCAGGACACTACACTGTCTAGTCACACAACACAAAACCAAACATATGATTGATCTTCTTCTCTTGTTTTTGTCTTCTTCTTCTTCTTTTTTCTTCACCACCTCTTTAAGGTTATTATTTACATAGGGAGAGATCTTTGTTTATTGCCATAACTCTTCCCAAACCTTATTGTTAGTGTTCTTCTTGTTTCTCCTCGTGATTCTCCGATATGTACCTCTTTTGAAGAAACAAGGGATGCCTTTGTGTTTTTGGCACTTGGCTCACACGACACTCTCTTCTTTGCTCTTATTCCATGAGCCGCCTATGTAATCTTAATCATCTTCTTCTTCTTTTTTCACTTAATCCAAGTTTTAGCTTTCTATATTTTCATTTCCTTAATTACTTTTATAAAACAGCACCAGAGAAAAAACAAAACAAAAAAAGTTTGTGTGGACCTTAGTGTTATAACTAGCTCGGGACAAGGACAACAAACAATTTGCAATTTAAAATAGGAAATTATCCGACGAAATAAGGGAAATAATCCAAATAAGTTTTTTTTTTCTTACACTGAAACCAAAATTAATTAAAAAAAGAATATCATGTAAAAAAAACATGACATGAGACAAGTTGTGTGCAAGTAGTACGGCTAGAATCTTAAATAGAAAATGGATGAGTGCGAGTGAGTTTGAGACACGTGCAAAGATATGGATGATGACTTCAAATCAAATAGTATGACTTGCATAGTTTTTACATTTTTTTTTTCCATCTTATAGATTTTATTAAAATTTAAATCTTGGAATTACACAAATTCGGGAAAGGTAAAAACCTCTCCAGAAACAAAGCAGGCAAAAATCGAAAACCTCTTTCAGAGACAGCTAGCAGAGTTTTTACATTATGTCATCTGACTTTTCTCTTTTTAAGATATTTATATTTTTTTCCCACAACAAATTTTTTTCTACTTTTTTGTTCATATTTCTCCAACTTTTGGAAAATAATATTAATCTTAATTTGTTTTGTCTCAGCCTGTAATTACTGCGGAGTGCTGAATCAATATGATTATTAAATATGTTTTGACTCAACGAGAAAAACAATCAGGAACAAATTAAATATAAACAAATTTTGTCAGCTTAAAAGGATTAGAATATTAAAGTTTGGAGATTTGCACACAACATTAAAATAATAAATTAAGGAAAAAGACAAAACATAAGGATATTTTATTTGGCTTCACAACCGACAATACAACTTTTAATCAAATTTTAGACTGATTTCTATAAAAGCATCTTCAATTCCATTTTATGTTTTATTCTAAAGTAATTTATTTTCCAACTCTATTCCATTTTCTATTCTAAAATGGAGTAAAAAAAAAAAATTACTCTATATTTGAAGTAATTTTATTTATTATTCTATTTTTTTACTTATCATTTTATTTTAGAGTAAAAAATAAAATGAGATAAGAGTAAAACTCAACTCTATTTTGGAATAAAAACGGAGTAATGAGTTTGAGGTGCTCTAAGATGTAGTATTATCTATTAACGGTCAGTGTAGTATCCTTAACCATAATTAATTTAGAGAAGAAAAAAACCCCACTATAATACTTGCTCTTGTTCTTCAAAGAAAACGAGAGAAAAAAGCACACAGATAATTTTAGTTTAAGGACAAAATATAAAAACATAACTATAAATTACACACGTAAACTAAAAGTCAAGTAGTTTCTTAAACAATTGACTTGAGAGCAATTGTCTGCAACTCAAGACATTTAATGTAATTACCAATCTCACTCAACATTTCTTCCACATTCATCTCTTCTCCACCAGGCAAAAGCTTCTGCAACTCCTTCAATCTCTCCTCTATCTCTCCTTCGTATTCGCCTTCTTCTTTATCGGATCTTTCTAGAATCCGAATTCGATTGGGAGAAGAAGAACTAGTAGTAGTGGTTGGATTCTTTGAGGACGATGATAGCTTCTGTAGCAAGTAACGGCTCCATGCAAATTCTTGAGCAGACAAAGCCAAAGCCATGTCTACTTCATGCTTCACGTTTTGTTGGTTGATTTGTGAAGAAGAGGCTTTGTTCATGTTGAGCTTCTTGAGTGCAGGAACTAAGTGGCTTGTGTATTTTCTCGTGAAAATTGAGCTAGGGTTCTTGTTTGGTTCAAGAGAAAAGACTCGTTTCTTCTTGTTTATGATTTGCCTCTCCATATTAGAAATAAAAGTGTTTTTGCTGCAAAGGAAAGTCTACAAGGGAGAAACTTACATATATAGCAAACTTAGAATATGAAAGAGATATATAGAGTAAGAGAAGAGTGGGTCCTACGTTTGTTTGTATATAACAAGGGCTGATGATGTATAAGTAATGTTGTAGAACTTATTTTGAAATTAATTTTATTTGTACACATATATGAGCCAGTATGTCTGGGAATGCTATTATGTTTTTTTTTCTGTTTAAACACAAGAGGATTTGAAAGTAGTTAATTAGTAGTAATTTTTTTTTGAAAAAAATATTAAAAAAATAACGGAATACGAATATTACCAACTGCTATGCAAATTTGTGTGTGTGTATATATATTCCAAAAATATAAAGATATATGCGATATAAAGATAAGAGTATAGAATATGATCACAATAAAAAAAATATTACATGAAGGTAAATAATATAAAAGAGAGGGTGTATGTATATATATATAAAGGGAGAAAATGAAAAGGAATAAGAAGATCAAGGAATAATAATGGGTGAGGGAAGAAAAAACACATGGAGTCACATGCAAGAGCTCTAATTTGGCTGCATCACAACTACCCCTAAAAGAGGTGCTTTGAGAGTCCATCTTACCATGTGGCTCCATTCCAAGAACAAGACATCAATACAAAACCCCACCTTCTCTTAATGCCTTCACATGTTCCTCTCCCCTTCATTACATCTCTCTCTCTTTCTCACACACACACACACACACATTTCACTTTGTGTATTATATATTTGCATGTGTATGTGTCCTTGGATTCACTTAGATAAATTGATCAATCTATGTCATTTCTACCAATATTACCGGCCGTAATCTAGATCTGCTTCATATATATAAAACATTTGACCATTTTTGATTGCTGCATATTGTTTGATGAATTTTGTGATTGTTAAAACCAAATGTCGAGCATGCGGATCTATTTGATTCAGTACAAGGAAACACAAATTGAGTTTCGGTTCTCTAAGGCCCATTCGACTAAACAAGAGAGAGAGAGATTTGACTTGGGCTTTTTAAACTGATTGGTGCCACGTCAGAGAGTTTGTTATTGTTCGTTTACAAAACAAACTCCAAGCAGAAGAAGGAAACAGAGGAAGGCTTTATAAGCAGAAGATGAGATCAATCTTTACTATCACAAAAACAAGTATTCTTCCTAATACAACATAGAGAATTTCGTCATTCTCTATGTTATTTTTCCTTCTCTAATCTCTCATAGATCTCTTGTAAGAAACCCTAGTAAAACCGCCATTGATGGCGTGTGTGTAAGCTCTTGATTCTTCTAGTGGAGTTTGAGAGCACCGTCTCTCACGAGAAGTACCGGCTAGCGGCTGGAAACTCGTTAATCACTTGTGTCATTACGTTTATGTTCAAGCGAAACCTACAAGATCAAATAAACAAGCGAGTTTTGAGTTAGTTTCCGCAATTGCAAATCTCAACAAGTGGTATCAGAGCATCCAAAGAGGTTGCTCGGGAAGGTAGGGTTAAGGGTAGAGATCAGAGTCGAGGATCTTACCGGAGAGAAGATTTCTGGTGATCGAAGCTGTCTGTGACCGCAGCATAGTGAAGGACCTATAACAGGCGTGTTACATAGGATTGATGTGAAGAAGAAGAGCACAAGACTGTGGAGATAATCAAAGGCTTTTTATTATCGGAGGCCAATCTTGTGCAAGAAGATCCATCAGTCAAGAATCTTAAAGAAAGAGGTCAAAGATAATATCAAAGTGACAGATTCAGAAACAAGGTTAAGGCAAGAAGATTACATTGACCATATCAGGTGGTTTCTGAAAAGACTTTGTGAATTTTTTAGTCTCTCTTTTGTGTTTTCCATCTGGTTGCTATTCGGATCTGTTGTCTTTGTTGATCCTGTAGGTAAAACAAGAACAAACAAAGTTAGTAAAAGATGGATCCAACGCCTGGAAGATTTGAGATGGAAAAGTTTGATGGAAGTGGAGATTTTGGACTATGGAAGTTCAAGTTACTTGGTCAGTTGGAGATCCAAGGGTTGCTATCAGTCCTTAGTGAAGACTGGACACCAATACTATTTCCATCGGCAACAGAGATTAAAGAAGGTGAGACACCTATTGCCACACAAGTCAAGACCGATCCTAAGAAGGCTGAAAAGGATATGAGGACAAGGAATCTGATTGCTACCTGCTTGAGTGATCAGATCTTGAGAAAAGTCATGAAGGAGACTACTGCTCTAGGCATGTGGAGGGCACTGGAAAAAGAATATCATACAAAGTCATTACCAAATAGAATCTATTTGAAGCAACGATTTGCTAGTTTCAGAATGGAAGAAAGTAAATGAATAGAGGAGAATGTTGATACCTTTCTGAAGCTTGTAACTGACTTGGCTAGCTTGAAGGTTGAAGTCTCTGAAGAAGATCAAGCTATCCAGCTGCTATCTAGTCTCCCTCCTCCATTTAAGCCCTTGGTGCATACACTCAAGTACGGTACCGAAAAAGAAACAATCACTGTCAGAGAGGTGACAAGTTCTGCTTATGACAAAGAGATGGAGTTAAAGCAAAAGGGCAAACTAAATAGAGGAAACTCAAGATCAGAACGTCTATATGTTGGACCAAGAGGCAGATCAGACAAGAGAGGTAATAACAACTACAGAGGAAGGTCTAAAAGCAGAGGCAGGTCAAAGTCTAGGCCAAAGTATAACAAGGCAAATAAAGGTGCATGTTTCATTTGTGGGAAAGAGGGACATTGGAAAAGAAAATGTCCAGAAAAGGAAAAGAACAAACCTGATGATTCAGCAAATGTTGTGTTTGAGGTTCCACAACCAATGGTGCTGACTGTTAGCACTGAATAATCTTTTGGTGAGTGGATCTTGGACTCAGATGACACCATACAAGGATCTTCTATATGACCTGCAAGAGTTTGAAGGAACCAAGGTTAGAATGGCTAATAAAAGCATAAGCCAGGTTAGAGGGATGGGAAAGATCAAGATTATTAATCCAGACAATTCAGTGGTTATCCTAAGTGAAGTAAGATATGTACCAGACTTTGATAAAAGTCTAATATCAGTAGGCATGCTTGATAAAAATAGATACAAGTATGAAGGTGGATATGGTATAGTACATTACTTCAAGGATGGCAAGAAAGTGTTCTCAGGAAAATGGGGGAATGGTCTTTACTATCTACCGGCTAAGGTAGTAAATGCAGAAGCAAATTCAGTAAACTCATATGAGAATGATGCAGACCTATGGCATTCAAGACTAGGGCATTTGAGTGCTAAACAGATGGGAATTGTTATCAAAGATGGTTATCTGAATAAGGTAAAAGTTGAGAGACTTAGCTTCTGTGATAGTTGTGTTCTTGGCAAATCCCACAAGTAGAGTTTTCCCACGGCAAAATACACAACTAAGGAGATCCTTGAGTTATATTCACTCGGACCTATGGGGTTCACCAGCAAATCCAGAGAGCCTTGGAGGCTGCAAATACTTCATCAACTTCGTTGATGACTTCTCCAAGAAAAAATTGGTGTATTTCCTCAAAACAAAATATGAGGCTTTTGTTAAATTCAGAGACTGGAAAATGGCAGTTGAAAATCAAACAGGCAAAAGGATTAAGTGCCTAAGGACAGACGATGGATTGGAATTTTGTAACCCACTGTTTGATAATCCGTGTAAAGATTCATGGATAAAGAGACACATAACCTGTACCTATACTCCACAGCAGAATGGAGTAGAAGAAAGAATGAACATAACCATAATGGATAAGGTAAGGAGCATGCTTGCAAAAAATGGATAGGGCAAAGAGTTTTGGGCTGAAGCTAATTCTACGACTTTTTACTTGATAAACAGATCACTAACTCATCTATTGAGTTTAAGCTACCATAGGAACTATGGACAGGATCAAAGCCAGAATTGTCTAACCTACGGAGGTTTGGGTATTCTGCTTTTGTGCACATAGTTCACGACAAGACAAGTCCAAGGGCACTGAAAGGGATATTCTTGGGATATCCTTTTGGCACAAAAGGTTACAGAGTTTGGTTGAGTGAAGAAGGGAAGTGTACTACAAGTAAGAATGTGGTGTTTAATAAGAAGGAGCTCTACAAACACACCATTTCAAGTCCATATGTTACTGAATCAGAGGTTGTAAACTCTGAGAAAGTTCATAATGACAAAAAATCTAAGAAAGTCACTTTCAGTGATCAACTAATAAGAGGTCTTGGTTCTTCAACATCTGATACAGAGGTGTATTTAGATCAAAGTAGAGCTACTAGTGGTTCAGGAGGTGTTCAGACTTCAGAGGATTTCACATGAACTAGTTGATTCAGATGGACACTACAAGAAAACAAGCCCATTTGCGAGGAGAATTTGCGACCACAATATGAGGTCGCAAATTTGCGAGGCGTTTGCTAGGAATTTGCGTTTGGAGTCGCAAATTAGTCGCAAATTTGCGTGGATAAATTTCGTCGCAATTTCGTCGTAAATATGCTCAAATTTGCGACTAATTTTTGACGAAAAGATAGTTCGTAGCAAACACATTGCAAATTTGTGAGTCATTTGCGGGGACATATATTTTCTAAGATTTGTGACTGATTTGCGAGAATATTTAGAAAGTAGGTATCCACGTTTTTAATTATTTCCAACTGCTTTTTGCTACTAAATTTTTGGTCGCAAATGGGTAGCAAATTACTAGCAAATGCCTTGCAAATATTTTGTCCTAGCAAATTAGTAACAAAGGTTGGTTGCAAATGAGTAGCAAAAATGGCTGATCCTCTATAAATAGCAAGCTATGGGGGAGACGAAAATCATATCACAAACATCTCAAATCTACTCACAAAAATATTTTATTTCGCAAACACACTATAAATCCGATATTTTTTGTGGAGAGGTCGATAATCGGATCATGTCTTGGCATCATGAGATATACACGGTTCGGGCATGGATGTACAACCGGCGAGATCCAGATACCAGTGAAGTGACGAGAGAATTTAGAGATGGTCTTGATCAATTTTTGACCCACGCGACACATCAGTCATTCGCGGGAGAAAACGGTAACAAAATTTTCTGTCCTTGTGTTAAGTGCGAGAACATTGATCATCATGATGCAAACACTGTTTGGAAGCATTTATATACGAGGGGGGTTTTTACCTAACTATTATGTGTGGTTTGCTCACGGAGAAGATTTTGTAGTTAATGTTTCGGGTAGTTCAAGTACGAGTTATCATGGCAATCAAGATGGCGCTAGTAGTTTTGATAATAACTATGATCTGCATGCTCATCAGCAAGATTATAATGAATATGGATATGGTAATAGTGATGGGAATAAGTTTCATGACATGGTTACTGATGCATTTCATGAAAGTACTGCCTCGTTTAATGATAATACTTTTGAAGAACCAAACCCGAGTGCTAAAAGGTTTTACGATATGTTAGACGCTGCTAATGAACCCATCTACGAAGGATGTAGAGAAGGGCTTTCAAAATTGTCATTAGCATCTAGGATGATGACAATTAAAAGCGAAGATAACATTAGTGAAAATTGCATGGATAAATGGACTGCATTGTTTAACGAGTATTTGCCGGAGGGTAATAACTCGGCAGAGAGTTACTATGAAATACAGAGACTGGTCGCGAGTCTTGGTTTACCGTCTGAGATGATTGACGTCTGCATTGATAACTGTATGATTTCTGGAAAGATGATGCTAAGTTGCAGGAATGTCGTTTTTGCGTATGTGGTATCTTCCGATAACAGATAGATTGAAGCGATTATACCAATCAGAGCAAACTATTGGGGCAATGAGGTGGCACGCAGAATACTTTAGTGAGGAAGGGGTGATCTCTCATCCATTAGATGCGAAGGCGTGGAAACACTTTAACACGGTACATTCAGTCTTTGCTGAAGAACATAGAAATGTTTATTTGGGTCTTTGCACTGATGGGTTTAGTCTGTTTGGTATGTCTGGTCGGCAATACTCGTTGTGGCCAGTCATAGTAACGCCTTATAATTTACCTCCGGATATGTGCATGCATCGAGAATTTTTGTTCATGAGCATTCTTGTTCCGGGCCCTAAGCATCCAAAAAGATCCTTGACGTCTTTTTGCAGTCTCTGATCCACGAATTACAGGAGTTGTGGCATGTCGGTGTACGAACGTTCGATTCTAGATTTATTTCTCAAACAACATCTAGATTTAAAGAAATAAAAGGTGGAGTTTGTGGATCTATTTGGTTCAGTACAAGGAAACACAAATTGAGCTTCTGTTGTCTAAGGCCCATTCGACTAAACAAGAGAGAGAAAGATTTGACTAGGGCCTTTTAAAATGATTGGTGCCACGTCAGAGAGTTTGTTATTGTTCGGTTACAAAACAAACTCCAGGCAGAAGAAGGAAACAGAGGAGGGCTTTATAAGGAGAAGATGAGATCAATCTTCACTATCACGAAAACAAGTCTTCTTCCTAATACAACACGGAGAATTTCTTCATCCTCTCTGTTATTTTTTCTTCTCTAATTTCTCATATATCTCTTGTAAGAAACCCTACTGCAACCGCCATTAATGGCGTGTGTGTAAGTTCTTGATTCTTCTAGTGGAGTTTGAGAGGACCATCTCTCACGAGAAGTACTAGCTAGCGGTTGAGAACTCGTTAATCGCTTGTGTCGTTACGTTTATGCTCAACCGAAACCTACAAAATCACATAAACAATCGAGTTTTGAGTTAGTTTCCGCAATTACAAATCTCAACAGAACAGATCGGTACATAAAAATCTTGTGGAATTAGCAGAAATTGTGTACTAAAATATATTTGATTACCAATAGTGGTAGATCAAATCAGTTATGTGAGGGTGCAAAACATCAAAACATATCCAAATTCGAGTTTTACTGCCTATTGCATTTAATATGGCGTATCACATAACTTTATGAAGATTATAAATCAATAGATCAAATTTAGTAATATATATATATAATTTTGAGTTAAGATACAATTGCGGTCATTAATTGGGTCATAAATGATTTTCGTTCGTCGATGACTTTTGGTCTAGTGATTTTAGATATGACTTTCTTCGTATTGGATTTAAATTAAGAAATACTGTAGTTTATGTTGAAAAAGGTAACTTTTGATTTTATATGATATGAAAGTCTGCATATTATTCATTTTTCTTATTAACTATATATACCGAACAATCTTTTAACAAAATATATATTAAATAAAATGTCCAAAAAAAAAAAAAATTATAACTACTATAAACATGGGCGGTTGAGACATTATAAGTTATATTTTAGGAGTGGATTGGTTCATCCACTACTATCCGTAAACATTATATTTGTGGATGGTTGCGGTTCGTAGCGTTGACAACAATCTTAAAAATCGTTCCATACCATTCTGTACCGTTTTATATCGATTGGAATTACTCTAAATCAAAAACTCCTTCTTACGAGCGTTTGCGGTAGTTGAAAAAATATATTTTTTTAAAAATATATTATCTTAAATAATAAACTAAAATTTACAAAAAAAAAGTTATTTTAAAAAATTTACTTTTTATATCGAATATTATCATATACAACTATATACACTCGATATATATTTTAATTAAACTAAAATAAATTTGTAATTATAAAAAAAATTATTGTAAAAATACTATTTAATTATTCTATGATTTATTTAAAATATATAATTTTAATTTTTTATAATAATATATTTTTGATTTCAATTTTCATTTTAATAATTATAGAAAATATTATGGTATATATAAAAAATGTTCCAAACATCTTTAAATTTTTTTATTTAATTATTCTATGATTTGTTTAAAATTTCTATTTTTAATTTATTATAATAATATATTTTTAATTTTTATATAAATTATATATTATGTGTATTTTAGTAATTTTATGTAAATCTGCTATGGTATCCGCTGTAAACCAGTGATAAACATCTCACAAATGCATATGTTTCTAGCCGTTTTATCAATCATATAAATTATCCAATAATACTAAAAATTACTACCATCCATTTTCATAAATTTCCGTAACCACACTAAAAATTGCTACCATCTATCTATTGCGTTTAAACCAGGAAAATCCTAAATCTATAGTGCGTAATACAGATTACTAGCTTTTGATGTCAACAGCAAACAGTGAAATGGTCTCTTATTGGTTTTGTTGTGTTCTTTATCTTACCACACAAAAAGTCAAGGGTTAGTAGATTATTAATTAATGTAGCAAGGAATTTGCTTCTCTTTTTTTTTTATGTTATTTTGTTAGAATATGATATTTTCTCTCTTTTATTTTAATGCAATCCCATAATCTTTGATTAAACGTGCAAAACATGTCTTTATGGTAACAATCTAGATGCAACTAATACTTTTTTTTTTCTTGAAACTTCGCAACTAATACTTTTATTCAAAAAAAAAAAATATATATATATATATATATAGATGAATTTTCGAATTCTTGAAAACGAAAGAAATTATGAAATCATTCAAGTAAAGAAACAATGAAACAGAAATGTGAAAGAAAAATCTAAGAAACTCGAGCAAAGTCCATGATGAATATTTGTTTAGCATACTTATTAGTAATATAATTATTTAATTTAATTTATATTTTTTATATAATTGATATGATAGTTATATAAAAAAGACAAAAAAACAAATTTATTGTAAACTTAAGTTGTTAAACACTTCTAGCACTTGTATATATCAACATTACCTTTCCTAAAATCAGATTCTAACTCATTATCTTATTATCTTATAGCACTTGTTTAAATTAGGAATCCGTTATTTTTCTAACTCATTAATTATTGTTTGACTTCATTTTTCTGAACTCAGTTTACAACGAACTAGAGTCTCGCCTGTTAATAACTTTTTTTGTATTATAAATTCATAATAGATGAGTTTGCACACACAAAAAAAAAAATCATAATAGATGCATACAAAAATCCCAATAAATGGTAGATAGTCATATCTATTGTAGACATATTGAACAATAATGCATATTATCATGCAAATTTATTGGAATTTTGCTTAATACTAATTTTCTACCTTTGACTATTTTAGCAATCCACGTTGAAAAAAATGACAGAAATTATATATACGAAAGGAGTGAACCCTCTTCGTATTACGCCACATCATCGCATGAATGATTGACATATGTTCTAACATTAATTATAAATATAAAATTAAATAAATTCAAATTAAAATTAAAATTTATAAACACATAATAATAAATAATATGGTGTCATAAATAATATAAAAATATAATTTAATACAATTAAACTTATAAAATTTGAATTTAATTTACCTATTCATATTTCTCTGTTGTGAAATTTATTCTCCAATTGGTTATATTTTTCAACATTTATATGCAAATTACTTTTTTTTGTCATCTGAAATATTATATTAAACATAGTGGAATACATAGAGGAATACAAAGCCGGTGCAAATTCCAGAAACTAAACCAGCGGATAAACATTTAAAACCCTAGAAACTAGCCCAAAAACGAAGAAAATCAACGAAGACCTAAAAAAAAAGTCGAAGCTAAAACGAAAGGGGAACAAACCCAAAATCGGAACAAATAGGAAACGACAAATGCTCAAAGTCTAAACGGACAAATCTCACCAACCAAGCTCCCAAAACACTTGAAGATCTAAGCTAATTGAAGCGGCAAAAATGAGTCCAAAACTAACAACGAGGGATTCCTCCTATTGTGCAGCAAGACTACCTCTCGAAACAAGTGTTCCTAAGCTTATAATCCGACTAGAAAGAACCATGACAAAGTAAGTTCCCCACTTTTCTTCGGAAACGGCGATGTCGAGACTTATATGCAAATTACTTTTCTAGAATCAATGATTTTGTTATTCATTAGTATATATTAACTATCAAGTTTATATTAGTTATAAATATGTTTTTTGATATTTTTATAAAGGTTGGAAACATGAATTCAGGATGAGAGTTTGCGTAAACGAAAACGTGACAGAAATTAGAAAAGCAAAATAGTTTTTCTATTTATGTCTCATTTAAAGTTCGGCACATAAACAAAATGGGAAGAGACAAAACGAAACGAAAATTTTCAAAAATATAAACAAATGTGATAATCATAAAATTCATATAAATTAATTATTATTTTACATAATATAAAATATAAAAATTAATAATTTTTTACATTTAATGAAAAATAGCAAATAAAGATGAAGTTTGTGTGTGATATTTTGTTCTATCTATTATTATGAGACACATATTCAGTTTAATTCATCCACCTCTTGGATGAGTAAAATATAATTACGACACAGTTTTAAATTTCGCAACACAACAAGTCCTTGTTGGATGGATTGTTCAGAATAATGACAGAATCTCAAAATATAGAGGATCATCGAATTTGTGCTTTACAATATCGCCTTTACATGCAGAAGGAAATGCTATATTGATGGCTATACAAAGTGTATATTTCATGATTTTTCATTAGTGATTTTTTAAGAAGATTGACAAGTTCTGATAAATATTATACATGACTCTTTTCAGGATATAAGCATGGACAGCATATGTCGAGATATTGATTTTTGGTCAGAAAAATTCAAAACTTGTTAATTTGATCATGTAAAAAATGTGTTAAAATGTCGTTGCACATATACTTGCAAAACATAGCATTTTGTACTCGAATTATAATTATCCTCTGTATTGGCTAATTGATATTTTATTTTGTGACTATGTCATTTTCTACTTTGCATAATGTAATGAGTTGATGAAAAAAATGAGAGACATGTTCAATTATTTCTATAATATTACTTAAGTGATTTTGGAAATTTTGTTTTCCTTTTCATTTCCAAACGAGAATTAAAAATTTATGTCATACGGAAATGTATTTTGTATGGAATGAAAATTCGGGACAAAAATGAGACGGAACGTGATAAAACAAAACATGACGAAAATTTTGCTCAACTCTAAATTTTATTTGACCTAATAAATGTAATTCTTTCCAATCACACCATAAGCTAGGTAAAAACAAATTCGTAATTAGTATTCAGTTATATATTTATGTAAAAAGTAAAAGAAACATTAACTAACGAATACAATCAATGCCAATAATATTTAAATATAGAACTATTTTGTCTGTATGAACCACACAAAAAAATCGTACAAAAGTGTCAGAAAAATTTGTACAAACTCTGTGGAGATTGGTATCGAATATTGTAAATGGCATGTTATGCCTTGTTTGTGCTGTTCTTCAATTTTGTTTTTCATTTATATGTAAGTTTCTTTTAATTAGTTAAACTGAAAAAAAAATGTAAGCAATAATAATATATAAAAAGTGGACCCAGATAGAGGAGAAAAAGATATGGCTTGGATTGGGATTTGGGAGGGACACATCTCATGTGGGTTTGAATTCGAGTTTTTGGTTTTTATGCATAATTTGGAGCTATTTTCACAAATGTCCCCACGTGCACTCACTTTAACACTTTCTACAAAACCTTCGTTTATTGAGAATTAAAAAAAAACATTAGTCTATAAATCTCAAATGTAAATGTCCATTCTTGGTGATCAAATATTTATCATTACGTAAATTTTAGAGGTTATGTATAAAAGTTATTTTAAAAAGGAGGTTAAATATAAAAGTTATTTTTAAAGTCAATATATAATACAACAAAAGATTAATGATATAGTAAAAGAATGCTGATTTGATTACTAATTTTGATCGGTGATAAAACTATATTTAAAAAAATGATTAGAGATGATTCAAAAATAAACCTAAAAAGACAAGATTACCATTCATCTTACTGTTTATCAACCATCTTACCACATGTATATATCATTGATCTGACTGTTTTTTGGATTGATAATAGTTCGATACTTTTAAGTGTTTTTCGATATTAGCTAGTTTTCAATGTTTGAAACTAGTCATTGAATGATAACATGCACAAGATAAAATATCTAACTAAAACAAGAAACAAAGAAATATATTTTGCAGCATTTGACATTATGTTACGAAATAATAAAAAAACGAGGGACAATTATAGTGTCAAGCTATTTGGCAGGACTCTTTATATATATATAAAAAAACTATTTGCCAGTACAAATAATAATGTAATAAAAAATTAAGAAGAGGACAGGGGAACGTAGTAAAGATCTCCTTGTATTTGGTTGGAATTGCAACTACGAGTCTCATCCTCATTCACATCTTCTTTTTCCTTTTTCTTTCATTCTATTTGGTTCTAAGTAACTCTTTCTTTTTCAACAGGATTAATTGACCAAATAATTAAAAAAAAAAAACTCAAACATAAAATCTAATAAAACTTTTTCATACGGCATAATCTCACCTCCACATTTTAGAAAATTTTGCCACTTTTTAAAATTTTTAATTTTTTTTGACTATTCCACTAATTGACTCTTTTAACATTTATAAAAGAACATGAATTTTTATTTATTTTGCCAAAAAAAGAAAGGTGAATTAAGATGATAATCAATTTGAAAAATATAATTAAATAAATAATCATGTAATAATATAATTCAGTGTATACCTAACCAATTTTTAGAATGGACAAAAACACCCTCCACACATAGAAGGAGACAAAAACATCCTCATTTGATAGATATGGCTGATGTTAGTATCATTACTTTGCTTATATTTTCGTAGAGGAAAGAAACACTCTAAAACCTACCCCAACCATCATGATTCAATTAATTTGAAAAGAATTAATTTTTCCCCAATTATTTGTGTGGCTATCAATCGTTGAAGTTGCAAATAAAAGCTGTCCATACCATATATTATCTATAGGATATTCCTTCTGTAAAAACAGAAGAATGATTGAAGGTAGAAACAGAGAGGCAGTAAATGCACCAGAACGACTTACTCATGTGTGTTTATGGCAAATAGTGTATGTTGGGGTTGGTTTTCACCCCATCGAGATCAACTGCTGAAAATACTAAGTATGGATAAAAAAGCCTAGCCAAACAAGCACATACATCTGCCTCGGCATCAACACTTCTCTGGCTCGGTATTGAGGAAAAGCGACGAGCCAACACCCCTCTTGGTTCGGCGACCGAAGCAAGGAGACAAGCCAAGTACTGGTTCGGAGACGAAGGCATGAACGAGTGAGTGACGAGCCAACATTTGGCTAGCATGAAGGAGTGAGTGACGAGCCAACGTTTGGCTAGGCATGAAGAAGTGAGTGACGAGCCAACGTTTGGCTAGGCGACAAGCCAACACTTGGCTCGGCATCAAGGAGAAGTGATGACGAGCCGACATGTTGGCAAACCAACAAACGGCGACGAGCCAACATTTGGCTAGCATGAAGGAGTGAGTGACGAGCCAACGTTTGGCTAGGCGATGTGCCAACGTTTGGCTAGGCATGAAGAAGTGAGTGACGAGCCAATGTTTGGCTAGGCGACAAGCCAACACTTGGCTCGGCAGCAAGGAGAAGTGATGACGAGCCGACATGATGGTAAACCAACAAACGGCGACGAGCCAACGTTTGGCTCGGCAGCAAGGAGAAGTGATGACGAGCCGACATGTTGGCAAACCAACAAACGGCGACGAGCCAATGTTTGGCTAGCATAAAGGAGTGAGTGACGAGCCAACGTTTGGCTAGGCGACGAGCCAATATTTGGCTAGGCGACGAGCCAACATTTGGCTAGGCATGAAGAAGTGAGTGACGAGCCAACGTTTGGCTAGGCGACAAGCCAATACTTGGCTCGGCAGTAAGGAGAAGTGATGACGAGCCGACATGTTGGCAAACCAACAAACGGTGACGAGCCAATATGTTGGCAAACAGACAAACGGTGACGAGCCAACATGTTGACAAACCAACAAACGGTGACGAGCCAACATGTTGACAAACCAACTCCCTGGCTCGGCAATGGGAGAAGCAGGCGAGATAAGCGACGAGCCAGTTCACCGATGACCCAGTAAAGCAACTAGCCCAACATCTTGTTGGACCGAGGCAATGAGCCATAAGAGTTGGTGGGCCAAGATAGCGAGTCGAAGAAAGAAGCCCTCATCCGAATGAGAGAAGAAAGGGAATCCCGAAGAAGAAGGAAGTTTTCCTTCTTTCTTTAGGAAAAGGTCTCGCCGACTTATTTTTCGTATAAATAGACATGTACCCCTTTGGGAAAGGGGATCCAAAAATTGACCTAGCTAAACACTTATTATTTTACAAACAACTTTCAAAACAGCTTGAATAAAATCTCCATCTTTGGATCTCTATTCTGGGTTTCTTTACATAGAAGTTTGTCGAATCCCTAATTTTCCCTTACAGGTTTTGGTTGTGCGAGTTTCGACTCTCACAATTTGACGCCGTCTGAGGGGAGTCTCAAGCTTTCTGATACCTAAGACCCACCGAATACAAGATCTAAAATAATGACTACCGACGGAGATCGAAGCGGTGATGATGCAAGCAACACTGGCGTCGATCTTCCTGGAACAGGAACCAATCTGCCTCCGGCAAACACGGAAGACACCTCAGAAGCGCTGACAGAATTGAAGAACATGATGACCACGTTGCTGAAGAGGGCCGAGGAGCAAGATAAGCTGAATAGCTCACTGACGGAGAAAAGCGAGACACTGGCAACGGAGAGCCAAGCCAGAAACACACGATTCGGAGGAATAGGTTCGACTATGAATCCACCTGTTAGCGGAATCACTAGGCAACTCGGTTTAAACCCAACATCCCTGGATTTTTCAACACCACGTGACGCACCAAGGACTTTGGGAGGATTGCCACCGCCATATCCCACCAACGAGCACACACCCGCGGCAACCAGATCAAGTATCACCGAGCTACCTATACTGGTTCGTGGGGGAAGAGAAACCAGGGATCAACGTGACCAACATACCAATGGTGGGTCGGCTGCAACAATCGTTCTTGACCAAGAGGGGCACGTGGAAGGAGATCACAACACGGAGAATCCTGCCGACGAAGGGTTTGCACCAACACTGACGAGAGCCCAAACCAGCGAAGGCGACATTAACCTGAACCGAGCCAGGAGCTTAGCAGAACAAGAAGAAAATCTCTTGTCGGCACGGCAGGCACAATACACTGACGAGCCAAGAACAACGAGCCGAGCCCAGAGAGAAGAGTTGGACAAAATCCGAGCCTCCTTAATTTGAGCCACTGCTGAGATGAAAGCCGTCCGATCCCAACTGCACAAGGCAACCAATAAAGTCCCGGAGATCGACCGCGTGCTAGAGGAAGCACACAACACGCCGTTTACAGCTCGGATTACCAAAGCAGGAATTTTCGAGCCAGGAAAGATCAAGGTTCCAGTCTACGAAGGAAACACTGACCCAAAGGAGCACATCACGGCGTTCATCATAGCAATAGGCCGAGCCAATTTCAGGGAAAAAGAGAGAGATGCCGGTTTCTGTCTACTGTTTGTGGAGCATCTAAAAGGTGCAGCATTCCAATGGTTTTCCAGGCTTGAGAGGAACTCCATTGACAATTTCCAGCAACTGTCTGCTGCCTTTCTGAAGCACTACTCCATGTTTATGGATCGAGGAGCCTCTGATGCTGACCTCTGGATATTAACTCAAGGCCCTACGGAGACATTACGAAACTTCACGGAAAGATTCAAAGCGGTCATGTCAAAGGTTGAGGGCGTAAGTGACAAGGCTGCCGTGCTCGCATTGAAGAGGTCACTGTGGTACGAGTCGGAGTTTCGAAAAGAGATTGCTCTGAACACACCACTATCAATCCAAGATGCGCTACACCGAGCCTCCGACTTCATAGTCAACGAAGAAGAGATGAAGGTCTTATCTCAGAAATATGGAGCAGCCAGAACGAGGAGCCGTCCCTTCCAAACTCCGAAGGAGCCCAATTTCGAAGGAGCCCACAGCTACTAGGTGGGAACAGGCCGAGGCAAAACACCTTGGAACACGTGGACACGAAGTCAGAGTTCGTACGACGAAAAAGCCTACTGCGAGTATCATCACATGCACGGTCACTCAACTGCCAACTGCCGAACCCTAGGAATAAATCTTGCGGCAAAGCTAGTAGCCGGAGAACTCGGTAACGCTGTCAGCCTGAGGGACTTCGAACGAGAAGATGAGAAAGATCAGCCGAACCAAACAAATCAAAATGACGATACCCCGAAGTGAGGGAGGCGAGATGACAAGGCGACGCAGTCAGGTTCTCGAAGAAGAATAAATATGATAATGGGAGGATCACAATACTGTTCGGACACGGTGTCTTCAATCAAAGCCTTCCAACGGCGAGCCGATGCGAGTGTCAACTGGTCAGCACCTTCCAAACTTCCCAACGATGTTATCTCGTTCGAAGAAAGGGAAACCACCGGCATTGACCGACCACATAATGACCCCCTCGTGATAGAATTGATCGTAGACGATTGCGACATCGCCCGAGTTCTGATAGACACGGGAAGCTCTGTAGATGTGATCTTCCGGGAAACTCTCAGAAGGATGAACATAGACCTATCCACAACCATGACCCTTGGAACAATAAAACTTCCTGTCCGAGCTGAAGAAGTAACCAAGATAGTGGAATTTCGGTTGCAGATCATCCTGCGATCTACAATGTCATTATGGGTACACCCTGGATAAACTCCATGCGAGCCGTACCATCGACCTATCACCTCTGCATCAAATTTCTGATCCCCGGAGGAGTCAAAATAATTTGGAGAAACCAAAAAGAGTCCCGCATTTGTTTCCTAGCCGAGCATAAACTCAGGAACCCCGTCACAGATACCACTACCAAGCGAAAGATGATGAAGACTGACAGGAAACCTGAGAAGGATTTGGCGAAACTCTTATAGCAATTACAGATTACGGAGGATCGTAAGAGGAAGAGCAAACCCACCTGTGATCCCGTTGTTTCGGTAAACATTGATGGCGATCACCCAGAACACTACGTTGAGATAGGGGCCGAGCTGAAAGATCCGATAAGGGGAGATCTGATTTCTTTCCTTAAAAAGAACGTAAACACCTTCGCATGGGAAGCAGAAGACATGCCCGGCATCAGCATCCACGTGACATGCCACGAGCTAAACGTGGACCCAACCTTTAAACCAGTCAAACAGAAAAGGCGAAAACTCGGACCAGAAAGAGCACAAGCAGTGAATGACGAAGTGGAAAGGTAACTACGCGTAGGATCAATAGTCGAAGCAAAATACCCTGACTGGCTCGCTAACCCAGTAGTGGTCAAGAAGATGAATGGGAAGTGGCGTGTATGCGTGGACTTCACCGACCTGAACAAAGCCTGCCCAAAAGATAGCTTCCCGCTTCCATATATTGATCGACTGGTGGAAGCAACAGCAGGCAACAAACTCCTTTCGTTTATGGATGCTTTCTACGGATACAACCAAATCCTAATGAACCCAGACGATCAAGAGAAGACGGCGTTCATCATAGACCGCAGGATATATTGCTACAAAGTGATGCCGTTCGGTCTTAAAAACGCCGGAGCAACTTACCAGCGATTAGTGAACCGAATGTTCGCTGGCTAACTGGGGAAGACGATGGAAGTATATATAGAAGAATCACGTAGCTCACCTAGAAGAATGTTTCAAGCAACTAAATCTGCATAACATGAAACTGAACCTGACCAAGTGCAGATTTGTGGTCACGTCCGGAGAGTTGCTTGGATATCTGGTCACCCACCGTGGAATTGAAGCCAACCCGAAGCAGATTGATGCGCTCATACAGATGGTGTCACCGAAAACAAAGCGTGAAGTCCAGAGGCTAACAGGACGGGTCGCCGCGCTGAATCGCTTCATCTCTCGGTCAACTGATAAGTGTTTGTCTTTCTACGATACACTGCGTGGGAGCAAGAAGTTTGAATGGACAGAAAAATGCGAGCAGGCATTTTAACAACTGAAAGAATACCTAGCCAGCCCTCCAATACTTACGAAACCAGTGGAAGGCGAACCATTATTCCTTTACACGGTTGTTTCGGCAACAGCAGTAAGTGGAGTACTCGTAAGAGAAGAGCGCATCGAGCAGAAGCCTATTTTTTATGTCAGCCAAACTCTCACCGACGCTAAAATCCGGTATCCTCAGATGGAGAAGCTGGCGCTGTCCGTGATAATGTCCGCTCGAAAACTAAGACCATACTTCCAGTCACATTCAATTGTGGTTTTGACTACCTTCCCACTGCGATCCATCCTACATAGCCCTAGCCAGTCTAATAGAACTCCCAGAAGAAGCAATACAAGAGCCGGCTCCGAGCCCAATATGGAAGCTCCACGCGGATGGATCATCATCAAAACAAGGATCTGGAGTAGGAATATGGTTAACCTCTCCAACAGACGAAATTCTCGAACAATCATTCTGCTTGGGTTTTCGCGCATCTAATAATGAAGCAGAGTACGAAACCTTGATCGCAGGAATGAGACTCGCTCGCGGACTTAAAATTTTGCACATCCAGGCCTACTGTGATTCACAGCTGGTGGTCAACTAAGTCAGCGGCGAGTATACGGCCAGAGACGACCGAATGGAAGCTTATATGAAGATCGTCAAAGAGATGGCCTCACAGTTCGAAGAGTTCACATTAACACGGATACCACGCGGGAAAAATACTTCGGCAGATGCGCTGGCAGCACCCGCTTCCACCTCCGATTCGGATTTGAAAAGGATAATCCCAGTAGAATTCATCAAAAACCCAAGTATCAACCTCTCTGATACCGTGAACGCAAGCACTCGCTCCCAAACAGCCACACAAGCCGAAGGTATATCTGGACAAAATCTCGCAGAAGAGGGCAGCACCGACACCATCGCTCTGGACGACCATAACATGACACCATCAGTCGAAGACGAGGCAATTGAGATAGAGGAAGAGCCTACAACAGATCCTCCGGCCGAAGGTGAAGCAGTGGAGATGGAGGAAGACCCACAACAAACAGAAACGGACTATGGATGTGACAAAGAGTGGTTGGGAGCAATCCGAGTATATATCATGGACGGCGAGGCACCATCAGATAAGTGGGCTGCCAGAAAGCTCAAAGCTCAAGCTGCTCGATACGTTCTCTTAGATGGAAACGTCTTCAAGTGGAGATTCTCAGGACCGCTGATGGCCTGTGTCGAAGGTGCTGAAGGTAGAAAAATCATGGCAGAGGTCCACAGCGGCTCGTGTGGCAACCACTCCGGCGGAAGAGCTTTGGAAATAAACATCAAGCGTCATGGTTACTACTGGCCGACTATGGTGAAGGATTGCGAGAAGTTCTCATCTAAGTGCGAAAAATGCCAACGACATGCACCAATGATTCACCAACCCACAGAGTTGCTGTCCTCAATCTCAGCACCCTACCCCTTCATGCGCTGGTCAATGGATATTGTCGGGCCTCTACATAGGTCCAAGCAGAAGAGGTTTATGTTAGTTTTGACAGATTACTTCTCCAAATGGATCGAGGCAGATTCTTACGCCAACATAAAGGACGTCCAAGTCGAAAACTTCGTCTGAAAAAATATCTTATGTCGGCATGGAGTTCCATATGAGATTGTCACTGACAATGGCTCAGCAAGTCTGCGAAACAGAGGCAGTAAATGCACCAGAACGACTTACTCATGTGTGTTTATGGCAAATAGTGTATGTTGGGGTCGGTTTTCACCCCATCGAGATCAACTGCTGAAAATACTAAGTATGGAGAAAAAAGCCTAGCCAAACAAGCACATACATCTGCCTCGACATCAACACTTCTCTGGCTCGGTATTAAGGAAAGGCGACGAGCCAACACCCCTCTTGGTTCGGCGACCGAAGCAAGGAGACAAGCCAAGTACTGGTTCGGAGACGAAGGCATGAACGAGTGAGTGACGAGCCAACATTTGGCTAGCATGGAGTGAGTGACGAGCCAACGTTTGGCTAGGCATGAAGAAGTGAGTGACGAGCCAACGTTTGGCTAGGCATGAAGAAGTGAGTGACGAGCCAACGTTTGGCTAGGCGACAAGCCAACACTTGGCTCGGCAGCAAGGATAAGTGATGACGAGCCGACATGTTGGCAAACCAACAAACTCCGACGAGCCAATATTTGGCTAGCATGAAGGAGTGAGTGACGAGCCAATATTTGGCTAGGCGAGGAGCCAACGTTTGGCTAGGCATGAAGAAGTGAGTGACGAGCCAATGTTTGGCTAGGCGGCAAGCCAACACTTGGCTCGGCAGCAAGGAGAAGTGATGACGAGCCGACATGATGGTAAACCAACAAACGACGACGAGCCAATGTTTGGCTCGGCAGCAAGGAGAAGTGATGACGAGCCGACATGTTGGCAAACCAACAAACGGCGACGAGCCAACGTTTGGCTAGCATGAAGGAGTGAGTGATGAGCCAACGTTTGGCTAGGCGACGAGCCAACATTTGGCTAGGCGATGAGCCAACATTTGGCTAGGCATGAAGAAGTGAGTGACGAGCCAACATTTGGCTAGGCGACAAGCCAACACTTGGCTCGACAGTAAGGAGAAGTGATGACAAGCCGACATGTTGGCAAACCAACAAACGGTGACGAGCCAAAATGTTGGCAAACCGACAAACGGTGACGAGCCAACATGTTGACAAAGCAACAAACGGTGACGAGCCAACATGTTGACAAACCAACTCCCTGGCTTGGCAATGGGAGAAGTAGGCGAGATAAGCGACAAGCCAGCTCACCTATGACCCAGTAAAGCAACTAGCCCAACATCTTGTTGGGCCGAGGCAACGAGCCATAAGAGTTGGTGGGCCAAGATAGCGAGTCGAAGAAAGAAGCCCTCATCCGAATGAGAGAAGAAAGGGAATCCCGAAGAAGAAGGAATTTTTCCTTTTTTCTTTAGGAAAAAATCTCGCCGACTTATTTTTCGTATAAATAGACATGTACCCCTTTGGGAAAGGGGATCCAAAAATTGACCTAGCGAAACACTTATTACTTTACAAACAGCTTTCACAACATCTTTCAAAACAGCTTGAATAAAATCTCCATCTTTGGATCTCTGTTCTGGGTTTCTTTACATAGAAGTTTGTCGAATCTCTAATTTTCCCTTACAAGTTTTGGTTGTGCGAGTTTCGACCCTTACAATGTAGATCTTATCTTCCATTTTCTTTACTATATAAATATATGTGACTATGTCAAATAATGTAGAAAGTAAATGCGAATATGACATAGAATGGAACATATGATTTAGATCTGATCTTCCATTTACTCTACTATGTTTGTATGTTCATGACCTATATTTTACTGGTATATATAGATGGAAGAACAAGACATGGTGCTGCTGGTTATAGGATCCTGGGTCAGAGAAGGCGATCTCACTTGGCACTTTGAGCTAGATATAACATAAGAAAATGCATATATTCGGCTACGGTCACACATGGCATTCTCCGAGTTACGTGCTACTATGAAAGAGAAGCTTCGCCTGCACGCACTTAACATAAGCATAAAGCTAGCTTATCAATATCGTGGATGGGGATTGATGACGGTGACAGGTCTAGCCCACAGTACATAACATACGACCAAGAGGTCGAGGAGTTTGTTCAACACCTGTTTGTAACTATTGTCGTCCACAATAATGGGATTTCATCCCTTCTTACGAACCCCGACAACAGCCAGGTGAACCAACACAAACCGATTGCGCTGCATATAGTTCAACCGACGATGAAGGGACCGAGAGTGATGAGGCATGACACGACTTTGCTATGTCAGAAACCCCACTCACTTTTCCTACAGCGGCTACAGGAGGAACATGCTCACAGGGTTCGCAATTGCTAATCCCACCGTGTACTGCGAATGCATTCACCACATATGTCGGTATAACAATTAGGGAGAGGGAGGACACAATTAGGTTGGCCAACCCTACATGTCCTTTGCTAGACAAGGGGAAGCGGATTATGAAGCTTGGGATCTCAGAAAATAATAGTGATTCGGACGATGATGATGCAGCTGTTATTCTATGCTGAACCAAACAGTTCACCAAGTTGGACAGTCGAGTATGAGTGTGCAGAGGGAACTTTTCATGAATATAGGCATCAAAAGGGATGGTGGTAATGTTCCTCCAACTGGTGGACCTAGTGAACCCTATATTGGTCGAGCAGCCAGCACTATGGGTTCACTGATTGAGTGGAATGACTTCCACAAGTCCCTACATTCCATGCTAACGGATACACCTTTCGAGCCAGCGTTGTTTGGGAGGGATGCACCACCTGTGTTCAACAATGTAGGAGTGCATGGTAAGTTCTATATCGAATTACAGCCAATACTATAATATATTACATAGTACTGAGTAGTCTACAAACGTAGACCATAATCGCCACTTACTGTTATGTAGGTTGTAGGATATAGTAATGACATAGAATATACTGCATTCTCTGGTTGAAAATGTTTAATAAGATTGTCTTTGCCCTTTTACAGGTGTGTTTATTCCGCCTCGTCTGATGTGTCATATGAAGGAGATACATTATTTGTTGGAAGAGTTTTCAAATCCAAGATGGACTGCAAGATAAAGATTGCAATTCATAGGAAGTTCCACTTTTGTACGACGCGGTCAACACCAACTTTCATGGTGTTAAAGTGCATTGCTGCGAGTTGCCTATGGAGGATATATGCTGTCAAGTTCGATTCATCTGGGAACTTCCAAATAAGGCAGGCAGCCTTGGAACATAGTTGCACAGTTGACGACGGGGTTAATTTCCACAAATTAGCAACAACGCAGGTGATTGGTGAGATTATGCAATCACGGTTTGTCAGAATAAAATGGGGTCCTAATCCATCATTAATTCAAAAAATGCTTCTTGATGACTACCATGTCAACGTGTCTTAATGGAAGGCTTGGAGGGCGCGTGGGGTTGCAATGGAAAACTACCTTGGATCCATGGCTGGTAGTTATGATATGTTGCTTGCGTACCTTGCGCAAATGGAAAAATCAAATCCAGGGACTATTTGTTTGCTTGAGCATGTGGAAGATCCAGTGGGAGGTGGAAGGTTTAAGTACTGTTTCATTGCATATGGTGCGTCAGTCAAAGTCTATCAGTTTATGCGAAAATTTATCGTCATTGATGGTACTAGTCTTAAAGGAAAGTATGGAGGCTGATTGGTCTCTGCATGTGCCCAAGATGGTAATTTTCAAATCTTCCCACTTGCGTTTGGTATTGTGGACATCGAGAATGACGACGCGCGGACATGGTTATTCCTGAAACTGCGCATCTTTGTTCCAAACTCAATTGATTTGGTGTTTATCTCGGACATACATGCTAGTATATACATTGGTTTGAGGAGGATAAGGAGTGCGTAATGCATTGCCATTGAAAACAGCTTAAAATTACAATTTCAAGGGGTGAATTCAAGGTATCTTACTATATTCAGATGACAAAATTGTTTTGTGCATATGCATTGTTGTATTTTATATAAACATGAGGTACATGGATAATGGATTACTTTGTTCATCTTTCTTTGTAGCAACAGCGGTGACAGTCGAACGATAGGTGCACTCGTTGTCGTCGCAAGGGACACAACAAGGCATCGTGTCGTTACGCAATATAAGAGACGCATGTTGTTGGGGTCAAAATCCAGCCAGCTGTGATCAATGGGAAAATGGCTAAGTATGGAAGTATGAGGAATCAGACAAGGCCGAAGTCGTGGCCTAAGTTGTTTCTATACGAGTTGACTTAGGCACGATACGAGCTCACTTCGGCCGTGATACGGATCCACTTAGGCACGATACAAGCTCACTTCGGCTGTAATACGAATCCACTTAGGCACGATACGAGCTCACTTCGGCCGTAATACGGATCTATTTAGGCACAATACGAGCTCGCTGTAATCGTGATACGAATCTACTTCGGCACGGAGAGTCCACTTCGGCCGAGCTGCCTACCTCGGCCAAGCTGTCTATCTTGGCCAAGCTCTCCACTCCGGCAACAGAGATTTCGGCGTGGGGAGTCCACTTCGGCCAAAGAAGCTCTGTTTCGGCAAGCGGTAATTTCGGCAAGTTGGCCATTTCGGCCGAAGGAGACTTCGGCCAAGCCTCCACTTCGGCACACGCACAAGCCTCCACTTCGGCACACGCACAAGCACCACTTCAGCACAGCCCACATCGGCAAGGAGACTTCGACACAGCTCCAAGCCTCCACTTCAGTGCACGCACAAGCCTCTACTTCGACACACGCACAAGCTCCACTTTGGTACAGCCCACATCGGCAAGGAGACTTCGGCACAGCTCCGGCTCCACTTCGGCGCAGTCCACATCGACAAGGGCCTTCACTTCGGCAAGGGTCCACTTTGGCCGAAGGCCACTTCGGCACGACATTCACTTCGGCAAACGCCTCCACTTCGGCCAACAAGCACTTCGGCCAGCAAGCACTTCGGCCAAGCTGTCCACTTCGGCCACGCAGTCCACTTCGGCCAAGCAGTCCACTTCGGCCAAGCAGTCCACTTCGGCCAAGCATTCCACTTCGGCCAAGCAGTCCACTTCGGCCAAGCAGTCCACTTCGGCCAAGCTGTCCACTTCGGCCAAGCATTCCACTTCGGCCAAGCTGTCTACTTCGGCCAAGCTGTCCACTTCGGCCAAGCAGTCCACTTCGGCCAAGCTGTCTGGCCGAAGTCATTTCAATACGAAACTGTCTGGCCGAAGTCAAATCTATACAAAGCTACCTGGCCGAAGTCATTTCTATACCAAACTGTCTGGTCGAAATCAAATCTATACGAAGCTGCCTGGCCGAAGCCATTTCTATACGAAACTGTCTTGCCGAAGTCAAATCTATACGAAACTGCCTGGCCGAAATCAGAACTACCGAAGACAATCCTGGCCGAAGTCATTTTCATACGAAACTGTCTGGCCGAAGTCAGAACTGCCGAAGACGATCCTGGCCGAAGTCAATCCTATACGAAGCTGTCTAGCCGAAGTCAATCCTATATGAAGCCAAAAGACGACGCGGCCGAAGTCATTTCTATACGAAGACAACAAGCCCATCTCCGGCCGACAATGATACAAAGGCCCATGAAGTCAAGCCGACTTAGCTAAACGGGAATCCCGAAGGATTAGGAAGTTCTACTTATCCCTTTGGGATTAACCTGGCCGACTAAAATTAGTATATATATCTATGTACATCTCTTGAAAAAAGGATCCGCAATTTACTTAGCAAAACCCTAGAATTTTTGCTCTCAAACTCTTGTACTCAAAAGCTTTTCGAAAACAGCTTAATAAAAACCATCTTTGGATCTTTGCTTGCTTGGTTCATCCGCAGAAATTTCATCGCTCTTAACAAACCTCTGAAAAATCGAATTGTGTTGATTTCGACTCCCACAATTTGGTGCTAGAAGGAGGGGGATTTGAAACTTTCTTACTCCGAAGAACCACCGTACGAACGATCCGAAGAAGATGACCGACGAAGGAGCAAGATGAACTGATGACCCGCTGGACACCGTGGCCGATGGATCCACGGCGAAAGACACGCTAGTGCTTGCAGCTTTGGAGACAAGCCCGGAGACCCTGGCACGAATAAAGATGATGTTAGCGACAAGCTGGAAGTCCTTGCAACGGTGAGCCAAGCCCGAGGTAGGGGATCAGGAGTTCACCTAACGAGGTGCCCCATGCGGCGTCTCAATCCAACAGCCCTCGATTTCTCAATGCCTCACCACGCGCCGAGGACCCAAGGTGGAATACCACCTCCGAACCAACCAACCGCAATCGCCGAACTGAACGCGGCACCACAGGAGACAAACACGCAGACTGTGGATGGAACGAATCCGGTGATCGACCTGGAGGATAACCTGGAGGGTGAACACGACTTGGAACACCACCGCGAAGCTGAAATCATAGGTGCAACCCGAACTCGAATCGAACGAAGCAATGCCAACCTTGGCCATGACCAAGACTTCACCGAAGAAGAGGAGAACATCTTCTGGGCCCAACGAGCCCTGATCGAAAGAGCGAAAAGCGATAATCCGAGCCCAGAAGGAGGAGATGGCCGAAATTCGGGCCGGCATGGAATGAGCTGCCGCTGAGATGAGATTTGTTCGATCTCAGATGCATAGAGCTACCAGCAAGGTTCCCAAACTTGACCGAGTGCTTGAAGAAGCACATAACACCCCATTCACAACTCGAATTACCAAGGTAAGGGTTTCCGATCCGGGGAAGATAAAGATACCGGTTTACGAAGGAAAAGCTGATCCAAAGGAGCACTTGACCGCCTTCGCGATAGCGATGGGACGAGAAAACTTCAGAGAAGGAGAGGAAGACGCTGGTCAGTGTCTCTTGTTCGTTGAGCACCTTATAGGTCCAGCTCTCCAATGGTTCTCCAGGCTGGGAAGAAATTCGATAGACAATTTCAATCAGATGTCATCGGCATTCCTCAAATTCCACTTCGGCCAAGCTGTCTACTTCGGCCAAGCTGTCCACTTCGGCCAAGCAGTCCACTTCGGCCAAGCTGTCTGGCCGAAGTCATTTCAATACGAAACTGTCTGGCCGAAGTCAAATCTATACGAAGCTGCCTGGCCGAAGTCATTTCTATACCAAACTGTCTGCCGAAGTCAAATCTATACGAAGCTGCCTGGCCGAAGCCATTTCTATACGAAACTGTATTGCCGAAGTCAAATCTATACGAAACTGCCTGGCCGAAGTCAGAACTGCTGAAGACAATCCTGGCCGAAGTCATTTTCATACGAAACTGTCTGGCCGAAGTCAGAACTGCCGAAGACAATCCTGGCCGAAGTCAATCCTATACGAAGTTGTCTGGCCGAAGTCAATCCTATACGAAGCCAGAAGACGACGCGGCCGAAGTCATTTTTATATGAAGACAACAAGCCCATCTCCGGCCGACAATGATACAAAGGCCCATGAAGTCAAGCCGACTTAGCTAAACGGGAATCCCGAAGGATTAGGAAGTTCTCCTTATCCCTTTGGGATTAACTTGGCCGACTAAAATTAGTATATATATATCTATGTACATCTCTTGAAAAAGGAATCCGCAATTTACTTAGCAAATCCCTAGACTTTTTTTCTCTCAAACTCTTGTACTCAAATTTTTTCGAAAACAGCTTAATAAAAACCATCTTTGGATCTTCGCTTGCTTGGTTCATCCGCAGAAATCCTTGATGCTAGCAACCGCGGTGACAGTCGAACCATAGGTGCACTCGTTGTCGTCGCAAGGGACACAACAAGACATCGTGTTGTTACGCAATATAAGAGACGCATGTTACATAGAATGCATCAGAGGTGGTACGAAATCAGTTTTTGTATGGGGCTAAATAATGGTTTCTGCATCATCTAAGGATGCGATGCTCTGAAAAAGGTGCAGATGTCTTGCAGTTCCCGCACTAAATACATGCGTATATTCATTATGTGATATACGCTTATATTTGGGTAGTTGTTGGATGCCATTTCTAGCGTCTCTGTGAAAATTATGTTTACATTTCAGAATGGTCCATGTAAAGCATGTGAACACCTAATATTTTGTTGTAAATATATGCGATGCACCTGGTATGGTAAATTTGTTGTTTTTTTAAGGTAATTATGTAGTATCGGAGAAGGTTATGTAGGTTAGATATGTATTATTTGGGAGGAACGCACCACTTGTGTTCAACAATGTAGGAGTGCATGGTAAGTTCCATATTGAATTACAGCCAATACTAGAATATGTTACATAGTACTGAGTAGTCTACAAACGTAGACCATAATCGCCACTTACTGTACTATGTTATGTAGGTTGTAAGATATAGTAATGACATAGAATATACTGCATTCTCTTGTTTATGGCCAAATATCTTTACGCAACTACAATACAACCACAAGTGTATTTATTGCGTTACCTGAGGCATAAGCTACGTTTAGGGGCCGCAACCACACTTTCCTGAACCACATCATCGTCACAAAATGGATTGTGTACTATGTGAACAATAAAACAGTATAACACAGCTTAATAACATGGATTATGTACTATGTTAATATATATATATAGTATAACCCGCTCGCATATACAAAAGAGGGAAGGCATGGACATTTAAATAAAACAAGCACACATTATTTAACGAGTTGCACGTAGTTGCAAACATGTTCAATACAAACTACTGACATAGAATAATACAAAGCTGACTCTTAAATAGGTTTCAATACAACGCACAAAAGACTAAGTGCGAAGCAAACATCATTAAGCAAACCATGTCATATAGAACCCCTGGTGATCCCTTAAACTTTTACACCACTTCCTCCAGCAGTACGTTTGGGTTAAAGGTAGCCAATGCTTCAATAGCGTAGTTTTTGGCCGTAGATTGTAGCTTTTTATCATCTAAATACGAGCACATCATAAGCGATTGAACTGCATGCAGTTCCAACAGAACAAACGAGGCAATACATGATAGGCCTGCATCAAAAGATACCCGATATAAACATGATATACACCCGTGAATCGGATGATCCTAATATATCGCTAACATGGAAGTTTTAGTTCCTGTTTTAATCTAACTGCTAACCTGGAATATCGCAATAGAAGTCAAGATCCAATCGCGATAAAGGCAGTGGGTACTCAGTGAAAGCAGTAATGGTTTCTGTCGAACAATGTTTGCGCGTAATATATGGAAGTATGACGAAAATGTATTCCACTTCTCTTTCGACCTGCACTTCGGTTAGACAGGCGGTGTTGCAATCGAGTACATAGATAGCCAATTGTTGTAAGTCTACTATGGCACCAATCTAATGGTTTCCCTCAAACTGGATTGTGTAGTAGAGGTAGTTTACTTCTTCAAACCATTTTGGTCTACTTGTAAAGGGCAGACTGGAAATGCTTGAGAAGGAGAACGTCTCTTTCGCATTAGAAGCACAAAAATGTTTGTACTGTCTTTTCAAATCATCAATATATGCTATAAGTAGAAAATCATATCGATTTTTTGAAACTTTATCTCGTCTCATCTGCATGAACTTCAGAAGCATGTCTGCACCCTGCGGAATATGAAAGTGTAGACACTCTGATTATGTGGAGGAAAGTAACACATTATCTTTAATTTAATGGGGTTAGTACGCTGGATAAATGTTACATAAGCATTCTACATAATATTTACCTCCTCACTAATCAGTGACTTCACATGAAGTATGGCGAGAAAGCAGGTGTTCTCGATTTCTAAACCACCGCTTATGTTGTATGTGCTGTATTTAACACAAACATTCAATACCGAACCAGTACCAGGAATTAACAATTCAACATTTGAGACATACAAACTTACTTCTCGCGCTCCATAAGCTTAATGAAGCCTCTTCGTCGCTCTGCTTGTGGTCGGTCAAACAGGTTAAACCCATCGATTAATGTTCCAATGCCATCTTGGGTGGGAGGTTCATTAGTGGGATAGGCAACATCTCCTTTACTCTGTTTAGCCTGCTTTGTTCCAATCTTCCGGTCATTAACGCGTCTACCTTTGCGGACGTTTTTCTTATTTGCCTCTGTCGGGGTGTACTTATTTGGCACTGTCCATGTGCGTTTGCTGGTCCGCATAGCAATGGAATGTTATCAAGGTCAATATCTTGAATAGCTACATCAATCTCACCATGGCCATCTGCTATCTGCACCAAATGAATTCACTCAGAATGAGCCGTTATCACAAAGCAACTCGTTCCTATGCAGGTTGGGAGTTACTTGATCACCATTTAGATGTTCCCCACGTACGTCACAACTCTGCAACGCAAGCACAATAGGTCATTTCTGCGCTCCATCGAAGGCTGCCACTTTTTGCATCCTCCCCTTACATCTCTTAGAAATGTACACCTACATTGTGTACTATATGATTTATGTACTATATTTTCCCTTATTAAATGGTAAATTCGAAGTGGTATTAGATCTTTTTTGGAACTTTTGGTGTAGTATCCATTGCCATTTGTGTTAGGCCAATGGAAAAACTTGGAGGTTCATAGTCTGGCTTCGTCTCCCCATCCACACCTTCATGAATCACATCATCCTAACAAAATGGAGTGTGTACTATGTGAAAATATAAACAGTATAAACCATCCTAACAATAATGATTCTTTTCTATGTAAAACTATAAACAGTATATCCCATGCCAAATTATACAAAATACGGACCTCTACTGAAGCTGATACACCCCCACTCACACCTCATGCATCCTTGGCATCAAGTTTCACGGCCACTGTAGCCTGAAATGACACATTGGTATATTAGCATCTATTTGTTACGATACCAGCTATAACACAACAGTCTTTAATTCCCTAGCATAATTTATTTAGATAATCCCAATCGTAACTATGTACGCAATCCAGTCTTCCATTACCTTCGCTCTTCCAGCAGGACCATTCTCATAATTCATTTGCGTTAACCCAATAAAAAACGATGGAACTCCGCTCCCTGAGAACACATTATATTGGACTCCGCTGCAATTCCAATATCCTTTACAAGAAACACATTAGTTCCTACACAACACATGTAACCAATAGCACAATAAACCATTTCAGAGGAGAGACAAAATATAGTTTACCTCCTCCATGCAATCCTTTGGAGGCTGTTTATCTGCATCCCTGGTGTCCTCTTTACGATTTTTTTTGATGATATAGACCTCTTGTCCAGAGACTAGAAATTTCTAATTAGCAGGAAAATCCGCAAATCCAAAATACAGCCTACCAACTAGCACAGAATAAATGTTCGAATACCTGCGAACAAAATGGTTCTCACCCGTCAACACTCAGGTCTATTGTGTCCATACCATACTCTGTGCGTTCTCCATTCCCTATATCCTATTCATCTTCCCGTGTGTCACTGAGATATATTGTGGTCATTTTTGTTCACAATGCACCTACACATTGTAACTAGTTTACATGCGTATCTATGTCTCACCTAGTTCGTCTTATCATGTATGTTTGGTGGCATTCCATATTCGCCAGGAGAGGCTCTTGTTCCTACACAGTCATAATCCGCAGCAACATCCCTTGCCCCATCACTATCTTCATGGTGGCCCATTTCATTGGAGGGTTTTTGGCTGTCTAGACTACCATCTTCATTCACCAAACCTGCTCATAAGGGTTCTATATCAACAAGAGTGGACAAATACAACAAATGAAATAATATTGTTGGGTGTATAACAGTGGTTTTTCACATTACCGTAAGACTAGTTTCTACTACTCTCCGTATGCGTTCCGCATCCATATTTACCTGCCCAAGATGCACGTTGAACCCTCGTTTACTTTCAGTGGCCATGTTATCTCCGGACACACCATCCTTTGTATATTCAGTTCTGCATCTTTGGCATGCGCTGTGGGAGTATAAATCCACGCCAATTGAATTCGTTGTCTTTTAGCGAGATCTGAAACTTCTGAGTAAAAACCACCAAAAAACACAAACAGAGATCCAAAGTTGGTGTTTTATTAAGCTGCTTAGAAAGCTTTTTGTGTCAGAGCAAAAGTACAGAGTTTTGCTAGGTCAATTGCGGATCCCCTTTTCTTAGGGTTTACATGAGTATATATACTAAGTTAAGTCGGCTAAGTTAGTATCCAAAGAGATAAGGAAGATTTCCTAATTCTTCGGGATTTCCTTTTAGCAAAGCCTGTCATCGTCATGTGCTTCGATTCATGGGCTTCGATTCATGGGCTGTCTTTGTCATCTCTTTTGTGGGCTTTAATCTGTGGGCTCGTTGTTTTGGCCCATTCTCTAACCATGGTTCACGGCTTGGGTAACGCCATGGTTCATGGCTCGGGTGTCACCACGGTTCACGGTTCGGGTGAGGCCATGGCTCACGGCTCGGGTGACACCGTGGTTCACAGTTCGGGTGACGTCATGGTTCACGGCTCGGGTGACACCATGGTTCACGGTTCGGCTGACGCCATGGTTCATGGCTCGGGTGTCACCACGGTTCACAGTTCGGGTGAGGCCATGGCTCACGGCTCGGGTGACACCGTGGTTCACAGTTCGGGTGACGCCATGGTTCACGGCTCGGGTGACACCATGGTTCACGGTTCGGGTGACGCCATGGTTCACGGCTCGGGCGATGCCATGGCTCACGGCTCGGGTGACGTACTATGGGCCGCGACCCCCGATCCGTGCGTCGCGCCATGGATCGGGGTATACGTCCGAGCTTCTTCGCTGTGGGTCGTGACCTCCGATCCGTCTGTCGCGCCATGGATCGGGGTATACGTCCGAGCTTCTTCGCTGTGGGTCGTGACCCCCGATCCGTCTGTCGCGCCATGGATCGGGGTACGCGCCCCCGATCCAACTCTCCCTCCACAGTTAGGGACCTCGATCCACCTCCTTGTCACGGTTCGGGATCCTGATCCAACTTTTCTTCATAGTTAGGGATCCCAGTCCACCTCGTCACGGATCGGGGGTCCCGATCCAACTTGTCACAGTTAGGGGTCCCGATTCAACTTGTCACGGTTAGGGATCCCGATCCCACTCACAGTTCGGGGTACCCGATCCAATTTCTTGGTTAGGGATCCCGATCCAACTCACGGTTAGGGATCCCGATCCCACTCACAGCTCGGGGTACCCGATCCAACTTCATGGTTAGGGATCTCGATCCAACTTCTTGCGGTTAGGGATCCCGATCCCACTCACAGCTCGGGGTACCCGATCCAATTTCTTGGTTAGGGATCCCGATCCAACTTCTCGCGGTTAGGGATCCCGATCCCACTCACAGCTCGGGGTACCCGATCCAATTTCTTGGTTAGGGATCCCGATCCAACTTCTCGCGGTTAGGGATCCCGATCCCACTCACAGCTCGGGTACCCAATCCAACTTCATGGTTAGGGATCCCGATCCAACTTCTCGCGGTTAGGGACCTAGCTGCTAGCACCTTTTCATACTTAGTCATTTTTAATCGTTGATTCTCAAGGGGTGAAATCTGACCCCAACAGTTAGCCCCCCAGCTTGGCAGTATCAGTAATGTTAGTGCCGAGCTGTAAGTGGTCGAGTGAGATCAACGATTCTCGTGGTCGTCCCGAACTGTCCTTTTTGATGACGATCCCGAACCATTCCTTTGTAGTATTGCTGGTTCAGTTCCTAGGCAAACTCAGTTCGGGATTCTGTTGCCTTGACACCTTTATCGGGGAGTGCAAACGTTTTTGCTGGTTCCCGAGGCGAATGACGTCACCATTTGCCTATATAATCCGTGATACTTCTCATTTGTTTTCCACTTCATTTCTCCGAAAATTTCTTCAAACAGGTAACCTCTCTCTTCTTTCTCTCTCTAATTTTTTTTTGCTTAAGTTTTTAGCCGAAACTCCGTTGCTCTTCCTTTGCCGCCGATCCGCTTGAATTTCCCGATCCATCTTCAACTAGCTCCGTCGCCGTCTTCAAGTTTTCCGGCAGTTTGTTTTGAAGATCTTCAACTTGTTCTTCAATGTTTAAAAGGTTTTGATCTATTTTGATAGGCCGCTGAGAACCCCGATCCATCCTTTGAATCTTATAAACCCTAGATTCTCTTTCGCGAGCTGTTAGGGATCCCGATCTGTTCTTATCTTCCAAGGACCCCGATCCGTCTTCGAATTCAACGGAATGTCTCATTCATCTGTTTCTGCATCTCCCGATCCGTATACCCACTTGTTCGGCATTTCGGGGCAGTCTTCGCTTCCTAAACCATCCTTCTCTCCCGATCCGTTTCTCACCCGAAGCTGTGGTCGGGAGGATTCTTCTGGCGCACACGTTTCAGAAAACCTGGATGATCCAAGTGATTCGGGGGTTGGACCTTCCCTTCTTGGCAGAAAAATGGTGCTTTCTGAATCCTCTGGAGTGGGCAGCAATTCTGGGGATCCTTTGCGATTTGAAGTGCCTCAACTCTATGATTCTCCATTCGTCGAGGCGGCGAACCCTTTCACTGATGCAATGGACCCCGATCTGCCAAAAATTGAACCGGAGGATTGGTTCTTCGATCCAGTCATGGCCAGACAGGATTTGAAGCGTCTGATGCATCTTAACCATCAAACCCCAAGGAAGAAGAAAAACAAGAAGTGACCCGATCCACCTGGTTCAACCCTTTCAACCGTGGACTCGCTATCGGCCCTTAGGCATAGGTTCAGTATTTCGGAGGAAATCGAGTTTGTGCTTCCTTCTCCATCAGACCGAGCCAATAATCCCCCTCCTAACCATTTCACTCTTTACGAAAGCTTCTTCTACCGCTGCCTGTTGTGGTTCCCGATCCCCGACGCCATCCTCCAGTTTATCTGGAAATACAACTTAGCTATCTCTCAAATCAACCTTCGAGGAATCAGGCATATGGTCGGTATTCTGGTCAGGAGTTATGAGTGCGATCTAGAAGTCGGCATCGAACACCTGACACACTTGCTGGAGTTCAGGCGTCGAAATACGCGGGAGTTGAAATATTATGTGTCGGGCAAGGCTAGGAGGAACATCATAAGAGGCTTCCCGTCGAAAGACGATAATTGGGAAGATTACTTCTTTTTCGTCCCTATTTCTGAAGCATCGGTGGGTCGGAGGTGCCTTCAGTCTGTCAAGTCTGTCTGGGGAGAAATTGGTAGCCGATCCGTTGCTCGACTTGGGCCACGGCTCGGGTCTCCATTATTTAGCAGTTCCCTTTTTCCTTTTTTCTTTAGGTTTCTTTTTGACCTTGCGTAAATTTTATTGTTTTGCAGTTCGTCATCTTCGTCTTTCATTGCCTCCCGATCTGTCTGAAGTTCACGAAGTGCTTTCAGCTCGCAAGTGCAATTGGTCTAGAGATTTCAACCTTCGCCGAGTTGAGAGAGCACGAGCCCTTTCAGAAGGACAATCAGTTGAGCAATTGTCCCCTTCTCATTCTTCAAGAGATACGATGGGAAGACAAACTTTCAGAGATCGAGCTGCCGCGAAAGCCAAGGCAGAGGCAGAAGCCGGGGAAAGAGCACAACAAGCCAAGGCGCTGGCCCAATCTCGTCCCCCGACCCACGAATCTACCCCCGCCGCTGTCCCCGAACCAAAGGTTGCTGGTAATCACCCCGAACTGACTCCTTCATTGGCTTCTGGAGGAGTCATTGTAGGGCTTCGTCCAACCGATTCTCGACTACTACCGCACCAGGATAAGGGCAAGGGGAAGGCAAAGGAAAAGAAAAACCCGAGCAAGAAGCGCCAGTCAGCAGACGACAAGGGGGATGCCCCGAAGCGCCTGCGGTGTACTGAATCGTCGAAGGCGATTCCCGAAGCAATCCCTCTTTCCGCTGCTCCAATAAACGCTGAAGGGGCATACAGTGACGCTTCAGCATCCGCGGCCATCTTCTCGAAAATCACATGTCCAGGTGATCGCTTTCCGCCACCAGACACTTTGCTTAGGGAAAAAACCTACAGCGAGATGTCGCTTAGGGGCGTTAAGGTATGTGACATATATTGGCCTTGTTTTCGCTACCCGATCCGTCTAAACTTAGTTAAACGTATTTTCTCGTTACCGTGCAGTTCATATCCCATCTTAACAGGATGGTAATGGGATACGAATCTGACTCTCGTAAGGACCGCGAGAGGGTCGAAGATGCTAGGCGGAAAGCCATTGAGCTGGATGGGAAGCTCAAAGAAGTCGAGGCGGCTCAGGTTGCCGAACGGGAAAAAGCAGTCAAACGAATCAAAGATCTTGAAGCTGATGCGGAGGGGCACAGAAAGCACATCAAGGAAGCTGACGAGCGGATCATGCGGCTAGAGTCAGGAAAGGCAAGGCGGGATGCTCATATAGCTAGCCTGACGAGGCAGCTTGAAGCTGCTAACGAGCTTCTCGAGAGCAAGGTTGAGCGAGCCGTTCTGGAGGCCAAACGCGAGACCATGGTGATGCTCGAAGGCAAAGTTTCCCGAGCCAAGAAGATTCTTAGCCAAATTGACGGCGAGCCAAAGGAGAATATGCTCGACCTTGCCCAGATTGAAGGCAATCTCCAGTTCGTTGGGCTTCTTCAAAGCAACGATCCGCCATCTCTCGATGCCGAGGCGAAGAATTTAGCTGAGCAGAAAGAGGTCTTGACGGGATCTCATGAAGCATTCGCTCAGCTCGTGGTTGAAATGAGAGAGATCCTGAGATTGTCTCAAATCCGATCTGATATTCTCAAGGAGCTTAACGATGGTGAGCCCAGGGAGACTGCTGCTGCGAGTGTCGGGATCCAGGAATTTTCCGGGTCTAACAAGGGAACGCCTGGTCTGGTCGATCTTGGTCCGGTGGAGGTTGCTAAAGAGATAGTCCCCGATCCCGTTTCCGCCAAAGCTCTCGATGCTGCCTTGGAGAAAAAGGTTGCAGAGTTTGCTGAGGCGTTGCTTGTGGAGGACAAAGCCCCCGAAGGTGAAATAGCCGAGCAGACGGTGGAGGCGGAGCAGAAGTCGGTCATGACTCCTGAGATAGTGGAGGATTACGATCCTCTTTTCTTTGTCTAATTTTACAACTCTTTTCTCGTTTTTTTTTGTTAACGCCTGGACGGCTTTATCCAAATAGCTGTGAACTTCTTTTATCACTCGGTTGCTGATAACCCTTGTCTTTGAATATATGTGTTTTTTGTTTAACGATAGATTCTAGAATGCCTTGTCTGCATTCGCGTTTGTTTGCGTGGTTACGAGATGATCAGTCTCGAGATGATCATTTCGGTCTACAGATAGGTCACCATAAACTTATCTACTCCGATAATGATCATTTGTATAGTCTAGGACGAGCATTTCGGTTTACGGATATGTTAACATAAACGTATCCGCTCCGACAATGATCATATGTTTGTATTGTTGTGGATGAACATTTCGGTTTACGGATACGTTACCGTAAACATATCCGCTCTGATAATGAACAAAGTATTTGTATAGCGCGCTTTTTAATCCTGAGATGGATGTGATAGTTTAGATCCGAGATGGATGCGAAAGTTCACTATTGTGGCCAACAGTAGTGAAGGTGTGGCGAGATGCCCGTAGTCTGTTTTGTTAAGACTTAGTGATTTTTTTTTTTAGGTAAAGATGGTCTGTGAAAGCAAAGCTTTGATAGATTGTAGAACCTGTTTACAAAGATGGGAGTATACGAGTATGCGTATACGTACCCACTCCCCCCCCCTTTTGAAAGGAGGGGGGCAACTGAACCCGTCCGAAGACGAGCTGCCTACGTACCCTTTGTAGGGATCATGTCGCCCCGTAGTTCATGTAAAGTAGCTTAGTGATAGTATTTTTTTAGATGCATTGCGTTCCATGATCTCGGTACTGGAACGTCCGTCATGTTAGCAAGTTTGTAAACGCCAGGTTTGACAACCTCTGTGATCTTGTAGGGTCCTTCCCAATTTGCTCCTAGTTTGCCAGCATTTGTTTCCGCGGTGTTCTGAAAAACCTTCCGCAAAACTAAATCGCCTTCGTAGAATCTTCGTTCTCGAACGTTGGAATTGTAGTACTTTGAGGCTGCGTGTTAATAGTTCTGGATCCTGATCAAGGCTTGGTCCCTTCTTTCGTTGATCAAGTCCAGTTCATCGAGCATTAACAGGTGATTGAGCCCCTCTTGTTCTGGTAATAGCCTCCGGCGAATCCCTGGAAAATGTATCTCCGGTGGGATGACACACTCTGTTCCGTAGACGAGGGCGAACGGGGTTTCTCCTGTCGCTCGTCGTGGGTGGTGCGGTGAGACCAAAGTACCCCCTCCAGTTCTTCAGCCCAACGTCCCTTCTTCTCGTCAAGGCGTTTCTTTAGGCCATCAAGTATTGTTTTGTTGATTGCTTCGGCCTGTCCGTTCCCTTGTGGATATCTTGGAGTAGACTTGCTGAGTCTGATTTTCCATTTTTCGCAGAAACCTTCAAAACGATTTGAGATGAACTGCGAGCCGTTATCTGTCACGATCTCGTATGGTACTCCATGTCGGCATATGATGTTTTTCCAGACGAAGGCCTCCACTTGCACATCTTTAATGTTAGCATAGGAGTCGGCTTCGACCCATTTTGAGAAATAGTCGGTCAAAACTAAAAGGAAGCATTTCTGTTTTGACGGATGGAGTGGTCCGACAATGTCCATAGACCATCGCATGAATGGATATGGCGATGAGATTGAGGAAAGTACTTCTGTAGGTTGGTGGATCATTGGCGCATGGCGTTGGCATTTTTCGCATTTGGCTGAAAACACCTTGCAATCTTTGATCATTGTTGGCCAATAGTAGCCGTGACGTTTGACTTTTATGGCTAGTGCTCTCCCTCCAGAGTGATTTCCACATGAACCGTTGTGAATTTCCTCCATAACTTTCCTGGCGTCCTTTCCTTCCACGCAGTTTAGCAACGGTCCCGAGAATCTCCACTTGAAGACATTTCCATCAAGTAACACGTAACGTGCTGCCTGGGCTCGAAGCTTGCGAGCTGCCCATTTTTCGGTCGGTAGGACGCCGTCGCATATGTACCCTCTGATTGCGCCGAGCTATTCCTTGTCACAACCATATTCTGGATCATTGTCGACTTCGTTTGCTTCTCCGTTGGGTTCAACGACAGGGTCCTTGCTGCTTGTTGTAGTTGGTGACTCAACGAGATTGTCTTCTTCCATTGGGGCAATATCCGGCTCTGCGGGTGATTGATCGGCCAATTCTTCCTGCATTTCGTCCATCACCTCTTGCCTGGTCGAGACATCGGTCGCTTGTCTAGCCGCTTGTGAACGAGTTATGGCATTCACTGAACCGTCGGAACTGATGCTCGGGTGTTGGATGAATTCTACCGGGATCACTCGCTTTAGATCTGGATCGGAAGTTGATGCAAGGGCTGCAAGTGTGTCGGCTGGGGTGTTCTCCCCTCGCGGAATACGTGTTAGGATGAATTGTTTGAACTGTGCAGCTAATTCTTTGACGATCTTCAAGTAAGCTTCCATTCGATCATCTTTTGCTGCATATTCACCGCTGAACTGATTTGCGACTAGCTGGGAATCGCAAAATGCATGGAGTTTCTTGATCTTTAGGCCGTTAGCAAGTTTCATCCCGGCAATCAAGGCTTCGTACTCCGCTTCGTTGTTAGATGCACGAAACCCCAGGCGGAAAGACTGTTCCAGTAGTTCTCCAGTTGGAGAGGTTAGCCGTATCCCTACTCCTGAACCATTTTTGGAAGATGAGCCATCAACATGGAGTTTCCAGAGCTGTCCTTGCATTTCGTCGTCGATGCCTTCTTCGGATAGTTCGATAAGAAAATCTGCAAGAACTTGCGATTTAGCGCACGTGCGTCCGCGATACTCAATGTCGTATTCGCTCAGTTCGATAGCCCAATTTGCTAGCCTTCCTGACTGACTTGGACTGTGCAGAACAGACCTTATCGGAAAGGTGCTCAGAACGACGATTGAGTGAGACTGAAAGTATGGCCGTAGTTTTCTTGCCGACATAACTATGGATAATGCCAATTTCTCCATCTGTGAGTACCTTGTTTCCGCGTCTGTAAGGGTTTTACTTACGTAAAATATCGGCTTCTGTTCGCCACGCTCGTCCCGAATCAATACGCCACTTACCGCTGTGGCAGAAATTGCGATGTACAGAAAAAGTGGTTCTCCTGCTTCTGGTTTTGATAGAACTGGGGGAGTGGCTAGATAATTCTTGAGTTTCTGAAATGCTTCCTCGCAGCTGTCCGTCCACTCGAACTTCTTGTTCCCTCGCAAAGTATCGTAGAATGGCAAGCATTTGTCGGTGGATCATGAGATCAATCGGTTAAGCGCAGCTACTCTCCCAGTAAGACGTTGGACTTCCCTTTTCGTCTTTGGTGACATCATGTTGATGAGTGCGTCGATCTGTTTAGGGTTTGCCTCAATGCCGCGGTGAGTTACAAGATATCCAAGGAACTCTCCCGAAGTAACTGCGAATCTGCACTTGGTCGGATTTAACTTCATGTTGTGAAGGTTCAGCTGCGAGAAACATTCCTTGAGGTGAGCGACGTGATCCTGTTCCTTTTGTGATTTCACCAGCATGTCGTCTATGTAAACCGCCATTGTTTTTCCGAGTTGGTCCGCAAACATCTTGTTCACCAGTCGCTGGTATGTTGCGCCCGCATTTTTCAAACCGAATGGCATCACCTTGTAACAGTATATTCCACGATCCGTTATGAAAGCGGTCTTCTCGCGATCGTTGGGGTTCATCAAGATCTGGTTGTAACCTGAGAAGGCATCCATAAAGGATAGGAGTGCGTTTCCTGCCGTCGCTTCGACTAAGCGATCGATATGTGGAAGGGGGAAGCTGTCTTTTGGGCAGGCTTTGTTCAGGTCGGTGAAGTCCACGCACACGCGCCATTTGCCATTCTTCTTCTTGATCACCACTGGGTTAGCTAACCAGTCCGGGTACTTCACCTCAGTTATTGATCCGACGCGCAGTAGTCTCTCCACCTCGTCATTTACCGCTTTAGCTCTGTCTGGCCCAAGTTTTCTTCTTTTCTGCTTTACCGGTTTGAAAGTCGGATCGACGTTCAGTTCGTGGCTTGTTATACTGATATCGATGCCAGGCATATCTTCTGCTTCCCATGCGAAGGTGTTGATATTTTTCTTCAAGAATGCCATGAGCTCTTCTTTGATCTTTCCATCTAACTCTGCTCCAATTTCTACACAGCGTTCGGGATGTTTGTTGTCGATGCAAACTGATATGACGGGGTCGCAGGTTGGTTTAGACACTCCTTCTTGGCGATCCACCGCGATCTGTAACTGCTATAACAGTTTGGAAAGCTCTTTCACCGGTTCTCTGTCGGTCTTCATCTTCTTGCGCTTTGAATTTGCCTTTGGATCAGTCACCGGGTTGCTGAGCTTGTGTGCGGCGAGAAAGCAGATGCGAGACTCTTTTTGATTTCCTCGAATAGTTTTCACGCCGTTTGGTGTAGGGAACTTGAGGCAAAGATGGTAGGTCGAAACGGCTGCGCGCATCGAGTTTAACCAGGGGGTCCCTACGATGACGTTGTAGATGGCCGGATGGTCAGCTACGGAGAACTCAACGATCTTTGTCACCTCGCCAGCTTGAACAGGCAGTTTGATTGTTCCAGTGGTCATGGTGGTTTCTCCAGAGAATCCCGTCAAGGGTTTGGGAGTAGACATCACTTCGGACAGGTCCACATTCATCCTTCTGAGAGTTTCGAGGAAGATTACGTCCACGGTGCTCCCAGTGTCTACCAATACGCGTGCTACATCGCAGTCGTTGATGATCAACTCGATTACGAGAGGGTCGTCATGAGGTCTGTCGATTCCGATCGTTTCTCTTTCCTCGAATGATATCACGTCGTTTGGAAACTTAGATGGTTTAGACCAGTTGATGCTGACGTCTGCCCTTCGCTGGAATGCTTTGATTGATGAGACGGTATCTGAGCAATAGTGGGATCCTCCCATTATCATGCTAATCCTTCTTCTGCTTGATCCAGAGGGTGGCGTTTCGTCATCCCTTCTATCGCGCTTGGTGTGATCTTCTTTTGTCAGATCGGGTTTGTATGTGTTTACGTCCATCTCGAAATCCTTGAGGCTGACACTTCCCCCAAGCTCGCCGGCTGCTAATTTTTTAGCAAGCTTTAGGCCTAGAATTCGGCAGTTCACGGTAGAATGTCCGTAGATGTGGTGGTGTTCGCAGTAGGCCGTCTCGTCATAGGAGCTGTCGCTTTTGGTCCATGTGCTCCATGAGCTTCTTCCACGGGCTCGGCCTCTCCCACGACCGAATCCAGGAGCGTCGATTTGATAGTTATGAGCTCCTCGAAAACCTCCTTCGTGCTGGATATAGCTGGAGCCTTGATTGTTCTTCCTAGTGTTGGAAGGGGCTGAAACTTGGGAAGAATGGTTCGTTGTCTTGGCCTTCCCGTACTTCTCAGTTAGGATTTTCATCTCTTCTTCTTCGGTGATGAAGTCTGCGGCTCGATGTATAGCGTCCTGTATCGTAGTGGGGGTGTTTAGCGCGATTTCTTTGCGAAAATCGGAATTGAACCAGAGTGCTCGCTTCAGGGCTAGTAGGGCTGCTTTGTCACTCAGGCCTTCCACTTTTGACATAATAGCCTTGAACCTTCCAATGAAACTCCGGAGTGTTTCGTTTTTTCCTTGAGCTAAGGTCAACAGGTCGGCGTCAGACGTTCCGGGATCCATGAAGATGGAGTAATGTTTCAAGAATGCCGCAGATAGCTGGTTATAGCCGTCGATGGAATTTCGCTCGAGTCTTGAGAACCACTGGAGTGCCGGTCCCTTAAGATGCTCCATGAAGAGAAGGCATTGTCCGGCGTCTCTCTCATTTTCCTTGAAATTCGAGCGTCCCATGGCAATAGCGAAGGCCGTCAGATGCTCCTTCGGATCGGTCTTTCCTTCATAGATCGGGATTTTCATCTTTCCAGGGTCTGGAATTCTCGTGCTAGTTATCCATGCTGTGAACGGGGTGTTCTGTGCTTCCTCCAGTACACGATCTATCTCTGGCACCTTGCTAGTTGCTTTGTGCATCATGGATCGGACAGCTCTGATGTCGGCAACCGCTCGATCCATATCTGCTCGCATCCTAGCCATCTCGTCTTTCTGGGCTCTGACTCCTGCTCGGCGCTCTTCGTTCATCCGTGCTTGCTCAGCCTAGAGTATGTTTTCCTCTTCCTCGGTCAGCTCTTGATCTCCTTCGGGGATGGCCTCGTATCTTTCGGTTCAGTTTTGACCAGTTGCTAGGTGTTCAGGATTGTCATGGCTCTCCATGTTTTGCTCCATTCGGTTCTCCTCCTCCAGATTGATGATTGGTGCAGGCTCCTCTTCGATTGGCGTGGCGACTGCCCCTTGGACTCTTGAGGCTAGGTTTGCTGAGCTTTGGTGTAGTGGTGGCAGTCTTCCTCGGGTCCTTGGCGGGTTGAGCGGAGTTGTGAAGTCCAGGGCCGTTGGGTTGAGATGCCTCCCGACTCGTCTTGCTGGATCCAGACCTGATCCCGTGCCTCGGGTACGACTCACCGTTGTGAGGGCCTTCATCTCGCCCGTCATCGTGTTGTTCAGCTTATCTTGCTCCTCCGCCTTTTTGAGCAGTGTCTCCAGCATGGCTTTCATCTCCATGAGCGTCGTCGAAGTCTCCCCAGCGTCTTTGGATTGGTTCGCTTGATCCTCCACGCCGGCGTTTCTGGTGTCAGCAGCGCTATCGTCTCCGTCGTTGGTCATCGTCTTCAGATCGATTTTGTGGTGGTTCTTCGGTGTAAGAAAATTTCAAGCCCCCCTCCTTCTAGCGCCAAATTGTTGGAGTATAAATCCACGCCAATTGAATTCGTTGTCTTTTAGCGAGATCTGAAACTTCTCAGTAAAAACCACCAAAAAACACAAACAGAGATCCAAAGTTGGTGTTTTATTAAGCTGCTTAGAAAGCTTTTTGTGTCAGAGCAAAAGTACAGAGTTTTGCTAGGTCAATTGCGATCCCCTTTTCTTAGGGTTTACATGAGTATATATACTAAGTTAAGTCGGCTAAGTTAGTATCCAAAGAGATAAGAAAGATTTCCTAATTCTTCGGGATTTCCTTTTAGCAAAGCCTGTCATCGTCATGTGCTTCGATTCATGGGCTTCGATTCATGGGCTGTCTTTGTCATCTCTTTTGTGGGCTTTAATCTGTGGGCTCGTTGTTTCGGCCCATTCTCTAACCATGGTTCACGGCTTGGGTAACGCCATGGTTCATGGCTCGGGTGTCACCACGGTTCACGGTTCGGGTGAGGCCATGGCTCACGGCTCGGGTGACACCGTGGTTCACAGTTCGGGTGACGCCATGGTTCACGGCTCGGGTGACACCATGGTTCACGGTTCGGGTGACGCCATGGTTCATGGCTCGGGTGTCACCACGGTTCACGGTTCGGGTGAGGCCATGGCTCACGGCTCGGGTGACACCGTGGTTCACAGTTCGGGTGACGCCATGGCTCACGGCTCGGGTGACACCATGGTTCACGGTTCGGGTGACGCCATGGTTCACGGCTCGGGCGATGCCATGGCTCACGGCTCGGGTGACGTACTATGGGCCGCGACCCCCGATCCGTGCGTCGCGCCATGGATCGGGGTATACGTCCGAGCTTCTTCGCTGTGGGTCGTGACCTCCGATCCGTCTGTCGCACCATGGATCGGGGTATACGTCCGAGCTTCTTCGCTGTGGGTCGTGACCCCCGATCCGTCTGTCGTGCCATGGATCGGGGTACGCGCCCCCGATCCAACTCTCCCTCCACAGTTAGGGACCTCGATCCACCTCCTTGTCACGGTTCGGGATCCTGATCCAACTTGTCTTCATAGTTAGGGGTCCCAGTCCACCTCGTCACGGATCGGGGGTCCCGATCCAACTTGTCACAGTTAGGGGTCCCGATCCAACTTGTCACGGTTAGGGATCCCGATCCCACTCACAGTTTGGGGTACCCGATCCAATTTCTTGGTTAGGGATCCCGATCCAACTCACGGTTAGGGATCCCGATCCCACTCACAGCTCGGGGTACCCGATCCAACTTTATGGTTAGGGATCCCGATCCAACTTCTTGCGGTTAGGGATCCCGATCCCACTCACAGCTCGGGGTACCCGATCCAATTTCTTGGTTAGGGATCCCGATCCAACTTCTCGCGGTTAGGGATCCCGATCCCACTCACAGCTCGGGGTACCCAATCCAACTTCATGGTTAGGGATCCCGATCCAACTTCTCGCGGTTAGGGACCTAGCTGCTAGCACCTTTTTATACTTAGTCATTTTTAATCGTTGATTCTCAAGGGATGAAATCTGACCCCAACATGCGCTTGGTGTATGAAGTTCACGAATCACATCAACCAATTCTCCTTTCAGGTTTCGAATAACGAATTGCATATGCTCTTTCACACTAATAGTATAACCCTCATACATCCCTAATGTGCGCTCCTCAAATTCATCAGCATCAAGTTGAATTATACCACGAATGTCTCCTGGAATGCCTTTTCCTCCTATTCCATCACTTGTATCTGCTTTTCCTATCACGTCCTCACTCTCTTACATGGGAATATCATCGACGTGATCGGCATTCCAAGGGTTAGTTTCTAATTCGTTCAGAGACAGATGCATTTCTCCTATTTTTTCCTACAACATCCTTAGCCTTTACCCCACCTCGCCACACATTATGTTCAAAAGGGTATTCATCCCTAATTATTTCGAGCAGCTTGTCAACTGAATCATCATCCACCTCCTCAGGAAACCCTATGGACCCAACTTCTCCTTCCATTCATTCACTCAACAATGACTTGACATCTGCCTGTAAAATAGATGGACATTTCTGGTCACTTACTACATAATACCAACAAATATAGTACATACTTGGCATTTTACGTATAATCAATGCAGATAGTGTAAACCAGAAGTAAATATAGTATAGTATAGTCCTTCTGACCCATAACTATAGTGTAGACATGCTTCACCTAGTAACAATGTATATAAATTAGACACATGCAAAATAGTGATGATTAAATAAACCAAATATGAACGTGAGTAATTCACCATATAAATAGTGGGCAACATTATCAATTAACCAAATGCACATTTCATTACCTGTCCTTTCTGATCAATCACTTTCACCTTCAGCACATTAACACAATCGCCGTTCTACAACTTTCTGAATTACGTCTTCAATCGGTAAATCCTTTTCCATGATTCTGTCGCGTACCCCAGGATTGGCTATTATCTCAGGACATCAGTTGACTGTGACAAGGACAATCCCATGCGCAAATCCTTGAATCGCGGTTGAGTCTTGCTCATACTGCGGTGTTGTTCGCGCTTTTGCACTTTTACCCGTTTGTCGAAACGCCTCACGTCCCTAGGGGTATTTTAGAAATTCTTCAACATCAGTCAATAGGTCAAAACCGTTTCTGTTCTGATGTTTCCACCCTTACATGTTGGACACATAATGCCATCAACTAGCAGTACTAATGCTAGCCTAAAACACGTTAGGAGATCCTTGTACTTTTTCCCCAGCACCAGCCTATCTAGAACCCAATATGTGGTTGGGTTTTCCTCTTTCCCAAACAACGACTTCCATAACGACCCATCAGATGATTTACCTTTCACTTTCCCGTTACCACTCCCTTTCCTTTTACCATTTGCAGTTTTCTTTCTACGCTCATCAGAATTACCTAGTGGATCACAATTTAAACCAGTTACTAATACATAGATTTTTAACCCTAAAATATCACTGCAAGTACACAACAAACGAAGTAGTATTTAGGGATCGAATCCACGAGAACCAAGTGAAACGCTACGAATTATAATGGATGAAACTAAGCTAAGATGACAATATGGTTGTTTGTTGAAAAGTGAAATAAAATAGCAATGTAAAACGATGTAAATCAATTAAAAGCAAGCGTTAAGTCTAGGGCATTTTGCAGGAATTCAGAGATCATGAACCAGACAATTATTCAGGAAACGATAAAGCACAGTCTCAAACTCAAACATGAATGTATAACTAATCCACTTTCATGGTATCAATTACTTTATCTAGCAACCTAAGAATCTAAACTGTCATTTGATCTTAGAATTCTAAACAAGCATTAATGAGCAGGTTTGATATGTTCACAAATTGCCTTAACATCAGCTTTCGTTGGCTAAGGACAATTTGCTCACCTATGTTCTATCAAGCAACCTATAACACTTTTGATGAATAGATTAAACCTAAAATCAGAGATTAAGTGATCAATTCTATTTAAGCAATAAGAACAACAATAGGTGAAGACAATATAAATCCCTATCTATGTCTGATCCAATGATTCATAAACTCTTTTGAAAATCCTAAACTTAACTATAGAACTACTCAAACATGAAGATATTAAAAAAAATGGAAGATGAAGAAAAACTCATAATAAATTAAAGGGGTTCGGAAAAACTTCTCAAAGTGTACTTGCAGTGTTAGAGATTAGAGATTAAACATGCAGAGTTCGATCCATATGTAGAGTTAGAGATTCGTCTTCCCGGTGCTTACAAATTGCAGAAAACCAGAAATCTATGTAGAGTAGAAAGAGTATGAAATGCTTAACCTAAACAATGGCTTAAACTCGAATATATATATTAAAAACATTCTGGGAGAAAATAAATGACAAAACCCAGTAAAAATAGGAAATTGAAATTTTCCTTTTTCTGGGCGAAAAGGCTTGGATCGATCGATCTGCATGTTGCTCGATCTATCTGAAGCTGAACAGGTCGATCTGAAAAGTCTCGCGATTTTGGATCGATCAATCCAAGTTTCATTGGTCGATCTAAAATGTTTCGGTGTTTTGGATCGATCGATCCAGTCTCTTTTGTGCTCTTTTTGCTTCATTCTACGCTCCTAATGCTTTAGATTCCTTCCAAACGTGTTCCAACTTTGAAAAGACACTAAAATCATAGAAAAGACTCGAAAAACCATTGAAAAATAGGGTTAAAATGCGTAAAAATGCAATACATCAGCCCCCCCTCCCCCCCAAGACTTAGCATTTTGCTTGTCCTCAAGCAAACACTAAGTATAGAGTCGAGGTTTGAAAATCACGGGAACTCACCTTCTTGTGGGAGTCGAAACTCGCACAACTAAATTTGGTTCGGAAAATTTAGGGATTCGAAAAACTTCTATGAAAAGAAACCAAGAACAGAGATCCAAAGATGGTGATTTTATTCAAACTGTTTGGAAAGCTGTTTTCAGAGAAAAGAACTAGTGTTTTGCTAAGTAAAGTTGCAGATCCATTTTTCAAAGGGGTACATGTCTATATATATAAATCTAAGTCGGCTAGTTTAGCTTTTGTAACAATAAGAAAAACTTCCTTATTCTTCGGGATTTTCTTTCTTCATGGATTCTTCCAAGGCGGTGGAAATTCGTGCTTTGCCTCGTCACCTCGGACCACCAATATCTTGTGGCTTGTTGCTTCGGCCCAACAAGATATTGGTCTTGTTGTTTTTGTTGTGTCATCGGCGGTCTTACTCGTTGCTTGTCTCGCCTATTTGGCTAGTTTGGCTCGTCGCTATTATCTTGGCATGTCACCAAGATGTTTGGTTCGTCACCGTTTATTGGTTCGCCAACATGTTGGCTAACATGTTGGTTCGCCAACATGTTGGCTCGTCACCATTTGTTGGTTCGCCAACATGTTGGCTCGTCACCGTTTGTTGGTTCGCCAACATGTTGGCTCGTCACATGTTGGCTCATCACCGTTTGCTATTTTGTCAATATGTTGGCTCGTCACCGTTTGTTGGTTCGCCAACATGTTGGCTCGTGGACGCTTCTCCCTCTTGCCGAGCCAAAGGTTGGTTTGTCACCTTTGATGCCGAGCCAGGGATTTGGCTCGTCACCATTTGCTGGTTCGCCAGCATGTTGGTTCGTACCACCAAAGTCGGTTAGGCCCAAAATCTTCACCTAACCATTTTCGGTGGCCAATCTCGATGGGGTGGAAATTGACCCCAACACTTCTCTTTATAACGTTGTAATGACCATTCACCTCATAATCCACATATTGCAAAACCAATCTCAATCGAACCACTATGTACTTCTCCGCAGACATTCGCAGCTTTCCAGATTCAACCCATAATTTCACAACGTCATCCATAAGTCCTTCATTGCTGGGCCTCATCAGTGATCTCAATGCCAAAGACCTTATAGACTCATTCTCGTCCAATGCCATGACAACTATCCATACAATCTTTGGTACTCTTTCTCTCTCCCAGACTTATTCTTTGTTCTCATCTTTTTTTTTTTTAAATTATTTTATTTTTCACGGAAAATTTTTCTAACCTCGCTTCCAACCTTTGTGTGATCATTCCTCTCGAAGTAAAATAATGAGATCATAGAAAATTTTCCTAGCCCTTTACTGAAGAGAAAATCCTTTCATCTTTTCTGCTTTTTTTTTTTTTTTTAAGAATAAGGGAGAGGAGTACCATTATGTTTCACACAGGATGCGTTTGTCAGGCAACGAACGAGGAGTCAAGCCCTATGAACATCAATCACGTCTGATGAGGTAAAAGGAAGAGCTCATAAATTAGCTCGGGCTTAGTGGATTATGTTGGAAATATGGATGTCTCTAGTTAGCTGGCCAATCTTTGGATTTTTCATTAGTCAAATCTGAATGGATTCTGCAATAATGGTCACTAAGATAGAAAAGTTAGTCAACAAACCAAGATAAAGATCATAATACCCAATAAAATTTTGACTCAATAAAAACATCAAAATGACTCAAGAGAAACAAAACAAAGAAAAATGGCGTTAGTCCCAGCAAATATCCTCTCCCAGACTTACTTCACACCGTCTCCGGTGTAAAAATAAATCAGAAGAAGGATACGACTTACGCAAAAAGTACATTAAAGAAGAATGGAAAATAAAAAAATAAAAGGGAGATAGAGAGGATACTGCAATCAAATGCGGTCATCTGGGCTGACACTCTCTCGCACTCCTGGTGCTCTCCTACGTCTAGAAAGGCGTGGTTCATCGTCAGACTTATCCTCATCAGAAATCTTGTGTTCAGCAACATCAAGAACTGCAGTAGTGGGAGTTGGTGGACCAGTGGTGGGGGCTCTAAAATAGGATGGTGGTCACGGACATGTGAGCCTAGAAAGCGCTCCCCAAATCCTTTACATCATCAAGTTGTTGGTCCTCTGGGACTCAACCATCCAGGCCCAACGAGCCTCATCTGTAGCATCTGCAGGTAAAGGGGGAAGATCGTACTGACCAGTATACTCGGGAAGCAGCTGCTCCATCGTAGCATGTGCCTGACATGTCTGTTGTGCAGTAAAGTCTGGCACTCTATCGTCCTCCAGCGGCGGTGGATGAGGCGGAGCATAGGAACTCGGGTGCAGGTAAGAACTCCAGGTTCTCCTTGGATGTGAGTGCTGTGAGATCTGGAAGCGGGAGCTGGCACATATGAGATACGCCAACGCGATCATGGAACTGATACTTTAGGCCCGCCTTGAGAATGGTGTTGTGCCTAAAGTATCGCTCATCAAAGTAATCCAGTGTGTCGACACACTTGGTCGCAGTGAGGTCAATCCCATGGTACCTGAAAATAGGAGTCAAGAGACTCCCCACAGACTCCATCCTCTGTCTCGAAGTGTTAAGCCCTCAAAACTTCTTCTGTACCAAAACTATATTGAAGATTGCTCCGAAGTTCGTGTTGAGCCTAAATCGAGATGGCTTGTGGTAGATGTCACGAACAAATGAAGGAAGCCCATAGTGCAGCATCTGCAACTCATCAAAGCTCAAAGAACCTGCCTCCTCCTTAGCAAACAAGTTGTGCCCTATGATCTTGGCAACCACTCGAATCACCGGGTTCCGGATCAATGACAGCTTAGCCTCCCGTGATGTGTAAGGCCCTGACCCAATCAAATTCCACAGCTCAGCAGCCTATGGAAAGTCAGCCGGGAACCTGCAACTCTCCCTGTGAGTATCAAAGTCATAGAGGTTACCCAGCTCATTGAGAGAATTCTCGTAAAGGAGACCGCTGGAGAAGTATGAGAGCTTCCCTTCACTTGGGACATTGATCGCGATATCCTCGTACTTGATCTCTGCAGAAGTAAGGAATTGTCTGACCAACTCCGGGTAAAGGGTGTACGTTTGATACGCAAGTGTGCCTAAACCCATCCGCTGCAACATGGCTCTCACATCATCTGCGATGCCCATCCTCTGCAAAGTCCTCTCACAAAGGAACTTTGTGGGTGCCATCTCAACCAGAAGCAGACCGTTGTAGTAGGTGCAATTGTGCATTGCCCAAGCATCTCCATACCGATGGTTCATGTAATGGGAGGATCTCTGCATCTCCCCAATCGTCATGTGAGGAATCTCTGGAATCATTGGTTCCAGAATGGGAGTGTTGTCCGGTCTAGGCCACAGAGTGGTTGTTCGCTCCACTTCTTCCTCCTCGTCTTCTTCCTCCTCGTCTTCTTCCTCCTCAACATTAGGGACCGAAGATTGTGCTATGCCTTTGTCTTTTCTGCGCCTCGAGGTTTGCGCATTTGGATCAACTTGTGATCGTGGCGGTGGTGGCACTAGACCCCTTGTTGGGTTTTTTCGAAGAGAACCGCCTGTTTTATCCATTCTCTGCAAAAATCAAACAAAATCCATATTTATCAAAATTTTCGAAAACATGTAAACGATAAGAAATTTTGCAAATCTCAATCAATATTCATTATCACAGTTAAATTCAACCACCAAGACAACACAACATTCCATAATCACAACCCAAATAAATCCAATTCAAATTTTCTTCAAAAATATCAAAAAATTTCTTCTAAATTCCAAATTTCAAGTCCAATCACACAAATCAATGACGAATCTTATCTAACTCGTTAAGTTGCATCAAACGTCTCTCAGAAGCAGGCTTGATGTCAAAATTCAGCAACTTAACTGCCCAAGCTGCTTTGTATTCGAGCTCCACTGGAAGATGACAAGACTTCCCATAGACGAGATGGAATGGTGTCGTTCCCAAAGGTGTCTTGTAAGCAGTCCTATACGTCCAAAGAGCGTCATAAAGCTTCACGGCCCAATCTTTCCTTGTGGTGCTTACAGTCTTCTGCAGAATGATCTTGATCTCCCTGTTGGAAATCTCAACTTGTCCACTCGTCTGCAACTTGACCTTGTTGATGAAGTGAGATCCACCATCGCTGATTACAACTCGAGGCACACCGAATCAATGAATGATCACAGACTTGAACATCTTCAAAACCACCTTGGCATCGTTGGTTAGACTAGCCAGCGCTTCAACCCATTTAGATACGTAGTCTACTGCGACAAGGATGTATTGATTCCCGTAAAAAGATGAGAATGGATCCATGAAATCAATACCCCAAACATCGAACACCTCAACCTCCAAGATAAAATTCTGAGGCATCTCGTTCCTCTTGCTTATGTTCCCTTGCCTTTGACATGAATCACACTTAGAGACGAAGGCATGAGCATCTCTAAACATAGTCGGCCACCAGAAACCAGCTTGTAGAGCCTTGGACACCGTCTTGAAGGTAGCAAAGTGTCCTGCATAATTAGAACCATGGCAATGAAAGAGATACCAGGAATTTCTTCCTCTTAAATGCATCGTCTGAAAACATCGTCTGAACACTGCTTGTACAAGTATTGCTCATCCCAGAAATAGTGTCTGATGTCTCTCAAGAACTTCTTCTATTTATACCCAACAAAATTTTCGGGTTCTTTTTCTGCAGCCAAGTAGTTTGCAATGTCACCAAACCAAGGAATCTTAGGAAGCGTGGTCGCGAGAAGGTGTGTAATGGTCAATGTTCCCAAGGCTGATGGCATACACGTGCTCCTCAGGAAGGCAATCATCCAAAGACATCTTCCTCTACACGTAGTCGAGATAAATGATCTGTGTTGGGGTCAATTTCCACCCCATCGAGATTGACCGCCGAAAATGGCTAAGTAAAGAACTTGGGCCTAACCGACTTCGGTGGTACGAGACAGCCAGCATGCTGGTGAACCAGCAAACGGTGACGAGCCAACATGCTGGCGAACCAACAAACAGTGACGAGCCAACATGCTGGCAAACCAACAAACGGTGACGAGCCAACATGCTGGCGAACCAGCAAATGGTGATGAGCCAACATGTTGGCGAACCAGCAAACGGTGACGAGCCAACATGTTGGCAGACCAACAAATGATGACGAGCCAACATGTTGGCAAACCAACAAACCGTGACGAGCCAACGTGCTGGCGAACCAACAAACGGTGACGAGCCAACATGCTGGTGAACCAACAAACGGTGACGAGCCAAGATGATGGCGAACCAACAAACGGTGACGAGCCAACATGCTGGTGAATCGACAAATGGTGATGAGCCAACATGTTGGTGAACCAGCAAACGGTGACGAGCCAACATGTTGGCGGATAAATAAACGGTGACGAGCCAATATGTTGGCGAACCAACAACCGTTGACGAGCCAACATATCGGCGAATCAACAAATGGTGACGAGCCAACATGTTGGCAACGAACCAAATAACGATAATGAGCCGATAAGCACGGCAATACATTGAAAAGATCGGCAACACGGTGAGCTGGCAAGCATGGCAAGCAGGCGAGCTCGACAAGTAGGCGAGCTTGGGAACATGATGACGAGCCGACGAGATCGGTGACACAATGGCAATCTTAGCAAGTATGACAAGCCGGCGAGCCTGGCGACGAAGCAAACTTCTGAGTAATCATGGGCCGAGCCCAAGGTTACGAATAGTAGTTTGAGAAAGGCCAAGTTCGTAACGAAGAAACATTGGTGGGCCGAGCTCGAGAGAATTTGGAGGCCGAGCCCAGCTGTAAAGCCCAAGATGTCATAACCGACTTGCAAAAAGGAAATCCCAAAGAATAAGAAAGTTTTCCTTTATCGATTAGGAGAAGGCCTAGTCGACTTATTCTGGTATAAATAGACATGTGCCCCTTTGGAAAAAGGGATCGGCAACTTAACCTAGCAAAACACTTGTTATTTCTCTGAAAACAGCTTCCTAAACAGTTTGAATAAAATCACCATCTTTGGATCTCCATTCTTTGGTTTCTTTTCATAGAAGTTTTTCGAATCCCTAAATTTTCCGAACCAAATTTAGTTGTGCGAGTTTCGACTCCTACAATTTGGCGCCGTCTGTGAGGAAGTCTTTAAAGTTTCTGACACCTAAGAACCACCAAATATGAGATCTGAAACGATGACTACCGACGGAGACAAGAGCGGCGATGACGCGAGCAACACTGGCGCTGACTTTCCTGGAACGAAAACCAATCCGCCGCCAGCAAACATGGAAGGCACTTCAGAGAAGCTAACAGAATTGAAGAACATGATGACCACGCTACTGCTGCTGGCGAAAGAGCAAGATAAGCTGAACAGCTCGCTAACAGAGAGAATAGAGACACAGGCGACAGAGAGCCGAGCCAGAAACACATGACTCAGAGGCATGGGTTCAACGATGAACCCACCCGTCAGCGGAATCACTAGACGACTTGGATTAAACTCGACGGTCCTGGATTTTTCAACACCACGCGACGCACCAAGGACTTTGGGAAGACTGCCATCGCCACATCCAACCAACGAACAAACACCCGAGGTGACCAGATCAAGTATCACCGAGCCACCTCGACTGATTTGCGGGGCAACAGGAGCCAGCAATGGACGTGACCAGGCGCGCCAACAGTGGGTCGGCTGCAGCAATCGTTCTCGACGAAGAAGGACGCGAAGAAGGAGACCATAACACAGAGAATCTTGCTAACGAGGGATTCACACCAACGATAATGGGAGCCCGAACCAGCAAAGGCGACATTAATCTAAACCGAGCCAGGAGCCTAGCAGATGAAGAGGAAAATCTCCTATGTGTCCACCAGGCGCAATACGCTGGCGAGCAGAGAACGACGAGCCGAGTCAGAGAGAAGAGTTGGACGAAATCCGAGCCTCTTTAGATCATGCCACCGCTGAGATCAAAGCTGTTTGATCTCATCTCCGCAAGGCAACCAGTAAAGTCCTAGAACTTGACCCCGTAATAGAAGAAGCACACAACACGCCGTTTACAGCTCGGATTACCAAGGCAAGGATTTCCGACCCAGGAAAGATCAAAGTTCCAGTTTACGAAGGGACCACCAACCCAAAGGAGCACATAACGGCATTCGTCATAGCAATGGGCCGAGTTAATTTTAGAGAAAAGGAGAGAAACACCGGTTTTAGCCTTCTGTTTGTGGAGCATCTAAAAGGCGCAGCCCTCCAATGGTTTTCCAGACTCGAACGAAACCCCATTGACAATTTCTAGCAGTTGTTTACCGCCTTCCTGAAGTATTACTCCATGTTTATTGATCGAGGAGCCTCTGATGCCGATCTCTGGACATTAACTCAAGGGCCCACTGAGACACTACAAAGTATGGGAAGATTCAAAGCAGTGATGTCAAAGGTCGAGGGCGTAAGCGACAAGGCCGCCGTGCTTGCATTAAAAAGGTCTCTGTGGTATGAATCGGAGTTCCGAAAAGAAATCGCTTTGAACGCACCACTATCAATCCAAGACGCGCTGCACCGAGCCTCAGATTTCATAGTCAACAAAGAAGAGATGAAGGTGTTTTCTCAGAAATATGGAGTGGCCAAAGCGATGAACCGTTCTTTCCAAACTCTGAATCCACCGGCTTATAAGAAGAGTAATCAAGGAAACGGATATGTACACCACGAGAAACCCAATTTCGGAGGAGCTCACAATTACCAGATGGGAACAGGCCGAGGCAAAACACCATCATATGCATGGGCACTCAACCGCAAACTACCGAACCCTGGAAATAAAGCTTGCGGAAAAACTAGTGGTCGGATAACTCGGCAACGCTATAAGCCTTAAGGATTTCGAGCGAGAAGACGAGAAAGATCAGCCAAACCAGATGAATCAAAACGGTGACCCTCTTAAGCGAGAAAGGCGAGATGATGAGGCGACGCAGACAGGTTCTCGAAGAAGAATAAACATGATAATGGGAGGATCACAATACTGTTCAGACACGGTGTCTTCAATCCAAGAAAAAGTTCCGCATTTGCTTCCTAGCTGAGCATAAACTCAGGAACCCAGTCACCGAGCCGAACACCACAACCAAGCGAAAGAAGATGAAGACTGACAAGGAACCCGAAAAGGAGTTGGCAAAACTCTTATAACAATTACAGATCACGGAGGATCGTGAGAGGAAGAGCAAACCCACTTGCGACCCTATTATTTCAGTTGACATTGACAGCAATCACCTAGAGCGTTGTGTCAAAATAGGGGCCGAGCTGAAGGACCCAATAAAGGGAGAGCTAATTTATTTTCTCAAAAAGAACGTAAATACTTTCGCGTGGGCAGTCGAAAACATGCCCGGCATCAGCATCGACATAACATGCCATGAGCTGAACGTAGACCCGGTCTTCAAACCAGTAACACAGAATGGAAGAAAACTTGGGCCAGAAAGAGCACAAGCGATGAATGACGAGGTGGAAAGATTACTCCGATCAATAGTCAAAGCGAAGTACCCGACTGGCTCGCTAATCCTCTGGTGGTAAAAAAGAAGAATGAAAGTGGCGCGTATGCGTGGACTTCACCGACCTGAATAAAGCCTGTGCAAAGGATAGCTTCCCTCTTCCACATATCAATTGGCTGGTAGAAGCCACATCGGGCAACAAACTCCTTTCATTTATGGATGCTTTTTCCGGATACAACCAGATCCTGATGAACCCAGACGATCAAGAGAAGACAGTGTTCATCACAGACCGTAGAATATACTGCTACAAAGTGATTCCCTTCGGCTTCAAAAATGCCGGAGCAACTTACCAGCGATTGGTAAAGAGAATGTTCGCCGACCAACTCGGAAAGACGATGGAAGTTTATATAGACGATATGCTGGTGAAGTCTCTGGAAGAAAGGGATCATGTAGCTCATTTGGAGGACTGTTTCAAGCAACTGAACCTGCATAACATGAAGCTCAACCCGACCAAATATAGATTTGCGGTGATGTTCGGAGAGTTCCTTGGATACCTGGTTACTCATCATGGAATTGAAGCCAATCCGAAGTAAATCAACGCGCTCATACAAATGGCATCGCCAAAAACAAAGCACGAAGTCCAGAGGCTTACAGGACGAGTCGCTGCACTGAATCGATTTATCTCTCGATCAACCGATTAGTTTTTGCTTTTCTACGATACACTGCATGGAAACAAGAAGTTCGAGTGGACAGAAAAATGTGAACATGCGTTTCAACAGCTGAAATAATACCTAGTCAGCCCTCCAGTGCTTACGAAACCAGTGGAAGTCGAACTGTTATTCCTTTACACGGCTGTCTCCGCGATAGCAGTAAGCGGAGTACTTATCCTAGAAGACCGCAGCGAGCAGAAACCTATTTTCTACGTCAGCTAAACTCTCACCGATGCTGAAACCCGATATCTGCAGATGGAGAAGCTGGCATTATCTTTAATAATGTCTGCCCGGAAGCTAAGACCATACTTCCAATCACATTCGATCATGGTTTTGACTACTTTCCCTCTGTGATCCATCCTACATAGTCCTAGCTAGTCTGGAAGGTTGGCAAAGTGGGCAATAGGTCTGAGCGAGTATGACATCGAGTATCGGAGTCGAACCTGCGCAAAATCCCAAGTCCTTGCAGATTTCCTGATATAACTCCCGGAAGAAGAAATAGAAGAATCAGCTCCAAGCCTAGTATGGAAGCTCCACGCGGATGGATCATCATTGAAACATGGATCAGGGGTAGGCATACATTTAACCTCTCCAACAGGCGGAATCCTCGAACAATCATTCCACTTGGGTTTTCACGCATCCAACAACAAAGCAGAGTATGAAGCCTTAATCACAGGAATGAGGCTCGCTCACGGACTCAAGGTTTCACACATCCAGACTTACTGTGATTCACAGTTGGTGGTCAACCAAATCAGCGGCGAGTACACAGCTAGAGATGACCGAATGGAAGCTTATCTAAAACTCGTCAAGGAACTGGCTGCACAATTCAAAGAATTCACGTTGACACGGATACCACATGGAGAAAACACTTCGGCAGACGCACTAGCAGCACTCGCATCCACCTCTGATCCAGACCTGAAAAGGATTATCCCAGTCGAATTCATCAAACATCCAAGCATCAACCTCTATGACATCATGAATGCGGTCACCCACTCCCAAACGGCAAGTCAGGGCAAAGATACATCCAGGAGAATTATCACAGAAGAAGGCGTCGCCGACACCACCACTATGGATGAAAACCAAAACATGAGGCCTTCGGCTAAAGACGAGACAATCGAAGTAGAAGGATAGCCTAAGACAGACCCTCCAGCCGAAGATGAAGCAGTGGAGATGAAGGAAGATTCGCAACCAACAGAAACGGATTACGGTTGTGACAAAGACTGGATGAGAGCAATCTGCGTATACATCATGGATGGCGAGGTACCATCAGATAAGTGGGCTGCTCGAAAACTCAGAGCTCAAGTGCTCGATACGTTCTGTTAGATGGAAACATCTTCAAGTGGAGATTCTCAGGACGGCTGATGGCCTATTTTGAAGGTATCGAAGCTGGAAAAATCATGGAAAAAGTGCACAGCGGATCATGTGGCAACCACTCCGGCGGGAGAGCTTTGGTAATCAAGATCAAGCGTCACGGTTACTATTGGCCGACTATGGTAAAAGACTGCGAGAAGTTCTTCGCTAGGTGCGAAAAGTGCCAGCGACATGCCCTGATGATTCACCAACCAACCGAGTTGCTGTCGTCAATCTCGGCTCAGTATCTTTTCATGCGCTGGTCGATGGATATTGTCGGATCTCTACATAATTCTAAGCAAAAGAGATTTCTGCTGGTCTTGACGAATTACTTCTCTAAATGGGTCGGGGAAGATTCTTACGCCAACATAAAGGTCGCCCAAGTCGAGCATTTTGTTTGGAAAAATATTTTATGCCGACATGGAGTTCCATATGAAATCGTCACCGATAACGGCACCCAGTCTATCTCTACAAGGTTCAAAGCTTTCTGCGAGAAATGGAAGATACGGCTCAGCAAGTCTACCTCACGCTACCCACAAGGGAACGGACAAGCTGAAGCAGCAAAGAAGACTATCCTTGATGGCCTGAAGAAATGCCTTGATGCAAAAAAGGGATGCTGGGCGGATGAACATGAAGGATTATTATGGTCACACCGGAAAACTCCAAGACGAGCCACCGGAGAAACACCTTTCGCCCTTGTCTACGGTGCAGAATGCGTCATTCCAGCTGAAGTGGAATTTCCCAGAGTCCGCCGCAGACTTCTTTCGGGGCAGGAGGGGCTGAATCATCTCATGTTACTCGACGAATTGGATTTGGTCAACGAACGACGAGACCAAGCGCTGGTTCGGATTCAAAATTACCAGCAGGCAACGACTAAATATTACAACACAAATGTCAGAAGTCGCAAGTTCAAAGAAGACGATTTGGTTCTCCGTAAAGTTTTTCAGAACACAGCTGAAGCAAACGCTGGCAAGCTAGAAGCCAACTGGGAAGGACCTTACAAAATCACCAAGACAATCCGACCAGGAGTGTACAAGCTCACTACCATTTCTGACGTTCCGATAGCAAGGTTTTGGAACGCAATGCATCTAAAGAAGTACTATCACTAAGACACTTCACATGAACTACGGAACGGCTTGATCCCTGGAAAGGGTACGTAGGCAGCTCGTCTTCGGATGGGTTCAGTTGTCCTCCCCTCCTTTTTAAAGGGGAGAGTGGGCATGTATACATGCATACTACAATGTACAGGCATACCCCCATTGTCTCGAAAACGCGATCTTTCGCATTACACTTTTCAAAGACAACGATTCCAAACTCGTGTCACTTGTTCTACGCAAATCACAACTTTACATCCTTCACGGGTATTCTATCACATTGTCTGTTGCTGGCCACAACAGATGAACTGCTGCATCCTTTATGGATTCTAAACCACTAGTTCTATACGGAATAGGGTTCTCCAACATCCTCTCACGGGTATAGTAGAGCGCTATAGAAATTTTTACTAAGTATATCCTGGTATAATATCTGAAAGGTATATCCTGAACGATACTCTTACAAGTTTACCTTCGAGAGGGACCCGTAAGTCGAAAACTCGCAAGTCTTAAAACTCAAAGTAAACTCTTAAACCCAGTAAACACCTCTTGGTACGCTGGTCATAAAAATCGCTGAAGCATAATACTAAACCCACCAGTTAGTATGAGATTTTAAACATGTTTCATTGTCAAAGAACGGGAATGTAATTCAGAACACCGCAAACCCTAAACTGATGACAAAGCACTTAAAACCCGGTAACAATACGTTTCCTAACACGGTGGCGCGCAACATATCACACCAAAGCAGCAAAACGAATACGCAAACAAAAACATAAGCAAAAAATCCCACATAGATAAAAGGTGTCACGCCAACAGACGGCAGCTATTACAAAAAGTAGTGATACATAGAAAAGAAACTGAGTGGATGAAGCCGTCCAAGCACTCGTGTTCAAAATATTAAAGAAAAGTTTCGAATTAAAGAAAGGTGAAGAGATAGATCATTAGAGAGGATCCACCTCGAAGCTCGTTTCATTAGCGAGATTAGCAACTCTGGCTGTGCCGACATTTGAGCCTACAAAGTCTGTAACTCTGGCTTTTGCTGCTGCATTCTCTGTTGGTTCATTCCCAAGGAGAGTGTCTACAGAGCCAGAGGAAACCGGTGAAAGCGTAAGATCTCTTTTAGCTCGGCTTCGATCCTCTCAAATTCATCATTCGTGTCGGCCAAATCGACTCTCCATCCTGCCAGCTTCATCGCCTCGGCATCCAGAGCTTGCGCATCGTCCTTCTGAAGGATCTCGAGTAACTACAAGTTGCTATCAAATTGGGCGAGATCGAGCTCCTTCTCTTTCGCCACCTTCAGCTCGTCGATACTCTTTTCTATCTTAGCAAGCCGCTCCTGAAAGTTTTCTGCCATCTCTCGCCTCGTCGCCTTTTGAGCTTTCTTAAAGCTCGACTCGTGCAAGGCATGAGTAGCGGCGAGCTCCCTTTTCAGAGATTCGATTTCGGCAGCCTTTTTTTTCTTAAAACGATCCAACCTCATAGCTAGATCGCCAGCCTTTTTCCACTTATCTTTGAGGAATGCTTTTTCCCTTTCAAGAGCTTCAATCCGAGCCGAAGCAGTTGCCAGCTCGTCAGCATGTTTACCCTCCAGCTTGGCAACCTTGCTCTTAAGGAAAGACACATCTTTTCGAGCATCTTTGATCCGGCGTCTGTCCTTCCACACATCTTGCTCGAATGTGGCAACGAGTTTGTTGATGGATGCGACAAGCTAATAAGAAGGAGAAGTCTTATTAGTTATTGGCCTTTTTACTCAGCAAAATATGCAATCTCCCAAACATACCTTGGTGCCTCTGAGCGACATATCGGTGTATAGGTCACCGTGGGATAGCACATCAAGACGCGGCAATCTATCTCCCGAACAGCAGACCTGTGAGAAGAGAGTTGCTGAGCCTGCCTCGTCATTATAGATCGGCTCGGATCTTTCATGCCTAAATGATGTTGGAAGCGGCTCGGTAGCAGTGGGAACGGTAGGCTTGTGGCGTCTTCTTTTCTCTTGCTTTTCTTTAGTTTTTTTCTTGTCAGCTTCAGAGGCAGGACGTTAATTGGGAATCAGTCTCTCGCTCTCATTGTGTCGAGATATCGCTGAGGCAGAAGGCCTGGTAACCGAAACGAGAGCCGAGACCACTTCCCTTGCCTCGGCATCAAGAGTTGGAGGCTCAGCAAGAGATTTCTGCTCTGTCCCAACATCAATGTGACCAATCGCTGCAGGGTTTGGTTCGGTAATTTCTTCAGCCCACCAGTGGCTCGGCCAGCAGTCTCTCTAGCTTTCTCCTCCAAAGCTTGTTTATCACGGATCGTAGGCCTATTTCCCATAACTCTTTCCTGAAGATGTTGGGATGGGGATTCAGATTCCGAGTTGTCAGATAATTCAACATCAGCCAATGTGGCTCGGGCTTTCTCAACTCTCCTCAGGGAAAAAGAATTTTCCCAATGGCACTTTCCTCCGGCAAGCGTGTTCCGAAGTGTAAGTGTGTCTTCTGGAAAATGTGGGAGAATCTGCCGCACTGCAAAAACAAAGAAAAGAGATTGGTCAGCTCGCTACAAAATAGAAACCAGGAAGATCTCCAGAAAAGTCTACGGCTCGCTCACCAATGGTTCCCCACTCAGACTTGATACCGTGGATGCAGTTTGCTTCAACTGTAGCATCTTTAATAGGAACAAAGAAGAAGTAGCTCCCCCAGTCGCTGTCTTTGCTTCGGAAGCCTTCGATAATTTTTCTCTGGTTCTTATTTGAGCATCTTAGAGTTTTTAATCTTCCGAAATTCAAGGAACTGCCGAAGATGTGAAACGCGAACAGTCACGTCACATTCATAGCTCCGAACCAGAATACCAACCAAGTGATGCATCCCTCGAGGAGTAATTTGGCTCGGCGCCAATCCGTGCTTGGACAAACACTGGATGATCAGCCCGGGAATTGGAAACCACATCAGACTTTGGTAAAAGAAACTCTCGTAGAGAGTAAAATACCCAGGCGGCGGAGACTCGGCTCGGTCTGCAGGGTTAGGAACAATCAAATCAACGTCTTCTGAAAAATGTTGAAATGATGCCTCAATGCTTCTAAGGATTCAGCGATGCACCTTTACGAGCTAGGTGGGTTTGCTTTTTTCTTAGGAGCTTTCCTCCTAGTCTTTCGCCTCGTCGACGTACTGGCTTGGTGGCTCGCAAACAATCTCTCCAACTGCACCTTTTCGTCCTCGTCAAGACAATATTCCATTGGTTCGGCTTTGATTTCTTCAAAAGTTTGTCGTACCAAAATTGCTTTGGCAGCTGCCTCAGCATCAAAGGCCTCATCGACCAAAGAAGGAATAACAATCTGTAGCCGATCCAACGGAGAACTAGGTTCGACTGGTTCGGTAATGTGAGGAGACAGCATCATCTTACGACCAAGCAGTGATGCAGAATTTTCCGAACCTGCGGAATCTTCCAGCTCGACGGTATGAGACATCAGAAATCTTGGCTCGGAAACACGCTGAACACTTAGCAAAAATTCGAAGAAATCTCGGCTTGGAGGTACGCCGATACTTAGCAAAAAATTGAAGAATTTTGGCTCGGAGACACAGAAGAACAAGCCAGCGGTGCGGTCCAGATGATGATGGGTCGAAAAATTCAAACACTCACTGCAGATGTATGAAGATGGATCGAAAAATGCAAGGAGTCGCCGGATGAGTTTGAAGATGGATCGGATAAATTAAAGCACCGCCAAGCCACATTTGAAGATGAGTCGGAAAACTCAAAGAGTCGGCGGTAGAAGAGAGGAAATCAATAAAAACCTAGCTAAAAACTTAAACATAAAAGGGGAGAAAAGAAAAAAGAGAAGAAAGCTACCTTTTTCGAAAGTTTGGAGAAATGAGTTTTGAGGAGGGAGACAAGGATCTGAATTTATAGACACATGAAAGCACGGCGCGTGACGCCACGCGACTTCGGGAACATGCAAAAACGGTTGCAGTTCCCAATAAATTTATGGTTGTGATAAGAAAAATACTCCGTCATCGAGCCAATATTACTGCCGAGCCAAAAACAAATACAATTCAGCAAAATGGCTCGGCAGCGTATCGCAATGGTTCAGCAGCACAAAGATGGCTTGGCAGTTAGACAGCCCAGATGGCATGGAAACATCGGCTGCCAAGACAATTCTACAATCATGCTGAAGCAAAGATGGCCCGATAGTCAGACAACCCAGACGGCACGGAAACGTCGGCTGCCAAGGCAATTCTACAATCATGCCGAACCAAAGATGGCTCGGCAGTTAGATTAGTCAAGACAGTTTTGGCAATTGCCGAGGCAACTCCTGATAATGGCAAACCAAAGATGGCTCGGCAACATGGCAGCCTAAAGTGACGTCACGAGCCAAAACAGCTCGGTAACACAAGTGAGAAGATGGCTTGGCAGCATGTCAAAATAAGTTGGCTCGGCGACATGACAAGCCAGTGTTGGCTTGGCGACATGACACGCCAGTGTTGGCTCGGTGACATGACACGCCAGTGTTGGCTCGGCGACATGACATGCCAGTGTTGGCTCGGTAACAAACGCCTCGACAAGTATTCCCACCAAAGTGGTTCGGCAACATAAGGAAAGTCTCGGATGCCAATCTCGGAGATGACCAACTTTCACCTCGTCATCATCATCACAGACTCTAACGAGCTGGGGGCTAACTGTTGGGGTCAATTTTCACCCCATCGAGATTGTCCGCCGAAAATGGCTAAGTAAAGATCTTGGGCATAACCGAATTCGGTGGTACGAGACAGCCAGCATGCTGGTGAACCAGCAAACAGTGACGAGCCAATATGTTGATGAACTAACAAACGGTGACGAGCCAACATGCTGGAGAACCAACAAACGTTGACGATCCAACATGCTGGCGAACCAACAAACGGTGACGAGCCAACATGCTGGCGAACCAACAAACGGTACGAGTCAACATGCTGGCGTACCAACAAACGGTGATGAGCCAACATGCTGGCGAACCAGCAAACGGTGATGATCCAACATGTTGGCGAACCAACAAACGGTGACGAGCCAACATATTGGCGAACCAACAAACGGTGACGAGCCAACATGCTGGCGAACCAACAAATGGTGACGAGCCAACATGCTGGCGGACCAACAAATGGTACGAGCCAACATGCTGGTGAACCGACAAACGGTGATGAGCTAACATGCTGGCGAACCAACAAACGGTGACAAGCCAACAGGCTGGCGAACTCACAAATGGTGATGAGCCAACATGTTGGGGAACCAGCAAATGGTGACGAGCCAACATGTTGGCGGACCAACAAACGATGACGAGCCAACATGTTGGTGAACCAACAAACGATGATGAGCCAACATGTTGGCAACAAACCAAATGATGATAACGAGCCGATAAGCTCGTCAACACATTGACAAGCTCGGAAACACGGTGAGCTGGCAAGCTCGGCGAGCAGGCGAGCTCGGGAACATGACGACGAGCCGACAAGATCGGCGACACAATGGCAATCTTAGCAAGTATAACAAGCCGGCGAGCCTGGCGACGAAGCAAACATCTGAGTAATCATGGGCCGAGTCCAAGGTTACGAAGAGTAGTTTGAGAAAGGCCGAGTTCGCAACGAAGAAACATTGGTGGGCCGAACTCGAGAGAAGTTGGAGGCCGAGCCCAGCTGTAAAGCCCAAGATGTCATAACCAACTTACGAAAAGGAAATCCCTAAGGAAATCCCACAATCCGCAGCACCGTTCTCCATGCCTTTCTTGTTTTTACTCTCCAAGTCAAACTCCTGCAGTAGAAGAATCCATCGTAGCAGTCTAGGTTTGGTATCCTTCTTGGTGAGAAGGTACCTCAAAGCAGTGTGATCGGTGTGTACAATCACCTTAGACCCCACAAGATATGACCGAAACTTCTCAAAAGCAAACACTATGGCAAGAAGCTCTTTTTCTGTGGTAGCGTACTTGCATTGAGCATCATCAAGAGTCCTACTCGCATAGTAGATGACATGAAGCTTCTTCTCCTTCCTTTGTCCCAAAACAGCCCCTACTGCGTAGTCACTAGCATCCGTCATTACCTCGAAAGGTAGCTCACAATCTGGTGGTTGGACAATTGGTGCGCTAACAAGTGCTCCCTTGATTGTAAGAAAGGCCTCAAAACAAGCATTGTCGAAGTAAAACTTCACATCCTTGCACAAAAGATGAGTCAAAGGTCTAGGAATCTTGGAGAAATTCTTGATGAACCTCCTATAAAACCCAGCATATCCCAGAAAACTCATAATCCCTTTGGCAGAATCAGGTGGTTGCAGACTTGTCATCACCTCGATCTTCGCCTTGTCTACCTCGATACCATTCTCTGAAATTCGGTGTCCCAAAACAATCCCATCTCTGACCATGAAGTGACACTTCTCCCAGTTTAACACAAGATGCTTCTCCTTGCAGCGTCTAATACCCTACACAAATTAGAAAGACAAACAGAAAAAGAAGATCCATAGACAGAAAAATCATCCATAAAAACTTCCATTATGTCCTCAATCATCTCAGTGAAATCGACATCATGCATCTCTGGAACGTGGCTGGTGCATTACACAAACCAAATGGCATTCTGCAATAAGCATAAGTGCCATAGGGACATGTGAATGTGGTCTTCTCCTGATCATCTAGATGGATGGGAATCTGAAAGAAACTAGAATAACAATCTAGAAAACAATAGTAAGCGTGGTTAGCCAACCTCTCAAGCATCTGATCAATAAAGGGCAAAGGAAAATGATCTTTACGAGTAGCATAATTTGCTATAATCTATGCACATACGATGGCCCGTGACTGTCCTAATTGGGATCAACTCGTCCTTATCATTCTTAACCACAGTCACTCCACCTTTCTTTGGCACAGCATGGACCGGGTTCATCCACTTACTATCATAGATAGCGTATATGATGCCCGCCTCTAGAAGTTTCATTCCTTCTTTACAATATCTTTTAGATTCGGGTTTAACCGTCTCTGATGTTCTATAGAAGTCATCGACTCGTCTTCTATATCGATCATGTGCATGCAAAGGTCAGGTGAAATGCCTGTGATGTCATCCAGTGAATAGCCTAAGGCCCTGCGATACTTTCTAAGTTCACACAAAAGTAAAGCAGTCTCCGCATTATTCAGCATTGATGATCATAGGGTAAGAAGACTTAGGACCTAGAAACGCGTACCTTAGCCCGGCTGGAAGTGTTTTGAGCTCTACCTTAGGAGCTTTCAGCTCGCTCCATGGGTTAGATGGTGCAGGAAGGGTTGTTGCTGGAGACTTCTCGACAGCCTCGTCCAAGCTCATGTAGGCGACCATCTTCCCCAAAATCTGGCCAACATCTCTGCATACCCAGTCGCATCATCACTCAAAAATCCATGCTCGCTCGCAGCCTTTGTCAAAGCAATCTCCAATGGGTCATCAATTAGAATCTCTTCCGCAGCCTCGTTAGAGATCTCTAGTAAGTCATCGATCGAGAATGTCTGTCCATCCAACATAGGTTTTTTCATCAGCTTATCCATCTAAAACTTCATGATAATGTCTCCCAGGTGGAGATCTATTCGCCCATTCCTCACATCTATGATAGCTCAAGCAGTGCATAAGAAAGGTTGTCCCAAGATGAGGGGATCCTTTGGCTCTTCTTCTACCTCTAGAACCATGAAATCTGCAAGAACAAAAACATTGCCAATCCTCACATGTAAGTCCTCTAGAATCCCAACCGGCAACTTCACAGAACGATCGGATAACACCAAGGAGATTTTGGTTGATTTGAACTTTGTGAATCCAAGTTGCTAGCCACAGAATATGGCATCAAGTTGACACTCGAACCTAAATCACACAAAGAACAAGTAAACGTCATTGCTCCAATCTGCACGGATAAAAAAAATCTCCCTGGATCTCCAAGCTTCTTAGGCATCTTGTTTTGAAGGACGGCGCTACAATCTTTTGAAACCTTGCGAAGTCATCTTCTCCAGAAATCTTACTTGTCACCAAGCCTTTAACATATCTCTTCATCGCAGGTATCATCTGGATTGCATCGGCAAGAGGGAGCTACACTGTTAGATCATCTAGCATCTCTTTGCACTTTGCCTCTTCTAAGTCCTTTCGCGAATTCTTAGGGCGAGTAGGGTATGGAACCCTTGGAGCATAGACACACGCAGGTAGTGGTTCCTTTGCAGTCGTGTCGTTTGTAGGCTCTCTCACCAGCTCAGCTTCTGAATCGTCCTTTTCTTCCAAGTCAATGACTTCATTGGCATTTTTCCCTTTTTGCGCGACAGGCTCTATCATTTTTCCACCTCTGAGCGTAATAGCATTTAGGAACTCGTTCCGAGGATTTTGCTCTGCTTTTCCTGGAAGGACTCCCTGTGGTCTCTTGATCGCTTCGGCCATCTGAGCTACCTGAGTATCCAGCTTTTTCACATGAGCAGAGAGCGACTCAAACTTGCCATTGAGATCCATGTACATATTATCCACCTTAACATTGATCTTGTTGGCAGATTTCTTTTGGTTGAGCAAAAGCTGCTGCATGAGGACCTTGAGATCATCACCATAGTTGTTCACAGAGCTCGTGGTGGCTTGGAATGGGGCTTGTGTCATTGGTTGGAAGTTGTTCAATGGCTGTTTCTGTGGAAAACCCCCCTGAAATCTGTTCTGGCCATGATTTTGCACGAACTGATTTCCCTGAAAACTCTGAGAGAAATTCTTCTGGAAACCCTGATTTTGCATGCCAGTCTGTCCTGAAAAGCAGGAACGCCCGCGTTTTGCACAGTTGGTTTTCCCTAAAATTGTTGACCTTGAATGTTCACTTGTTGTGGGTAGACTTGATCTTGTGGATTCTCGACGTTCGTGCTTCGGTAAGACATATTTGGGTGGTTTCTGTAATTCTGTTGAAACCTCTGTTTGGCACGAAACCTTCCCCGTTCACATAATTCACCTCTTGCAACTCATCAACCCATTCTTTGGTGAATTCCTGGTAGAAAATAGGGTCCGTTCCATTCTCGCAAAACTGAACACCTCTTTGACCTTGACTTGCCTTTAATAGCTGATTCACCTTCTCATTCCGCTCGTCGATCTTCTGAGACTCCACGCTGTTGACACGCTTGGATCTATCATACTCAGCACAACGGTTGTTGGGACTTGCAGCCAAGTTCTCAATCATTTGGTAGGCTCCATCCTTACTCTGAGTCATGAAATCCCCATTGCTAGCAGCGTTGAGAGCGTTCTTGTAATCCCACTCGACTCCATCGTAGAAGATGCTAAGAATCTGCCCATCCGAGTATCCATGATGAGGGCACTCTCTGCGATACTCTTTGAACCTCTCCCAAGCCTCACAGAAGGACTCTCCTGAATGTTGCTGGAAGATGGTGATCTTGTTCCTCAGCAAAGCCGTCTTAGATTTGGTGTAGAAGTGATCCAAGAAAGCGGTCTGCATTCATCCCAAGTAGTCAACGACCCAGGAGGTAGAGATTTGAGCCATCTCAATGCCTTGTCTGCCAGAGAGAAAGGGAAGAGCTTGCACTTGATGTAATCAGCTGGCACACCATTCGACTTGGTAGTGCTGCAGATCTCTTCGTATTTCTCTATGTGATCCATAGGATTCTCAGCTGGTAGACCAACCCGATCATCTGAGGCTTGACCTCATAATCCTGCCTTGCAAGAGTTGGTGGACAGATAACAGCTCTGTTTTGGTAGAAAGTGTGGGGAGTATCTGCATCTCCAATCGCAGGCGGTCGCTGTTGTTGTTGCTGTTGCAGCCTCTGAAGTTCGGCTGTAGTAGCGAGTGCATCGTTGTCGATTTGATCACCCATTGTGACTTGATTCGACTTTGTCTTCCTGTTCTCTCTCTCTAACCTTGCAAGTTATTGGTTGCTGAAGTTGAAAAGGTTGTCAGCTCCTTTGCTTCTTCTTTGCATACACCTGAAATACACAAGAGAGAAAGTTAGTAAATCTTAGTCTAAACTCCAAACAAAAATTCGAAGGTAATGCAACTGGTCCCTGGCAACGGTGTCAAAAACTTGATACATAGGAGTTTAACCCTAAAATATAACTGGAAATGCACAGCAAACGAAGTAGTATTTAGAGATCGAATCCACGAGAACCAAGTGAAACGCTACAATTATAATGGATGAAACTAAACTAAGATGACAATATGGTTGTTTTTTGAAAAGTGAAATAAAATAGCAATGTAAAACGATGTAAATCAATTAAAAGCAAGCATTAAGTCTAGGCAATTCGCAGGAATTCAGAGATCATGAACCAGACAATTATTTAGAGAACGATAAAGCACAGTCTCAAACTCAAAGATGAATGTATAACTAATCCACTTTCATGGTATCAATTACTTTATCTAGCAACCTAAGAATCTAAACTGTTGTTTGATCTTAAAATTCTAAACAAGCATTAATGAGCATGTTTGATATGTTCACAAATTGTCTTAACATCAGCTTTCGTTGGCTAAGGACAATTTGCTCACCTATGTTCTATCAAGCAACCTATAACACTTTTGATGAATAGATTAAACCTAAAATAAGAGATAAAGTGATCAATTCAATCTAAGCAATAAGAACAACAATATGTGAAGACAATATAAACCCCTATCTATGTCTGATTCAATGATTCATAAACTCTTTTGAAAACCCTAAACTTAACTATAGAACTACTCAAACATGAAGATAATCAAAACAAGGGAAGATGAAGAAAAACTCATAATAAATTAAAGGCGTTCAGAAAAACTTCTCAAAGGTGCAGAGTTAGAGATTCGTCTCCCCAGTGCTTACAAATTGCAGAAACCCAGAAATCTATGTAGAGTAGAAAGAGTATGAAAATCTTAGCCTAAACAATGGCTTAAACTCGAATATATATATTAAAAACGTTCTGGAAGAAAATAAATGGCAAAACCCAGAAAAAATAGGAAATTGAAAATTTCCTTTTTCTGGATGAAAAGGCTTGGATCGATCGATCTGCATGTTGCTCGATCGATCTGAAGCTGAACATGTCGATCTGAAAAGTCTCGCGGTTTCGGATCGATCGATCCAAGTTTCATTGGTCGATCTAAAATGTCCCGGTGTTTTAGATCAATCGATCCAGCCTCTTTTGTGCTCCTTTTGCTTCATTCTACGCTCCAAATGCCTTAGGTTTCTTCCAAACGTGTTCCAACCCTGAAAAGACACTAAAATCATAGAAAAAACTCGAAAAACCATTGAAAACTTGGGTTAGAATGCGTAAAAACACAATAAATCAGTTACACGAGCAAAATCTTCAAGTGCATATCAGATGGGTTTACCACCAAATACCCACCACAACTCAAACTCCTTCTCCGTCACCAGTTGCCGCAACAAGAGGTAGTGAACAAACATAACAGAGAACGTATGATTTCCCATATGCATTAGATATACGAATTGTGATTCAACTAACATCTCGAGGTGCTCGTCTTCAAGCGCATCTTTAATTATCTCAATCCACCTCAGATTGAAATAGTTGTTAATGCATTTTTTCCAGCAGGTTCGAATCCCATAAAAAAACATACGGTTTGGCAGGCCCTTCCTCACCCATCGTCACCTATCCCTACAATTGCACAATATCAACAAAATTTGTGATATAGGTCCATACATGGAAAAAAAAAAATTCCCTTCCATTACCTATCAAATTCATAAACCCTACTTGTACAAATGGTAACTAAAAACTTATGGTGTATCTTGTTTGCTTTGTGCGCCCATTTGGAACAATTATACATTAATACCTACCAGGTCGTAGCCACACGTTGGGACATGCATCTGAGATATAACACCGCAACCAAGTCACAATTTTACTAACCTATCCTTTCCAAAATTCTTCACATATCTGGAACAATCTCGCCGGTAGGTTCCCTCCGCCGCTAGCATTTCCGATACACACCACCTCCGATAATATCACTCCCTTTACATACCGACACCACCGCTATCACTTCCGTGACACCCCTCCTCCTCCAAATTAGAATACCACTTCCCTTTTACTCCCATCCTTTCACCGGTTTCGGTTTGCTTCCACTCACTCGAATCTTTTATCCCACACTTTCTCGTCTGTTTGAAATTACAACTAAAACTCAACTTTTGAGACGATTTATGTTCCTAAATGACGTGGCCTATTTTCACCCTTGTGTCTCCATTTTTAACAATATCGAGTCACCCATCCACATCAGTTAGCGTATTCGCTTGGACTTCCTTCTGATGTCAGTAAGGGTATATTCGTCCCTTTCTACACATTACACGGGTAATATTGATGGCAACAGTAAGCTTTGGTTACTTCTTACATTATAATTTTTTTGGGTTATATTTGCTAATTTTTGAAAAATGAACTCAAAAGTGTACGAAAAAAAAAGAGATTGAGTTCTCTCAGAACAAAAAAAGAGATATGTTTTCTCTTTTGTTGGGTCAGAGATGTTCAAATTCGCGTTAGGCGCTAGTCGGACGGCCGAGCTGGGACTAGTGACTAGAAAAAAAATCGGAAATTACTCGGGGACTAGTTTTAAAATTGGGATATGAGCAAATATAACACAAAAACTTAATAATATACCAAATAACCAAATATATTGTGTACATCAGTATCAGTATGTCAGATGTAATTTGTATAAATGGACGAAAATGTCCTTACTGAATGCCATCAACCATATCTCTCTCACGTGTTTCTGTTTGCAAGTGTGGAGGACAATTTCGTCCACTCATCTCTTGCCTTAGGTATACACTTCATTTAATTATTACATGGTTACATGGTTAGTTTTTTCATTATAAATCTGAATTTGGTTATCAGATAAATTAACCCTTTTATATTTTATATTTTATACATGTAAATCCATAAAAGTTTATAACTTTAAAATAATAACATGTGCAAAAGCAATAAAACATCTAAAATGAAATAAATGCAATGTGGCGAGGTCCGCCATTTTTAAAAATCCAATTTACGACCCAAATTTAATGGTCAACCATTTGATTGATCTTCAGACGAGAACCTGGAATATGGATCTGCTAAATGCGACCATTATCCAAGAGGACATGAAAATTATCCGAGGTATACCTGTGGGAGATATCTTAAGACCCGACTCTCCAGGGTGGCATTATACGAAGTCCGAAAAATACACGGTCAAATCGGAATATGAAATTGAACAACGGAACATGGCTACGGACCAATCTATAACTTTCGGCCCAAACGACGACCATTGCAGGCGCAGTCGTGGAAGCTCCAATGTCCGCCAAAGCTCAGACACTTCATCTGGCAATTAATTAGGGGTGTTTATCGGTTAGTGTGAATCTAAAAACCAGAGGGATAAATTGTGATACACAGTGTGCCCGTTGTGGGTTGGAAGAGACTATAAATCATGTCCTCTTTGAATGCCACCCGCTTTTCAAACATGGGCGCTCTCAACCATCCCAACGGCAAATGGAGTTTTCCCGGTATCCTCTATTTATGAATATGGACTTCTTGTTTTGGCGAGTGCCTCCCGGAAATCAGGAACAAACGTTCCATGGATCATGTGGTATATTTGGAAAGCAAGAAACGCAAAAAAAAAATTCGGGGAATGGATGTACATCCACATGTTTCTCTTCGAAATGTGGAGATAGAGGCTCTCGTTTATGGAAACTGCTCAATCGAAGGAGCCATATATTCTAATGCCAAGTGATGACAAACAAAGAAGATCTCTGGTATATTCAGGATTGAAATGTTATATTGATGGATCTTTGAAAGAATCGGATAAATTTTCAGGCCTCAGATGGTACATTTTTCAAGACGAGGACACAGGGATTATGATGGGAGCCCGGAACCTACGACGAAGTCTTTCTCCACTACACGCGGAGATTTAAGCTATAGGATGGACCATGCAATGCTTGATCGACATGTAGCAGACGAAGACAACTTTTCAAACAGACTGCTCTGACTTGGCGAAGATGGTGTCTACACCGATGGAGTTGCCGGCGTTTGCAGTCCATATTGAAAATTTTTTGAAGCTAAAGGAGAAGTTTTCTTATTTCTCTCTATCTCATATTCCGCGCACTCTCAATTCCAAGGCCGACATGCTTGCGAATGGTGCCCGAATAGCTATTTCAGATTTGTTTTATGTAAACTTTTCACCACCAATTTGGACAACCGAATCGTGGTAATTTAATCATTCTGTTGACAAAAAAAAAAAAAAAAAAAACACATGCAATGTGGGCTTCTCAATTTAGGCCCAAATTATTGAAATTTATTGGGTTTCGCCTAGCCACATCACACTACAAATCGCCGATTCTTTTATTACGCGGCCGTCGAATTTATTTATGCGGTCTCCCGATTTATTGCTCCGGTCAGCCTCCACTCGCCACGCCATGCCGCCAATCACCGTCGATGCGGCCGCTTACGCTGGTAGGCGGCCGCGTTTTTTAACACGGGTGGGTTTGAGAAGATTTTTAAAAGATAATAAATAACTATACAATTTAAGTAAGTAACTCGATGTGGGCATTTCGGTTTATATTCGGGTTCGGTTCGGTTTGATTTATTCGGTTTCGATAAAACTCTAATCAAACTCAACCAAAGTTAGTATGGTTCGGTTTGGGTTTGATTGGGTTTAGTTTGGTTTGAGATTAGTTTGATTCGGTTTTAGTTCAATTTGATTTTAATTCAGTTTAAAAAAAAAATAATTCACATAATATGAAACCAAATTCATAAAAAAAAAAAATATAAAAACGTAGTAAAACAAAATTTAATTAAAAAAAACAAATAAAAACAACCTAAAAGTCTTATATCATTCCAACAAATTAATAGTTTATATATAAGTCATACATATAACTAAATCAATGCTTATTCATTTTTTCATTATTAAGCTATTAGTCTTCACTACACTATTATAAAATTAATACATACGATTATCTTGAGTTAAAGTTTTTTAAATATAAAAATTTAAACTAATTAATCTTTACATTTACTAATTCTATTGAAAAAATCGAACATGAGTTTTCATATACATTTACAATATTATTACCTAATTAATAAAATAAACATATTGGATTTTCGATTCGGCTCAGTTTTAAACTAAACCGAACCGAACTGTTCGGGTTGGAAAGAAACTCAACCAAACAGTTTATGTAGAGATTTTGATTTGGTTTGGATTGGTTGGGGTTCGGTTGAATCGGTTCGCTTCGGTTTGGTTCAGTTAAAATACCCACCCTATAAATAACTATAAACTTTCATCAAATGAAGTAAATTAATAACCATGATATATTTGTTTAAATACGCACAATTAAGTTGGATGATACAAGTAGGTTTTGCAAAAAAATAAAAAAACTTGTTAGTACCTCAAACGACATGCTACTTTATTCATAAAATAGATTTCGAGAAATAAATCCAATTTTGATCATTTCATTTTATATGATGGCCCATGATTTTATTGAATAGCATGATTACACAAATTAAGTGTGAAAAATATTTTTGTCAAAACGTAAAAAAAAATCTGCAGCGAATAATATTTTTAATTTATTATTAGATTTGCATGGTAAAAAAAATCGAAAAACACTTAATTTTTTTTCAATTCTAGCTAAAATTTCTAACTTTTTTGAATCCTAAAAAATTAGAAATAACCTCTAAATTCAAGTCAACAATTACTTTTTAAAAAAAAATCTTGACTTAAAAAAAACCCTTTTTCTCTCGTAACTTTTATTTTAATATATAGAGAAATTTACCAAGAAAGCCTTATTTTTTTCTCCTAAATTCTACCGGAACTGTTAATTTTTACAACACATTTTAAAAGAATCAATGATCCATTTGAGGATCATCAGAAAAGATAATGGCTTTGTAATAACATATCACAACTTCATTGGAAAGATGCAACTGCAAACGAACCTACTAAAAAAAAAAAAAAATCTTGGTTTTATTTGAAATCAGAGTTTAAGTAAACACTCTATCTTAATTACTCAAATTTTCGTAAGCAATGTTTTGAACGAAAATTACAAGATTGTGTGAATCTTGTCAATGGATCAAAGATGGATGAGTTTGAATGAAAATTACAAGATTGTGTGAATCTTAATTAGTTTGGTTTGGGCTCAAGCCCACATACACACTCACTTGAAACGTGCAAGAGAAGAAGGGATGAGTTTTTGGGCTCTTGCGCTAAGGCCCAAAATATATGCATTAGCTTGGTATATAAGCTGCTACAAAGGTTTCGTTTAAACCTAACAGAAGAGATCAGAGGCACGGACCGCACGGTTAAGAGTCTTCGAATCTTCAAGTTCATCGTCTTCTTGCAGTTGTTCTTTCTAGTTTGATCTTATTGTCCTTGTTTCTTGTCTCGGTAATACCTGCAACAGGAAGAGAGAAAGCTACAAGTGAGATAGAGATAAACCTTCTTGTGTATCAAATTTGATTGACTTATTCTAGTGGATCGTTGAGAGGACAGTCTTTCTCCAGACGTATCGAAAGGAAACTGGATGAACAAATTTCTTGTGTTTAATTGAATCAACAACAAAACAAACGTACTAATGTTAATTGGTCGTAGTTAGCTTAACATAAACGAGCTAAGTTTGAGGTTGACTCTAATATTAAAACCTCACTGATTGTTCCGGTCTTTTGGATTATAAGATTGTTCCGGTCCGAGGGCTTGACAATAGATTTTGAATTTAGTTATATTAAAAAAAAAAAAAATTGAATTGGATGTAAAATTTATCCAAAGCAAAAATTTTTTTTACAATGAGTGCATCAGAGTTTGAGATAAGCTTATCTATTACAAGTGTTTTCAAGGAAGTTGAGTTGAAAACTACAAGGACATTTTCTCGTCGTAAGAGTGGTCTCTCGTGTTTCGAATCGAGCTAAGCCTGTTTTGAACGTTCTTGTCGACAAGTTTGATGATCCAAATTGGTGGTGAAGACTGTTCACCGTGTCTACGTCCATTTCGTTCACGCCATAGATGATATAATGTTGATTGAAATGCATATCTCAAAAGGAACAGCCGAATCTTGTCGGTGTGTGCGGAGGAGCAATCTGATCCCCACTTATTGAGTGTAGACGAGATTGTAACTTAGAGGTTAGGGCATTCCATATATGAGAAAAATAAAGACATTAAAAAAAAAATGATTCTGAGTTTCTTCCGGACTACCGCAAAACACACAGTTGATGTCTTATAAGTTATAAAAATCATGTAATATTTTGAATTTAAAAACAACATTAACCTTTGAAATAAACATATACTATATAAAAAAATCAAGAAACATAATTAATATATATAGAAGAAGAAAAAACAGATCATAAATATTATGACAAAATATAAGAATAGCAGCATTCAAATTCAAATAAACAACAGTATTGAATGTAACAATAACATCAATCCAACTCGAATATATTACAAAAAGAAGGAAAAAAAACTGAAACCTGAGCAAAAAAACAAAAACCGATCGACTCGTGGGTTCTTGTCGGACCGTGGGTTTTGACCAGGTTTAAGTGAATCATTTAAATTCAAGTTTTAAGGTATACAGATTTACCAGTCCAACTAGGTGAAAACGGTTCGGGTTTGAAAACACTGATCGTAAAGAAGAAGAAACAAGCAAAAGCAGAGACATAGTACTATTAGATTGGGCCAAGATAATTGGCCTCTCCATTACAAACGCTACAAGTCAAGAAGCCCAGTGTAGCCGAACAACAATTATGTGAAATATAAAGAGGATAGTGCATCAATGAGGCTAGAAAATATTTGACTTTTGATTAGTTTATATAGAATACTTGCTAATTTCTCGTATTAGAGAGCATATATATAGTTTACATAATGGTTTAGTATTGGTTAACAAGTGGTTAAGAGGTTTATGATTTCTACTCTTGTATTTAAGAAGGATTGTTCTCTCTTTTGCAATATAAGGAAGGATATTCCCAAATATTGAAATGGTAGCAGAATTTTTTCCCATCTTTCATTCATCTTCTTCCACAAATTTCTCAGTTTTATTTTTTTCGATTGATTTGTTCCAATCGTTTGTTTTTTTAATCTCCGATCGATTTCGTTTCATTTGATTATTTCATTTTTTCAATCAATTGATTTCTCTAATCAACCATCATGTTTTCTTTTCCGGCGAAGCTTGATTTTGCTTCGATTCCAATTGATTTCATTTTTCTGTGATTTGCGTTTCCAATTAGAGTTGATCGTGTTCATCTTCTTTCCGATCAGAGTTAATTGTGTTTTGTCATCAGTTTGTTTTTCCGATCGATTGATTTCTCCAATCAATCCTTTCAAATCTTGTTAGAAATGTTGAAGTATGGAGTAAAATAAATTGTTTCTTCTCGAAAATTGGGTCGACGATCTGTATCCCCACCGGAACTGTCATATAGCGTCAGTTCCACACAAAGTATAACCCTCTCTCTAACGCTACACACGTTTAAGTTTCTCAATCTGTATCCACACAGTTATACTTTTAAACCCAGAACCACACAATATCTAAATTTCGCGATTTCTATTCAAAATCACGATTCGATTCTAATCTAAACCGATTTTAGTCACTAATTTGACTTAAACCGAAGTGACGAAACCAAAACCAAAATCCGACCCAATCTATAACCCGACCCGAATTAAACCCGAACCTAAGTTAAAATATAAACCCAATGCAGACTTTTAATCCCCAATTTCCATCAAATGAAGAACCCTAAAAAATCGAAATCAATTCACTTGATACTTGATAGGGAGTAATGTAATTCGCCTGATACTTGATAGGGAGTTTGTCGTAATCGTGAATCGATGAGAATCGCAAGAAAAAACGAAACTTTTCTTCCTTTTTAAGGTTTGAAGTCAAGCCTTTCGTCTCCGGGGGTGTTCACTGTTTCATGTCCTAATATCCGAATTAGCTCACTTGTGATTCAAATATTCAACAGCTGATGTAACGAAAGTTTTAAGCTTAAATACGATTATGATGAGAGGGACATCTCAAGAACATCACACAATGGTTTCTTCTCTTCAATGCATACTTAGATTCTTTCTCGAATTCGTACCGGTTCTCACTCTTACAAGCACAGAACTTTGGGTAGCAGTAAGTGAAAAGCAAACCACGAGGCATATACCGAACACATCGCAGAAAACAATGGCAATAACGACGCTTTTGCTCAAACCACTTGATTTATGTTTGGTTTCAGAGTTAGTATCAGAATCATCAGGCAGGTTGTTGCTTAGAATGAAAGGGTAAGACGCATTAAGGCCGAGTTCATCTCCTGGGCAAAGGTCCTTCAATGGTGGTCTGCATAGCCCTGTGTTGCTGATAAACGCCGTTGGTCCTCTGTTCATCAGAGCACCGGTTTTTGTTTTGGTTTCATCACTTCGGTTTAAGTCGAATTAGTGATTAAAATCGATTTAGATTAGAATATAATAGTGGTTTTGAATAGAAATCGCGAAATTTAAATCTTGTGTGGTTCTGGATTTAAAAGTATAAACTGTGTGGATACATATTGAAAAACTTAAATGTGTGTAGCGTTAGAGAGAGACTTATACTTTGTGTGGAACTGACGCTATATGATAGTTCTCAGGGGAATACAGATCGTCGACCCCAAAAAATCAAATCATAAAATACATACATACATTATTATCAGAAAAAGAAAGAAAGAAAACTATCAAATTTTTTTACTTTTGATTTTTTGGCCATCCTATTTTTGGCTTGACTGATTCAATTAGAAAAATTGTGACATCTTTTGTGCCTTAAAAAACCATAATAACATAAAATAAAACATATAAAAAAAGGAGTAGAGAAACGAAATAAATCCATCTTATTAATTCAAGTTTCCATTTTCGATACATTTGAATTCTTAATTAAAACAATTCGAAATTTTATTTTATTTTTAAGAAAGACAAAAAAACCCAAATCCTCTTAAGGAATAATAAAAAAAAAAAAAAAAAAACCCCCAACAACCTCAAATCACTAATTGACACGTGAACAATCCCTTCGGATCTCACCAGCATTACCAGTCTTAACCTCAACCCGACCCAATTTCGTGATCGCCGAGATAAAAGCTTGTCTAAAAGCTCCTTCACTGTTGGCAAACAAGTTAACTGTAGATCTAGACCGTTGATCTGTAAACAAGACTTGATCAGACGTAAATAAACCTCTTCCTTGCTGGAGATTTTTGAAGTAAGCGTTGTCAAAAATACGTGGCGAGGTGGGGTCCATGTTGATCGCGATCCGTGGGTCGACCCGGATCGGGCACATCTGCCGAAGCTGAAGCGCGTATTGCCCGTTAAGACTCGGGTCGATCCGGGTTCTAGGGCTAAAATTGTAAATTCGTTTTGAGAATTTTCCACAATGTGCGAATCCGAGAGTGTGCGCTCCTGATGAATAACCATAATAAGTTAATAACATTAAGAATTCGGTTTAAGTACAAAAATGATTTTGGTTTAGCTCGGTTTGGTACGTACCTGAGAGGGCAATCATGTCGGTTTGAGAGAGACCATGACGGTTGAACATGGAATTTAGCTGGTTTAGGTTAAAACCGGGTTGAGGCAGATTGTTTTGAACACTGGCCTTCGTCGATAATCTGCCGTCTTTCCTCCCTAGCTCCACTGGGTAGCTTGGTCCTCCGGTCTGCAGATTTTAATATAATTTTTTTATTATCCGATTATAATCTATCAATAATTCGTCTATATGACATGTTTTTTACTTACTTACTTGTATAAAATAACCACAAACCGCCAATAAAAAGGTGCCAACTTAGTAAAATATTATTATTACTTTTTTTTTTAAACTCGAACCATGCTTTTTAGATTTTAATAATATGATTAGCATTTGCACAAAAAGGTTTATACTAAAAAAACGAATTTTCAATATAATTATAAATTAGTAAGGGAACAAAAGAGAAGAATATTAATTTATGTCATAAGAAAAAATATATTAATACCAAAACGACGACATCACGAGTGGCGAGAGCCAAAATGTCAGCACATGAGACTTTGTTGCGGCAGTTAGGATCTCTATCAAGGGCTTGCTTCGCCTTCACCACCGTGTCAAATCCGTCTCCGGCCAACGACATGTCATCTGGATGATCTCTCTCCGACGGCGATGCTAACAATATCGACGCATCACATCCCTATATATACACATAGAAATAAGAACGTAAATAAAGATAATGTTGTGTGACAAATGGTATATATGATCTTAAACTCTAAATCTAGAGGCTTTGCGTAGATTTTCAATCAAGAGTAAAATTTATTTCGTAACATAATATTACCACAATTCTTATATAGTATATAAATTCAAAACTTTTGTTAAAAAAATAATATTGAAGGCCTATATATATAGAGGGTCTTGTGATATATAACTATTGTAACTTACGCGAACGAAGCAATCATGGAAGAAGAGGCGGAGAGTAGCTGGAGCGGTGACGAAAGTCTGCTGGAATTTCTGACTGACGGCGCTACGGACAATGTTTTCAACGTTCGGACATGAGTTCCCGTAGAAACCTGTCCGGAGCTGAGCAGAGACACAAGAAGAAAATAGAAGAATAAGAGAAAAGATGGAGAAAATGGTTTGATTAGTCTTCTTCTCCATAGCTAATTTAATTTTTAATGTTTTGCTTTTTGAGTTTTAAGGGAGTCTCTTTTTATAAGAGATTAGAAAGAGAAATTTAAATGAAGGGTATGGTACAATTTGGGGTGTAATTTACATATAATAATGATGTGATGATTATTTGATGATGTGCTGAATGATATATTAAAATAAGTAGGATAAATGGTTAGGAATGTGGATGTAACACTCCATCTAGATATTGACAATTTGAGAGGAGGCTAAGGTGAGGCTCCGAGTTAGTATTTTTTTAATCTTTCTATATTTGTGTTAATTATTCTCGATTAAATAAAAAAAAATTAGCTGTAATCTAGTGGTCTATAATGATCGAGACAGTGATTGAAGATGTATAAAATTGATCACTGTAGAATTTGTATGGGCTGTGGACTCTTACAATTAGTCTGGATTTTTAATCGAAAAGAGATGCATTAAAGGAATAACGAAACGACAAATTAATTAGTTACATTTATAAAAAAAATGTGTATGTGGATAATCCTTACATATACACACACTACATATATATATATATATATATATATATATATATATATATATGTGTGTGTATATGCATGCTTATCTTTGACAACTCGATGGCATGTTACCACTTCTCACCAACTACTTAAACAAGATCGAGAGGGGACAAGAAGAAGAACTCATCTCATTTGATTTTACTAAATTGTATCTACCTTAAATTTAATTTTACAACATGGAATGTGATCCATAGTTGACTTGCCATAACTAACTAATTCAATTATTTATAAGTACTTTTAATTGTGAAATTATTGAAAATATTATAAGATACACTTACAAAATTAGTCTAGTGGTACTCCAGTCACATACAGAGATTATTGAATATATTTCACTATGTTACATATTTTATAATGATATACATTGTTTAGTCTTCATCAAAATATATCAACCTAGCTAGTTCTATAACTTTGAGTGACAATATTTTGGTCAAGCTATTTTTTATAACCTGCTCTGATCTATATTTCAAATTTATTATAATTTTTTTGTTACGATTGCAACATGATCATATTTTGGTATCATGCCTGCAAAAATTACATGACACGATGAGGTTAAATCTGGAAATCCATGTCATTGAAAAAGTGAAAACCTTGTTGTGATTTTATTACACTACTATAATTTACAAGTTTGATTAGTCTTAAGAATATTACCTCAAAGTTCACCAAAAAAAAGAATATAACCTCAAAGTTCATATCATTTATATGTTTTTTCACAATAATATTTTTTATTCAGATAAATTAATCAAACGATACGAATTTATTATTAACATTTTGATGTATTAGACATATCCCTAATTATCGTAATTGTCTTATTGGAAACAAATTTCAAGTTCTCTGGAATTATTTAAAATGATTCACAATAAAACAAAGGTAGAAAATATATAATAACTAATAAACCGGGCGTCGCAGTCACGAACATGTTCCTTGATACTGTAATATTGTCAATAATTGAGTTGTTCATGTGTTGTTTTATTGGTTTTTTCAATGATAAATTCTCCCTTAGATGGCGATTAAAGAAGCTAAAACGAAAGGGATAGAGTATGTCACTGTAATACCAACTGCGAGTTAATTTAATCATAAATAAGCAGCTTTTCATGCAAATTTTGGTTATAACACTAAAATAAGTTACTAATAAAAAGTTTCCGAATTTTTAACCCATAATTTCGTATGAATTAGACGATTAGTAAGCTAATAACTACAAATTTATACACAAAACACACACATATATATATACCATGTGAAAATAAATGGTTGTATCAGAAAAACATTATCAACCTATTTTAATGGTGGTTCGACTGTATTACCCGGTCTTCAGCTTTTATATATCGTCGAAATATATATTATGGAATAGCTGGATTACTAGTAGATAAATGTTGGAAAATAGAGTTTGTTAAGAGATCATACATTCACTGCAAGAAAACAAAGCAAAAACCGACGGAATTTTTGACAGATTACGGCCGTCGGAAAGTTTTCGACGTTGTTTCGACATACCAAAAACCGTTAAAAATTCGTCGGTTTTTCCGACAGAATACCGATCGAATAAAATCCGTCGGTTATTCCAACAGATATCCCATGGATTTCCAACCTTGACTAAACCGTCGGAAAAAAACCGACGGATTTCCGACGGAATGTACTTCTGACATAGCCGTTGTATAGAGCCGTTTATAATCGTTTGAAAATTAAATTTACACGGAAATTCGGTCGGAAATCCGACGGTTTATTTAGTATATATACACGATCCATCAGACCCCCCTCTCATTCATACTTATGCTTCAAGATTTTATTAAAAAAAAAAAGAGAGTAAAATATGGCTTTTTCTTCAAATCCGTTTAATTATTTTCGACCGTGGATGGACAAGCCGATGCTAGATCAAGCGAGCGGATTGGTAACAGAGGAGTACGAGGCTGGGATTAAGGAGTTTATGGAATTTGCTGGGCAAAATCCGAAAGTCGTGCGAAATGGTAAATTTCCTTGTTCTTGTATTGATTGTTTGAATCGTAGGAGAGAAACGTTAAAAGGTGTATATCGGCATTTGTATAATCATGGATTTATGCCGGATTACAAAATTTGGTATTCACATAGAGAGACGGAGGAAATGGTAGATTATGGTAGTTCTAGTGCACCTTATGCAACTGATATGATAGAAGAAACGACAATGGAACCTCCTAGCATAAGTATAGTGCAGATGGTCAATGATGCGTTTTGGGAAAATTTATCAGGATTTGGGGAAGATGTGGAAACGGTACATGTGCCTAATATAGATGATAGAAGGTTTTTTGATATGTTGGATGTAGCCAAACAACCATTCTACGAAGGTTGTAGAGAGGGTGATTCTCCATTGTCAACTGCGACTAAGTTGATGACCATAAAGTCGAATTACAATATGAGCGAGGAGGTTGTGGATGTGATTGCGGATTTCTTTAAAGGTCTTTTGCCGGAGGATAACCTTGCACCAGCTTCGTAGATACAAAAATTGGTTGCTTCTCTTGGTTTGTCGTTTCAGATGATAGACGTTTGCGAGGAAAACTGCATGTTGTATTGGAAAGAAACTGAAGGTCTTAAGTCTTGTCAATTTTGTGGCCATCCTCTGTATAAGGAAATAGGCGAAAGAGTTCCAGTACCGTTTAAGCGGATGTGGTACTTACATTTGACAGCGAGGTTAAAGCGGTTATACCAATCTGAGCGAACTGCGACCGCAATGAGATGGCATGCAGAGCATAGAAGAGAAGGACAAATAGTGCATCCATCAGATGCAGAAGCATGGAAACATTTTAACTCAGTCTATCCCACATTTGCGGCAGAGCGAAGGAATGTATACCTCGGATTTAGTACTGATGGCTTCAACCCTTTCGGGAAGCATGGGAGGCAATATTCACTCTGGCCAGTAATCGTGACACCTTAAAATTTGCCGCCATCTCTTTCCATGAAGCGAGAGTTTTTGTTCCTGAGTATCCTAGTCCCCGGGCCATCACATCCTAAGAAATCACTTAATAATTTCCTACAGCCATTAATCGAAGAGTTGCAGATGTTATGGGACCACGGCGTTGAGAAGTGGGAGGTCTCACTGAAGGATAATTTTCATATGCATGCCGTTTTAATGTGGACGATAAACGACTTCCCAGCTTACGGGATGTTTTCAGGATGGTCAACGCATGGTAAATTGGCGTGTCCGTTATGTGGAGATATGACTGATGCATTCTAGTTGAAGCACGGAAGGAAGACGTGTTGGTTTGATTGCCATAGGCGATTTTTCTCCCCCCTGACCATCCCTATCGTCAGAGCACCACTCTGTTTAGAAAGGATGTAAAAGTTTCCATGGTCCACCGCCTGTGTTAGATGGCCAGGTCATGTTGGATCAGTTACGAGATTTTGGAACAGATCGGACTGTCGAATGTGGTGGTAATGGATATGTGCACGTAGATTGTGCTGGAGAGTACCACAACTGGCACAAGAAGAGTATCTTTTGGAATTTGCCTTATTGGAAGACTCATCTTCTGAGGCATAATCTGGATGTTATGTACATTGAGAAGAATTTCTTTGATAACATCATGAACACCATCCTCAATGTGCAAAAGAAGACGAAGGACAATTTGATGTCAAGGTTGGACCTTGAAGAGCACTGTTCTCGAAGAATGCTTCACGTTATTGCCCGAGGGAAATCTTTGATCCCTGCTTTTCGGTTGGACGGGCTTGCAAAACAAGAATTCTTCGAGTGGATATTGAACAGCGTAAATTTTCCAGATGGATACGTGTCAAATTTGAGGCATTGTGTTGATAAAAGAGAAGGAAAATTCACAGGGATCAAGAGTCACGACTGCCATGTTGTTATGCAATGCCTCTTGCCATTTGCTTTTCGAGTGCTTTTATCCCGACAAGTACACATAGCCATCGCAGGTATATAAGCTCCATTGCTTTTGTATGTTCTGTCTTACTCTGTCCATGTTCTTGATTCTTTTCAAATCAATTGATAAAACAAATTTTATATTGAAGAGATTGCTTAATTCTTTCGAGATTTAAGTACTAGATCACTTACAGCAGAAGGTATTCAGAACTTGGAAGAGAAGATACCTGGGATCCCTTGTAATTTAGATAAAATATTTCCACCGTCATTCTTTGATGTTATGGAGCATCTCCCGATTTATCTCCCTCGGGAAGCAGCACTTGGTGGGCCGGTTCAGTATCGATGGATGTATCCATTTGAGCGGTATATGTTCCATCTAAAGAAGAAGGTTAAGAATTTGAGCAGAGTGGAGGGTTCTATTGTCGTGCAAAACATCAATGAAGAAAGTGCTAACTTCGCCTGATTTTACTTCCCACCAGAAAGGCAAGCAAAGAGTCGCAAACCCGTGAGAAATGATGATGGTGGCGTAGCCCCAACTTACTCTGATAATATCCCAAATGAATTCTCCCAAATTGGACGTCTTAGTGGAAGAAGTTGTAAGAGAAGGTTTACACATGAGGAACGAGCTCATTTGCACCTGTATATCCTTACAAACTATGAAAAAGTCTTGGAATACGAGAGGTACCTTCAGTTTTATATAAATCGATCCGGATATACATTTCCCAATTATATCATCTTTTATTACAATGGTTAATAAGTTTAGGATTTACAAAGCTATACAACGGCACAAATACCCTGCAATATCAGAGGAGCAAATCGAGGAGCTAAAGGAACACGAGTTTCCGACGTGGATAAGTTCTTATGTACGTCGTTTCATTCAAAGATTCCTATATCTTTCATATCATGTGGCAAATCCAGTTTTTCACTAACTCAATGTCAGCAAGTTCATGAACTGATGTCTAGAGGTGAAACATTTCCCACGTGGCTGGAAGAGTTGCTGAACCTCCCTATATGTTGCGCAATCTTACCCGACATATTATACAAGTGGGTACAAGTTTCAGGTGTTCCAAGAAGGAAGTATGAGGTCAACCATAAATTCGGGTGTTTCATCTCAATCAAGTGATATGTTTTACTAGAGCGTACTTCGTGAGATATTAGAAGTTCATTTCCCAGGCATATTAGACTTGAGGTTCATTGCATTTAATTGCGATTGGTATAATCCGGAGGACGGGTATGGAGTACGAAATGACGAATTTGGTGTTACATGGGTTCATTCGGGAAGGAATATGGAGAAGTATTATCCGTTCGTCCTAACGTCACAAGCAGATCAGGTCTGCTACATTCGCCCCCTAGAATATCAACATCTGTTCCCAACCCATAGATCACAGTTACACAAATTCATCCAAGAGGGACGATCATTGGGGTAGCTGGCCATGATCATTTGCAACAAGACGCAGAAGGTGGATTAGGTCCTCTTGATCATTCTATGAACGTCGAGCTGGTTGTCGATTTCACTACCGGGTAAAAAGAGCAGGTGTTTCCGGATTCTGAAGAGGAGCTAGGAGAGTTTGATGAAGCAGATGATTCGGCGACTTCAGATTACTCATCATCAGATTCAGATTAAATTTTACCGTAATTTGTAATCTCTTGCGATGTAATATATTCATATTTAATTTATATCATATTCCTAGATTTTGTATCATACTTATCAGATTCACGTTGTATATTTCATCCTTAATCAAATTTATAATATTCAATTAAAGGTTGTAATTTGACGACATATAGGTCAAAACCGACGACAATCCGACGGATTAGGGCTTTTAATTAAAAATAGTGTTTATGTCGGATTTCGGTCAGAAAACACTAACAACCGATAGAAATCTGACGGGTTTAAGGTATAGGATAAAACAATTGATGATTTATGGTACATATCGTTGTACAGAGTGTCAACATAGCTAAAAATTTGATGACTTATGTTTTCGAAGTCATTAACTCAATTGACAAATATTATAGTACTTTAGACGTTTCACCGGATTTATCCGTATAAGGTCAATATATGTTAATGACAATAGTATGTGTAATATGTGCAATTTTTTTGATTTTATATATTTGTGTATGGATTGAATGTATACAATCAATGATATAGTTCTAAGTATATGTAACACATTTTAGTCCTAAACCATATACCCTAAAATGAGGACATTCCGTCGGAAATCCGTCGGTTATTCCCATGGATTTCCGACAGAAAAGAATATTCCCTATCCGTTGACTAGCCAATCAGATGACATGCAAAGAATATGCCATTTCCGATGGTTCTTCTTTGCCGCCTCAATTTTCGAGACGCGGCAACAAAATTTTTGGAACCCGCATAATTTAGTTGAAAACCGACGGATAACCGACGGTCCAGGTTGTCGGTTTTTGCGAAATAAGATCTGAAACAGATCTTTTTTCTCCTCACTTGGCCGAAACTCTTCTTCTTCCTTTGGCTTTTTCTCTTCTTCTCTGGGCGATTCCGGCGTCTCCCTCTCCGTTTCCAGCATCTCCTCTCCATTTCCGGTGTCTCCCTTTCCGGCTTCTCCCTTTCATCTCCAATCCTCCATCTCACCATGTAAGTAAATTTTCTTCTTTTCTATAGATTCTCACCTCTTTTCTATAGATTTGTTAGTTTTAGGGATGATATATGGAATTAGGTGGTTACATTTTTAGATTCAGAGATTTCCCATTGAATTTTCGTTGTTTAGGTTATTAGAATAAGATTTGTATAATTTTTAGAATTTTAGGTTGTTGATTTTTAGATTCTAATGTGTTTTTTTGGATTTACAATTTTTAAATTTTTTTTATAAATTTTATATGATTTATAAACGTTTATATACATCTTTATAAAAAACTTTATAATGTTTTTATGATTTATAAATGTTTATAAACATTTTTATAAAAAAAACATTATAACGTTTTTATGATTTATAAACGTTTATATACGTTTTTATAAAAAAATATAATATTTTTATGAATTAAAAACGTTTATAAACATTTTTTTATTAAAACATTTATAGCGTCTTTATGATTTATAAACTTTTATAAACATTTTTATAAAAAAATTATAAGGTTTTTATGATTTATACAACGTTTTTATAAAAAGTTGTTAATTTTTTGGTTATTTTTTTTTTAAAATTGTTATAAACGTTTTTGTAAATATTAAAAAAATTTAAACCGTTTTTATAAATGTTTTCATTTTATATAACATTTTTCATTTTTTGTAATTTTGTAATTATTTTAATTTAAATATGTTTACTAATGTTTACATTGTTTTCGTAGGTCTACTGGTGGTACTTCTAGACGGGATGGTTCTCGTCGATGTGCCGGAGACACAGAGTTCGGCTAATCGACGACAGATGTCGCTCGAAGAACTTGTCCAACAACCCAGACGTGAACATTGCACTCCTCTTCATCCTACTCAGATCGGCGGACGATACACATGGTAAGTATAACAAATACAAATATTATTAATGTGTTTAACAAATCTCGTAAAGTTGTAATTTTAATCTTTTAAATTTTGATGTTTTCAGATTTTGATGTGATAAAGGCGGGAAAATCATTAAGGCCATTCTACAGATTTTCAAGACTCAACTCAACCAGCCATACGAAAAGTACTCTAAAATCCCCCGGAGCATCAAGGTAACTTGGTTGCGTACTTTCACGGTAAATCATCTCATTTGTATCAGTTTTTGTATTATTTAATTTTAATATAACCATTTTTTCATATACTTTCAGAAATAATTCACATGGGACGAGGATCTTACCAGTCGCGTTTGAGGGATTTCGACACTCAGACAGCTAATTCATACAAAAACCATATGTATGAGTGGAAGCAGAAGTGGCAAAAGAATCTGGAACACAAACCAACGGACATGGATCCGAAGGTTAGGAGGGCCTCCAACAGTACTGGATGAAGGAAATTACAAAGGTGCTCTCAACTCAAAGACAAACTCACTGAACCGGTCGCTAATGATGGCGTTTTCGCTTTTTGCAGACTATTGCTAATGATGGCGTGCCACCGCATTATGGGATCCTGCTGAAAGAAACGCACACCAACAAAAGGAGCGGCCAGGTTCAAAATCGGGTGGCTGAGGAGCTCCTCCAGCAAATTGAGGAAGAGAGGTCGACTCAGCTGATTCAGCTATCGCAGGCTGGATTAAATGAGATGGACTTATCCCGCGACGAGATGAACCGTATCGTGCTCAGCGTAAGTTTACGATTTTTTTCGTTTATTTTTGTTTTTTTCCCTAATATTCTAAGTCTTGCAAAAATAATAACTCATTCTTCTTTGTAGCATGTTCCAACAAAAAATGTCGTAAGTACGGAGTTGATCGACTTCCGGATCGAGACCAAGAGATGTCTTCTTCTTCAGCGTACGCGGTCCCGCATCTTGTCAAAGAAATCGAGCGGTTGAACGAGCGTCTCAACGCGGAGAAAGCAGCACGGGAGGCGGAGCGAGAGACATTGACAAAGGAAAATGAAGAAACCCGAGCAAGTTTCAAGCGGTTGAAGACATTTCTAGAAAAGACCTTCCCGGGATACAAATTTTAGGCGTTCGGTTACTTTACCGTTAAATTTAAAAACAATTCGTGTTTTATATATGTTTAATACATTTTAATTTTCAATATTTATCATTATAAAATTTAATTATTTTAATTATATTTTTTTTATTTTCATTTAAAAATATATAAAAATTAATATAAAAACAACAATTAAAATAATATTTTACGTATCCGTCGGTTACCGTCGGATATATCCGTCGGAAGTCCGTCGGATATTACCCGTCGGATAACCATCAAATATTTGTCCGACCAATAAACTCATCGGATTGCCTTCGGTTCTATTCCGACCGGAAAAGCTGTCGGTTTACCGTCGGAACTGTAACTACCGGTATTCCGTCATAATTTCCGACGGAATACGAGTCTCGGTAATCCGTCGAAATTTCCGACGGTAATTCGATGGATTGAAAATTTCCAACCAAACAGATCCGACGAAGTTTCCGTGTTGCTTTTTGGTCGGAAATTGTTGTTTCCAATGGTTAACTGACGGTATTGGTCGTCGGTTTTACGGTGTTTTTTTGTAGTGATTAATGACTAGTGACTTTTGTAATGTGCATGATGACAATATATATGTTAATAATTGTTAATTTAGTTGTGTACTCTTTGGTTGACTATTAAATTTAGTTCAGTAACTAGTTTTGTTTTGATGATCCAATTAAATATAAACTATTAAGTCTGGTACGCTATATATAATCATCGATTAGAATAGGACAGGCTAAAATCATTAGGGTTCGTTAAGACGTCCAACTAGAGATATGTGGCAGTATGTGTGACTCATATTACTTAAATTGCACATTTACGTACTGTTTATATTATCTCAAATGATTATCTAAAGATTAGTTGTTTTTCCCTTCTTATCATGCTATCGTTTTTTTTCATCGAGTAATATCTAGACTCGAGGATTTCATATAGATATCTCACTTATAAAATCATATTTTTTTTTCAACAGCATTTTATAAAAAAATTAGACCCATTCGGAAATTCAAACCGGTGGTTTCATAATTTACAAACGAAACATCGTACGGGGAACAACGAGCACTATGAGCTAATAAATCTGTTTTGGAGTTACTTAGCATCAGGATGAAAGATAAAGAGAAAGACAAAAAGACTTATTTGCATGATTTGCTCTAATTCTTCCAAATATACGGCGAAAGCTGGCCAGTCCGCTGGATTGAAACTACGTCCGTCTTCTACTGGGCAATCAAACAGTGCATTGCCCAAATAAGGGCTTCCAACTTGGCATGAAAGAGGCTGGGGGGGGGGGGGGGGGGGGGGGGGGGATTAAAGACTACGGTGTAGGTTCCTTGCTCCATCAGAACTCTTTCTTCGGCATCCTGAAAAAAAAACCATCCCAGCCCTGAAAAACGTCTTCCGCTTTTCAGGAGCCATCCCTGAATGGAGACTGAGGTATTGGGTTCTCCAACAAACAATCAGTTTGCGCTGACATCCAAAGTTGTGCCTCTGTATCCGCAATATGCAAGATTCCTCGAGGATCTTAATCCAAATTCTTAAAAATCTTGTCATTCATAGCTTTCCATAAATACCAAATGATCCAAGGAAATTTTGATTGTGTATTTGGTAAGCGTCAAAATAAATAATCCATATTTGAGAAAATAGAGGTCATTGGGAACACCCGTGGGACTGACGGTACTTGCGACATAGCTAAGTTTGTAAGGCCGGAGGACATTCAAAAATGACATGATTAATTGTTTCCTCGGCCCCACATCTGGCACATTGTGCACAGTTTATTACTCTTTTCCGTAAATTTGATGTTATCGAAACACATCCATATAATATTTGCCATAAGAAATGTCTTAATTTCAGAGGACATTTCAGTTTCAAACATGTGCTTGTAATGGTCGATAATTCGGACCATGAAACCTGAGATTCGAATTATTCTAAAAAAAATCACGTTCCGTCTAATAACCCAATTTAACTGAATATTTTCCGGATTCGAATCACCTGAGATTCGAATTATTCTAACTAAAATCATTTATAGCGTGGCATCTCAATTCCCATGTCCGAATGATCAAAAAACTTTATTTCTTTATCCTGTAAATAAACCAAAACTAACTGCTCTATTTTTTTTACCAACTTAAGTGTGATTCGTTCAACCAGTTAAAACATACCAACAACGAATTTGCGGGAGAAGAATCCCTACCAAATCCATCGTAAATGAGCAAAATCCAAAACAAATATTGCGAGGAACTTGCGATGACCATTCTAGTAAGACCCTTGCAAATTCCTAGCAAATTTACAATGGAGTTGCGAGGGCTTGATATGAAATCCCTCATAAATTTGCTAGGGATTTGTGAGGGTTTAATTATTATTTTTAGAAATTTTTAAAATTTTCTTTATTTTTAATTTCTTTAAAATTTGAAAAATATATATATATATATATATATATATATATATATATATATATATATATATATATTAAAAGATTCCAATTATAACTAAAATTACTAAAAAATATAAATATTCAAAAAAGAAAAATAGTTTAGTACAAATTACAAAAAAAAATAACTAAGCATTAGACGGGCCGGATCCGTCACAAACTCATGAAAAAAAAATCTCTTTGGATACACATATCAGGAGGAAAATTGTATAGTGTCAATATGACTAGTCATAGAGAATATTGCCTACCAGACATACCAAATAAACTAAATCCAATTGTACATAAGTCAAGATCCACATTCCTGCATTCATTAGCAAAGTCTGAATGTAACATATGAAAGTGCTTTCACGCCTTTGCATATGACGGATGGGTAGCCTCACAATCTGCAGTGAAATAATGTGCATGACATCTCATTGCTGTTTATATCCTTTCTGATTTGTATAAGCGTTCAATCTATCGGTGATTGGCAAGTACCACATCTGTTGGTATAGGACACGCATTCGTCCACTAGTAGGCTGATACCTCAGCTTCCCCCCATAATCGTCATTTCTGCAGCTTATCATCATCTTTCCAGAAAATCATGCAATTTCAATGTATACATCAATCATTTCTGATGGTAACCCAATACTCACAACTAATCTCTATATTTCATAGTAATTCTTAGCGGAAAAATTATATGTTGGCAAATAATCTTTAAAAAGTCCAGCCCATGAATCCATAAAAATCTCATTTAAGTTATGATCACTTTTAATTGTCATAATCCTATATGTTAATGACAACTTAGACTCTTCTTCTCTTCATCCATCGTAGAGGGGCTGTTTTGTGGCGTCTAACATATCTTAAATAATATGCGAGGATTCTTTCCGTCGCAATATCATCACAATATCATTAGCAATTTCCTTCTCAAACTTGCAACAGATAAATCCATTGCAAAGTTGCTATCGAATTTTGAGGAAAAGTAGACCTCTTGTAAAATACTCACAAATCTATATATCTTTCGCAAATTAGCGAGAGATTCTTTCCCTCGCTAATTTCCCTCGTAAGTTCTCTAACTGAATTTTTTTTCTTTTCAGTTTATTGGATTTAAATTCACACGTTTTGTTTCATGAAGAAAGACTAATAAAATCTAAAATCTATTATAATTCATTTATTAAAATATTTACACAACCCAAAAGTTCAAACTCCGTAATTCAAACATTGAACCTTTTTTAACTCTTTATAAAAAAATCAAAATCGAATTTGTATATTTAAGAATTTTGTACAAGTGGCAACGCGATCTGAACCATTTAATCACGGTTGGCAATATTATTTGATAAAACTAATTAATATTTAAAACCAACATAAGAGTTTTAACTTTTTAAGTCTTGACAGCTCTACTTCCCACGGCATTCAGTCACATGGCATCTAATCACATGATGGAAAACGACGCCGTCTTCTCCTGTACTTCGGTTTACTGCACTGACCAAGAAATACAAAGAGATAAAAAAAATCTTCAGATATACGAATTATCGAAGAACAAAACAAATCACCGGCAAGAAAGATCCATATCATATAAATTAGGCGTATACAAATTATTCAAAAAATATGTTCTGATATAATTTTTACTCTGATCTATTCCAAATTTCCGAATATTAAATGTCAAAGCCGGATATATGTGATAGGAGTGGGCATTCGGTTAATCGGTTCGGTTCGGTTGGAATTATTCAAATTTTGGCTTTTTCGGTTTTAGAAAAATAAATCCCATTTGAAATTTACTTTTAATTCGGTTCGATTTGGTTCAGATTTTATAAGCAATTACCCAATTAATTTTCGTTCAATTTTTTGACAAAATATTAGTTGCTTTTCAGTTTTAAAAAAGCACAACTTCATAATAAAAAATCCAACGTTTAAAAAAAATCTCAAATATTTAAACTTTTTAAAATAAATAAATGTCCTCGTATTTTTTATTCTCAAATGCTATGAAACATTATGTCTCCAAACACCACCACTTCCAATTAAAGACTCCATCTGCAAAAAGTCAAAAACAATTTATACACAACAAAATATTAAATATAAGTATAAAACTTAAAAGCAATTAACTAAATATAAGAAATCTAATAGTGATCGGTTAAACTCGCATATATAATGAAGTCAAGAACTTAGAAGAGGAGCATACGAGAAATCAAAGTTGCAAGTTTCAAAAGTATAAAACTAACGCAGTTATTGTTGGAACTCAATTTTAATACATAGTGTAACAGAGTATACTCATATGTCAAAATTGCAGTTTGTTTGAATGAGAAATGTTTGTCCTAAGTTTGTTGCTTGAAATGCACGAAATGGGCATAGCATATATTATGGAAAAGTCCTAACAAGATTAAAAACCTTAGAAAAATTGTAAATAAGAGTGAACACATACTAAACCATGCGCGCGTGCGCCAAGCTGAGCCAAGATGGATTCGGGCTTAGGTTCGGGTTAAGGTGCGAATTTGGGTATATGGATTTCGGTCCAATAACCTATCTTTTTGCATCAGATTTTTATTTGTGTAATTGATCACTACATAAATTTAGACTTGGTCAAAAAGTAAATAATTCTTTTAGAGAATTAATCTTGGTTAAGAAAGAAAATGCTCTCTTCAATTTTGTGATTAATTCTATGGTTAATGTCATAATTAATACAATATTAATCTCCGCATGGCCAAAAAAATGTTTTTGGTTTTGAAAGAGATGTAATGCTCTTTCTCATTCTATTTTAAAAAAAATAGAACCACAACAATCTCTCACACTTCATCTTTTTTTCTTTTTCTCTTCTTTTGGTTTTTTTCCATGAGAATACAACACAGAAAAAGCGTTCGTCAGATTATGTTCTTGAGTTGTGCAAAATAGAATTGATTGCAGTTGTATCCAGAGATTCGGAACACCACACAACCGTCACACTACGGGACATTTTCAGAATTAAGGAAAGAGTGTCTCGTCTCTGCAAATCCAAATCTATTCTACAGAAAATGTTGAAATTCAACAATATTGTGTGGATGCAATTGAACCCTTACACTGGAGTGATGGACCGGATTCCTGCTAACACCACAACCTTTACTCACCTGAAAGGAAACTTGTTCAAGGTTCAATACTTTACGTAGGTATGGTCAGACGCAAACGCCACAGAGACTAGCCTGAGTATGATGAAGGAGCTCTACAAGGTTGTGAAACCGTACGTGTTAAGTAACCCGCGAGAGGTGTTCTTTAATTACATAGACATAGATATTGGAAGCAATCTGAGTGGTGAGACAAACGTGGATGAAGCTAAGATCTGTGGATCCAAGTATTTCTTGGGAAATTTGAAGAGATCGATGCAAGTTAAAGCTTAGTATGATCCTGACAATTTATTTAAGAATGAACAGAGTATTCCTCCTGTTCGAGTAATGTAGTAATGTTACTCTTGTATCATATTTATTTATCAAGTGTAATAAGTTACGTGGGATGTGTTAAGTCAAATGTAATTTTCATTATTGTCTCATTTGCATTCATATTCTTATTTAAATGAAATAAAAACCAAACACGTAATTGTTCCAAAAAAGAGAGTATCAACCAAAATTAAAGAAACAAAAGTTGCAAAACCAAAGCAAGCCACGCAGATACTTTAAACAGAGGTAAAGAATCGGTTGCGGTGAAAGAGATCTTGTAGCCACAAAGGAAATCCAGTAGCCACATAAGATTGTCTTCGATCATCATGAATTATCACTTTATGTCTTCATTTGTTAGTTCCTTTTCTATAATGAGCTTAATATATTTTTCTTTTTCATTTGAAAATTTTATTAAAATTTGAAAAATTACATATCCCGCGGAGCTAATTTTTCACGGAAACAAAATCGACAAAATACAAGTGTTTTTTTGGAAACAAAGCCCAAAGAAATGGAAGCAAACGAGACTACAACAATTACAAAGAAAACGAAAAATTGTAAGGATTGAAACTTGCACACGAGGCAAACCAAAAACCAACTTAAATCCGCAACTAGGTTAACGCATCAAAACCTACAAGCTTGTTAAACGTCCAGTGATCCTTGGAAAGAGACATACCGAGGAAGACAAAGATGAGCAACCAAATCGGTAAAAGGATCCTCCTATAGAGATGAAAGTCTACCTCTTTAATCCTAAAAATCTAGGTTTCATAATCCGGCAACAGAAGGATGCCTAGACGGGTCGGACCACCTCTTCTCAAAAATGGTAAAGAGAGCCAAAGGGAGTTCAGGGGTCCCACCAAGAGAAAGTGTCTTCGCCATTTTCCAACTTCTATCCACAAAAATTGAGTAACATTATCTCGCAGCTTTAAGGCTACCTAACATCCAAGAAAAAGCATAGTTTCTTCCATTCAATGCCCATAAAAGAGATCACGATAGATACTTAGATATTTTCCAAGCAACCCAGATGGAGCTAGCTCGGAAGTAAAACATCCAAATGAGTTTCATACCACATGTTTCATTCCATCTATCAATGTTTCTCATCCCCAAGCCACCTTCGTTTCTTGGGAATCATACATCATACCAGGAAACTCTACCACCATAAGTATTATCTGGATCTTCTCGCCATAAGAAGGCACTTGTGAGAGAGTTTATCTTCTCTAGCACTTCCTTTGGTACGAAGAAAACCGCTGTCCAGAAGCCAGTTATACCCGAGATTACGATGGAGATGGAGTTAGTCTCCCTGCAAGGCTAAGGAATCTGTGAGTCCAACCATTCAGTTTCTTGTGGATTTGTGAAAGGAGAAGATCACAATCGTTGTTTCTATAGAAATGGAGAACGTTGATATGAATTTCTTGAGACTCCTAACATTCTCTTCGTCTCTAAACACTATATATATATATATATATCGTTTACAATGACAAACTCCACGAAATAGTGGAGAATAGGTTTTGCCACGATCTGGTTTGCCAATTTCTATTCCAACGAATAAAATGTGGTAAGTCACATAAGCATTATGAATCCTCTATTCTCTTGGAGAAGTAATATACCGGAATATCAATACCATACTTCATCATATCAAATATCATACTTCATCAAAATCATTACATTTCATATTAAACTTTCAGTATACGAATGTTTCATAAATAAGTAAAAACAAAACAATCGTGAAGCGTAGTACGATATTAGACAATAATATATATAAAAAAAAACGCAAACAAAAAAATTGAAAAAAAAACAGCTGATACAGTTAAATGCGCATATATGTGGGTTTAATGGTACATAAAAATATTATTATATAATAGAAAGGTGGCCTTGGCTTCCATGATATTGCGAGATTCAATCAGGCCATCCTTTGTAAACAAGCATGGAGAATTATACACCAACCGCAGTCTTTACTCTCTCAGGTATTAGAACATATGCTTGGAATGAAGAACTAGTATATCATACCCGACGATGCATCGCATATTTTAAAACTCAAGGTGACTTGGGGATACGTTTTATTGGGGTTTCACCAAATCTGGTATCTACACATCACAAAGTGGTTATCGGCTTTTTGACACTCTCCCTGATTTACAAACTCCCCATGTGGTAGCATTATCCCCTCTGGAAAGGAATCTCTGGTCGAACTTATGGAAAGTGCAGACTGCTCCAAAGATCTGTCACTTCCTATGGAAAGCTCTAGCCGGGGATCTAGCGGTGGCAAAACGTATCCGGTCGAGAGGGATTCAAATGGACCCAATATGTTCCTCATGTGATCTTGAAGAACAAACCATATGCCATTTTTCTTTTCCACTGCCACATAGCCCGTGAAACCTGGGAACTGTCATCGATCCCCTTACCAAATTCAGGTTACTCTCAAAAACTCTGTTCTATTGAACTTCCACCATCTGTTATCGATGAGCAAATCATCCAGTCCCAACTCGAATGCTGGCTTGATATTCCCCTGGATTTTATGGCACCTGTGGAAAGCCAGCAACTTGTTTGTGTTTGAAAAGAAACGTCTTGATCCCCACCTGATTTTTGCTCGAGCAAAAAAAGATGCAGAGATATGGTTAACTGTGAATAAGCCGAAGCCTACAGGAAGGTCTCCTGAGTTTAATTCTCAATCTCCGGTATGTCGGTGGCAGAGACCTCCGGTTGGTATTTGGAAATGTAATATTGGGTTAATGATTTTCAGAATTGCGGTGCTTCATGGTTATTGCATGATCAGTCCGGCAATGTTCTGTTTCATAGTAGGAGATCCTTTTCAACGGTGACATCACGGTTTGAATCAGAGTTATTGGGTCTGCATTGGGCTTCAGAATGTCTCCTCAATATGAATTACAAGAAATTCATGTTCGAATGCTCTTTGGTTAAGCAGGCGATGTGTGCACCTCCTGATTTTCCTCTGTTTTGACATCTCATTGCAGACATTCAATCTCACATGTCCTCCTTCGAAGTTTGGAATCTCCATGTGATTTTCTCATGAGAGTAACTTCAAGGCGGAATCGATTGCGACTAGTGTTACTCGGGACAAACGCTATCAATCATACATTGCTCAAGGCTTTCGAATTCCAGTATAGAGACACCGATTCAAGCCCCACGACTGAAGCCATGCTTATTGGAAAATGAATATGTCGTCAATTTCCTTTACCACTTCGTATGTTGTCATAGTGGTTTTATGTGATTAAGATTACTGATGATGCGTTTTGGTGTCCTTTTGTTTCTCTTTTTCCAGTTCTAATAAAGTGTTACGATTATGCCTGTCAAACGGGTCAACCCGCCCCGTTAGATCTGCCCCGTGCCATTTTAAAAAAATTTTGACCCGTTCCGACCCGCCCCGCAAAATTTGTGGGAGCAAAATATTGAACCCGCACCCGCCCCGCCTAATTTTATTGGCCTCGCGGATAACCCGCAGACATTTTAAATAAATAAATAAAAAATAATTTACATATTTTAATTGATTTAATAATAAAAATTAAGTATTATAAAATATAAATACATATTTTTCTTTGAAAAACTAAAAAATTTGTACTTTAATTTATATATATTATATAATATTTCAATAATTTAGTATTATTAATTTGATAAATATTAAAATTAATATACTTTTAAAAAAAAGTCCGCGAGGTTTACCCGCAAAATTCGAATTTATAATACCCCGCCCCGCGAGACCCCGCTTATAAATGAGTTGAGATTTATTGACCCGCATCCCACGGCGGGACGATCGGAGCGGAGGCCACGGGACGATCGGAGCGGAGGCCGCGAACTTTGGCCCAAATTGACAGATCTAAAACTACTATTTTGGATAAGTGTTAAAAAAAGAAAGACACGTATAAATAATCAACGTTTCTGCTATAAGAAAAATCTATTTCACGTTATCCAAAAAAAAAGTCTTTTCCAAAATTTCTGGCAATCTTAATATCATTAGTATTTTACAATAATACAGACGTAACCTATTAAATTTGAAATTCAACGAGGGAGAAAAAACAGTGATTGGGAAAGAAGAGAGGGAAATTCAAAGCATTCTAGAAATATTATTTTCATAAAAAACAACGAAATCTAATCATAAGTGATTCAATAAAATGATAGGTTTCTTGAAAATATGAATGAAGTAGCTCACCTTACGTTTCCATTTATAAAATCTTAGTATTCAACAAAATTCCCAGTATTACAGCTGGAATCTAAACCAAAACCTATATTAAATTGTGTGTGAAAGTGGAATAGAAAAGTTCAATAGATGTAATTCAATACGTGTTCTTGACCATGAGAAAGAGTTCTTATATAATTGATTACCATAATTTATTGTTCTTTGTGTTGCATTTTCCATATATAAGCTTTTCTTTATCCAAGAAAAAAAAAAATCCATAAGCTTATTCAAAATATACCTACATTTTTGAGGGAAAAAAAAAAATTCAAAGTAAACCTATATGACAAAAAGTCAATTTTAAATAAAATTTCTCAACAGACTTTTTTGATAAAAGTTTTCTCTGTAGACTTTTTTTCCTATAAATTAAGATCCTAATAGACGCATAATACATATTACATAGAAACAAAAACAAAACAAAACAAAAATGAAAGAAGCACTTTCTGTTTTGTGTCTTGTTCTTCTTGTTTCGGTTTCCGAAGCAGTAGTAACGAAACCACATTTTGAAAACTTCATCGCATGCCTTCGCTATCGGACTAGTCCGGAGAATCCAATCACCGATGCCATTTTCACCGCCGATAACACCACCACCTTCTTGTCTTCTTACGTGTCCTACACGAAAAACAAGAGGTTCACAAGCCCTAACTACAAAACACTGATGGCCATTGTAGCGGCAAAACATGTATCTCATGTTCAGGCCACGGTGGTCTGCGCAAAGTCCAACGGTATCCAGATCCGTATCCGAAGCGGCGGTCATGACTACGAGGGCCTTTCTTACATGTCATCTGTGCCATTTGTGATTCTCGATATGTACAACCTTAGGTCTATTACCGTTGACGTGCCACGCAAGAAAGCTTGGATTCAAGCTGGTGCGACCTTGGGAGAGCTCTACACAAAGATCACTGACGCGAGCAATACGCTAGCGTTCCCGGCCGGCGTTTGCGCTACAGTAGGAGCTGGCGGTCACATAAGCGGTGGAGGGTATGGAAATCTAATGAGAAAATACGGAATCACGGTGGATCATGTCGTTGATGCTCAATTAGTTGATGTCAACGGCAAGCTCTTGAATCGAGCTACCATGGGAGAAGATCTATTTTGGGCGATTCGTGGCGGTGGCGGTGGGAGTTTTGGAGTTATCCTCTCTTGGAAAATCAACCTCGTCGAGGTTCCAAAGATTCTAACAGTGTTTAAAGTTAACAAAACATTGGAACAAGGAGGCACTGATGTTCTCTACAAGTGGCAGCTTGTCTCTACCAAATTTCCTGAAGATCTTTTCATTAGAGCAATGCCTCAGGTCGTAAATGGAACAAAACGCGGAGAGAAAACCATCGCGGTTGTATTCTATGCTCAGTTCTTGGGTCCAACCGATAAGCTGATGACGATAATGAACCAGAGCTTGCCTGAATTAGGGCTAAAACGTGAAGATTGTCAAGAAATGAGCTGGCTTAACACGACGTTGTTTTGGGCCGATTATCCGGCTGGTACACCGACGAGCATTCTTCTAGATAGACCGTCAAATCCAGGAGATTTCTTCAAGAGCAAATCGGATTACGTCAAAAAACCAATCCCTAAAGAAGGAATGGAGAAGCTTTGGAAGAAAATGTTAAAATTCAACAACATTGTGTGGATGCAATGGAACCCTTACGGTGGAGTGATGGACCGGATTCCTGCCACCGCCACAGCGTTTCCTCACCGGAAAGGAAACTTGTTCAAGGTTCAATACTTTACTACATGGTTGGACGCAAACGGCACAGCAGCTAGCCTGAATATGATGAAGGAGCTTTACGAGGTTGCGGAACCGTACGCGTCAAGTAACCCGAGAGAGGCGTTCTTTAATTACAGAGACATCGATGTTGGAAGCAATCCGAGTGGTGAGACAAACGTTGATGAAGCTAAAATCTATGGATCTAAGTATTTCGTGGGAAATTTGAAGAGATTGATGGAAGTCAAAGCCAAGTATGATCCTGAGAATTTCTTCAAGAACGAGCAGAGTATTCCTCCTGCTCGTGTAATGTAGTAATGTTATAATTTGTTATCCGATTTATTTATCAAGTGTAATAAGTTATGTTGGCATGTATTTATAAGCATATGTAGTTTTCATTGTTGTCCCATTTGTATTATGCTCATTTTGTTATATTCATTACTCAATAAAGAATTTCACAGAATCGATTTTCCTTGCACAAATTTGGATAGATTGATTTTAGTTTATACTATGCGGTGGTTCAGGCCATTTTTAAAAAAAAATTATGGCGTTTAATAGCATTTAGGTGAGTGTAAGGTGGCCATTTAAAAATAAAATAAGTACACAAAATAAGATTTTTTTTAATCTTAAATTATATTTATTTCAATCTCCAAATTTATTAAATTTACTTTATTTAAAAAAGAAATTTAGACACTAAGTATTTATTCATCTTTGTATTTGTGTAAAATGATAGTTTTTTTAATAATGTCTTGATATATATATATATATATATATATATATATATATATATATATATATATATTGTCGTCTATTACATTAGATGTATTTGATCTAATCCTATTATGATAATATTCAATTACATGCAGCATATGCTATTATGATGAACAATAATAATAACGTCTTGCTATATTACCGAGGAATACCAGAGTAATCACAAAACAAAGCATTAGTAATAGTTTGTAAAAATGAAAAACAAAGCGAAAACTATTAAGAATTAGAATAGTATTCGTGTCATGCGCAAAGTGAAATGATTATGGAGTCAAATTAGTATAGTTATAGTTAAAAAATCAATAATAGTTATTGTGGAATTATTATACGGAATCTGAGATCCGAACCAAATCAAAATTCACCAATCTAAATCTGAACCGAACTATATAACAATCTGAATGGGTATAGAAATTTATATACTGAATTACCCGAACCGAATCCAAATTATACGAAACCAAACATAAGTAACTGAACTAACCGAAACTACAAGAAAAAATGTTTATAGCCACACCAAAGATACAACATATCCGTAGCTATCGGTAAATTGCCACAAATTAGACACATATAAAAAAATCTAATTTTCGTAACAAAAACATAGCTATTTCGTGGCTATATAGCTACGCCCGCGTTTTGTGACTATTTGTAACCTCTTTGCCATGATTAGCGACGAACATGTTTTGTGGAATTGTAGCCACGAAATAGCTACAATATTATCGTGGAAATTCGAGACACAACAAATATTTGTAGTTATTTGTATCAACTTGACACGCAATTTCTTGTGGCTATTCGTGACTCATGATGTTTACCGACATACCATTTACGAGTAGATATTTTAATCTAACAAAGTTGGTTAGCCACAACTATGTCGTGGCTATTTGTCTCCAAAACCTCTCGTCAGATACCTTTACAGATTGAGTTGATGGCTTTTGTTGACTAGTCATATCAAACAAGATCAAAAGCATCAATTCACGTCATGACCTATGTATTATTCAAGGGGATACCATTACCATACACATCACCATGGAAAAAATAAGAAGACGATGAATTATGGTGTATGTGATCGTGGAATCGCTGACACGGAATATTTTGGATTGATCAAAGAGATATTCATGATAAAGTATCACAGGGTTGTTGGACTAAAAGCCATGATTTTCAAATGTGAATGGTTTAATACCACACTTGGTCGAGGAATACGAAGGCATCCAAATGGTATTCTCGATGTTTACCCACAGATGCATTACGACAAATACGATCATTTCATATTACCGGAGCAATGTGATCAAGTCTGTTACATTCCTTATCCGCGAGTGCGTCCAATCAGAGAATAATGGTGGACAACGACCAAAGTTATGCCAAGGGGATTCGTGAAACCCAAGAAGTTACGCAAATTGTATTTCAAGACGACTTCCATGACCATGTAGCTGCAGCTACTAATATGATCTGTGTTGAAACATATGCACTCGAAGATGCATTAGATGATGAGCCCATACCGATGGATATTAATCCTAATGACAAGCATGTTTTCGAAGATGATTTAGAAGAAGAATGTCATGAATATTTAGATTCTAGTTCAAATTCAGATTGAGAATATTGTATGATCGATTCCATAATGTAATTTGAATAATTTCTTATCTATTTATTAAAATTATATATGAGATTATTACTAAATTTTCATTTGTAACTATATATGAGATTAAATCTAATTTAAATCTTCATAATTATGAAGCTATATATATATGATATATAGAGTACCTAACTAAGTGTTAAAAAGTTATTTTTCTCTATAACTAACTGTTACTGATCTTTTTCAATCATAATGTTTAGGGTATAGGGTTTCACATATATACGAATAGACACAATATAAGTCGTGGCTCTGTAAAATCGAAAAGTTTGGCCACGAAATGTTAATTCCCATGTAAACTTTAGGCAAAAATCGTTAATTCCCAGGTAAATATTATATTGGGCCAAAATCATTTTCATTTTTAATAAATATATTTTGGGGAAAATATTTCCCGGTTGAATTAATAAACCCGGCAAAAATTTTGAGGAAAATATTTGGGTGAATTAGTTTGCAATTTCTTTAAGTCATTTTTAATAACATATTTCTCTAAGTCTTATTTTGTAGGGTTTTTTTTTTTAATCCTCTGGATTTATTATTTATTGCAAATTATGAGAACTGTTAAAAATATGATTCTACCACGAACAATTTATTCCGACTCTATTAGATTCACATCATATGGCACTTTCTGTTCCATGCTCATGATGGACACCTTCTACCTTTAATGCATGGAATCACGGTGAAAGGCTCTAATTGCACAATGCTGGAGATCTCCTGTAAACTTGCCTCCATTAATCTGCATATTTGTTAATAAATCGCATTATCTGGGAATCGAATCCCAGACCTCTGGTGTGGAAACATTAATTAACCATTGATCAACTATTGGCCACGGAGCTTCCACATTTTCTAGGGTTTTTTTCTGTGATTTCTCTTGAAGAAGATATGACTCTTCCTCTTCAATATGTTCGTAAATCTCTCTCTCACTCTTTGATTCTTCTTCGATTTCTTCTACCTCTCTCTCACCCTCTCGATCAGTTCTCCTTCGTATTTTCTTCAACCTCTCTTTTTCACTCTCTTCAAATTCTTCTTCTTCCTGTGGTTTTCCCTCCAGCCGATTAAGGTAAGATTCATTGCTCCTTACAAATCGAAATTTTGTTTTTCCTCTGTTAAACGATTGCATCTTTTTTCGAAACCCTAAGTTCTGTTTCGTGTTGTTGGTTGAGTTTTTGGATTTAATTTGTTTAGGGATTTGTATTCGGCTGTATCTTTAGGGATTTGTTTTGAAGCCTTCTCTTAATTTGTTTCATCTATCGTAGTCTCAAACCCTAGCCTTATCTTAGTTCTCAAACCTAGCCTTATCTTAGTTTGTTTCATCTATCGTACGTTTATGAAAGACAAGATATCTTGTGAATGCTATCTAAGACTATATACGAAAGTATTGTACTAAAAAGTAAACCATGAAACTACGAGAGTATATAGTTTGGTTTAGCCTAGTTCATATGCTAATTGTCACAAAAGAATGTTGAAACTGTTTTGTTTAGTAGTTTGGTTAAAATATAAACTAATTTACATATTCGATTCTTCTTGAAAGTGTATTTACATATTTTGACTTTGAGAAAAGAATGTTGAAACAGTATGTGTTTGGTGTTTGATATTTTTTTTAGAATCTGATTTGCAAGTTAGTATTTTTCAGTCTCTTGTTGTCTTTTGCAGATGAATCTCCGAGGCCCTTCATCACAGTGAACTAACCGGTCTCGCCAAACTCGTTTGTCTCCTGGAGCAACGAGGTCAGCCAATTCCAGCACTTCTCGACATCCCCTTCCTAGCCTAGCAGCAGTGATGAGTGCACCAGAGAGACAAAACATGCCTCATCTCCATCCGCAAAAGCTCAATGGCAGTTTATGGTGAGTATTTCTGTTACCAAAAACATGAGATCCTTAAATTGCATAATGTTATTGTTGTTTATGGCATAATTCAGAATGATGTTGTTGCTTTGTGTTAGACGGAGCTCAATGTAAGTTTATGGCATGATTTTTAGGTGTTACGCTTTTGCATTCCGTCTGTTTTGTAAGGAACTAGTATTTGACATTTGAATTTTAAGAAAATCTACTTAATTCATAGCAAGAAACAGATTCTAATTTGTTAATTCTGATTTTGATTAATGTTTTTCTTAATTGTAGTCTTACTCATGTGTGCTTTTTAATTCTGATTTGTGCATGGATTGGTTCTGAAATTTGTGTTGATTTAATTCCGATCACTTTATCTTGGATTGTTTCTGAAATTTGTGTTTGCTGCATCTGTAAATTGTTGTTGTATTTTGCAAAGAGTTATGACATTCTTCTCTTTTCGTAGGCTATCGAGGCTAGTGGAGTAGCACCTCCAGTAACTGAGGTGGTGCGAAGGACACACACCCGGAAATATGGCACTTACATTAACAAGCGAGCATAGGCTAAAGTAAAGGCTAGAATGTATCAATTGTCACTGAACCTTCCAAAGAACAGCTTATTGCTGCTTATATAGAGGTAATCTAGTCTTTTCTGTTAATCATTTAAGCTCACTGCTACTTGCCAGCTGGTGTTTTCTTTCTTACTCATTTACGATCATTACTCTTTCATGTTTGTTTAATATGACACTACAAGAAAACACTGGATGAGTGACTACTTTTTGTGACTGTTTTTTTGTCGCAAAATTTTGTGACCATTTTGCGACTACTTAGCGACTATGGAATATCTAGAAGCAAAATAGTCGCATACATACGACGGAAAAGTATAGTCGTGTAGTAGTCGTAAATTAGCGAATGAATTAAGACTAATATTCGACTGTGTAATGGTAGTCACAAAAGAGTCGCAAAGTGTGACGAATTAACGACTCTTTTATTAGTCAGGAAGCGTAGTCACAAACCCGATTTTTAGATTTTCACCTATTTTTACAGATAGTCAAAAAACCGAAATTAAATACCCATTAACAAGTGACTAATTTGTGACTACTTATATGGTTCTAAATTGTTAGTGTTTAGGGTATAGCTTTGTGACTCAAAAATAATGTCACAAAAATTTCACTAATTTGTGACTACTTTTCTGAAAGTGTCAATACTTTCCAACCGATTTGCGACTAATCCGTATGATTTTTTTGAAATTCACCAAAAGGTCATTGTAAATAGATTAGTTTTAAGTATCTACATAGATTTGAACTAGTAATTACACTAAATAGATTATCTAATAGTGAAAACTTTTAACTTACAATTTCATAAACTTTAACTTATCTAATATTTGCAACTTATATAACATTTTACTTTATATTACATATGTTTGCAATCTAATGATTGTTAAAGTTAAAAAATTTCAAATTTTACTTAATTAGCATTAGTTAACACTATATACTGAAGTATAGACTTAAAAAATATAAAAAGACTGATTGGTTAAGCATGTGTATCAATTTTATGGATCTAAATTGTTAGGGTTTAGGGTATAGATTTGTGACTCACAACAAAGTGTGACAAAACAGTCACACTTTGTAACTACTTTGCTCCTATCGTCATATATTTGCAACTATTTTGTGACCAACTGAATTTGCTAACTTGTTTGGTTTTAAATAATTTGAGCTTTTGTTTAATAATTTGAGTTTTTGGGCACGAATTAATTCCCCTAAAATGATTTTTGCGACTAATCACAGACTCTTTAGATTTAGGGACACTTAGTTAAACAAGTACTTGAAAAGATCTGACTCCCAAATCCCTTGTGCAAACCCTAACTTTTCATCTTTCTCTCTCGATCTCATCGCGATTCAAGTGATAATCCGATTCTCTTCACCTTTCTCATCCGATTTCAACTCTCTTTCTCAATTTGGATCTGAATCTGTATATCTCTCTCTCGATTTACTTCTGAATCTTCATCTTTCTCTCTCTCGATTTACTTCCTAGAATATGTTCATATCTCTCTCTCTCTCTCTCTCTCTCTCTCTCTCTCTCTCTCTCTCTCTCTCTCTCTCTCTCTCTCTCTCTCTCTCTCTCTCTCTCTCTCTCTCTCTCTCTCTCTCTCTCTCTCTCTCTCTCTCTCTCTCTCTCTCTCTCTCTCTCTCTCTATTTGGGTCTGAATCTTCATCTCTTTCTCTCTCGATTTACTTCTGAGGCGTTCGAGCCAACGGCGGAGTTGGTTCGACCTCAGGCGGAGGTCTTCGAGCCAACGCCGGGATCTACTGGTTAGAAAGGTCCCGTCAAATTCATGATGTAAGTATCGTCTCTTCCTCTATTTCTTCGATTAGTTTCTTTTGAAATTGTATCATCTTCATGTGTTTCGGGGACCATGAATCAATCCATGTTCGGAGCTAGGCCTACTGCTGAAAACTTGGTACCCATTCGTTTCGACATTCAATTCAAGGGTCAGCATTACAAAGATGCTTTCACTTGGAACCCTTCAGGTTTCTCTCTCAAAACCCTTTTGTTGTTGGTCATCTTCTCGTTTTGATAGTAGAAGCGCTTTGTTGTATGTGTGATTCACTGATTTTTGTTTTTTCTATGTGTTTTCGTTTTGGATTAAGACCCGGATAATGAGGTCGTTGTCTTTGCCAAAAGGACTGTTAAAGACTTGAAACTTCTTCCTGCGTTTGTCACTCAGATTGTCCAATCTATTCAGGTTATTTCTAGCTAGATCATACTTTCACATCTCTAGATCATACTTTCACATCTAAGCTTGTCTTTTGCTCTGTTTTTGTTGTTAGCTCTTTTACTTGTCATAGAGATGATAAATCGACCAAATAAGGTTATAACACTTATGCTTTACATTTCGGGACACTTGTGGCAGATTTTGAGTGCCTGAATGTGGGGGCTTTACAAAGTTCTCTTAAATCAGTCACATGTTCGAGTGACTTTACAAAGTTTATTCATAAATCTTTTCTTACATTGGTCATTTTCCTGCGTTATCAATCTCAACTCTCAGACTTTCGGTCATATGAAGGACAAGACATGTCACACCATTTTCTCAATTGTAACTGTCACAACATTTCTTCTTCGGAATTTTGGATATATGACTGGAAGTGATGCTCTTCTAAAAGTTAGATTCATTGATTTGATATTGAAACCTACAACTTGTTTTTGTTTATAGAGGAGATCAGTTGTGCGTATCACTACATGTTTCCAACTTAATCACACTACTTAAGAATCTGGTTTAATTTCTCATATGCATGTCCTAACTGATAGAGAAGTTCCTGAGTATGAGATCCATCCTTCAGAGCTTGATTTTTCTAACTCTGTCAAAAAATTAAAGGTAAGTAGTTCCATTGCCCAAACTTGTTTGTTTCTGTTTTCATTTGCTTTCTTTCCAAATATCTTTAGTAAGAGTACTAATTGGCAAAAGAGTATTATGTTTTTTTTTCCAACAACTGCTAACTAGTTATAATCATGGTATGTTCTCAATTGTTAATATTGTGTATGCACGACAGGGTACCTTTCACAAGGCTTCATGGCGTGGAATTGATGTGGCTGTTAAAACCTTTGGAGAGGAAATGTTCACCAATGAAGAGAAAGTGTGGGTTGACTTACTTGAAGGACACTGCACGAGGCACTCGCCACTTTACCCTAGACAAACATTTCATCATCTTCTCTCTTATTTTAAATGCATTTTTCATGTGTTTAGAACATAATGTGAACATATGTATAAATATATTAATTAAGATATATATATATATATATATATAAATTTCAGCTTTTTAATTTCGTTTTAATTTCAGCTTTTAAAATTTGAAATTATATATATATGGTTGCAAAGAAGTTGTTAATACGTGACGGTTTTGTAACTAAATTCACGTTGTCACAATTTAGTTTTTAATATATGACTACTAAATATTGTCACAAAGTAGTCGCTTATGTAAGACTAAGTTTAGTAGTCACAAAATAGTCCGAAATAAGTAACTTCTTTGCGACTATTGTATTTTGCGACCAAAAATTTGCGACTACTTATTTTAGTCTCTAAGTAGTCGCAAATTGCGACTTTGCGACCATTTGTGACGCTTTTGGGAGTCACTCATCCCATGTTTTCTTGTAGTGTGATTATGCTTGATTGTGATAGATGCATAGAATTCTACTTTGAGATATGCATAGAATCTGATTCCAATTCCAGTTTTGCTATGTTGTGCTTACTTGTTCATATTAGTTAATTAGCTCCTATAAATATCATTTCCAGTTTTGCATATAATTATGCTTGCTTGATAGAGTATGCTTGCTTGGTAGATGCATAGTTATGCTTGCTTGATATAATATGATTCCATGACCAGTTCTGCTTAATCAATTCTGCTTTTGTTGGCCTATTGAGATGCCTTATTTTCTATTCAGTTTGGAGCTGTTTTATCAAACATGTTGTTTTTATCTTTTTCGCATGTCGCAATGAACTCCAAAGGATGTGTCTATGGTCTTGGATCAATTCAGTATCTTGATATTGATCCCAATGAGTCTGATGCAGCTTCTCTACGTAGGAACCTCAATGTAAAGATGCGTATGACTGGAATAGAAGGCACTATAGGCGAGGTGAAGGAGGACGTGACAGGCCTAAAAAGATCCATGGAAGCGCTTTTACGGATCAATGGAGTAGATCCGATTACACTTCAACAGATTTCACGTGGTGAAGATGCGTCATCTGCTCCAAGCCCTCATTCGGAGTCTGCTCATGATCCTACCGAGCACCCTAACCAAAACACTCCACAATCCATTGGAGAAACTCTTTAGCTACGTTTTCTTCATGTATTATCTTAATGGAATCATTATCTTAACTGTTAAATGTCTATGTTTTGTGATTTAGAATCATGAATCTGGTGACTTTTGTGTTTTGTAATTTAGAATCATGAATCTCGTGACTTTTGTGTTTGTATTTAGTATCTTCAAAACTCTTGAAAGTTAATTACGTTTTTATTTTATGAAATCATTTGGTTTCAATTTTTTTTTAATTCAAAATTTCTAATTAGTCACAGCATTTTCATAGCTTTTTGTGGCTAAGAATGATTGTCTTTATACGTAGATATTAGCCACCGAAACTCGTAGCTATTTGTTTCTTATATCCACAATTGAAGAAGTGGCTATTTGTTGCAATGAGACACAATTGGAGTTGTGGATATTTGTATCCTATAGCTACGAATGAAATCGTAGTTATATTTGTATCCTATTAGCCACAACATTGTTTGTGGATAGTTTTGGACAATAGCTACGACTTTGTGTGTGACAAATCGTGGCTAATGTAGATACAAATATAGTCATGTCTATTTCTTGGATATTAGCCACAAACTTTTTCGTGATAATGTCGTGGAAACAGATCCACAAATAGCCACGGGTTGGTAATAGTTACAAACTCATAGCTACGAATATGAGTTGTGTCTGTTCGCGGTTAAATGCAAAATAACCACGAAATTATAACTATAACTACAATTAATTTCGTGGCTATAAACAGTTTTTCTCGTAGTGTAAAATTTATTACTTTGTTTGTGTATTTAATACTTTTTAATTGGTTAGGTGAATTTTTTATCACGGATTTATTTGATTTTCTTTTGATTCTTCGTGTTTTAAATTTTATTTAATCTATATAAATTTAATGGTTAACCAATGTGTTTATGAATATTAAAATGTGTTTGCTAATTGGAGTTAGAATAATCAAAATAATTAATATTTTGGAAATAAATGCACTTGAGCAGTTTCGCATCTCTCTCTAGACAACAAAAATATCAAAAGGACAAACACACACAAGAGTACAAGTCATTCACCCCAAACTAACTTGAATATATTCTTACTAGCTGATCCACTGATTACATTGTTGCTTCCATTTCTCAACATCTCTTCTTGCGCCGACACATTCCCTTCCTTCAAAACAATGGACAGAGATTGTTGTACTTCTCATTGGTGTTTAAAAGCAAGCAGTACAAGACTTTAGGCAATAAGGCTTACTAGATGAGAATAGGCAGAAGCAAGAGATATAAGTGTTGGGTACATATCAAGAACCGCTATGGCAATTTCCTCTGTTACCTGCGGGACCTGCGCGCCAAAAAGTTTTTCGGTAAGTTGCAGAGAATATCATCGATACTTGATCAACCGATTTAAACTCGCATAACCTTTCACATATACGGACCCAAAAAAGGCTTTAGCAAGACTCAGTACCTGCATAAGCTGAATGGCAAATACATCGCTGATTGTCATTTTATCAAGGTCTTGACACCTTTTGACAAAACTATCAAAAGAAGGACACGAGGCTGCGACTTTGCTCTGGTCATCATTCACCCGCGACTTGTAGTATTGGTATATTGATTTAGTGAGATAACCGTATTTTCTTAGCGTCTCACCCAACCCGTTTGTCCTCAGCACGTCAAATCCCTCCAGAATCTCAGTTGTGAAACAACTAAAGCATATAGATGAAAACAACTTTTGGTTCTCAATCTCAAAGAAAAATGCACAACTAATCAAAATCTTCAGAAAAAAAGGAAATTCTTACGCCGTTTTAATGCTTTCTGCTGCCTCAGACTGGTTTGGATCCCCTTCAAGAATGTATATCAGCTTCTTGAATCCCGATCTCTATTTAGAATTGCAATTTAAGAAGAAAATGAGAAACAACCTCAGCAAAAAGATATAGCAAGTAGAAAACTTAGGAGTAGAGAGCACACACACCTGAAGTCTAAGTTTTTGGTCCCTGTAGCGATTATCTCTGATTGACGAGCGCATATCATCAACGTTCTTCCTCTCAACAATAAAGTCCAGAACATATTCAGTCCCACGGCATTTATGCCGAGCAATCCAGATACAATCCCCTACTGGTAATCGTCTAACCTACAGATTCAATACCATCTTTCCAGTTAATTTGTGTAATTTGGAATCTCTAGACATCTAACCAGGAGAACAAATGCAAACCTCAATCTTGATCTTGAATTCAGAGCATGTGTTATCAACTTTTTTCCTGGATCACGTGAATAAGAAGATATGGGTTAGTGTTATCAACAACAACGTATATAGGCTATTATCACAGCTTCATAACTAAACCATAAGAAAACTCAAAGAGTAGAGGACGATTAAATGTTCCACGAACCCCTTAGTGGCAAACTGTTCTCGATCATCCATTATCAAGATCACCTGATATGCTTCCTCAAACACTTCTCCAAATTCAAGAGGAGAAAGGCGTGGAAAATTTGTAATTCCTTCGGTTCCACCTGAAGCTAACTTTGTAACCATGAAACAATAAAGAACAGATAATGCTGATTAGCAATCCAATTGCTGCTGGTGGAAAAAGATATAGCTAACAATCTACTGAACGCATATGGTTACATACAGAAGATGAGCAAACTTTCAAGGCATGACTCGAACCGGATGAACATGGATTTAAGGTGTATCCATCATTGCAAGAGCGGAACTTCTTAGCACGAGATCCCTCAAGATCAACTTGACCTGTAAATATGTAGCTAAGACTTTGTAAGATGGAACATCCAACTTTTAACAGACACAGCAGTAAGGATATTAGATCATATGCTTGTTAAAGACCATACAAGTTTGTTCTCTAGAAGGTCCTGCTGAATCTGCCTTAGATTTTGGATCGGCATGTGACTGTGCAAGATCCATTTCATCATCAGATAAGATGTCAACTTGACCTGTAAATTTGTAGCTAAGACTTCGTAAGATGGAACATCCAAATTTTAACAGCACAACACCAAGGATATTAGATCATATGCTTGCTAAAGATCATACAAGTTTGTGCTCTAGAAGGTCCTGCAGACTTTGGATCGGCATATGGCTGTGCAAGATCCATTTCATCATCGGATAAGATGTCAAGTGAATTCGATAATCCAGATCGCATAATACATTCTTTTGCTACTTCCTGACCTTCAACTGTCAGCATGTACCTAAGAAAATAAACAAAACTCATTATATGTCTTAGGTAAGGACTACTTCTCTACACATAAAACAAGTCAAAGAGGCACAAAATAAACAAGGCGGAGTTTTAGAAAAGAGTTTTTACTTTGCTGGGTTGCTAGATTTCACCACTAATCCCTTCTGTATAAGTGTCGTCATGCAGCTCCATCCGCTATACCACTCCCTCTTAGAGTGGCCAAGTCCTGCTTTCCCTTTTCCTTTCTCTGGCCTAATCACAAAAATGGAAGAATAAAAACGGACAGCAATGATTGGGTCCAAAATCAACAGATTAGATATTGGGAACGCGAAGGATTCATACGCAACAGGAGGGTGTGAGAGCCCACTCGCGTCAGCAGCATCAATAAGTTCTTGTTTACGCATGAAATCTTTCTCATTCGGAGTCCCTCTGGTAAACAAAAACATAAAGGTCCTCAAGAAGGGCTTACTGAGGGGAAAGGAAGAGTACATTTGTGAGGAAAATAAACTTCTAAAGTAACCTGTGCAGCGTTATTAGTAATGCATAAGCCACAGAATTTCTTTGCGGAATGTAACGTTTTCTTCCCTTGGCCTTTTTCCCTGAACAGAATAAAAAGCATCTTACATAAAAACATTACAATCATCATTCATGTCAACAATGTGATAGTAGATACAGCTGACACCATTACCAGCACGATTTTCAGGCAAATCTGCTGGCTCAGAACTTGCAGTCTCAGTATCAAAATATCCTTTCATGTGTTTAAGCATCCACTTGCCGAATCCCCTATGCAACAAACCAGCCAAAATCAAGAAACAAACACTTGGGTGGATACAAGCAAAGCCACATAAAAACTAAAACAAAACTCACTATCAGATCTGTTTTGCATTTTAAAAAGTCTTAAGAAACGAAAATGGATATAAACAAACACTTTCCTTGAAACAAAGAAACACTTTGATATTCTCTGATTTCACAAGGATAAGAAACATTCTCTGATTTTTGAACAGTTTCAATCTTCAATGTCAGATAAAACAAACACAAAACCTTAGCTCAAACCTAAATTTACAGGAAACAACAATGTATGTGAAGTCAATAAAATATTGACTGAATCATTCCACCACTCAATCAATACTGGCAAACTTGGAAGCAGAAAAACAAAAAGGTCAAATCTTTCCTATAAAACAAAAAATATGAAAATCGGCACCTGGAAACAAGAAACGACTAACCCATTAAACCCAAAACCCAGCAAGAAGAGTAGAAAACCTAGGAAACGACATTTCCCCCATAAACCGAAAAAACCCCATAGAGAAAAGAGAAGAAGCAAGAAACATACTTGATCTGAGACAAGTCTTTGAGTGTGTTAATGGGATCCTTGGCCTCGCAGACATTTCTATACGCCTTAAGAAATGTTCTCTCCAGATTTTCCGACAAACCCTTGGGCTTATCTGCGTATTCTCGCTTCTTCTGCAACGCAAAGTCCGCTAAACCTTGGTTCTCTGGACACAGCACCCTTCTCTCGTCATCCATCACCACCCACTCCAAAGAGTTTCAATCTATCAGAAGATCAACAAAACCCTCGATGTACAGCAGATATTCGTTGCCTAAAAAAGGAGGAAAAATTCTCGCAAAGGTTTGATCTTTCGTTGGCCGGAAAAGTGGGATAGCGCTTTAAGGCGTTTTCTTGAGAATTTCAAAAATTGGGGATTCCGACTAAACTACTACGCCGGGTTTAAGGTTACCATTTAATGACGTCATGACGTGACGAATCAAGAGCCTCCGTCTGACGCAGAGACTTTAGTTGATTAGTATTGAATAAATATTTTTTTTTTCAATATGTAATTTGGCAACCCTGCAAAATATAAGTTTCAATTAAAAAAAAAAAACCGTACGTTGTCTAGTTTTGTTATCTAATTTCGAATATTGTTTTCATAATCCATTATTTTATGCCTATTTGCTCATGGGAGTCCATCCAAGCACTCGTCTATTTATATACACCAACATTTTACACACTTTTTTTTTTATTTTATATACCGGGGAAATCACATGTCAAAACAGAGATTAATCTCCGAGACCATAGAAATCTGGATTTTTTTGTCAGTGTAAACGTTTAAAATGACCAAAAATAGTTGAAATAGCAGTGAAAGCACCAATTTTTTACACAATGGTTAATTAATCGGGTTTCTTTGTAGTTAGGCTTTTTTCTCTTTTCAAAAATTTACTTTAAAAACATATTGATAGAGAAACTTGTAGAGATTTAAACGAGTTTCAATTTTGTTTGGTACAATACAGAGTTTTCATTTGTTTTTCTAAAACAAAATAAATATCTAGTTTACCGAAAATAGTTCTACTCGAATTCGAAACATATCATTCACTTGGTTCAATAAAGATTTTTCAAGAAAAAATTGTGTTGAAGAATTAGAATGAACCATTTAAGTTTTCGGACGGTTGGTCTTAAACTATATATATAGATGAATACCAAAAGCACAAAACTTTTTTATTATACAAAATCTATTTAACCTTTTTCAAAAAAAAATTGAAAATTCAGTTTGATTTTCATGATAGTTCTGTTTACAAGAAAAATAAAGTCGAATAACCCAAACTACAATTTCGATCAGTTTAGGGATATATCTATGTATATCGTTTAACTGAGAAATCGAACCAATTAAAAATTAGGCACCCATCATAATTTGTCACTTTTGATTCTTCCTTTTCATTTTGGATTTAATACTATTTTGTCATTTACTTATCTACCATTACATTTCATCACATATAAGCTCATGCATTGGCTGCCATGAAGTTGTAGTTACGAGGAAAATCATCAGAATCACACATAAATTTTCAAGTCTTTTGTCACATGAAACCAATAGGAAAAGACTAAAAAAAAACTAAAAAAAATACTCACATGCAACACAAACCCAAAACCCCCCTAAGCCACTATATAAACCCTAAGCCCTTAAACAACTTCTCTTTAACCAAAAACACAAAGCCACACTCACTAGATTCGAACTAAAATGGTGATAGATTCTCGTGTTTTCATTGGTCTTAAAATTATCCTTATAATCTCAGGAACACTACTAGTATCAGGGCAAGGAACGTGCCAAGGAGACATCGAGGGTCTAATGAAAGAATGTGCTGTCTATGTCCAGCGTCCAGGCCCAAAGGTAAACCCATCCGCAGCGTGTTGCAGAGTCGTTAAAAGATCAGACATACATTGCGCATGTGGTCGTGTCACAGCCTCGGTCCAGAAAATGTTAGATATGGATAAGGTTGTTCATGTCACTGCCTTTTGTGGGAAGCCTCTTGCTCATGGTACCAAGTGTGGAAGTAAGTCTATCAATTCATTAAGAAGTTTCATTCATTTATGGCTTTAATCTTGTAAAAATGTAATGTCTTACTAGAACTATATATTGTTTCGATTTTTTTTTTTTTTTTTTTTTTTTTGATGAATCCCGTTTGCATTTTGCAAAAAACAAAACAAAAAAAAAATGTCATGTAAACAAAAGCGTAACTAAAAAAATTGCGTTTGCAACATAAAGATCATAATGTGTTGATGTTCCTGATGTGGCAGGTTACGTTGTGCCATGAGATTTGGGACCAGAACTTAAGAGCTAAGGGGTTTGTGGAATGAAATGTTTGTCATTGGAGCTTTCATATTCCACAATAAATTTCTACCATTGTCATCTCTAATATATTGAATGAAATAAATATATTTTCCTTGTTAAGTGTCTTAAGTGTCTTTCAAGAAGAAAACTATCGATGGTGTTGAGATCCAATGTTGTTTAAATGGATAACCGGATCACTAAACCATGATCTCGACTAATTAACCAATAATTTACTAATTTACAGATTTGATTGGATAGCAAAAAAGCTTTAAGCCAAGTTAAATGCTCTGGCAATAAAGTTCATTATTTAGTGTTTACAAAACAATTCAACTCACCATATACAATGCAACTAATGGTAAAAAGAACAAACCTTTTTGTTTTAATCATATTCCCATATTATCAATAATTTAAGTCATCTTCCATTTTATTGTAAAGCGGTATTTCTGTAATTATGAGAAAATTTAGTAAAATATAATAACCTGAAGTTACGTTTTAAAAAAAAGCACTTCTTAATATAACAGAACACAGTTTAGTTTGTACACTTTGCTGTAAAAAAAAAAAAAAAAAAAAAAAAGAAATATAGTCTACTTGTTTTCATGAAATCGCAGTAAATAAAAATCTTCCTTTTGCAACCAAATTTCCTCAATTTGATAGCAAAATAACCCCAAGAATAAATAAATCAAAAGACTCAAGGCCAAAACTTTTGACCTGAAGAAGAAACAATCCAAATAATAAATATAGAAACAAAAAATAAAAATCTAACCTCAGCCACCATCAAACTAAACAAAACAAAAAAAAATGGAGATGAAAAATAGAGAGAAACAAGCAAACAAATCATGAAAACAAAGCAGAAAGATTTGAAGGAAAAATTAGAAGAAAAAAAAAACTGCTCTGGTTTGGGTTGTTTTTTTTTTTAAAACAAGCCATGAAAAATGTTATTAAGCTTCTCATGGGGAGCAGAAGCAGCTTAAAATGCACTGACACTGTCCCTTGAATCTTCTCCTCTTATAAGCTGAAACAAAACAAAACAAAACAAAAACTTCACCATTTTGAAAAGGACAAATTTTTATGTTCGATTCGCGACTGCGAGTATGTGTTACCTACCGGGATTTTGATGGAGAAGAAGAAGGATTGTTCTTAAAAGAGCTGAACAGCCATCTTGAATTTGTTCTGTTTCCATTTAGGCAGCTTGTAGAAACCTTCTTTCGTCGTACCGAATTTCTCCTTGAACTCCTCTGATGAAAGGTAAGCCTATAACAGAGACCAAGAACTGTAAAGATCCTTCTTTCATTGAAAATTTCTCACTTACGAATGAGAAAATTTGTTGGTTTGAACTTACCTCTCTCCTTGTTACGTCAATGTCTGAGATAGGATCTGCGGAAGTTGTCTTGAGACGTTCGTATGGGTAAACTGGTAAATCTTCTTCGTCTTCGACTCCTTCTTTAGCATCTTCTTGGATCGTCAGAGATTCTATGCGGCTGCTCATCGATTTCTCCTCCTCCTTGTCATTTTCCTTTTTCTCTTCCTTTTCTTTTGAGTTGGATTCTGGTGCTGGAGACTCAGGTGTCTTCGGGCTCGCTTCATGCCAAATAAAGTTAAAAAAGGTCAATACTCAAAGTGAAAAAAAGAGAGGTGTGAATCTCTAAACCAAGATACGAAAGGATTGAAACTTTCGGATGATCAATCTGTAAAATTGTGAACCCCTAAACAAAATTGATAAAGACATGACAGTTTCAGATGATTTACTAAGCGAAAATGTTTGTACAGTATACCTTTGAGTGGTTTTGGAATTGAAGGTTCTTGGGGAGGTGTTTTTAATTGTTGTTCGAAAAGGGCACTACGAGAAGCAATGGCAGAAGCCTTGGGAGCAAACTTCGAGGAATCAGGAGTAACAGATCTCGGGTACAGTTTTCTAACTACCGGGGGAGGAGTTGAGAGGTTTCTTGCATTTTGGCTCTCAAATGTTGCTGCGAGTGCATTGAATGCTGGAGATCTGCCCCTCACGCGAACCCTGTCTGGACTAAACGACATGCTTCTTGACCGCTGCTGCGACTTATCAGGAACGCTGGCACGGCCACCATATGAAGCTGGAGTTCTTCGTTTTGGTTTCTAATCATCAAAGGCACAACAAAAGAGAAGAATGAGAAAACAAAATTTTAGAAAAGCACACTCTGAAGAATCAGCATCAATCAAAAGGAAAAGCGAGAAGAGTCTTTACATCTGCAACTGGAGTTCCACCATTTTTGACAATTCTGAGTTTTCTTTGGAAGGAGTTTCCATGCATCTGTAAACAAAAATAGTGTTTAATCCTTTGTCAGGGTTTGATTCTGTGAGTATTTATCAGGAAGACCAACTGAAGGCGTTTGGTACTTACAGCGGATTTTGAGGAATCCCAAGAAGTGAAAAACCGGGTGAAGAAACTTGGCTCACCACCTTCCATGATCACATATATAGGGGCTTCAGGGGATAACTTTTCCAGGAGAGAATCTTTCTCAATGAATTTCTAAAGAAACAAGAGGTATAAATGAGCAACTTGCCTAAAAATTTCAGGATCTTTTGAGACTAATTGTCTCTAGTGTTAAGGTAGGGTTTTGTTTGCAATGCATCAAATAAATCTGACCTCTCCAATAGTTAAAGCTAGCAACTTGTTCTTGGGGACTACTTCTTGGCCAACCCAGACAAAGATCTCTGAGTGACAGTCTACTATAAATATATCTTCGGTCATCAAGTCATCCTGTGTGAAGTTATATATCTCTGTCACCTGCCAAAAACCCACAGAAAGAAACGAAAAAAACTTGGGATTGAGCCACATGCCAAAGCATTTTCCAATTATGAATTTATGATTGCATATATCTTTAGAGATAAAACAAGATATCGAAAGTTTGCGCACCTTCAGAATTTCTGGATTAATTTGCATTTCGGCAATGAAAAGAAAAGAAACAGAGTCATTGTGTGCATATATCAGTTTAGGCTTAAACTTTTATGAAAAAAAGTATGATCTACTGTACCTTTTGTGAATGTGCAGGAGAACAAGTGAGGGTCACTCTCGGGTTCTTTTGTGAACTTTTGGCTCGGATATTCGACTTTGCCTCCTAATAACTCCCAGAATTGCTCTGATTCTGAACCCTCCTTTTGTGCTCTAGTCTGTAGGTTTGGCTGAACAAAAAAAAAACATAACAGATGCTGCTTCAGCTACGCTTTAAAACATAATTACGAGTCTGATATTTGATCTTTATTAATAATAATGATTGAAACATAATTGACTTATCCTTAGAGCAATTAAGGAGAGACTTATCTTACCTTAATAAGATCGAGCTGCCTCTCAACGAGTTCCTGGTCAGTTGTCGTTGCTAGATTCCCGGTCCAAGTAAAGACGGAAGAATCATTATGCAGTATGTAACAGTATGAGGAGTTCAGTGATGAAGCAACCTGTTGAAGTAAATGGAAAAAATATCAGAAGCCATGAAGATTTATGACAAATAGTCAAATGCATCTGTGACCTTGAAATGGTCCTCACGTCTGAATGATTTCTAGAGGTTTTAAACGACTAAATATTGGAAAATGACATATACCGGGTCAACTTGTATTGCTTGCATATTTTCCGGACCAGACCCTTGAATGCGGAATAGAGCAAGACCATTCTCATTGTATGTATCATCATCAACTTCTTTCTCTGCTATGTATTTCTTGTATCCACTGCTAATACCACCCTGTAAAGATTCAACAGATCGTTCCATCGGAAAACAAAATCAGAAGATATTGTATATGAATATAAACGAGAACATGGATGATAAAATCACAATTGCGGAATGGAAATATTTTCGCCAAACCTTGAAAACGATAAAGCTTTGCATAATCACGAAGAACTGAATGGGTTCCTTTCCCTCATAAATGCGAGCCTAAAGACAAGAAAATGAAATTATCAGAAAAAATCCAACAACCTAGACTTTTTGAATGAGTACAAAACACCAATGAGTACAGAAGAAGATTTACTTGGGCTGGAACAAATTTCATTGACTCAACCATTTTGCTCGCCATGGAGACTGCAGAAGCTCTTTCTTCCTACATATAATCACAAACTGACAAATTTAAAACTATTCGCAACTTGTAAGATTTTAAAGCAACAAAAACAATGTAGCACGAACATAGTCAACCACATCCTGTTTGGAGAGCTCACCTCCACGCTTTGCTTGCCAAACCATGTTCCTATAAGAACTTCTTCTTTTTCTTCTCCAGGATAAGAATACTGGAAAACATAGCAATCTCCACTGTAGAATTTTGAATGATCAGCAGCTTGAAGGAGAGTCTTTTCCTGACCATTCACACGCCAAACCTGCAGATTTCCCGTGCAATCGATGAAAGTTTGAGTCTCTTCTTTAGGAGGAGCAGCTTTCATCAGGCCTCTCACGTTTACTCCTTGTCGTTGCAAAAGAGCTGCGAATGATCAACAAATGACAAAGGGAAAAAACCGATAACATTTCAGTTACGTGTAAGTATCTAAAGCATTCTCTAATTTTGAATTCGGATTTACTGACCAGCAACTCTGCCTCTACCATCCTCTGACACGGTTGTATTAGTTTCTTGAGTCCAAGAATCAAACTTTGATCGGAATGACACGGTTTCAAACCCTTCTATTATGCGGATCATTTGCGATTTGGGTCGTTCAGATGAACGGATCATTTCCTGTATGGCTCTTCTAACATCAGAAAACATTACGGTACACAACAAAAAACATTCCAAGACTTTCTTTCAATTCGATAAAAAAACTTACTTCTGCTGCTCCACTCGCAATTTTTCTATCATCAAGAGAAGTGGTTCTTCCCATCCAAACAAACACTTCGAATCCACAGTCAAGAATGAAACACTTGTTTGTATCCAGCATCTCTCTTTTCAAAGAATCACCTTCAACAGGATTTGCCTGTCCCTTCTCCACACTTGAAATTCAAGAAATAAAATGTGTTTGGTTGAGGCATTATGGGATCAAAATATACAAATAAGACGAGAAGATGTTACCAAAATAGCTTGGTGATATCCGAATTGTAAGTTTTGTCTTCATCATTAGCTGTTTTTCTTGGAAGCGGAGCAAATCCACCAAAGAAACCCCAAAATTCTCCACTTTCAGCATCAGCCATAAGTTTCCCATCCTCTGCAAATGAATCATATGCATTAGAGACCAAAGCAAAGAGATAATAAAGAAAGATACTAATCCCTAATTGAACCGCTCGGCTCACTAACCAACTGTAGCAACTTCACATGTGCCACCATGGTAAGTATCTTTGATGTACTGAACCACTTCCAATGCTTTTGCTCTCTCTTGTATACTTGAATTGGATCCATTGAATTGGAAAATCTTTGACTTTGTGTCAAGAATGTAAATGTCGTCATGGTTTAAAGAACTCCGAGCAAACGGAACCTGTAATCATATTAGACCGTTAGTGTGTGACGACAGAGTGAGATAAAAGATAACAGATAAAGGAACAAAAAACCGAAATGTGACTTGCCTCTTTCACATGGACAACATGTTTTCCTCTACACACAAACAAGCGGGTAATATGTTCTTCAGCTTCCACATGTTTGAATCCTGAAGCTATTCCACCTTCTTGAGGTATGATACATGGTTTAAAATATGACAGGAATTTCTCGGTTTCGTGGCCTTGAACTTCCCGATACTGAACTGCACGACCTCCAAGAGCAGCATCTAATTCAACTGTCTTAACTGCAGCAGTCCCGGCTTCATCCTAGTATTTTTACAAAAATATAATCATCTCTCAAACTTTTCCGAAAAAACGATAAAAGGACACCTTCAAAGGGGACTTACCTGAGAGGTATCTTTACCAAGCCAGTAATGAATATCATGGCGCAATGCACCAGTTTTTAACGCCGTTGTCTGGTCATAAAAGATTGAAAACCAGAAATTGAATAATTTAACCAACACTCGATCACCAAAACCAGTGTAAAATGGCAATAAGGAAAAGAAAAAAAGTACTAGTTACTTGGCCTTAATTACCTTCAATACTATGTAAGAATCTCCAGTGAAAAACTTCCCAATAGAAGACTTTGGAATCGGGATAGGTTGGAAATTCTCTATACGCCATACCTCAATACCACTAAGTTATGGTCAAGGAGAATATCATACAGATATAAAAACAACCCAAAATGTAAAACATAGCATCTTAATACAAGTGCTATTTGACATTATAAGAGGATCAAAATTTGAAGGATACGCTTTCTGTCCAGCTCCTTGGAAAGCTGGATCCAAATCTCTCATGGAAACAGACATACTTTGGCAGTCCTTACCACTTTCTCCAACTTACAAACGCCGCAACGATACCGAAGACTAATAATAACAACCTATGAGGCCAACACCAACTAAGAGTAAATATCCAAAGAATCAACAAATGCAAACCAATTCTATCAAAAGTCATCGAAGAACACATTTAATTGCAGACGAGTCATTACAAGCAATTGGAAAAAAGTTCTTGCAATAGGCATGGTTCCAAAGCCGAAGAAACTAATATCGATTTTTCACCAGTACAAGAAACTAATGATAAAAGAGCATGACTAGATTCAGCTGATGAACAGAAGAGAAACCAGAAACCAATTTACCAACGTTCTCATAAAATTGAAATTACTGATATGACTATACAAACTCAGAATCCAAAAACGGTCAACATCAACTCAGGTCAATTTCTGTCAAAATACAAGGCGGTATTATCAACAACGACCACTCAAGAACACAAGGGTTTTAGGTAAACCCCAAAAAAAACTCTGAAATCTATGTTACATTGGAAGTAGTAGGGTTTATGTAATTTCAGTTCCCAAGACAACAACAACCTCAGATGAAACCCACAAATTCGAGAGAAAAGAAAAAGGAAGAACATTTCCATTCAACATCATCATCATTCATCAAACCCACATCTCTATCTCATCATCAACATCACAAAACCCAAGATAAAGCTCAAGGATTGATGTTCTTACAAATATATTCCAGTGATAAAAACTAAACCTTTGGCTTAACCAATCAACCACCACAGGGAGATTTCAGAAACCCAAATCAGATCAAAAAGATAAATCCACAACCAACCCCAGAAATTGAAAATTTTAATAAAACATCGAATGATACGTTTCAGTATCTACCTATATAAATCCGCTATTCAGCTCCAAACCCAGATCCAATCTGATGAGAGAAAATTTGCAACAAAAAAAATACAAAATTTTAGTCAAATTTGTAAACGATGAACAGAAGCAGGGGAAAAAGTGAGAGAGAGAGAGAGAAGAAGAAGAAAGAAGAAATGGAGAATTGAAATGAAAGCTTTATTTAGAGAGAGAAACTGATAAACAAATTGAAGTCTTAGAGAGAGAGAAAAGAGAAAGGTTGGAGGGAATGATGAGAAGCCAGGCGTGCTTATCACTAACCCACAGGACAACCCATCAACTGTAAAAATCTTTTGATTCTTCTTCAATTTTATAAAAATTCATTACAAGTCAACAAAAAATTAGACCTTTTGGAGAAAATTTGTTTGTGTTTTTTTTCCCAGAAAAATCGAAACTTTTTTTACGGTTTTTGGTTTGGTGATTTATATGTCGTTACCACTTCTGGGTTTTTTTTTTTCTGACCATAAACAGTAATTAATGGAGATTTGGCGTAATTATAAATTTATTTTTTAATCCATCAATGTTTGACTACATATACGCTTCAGGTTAGAACAACAATGCCAGAAAAATTTAATATAATGAAAATAATAAATCTTTTTGTTCTTTTTCAGGGTTTTATAACTACAAAACCATAAATTCTTAAGATATGTACTTAAATTCACAATTAATTTGGTCACATCTCTTTGCTTTTTTATTTTTGTTTTTTTATTTCCTTTTCAGGTAAGAAAATTGGTTATTTTTCCATAAAGTCAAAACTTTCTCATAAGTTTTATGCTCCTAATGCCGTTACTAACTGTATGGAGTCCCAAAAAAATATTTGAGGAATCTGAAATTAAGGTTTTTAAACGTAATTATTAGTCATATAAGTTCCTAACATCATAATTAAGTTTTAAAACAAATCTTTACACAAAAGAAGAAGAACAAACAAAAGGTACTATTTACCTTTAACTTTAAGGCTGTTTGTCATACTTTTTCCTCTCTCTCCTCTTCGTTAACAAATAATTTCAAGCTTTTTGATGATTTGATTAGGAATGGGTTAGTTTCATGAATTAGGAGAAACAAAGTCTCATGGATTAAATAGCCTCCTTTGGTGATTAAATTTAGACCAATCTTTGTTGACAGAAATAAACAGACCAAATTCTACTCATGTCATTAATTTACAAATCTTTGACAAGTAGTTTAGTATTCTTTTGCTTAAGGGTGTTCTATATATATATGAGTTTTACTTTTTTCTTTTTTCAGTTTTTCTTTATCTTAGAAAAATATTTCCTATGTTTCATAAATATAGGTTTTTTAGAATTCTAACAAATTTTAAAAACATTTAACGATTGACTTTTTAAAATTATTTTTATTGTTAAAGTATTTTATTTGAATTCAATTTTGCTTAATTTAGTTTAATTTGATTACTTTCTCAAAAATAATTAAAATATCTCTCATTTGATTTATTGATTTTAATTAATATGGACTACATAGAAATATAAAACACCAATCTTCATTTAAAAAAAATTAAAAGATTAATTTTCATGAAATGGAAGGAAGGAGTTATAATCAAAGTTTTTAGTTTAAGATAAATCAGTTCGATATGATTCATGTTCCATTCGAATTAAGATATACCTTTAATTTAAAAAAAAAAAAACCAATAACTTGTTTTTCCGGTTTAATTCAAAATTTTCCGACTGCAATCTCTCTTCCATATTTTCATTGTGTAATAATTTCAAATCTTTCATTATTTAAGTGTTATGAAAAATTAACAATCGAGCTTGCTAACATGTACCACTGTAGTAGAGAAATGATGGCTCCCTCAAGAGAATTGAGAATTTCTCAAATTTTTAATAAGGTAGAACCCAGTCCAACATTTTAACTGATATATGTAATTTTTTGTATTTCCAGATCAAAAAAGAAATAAACAACAATTTGAAAGCATCTAGTATTGAAAATAACATAACATTTATACGTATGAGAATTTTTTTAAAAAAAAATCAATGAATGGTCCTGATTTTTTTACTATAATGTAATTGCTGTTTTTGAAAAATCTAAAAAGAAATGTTAAACGAAAAGAGGAAAGAAATAGAAAGACCGAACACCGGAATATTCTTTTTCAGAAAGAATTGGACCATTTTATCTTAGATTTTATGTGTTTGGTATAGTTTTGTACTTTCGTTAAAGACAATTTTCATTTGCTTCTTACCTCAAATCGTGACTATACGTGCATCACCTGTAATCGGGTCACGTTTAAATATGTACCAAAGACTTGGATATAAGTTATTAATTTCTCGCTAAAGATGGTCTTAATTTACTAGATGCTAGGTCAATATCGTGCGCGCAAAAATTTACATTGAGCAAAAAATTTGTGTTTCATCGCGTTCCGTCTCATTTTTATCCCAAATTTTCATTCTATGCAAAAATACATTCCGTATGGTATAATTTTTTTATTCTCGTTTGGAAACGAAGCGGAAAACAAAATTCCCAAAATCTCATTTGGAACAAATTTTATAAGTAATATTATAAATAATTGCACATGTATTTCATTTTGTTTTCGTCAAATCATTACATTATGCAAATTAAAAAATTACATAGTGACGGAACAAAATACCAATTAGCTAATACAGAGGATAAATACAATTCAAATAAAAAAATACATTCAAAACGCTATGTTTTATAAGGGTATGTGCAGTGACATTTTAACACATCTTTACATGATAAATTAACAAGCTCTGAATTGTTATGACCAAAAATATCTTGACATATGCTTTTCATGCTTATATCCCGAAAAGAGTCATGTATAATATTTATCAGTACTTGTCAATCTTCTTCAAAAATAATTGATGGAAAACCATGAAATATATACTTTGTGTAGCCATTTCTTCGGCCTCTAAAGGTAATATTGTAGAGCCCAAATTCATTGATCTCCTATATTTTGAGATTCCGTCATAATTCCGAACAATCCATCCAAAAACGAATTGATGTGTTGTAAAATTTAAAGTTGTGTCGTAATTATATTTGATCCATCCAAGAAGTGGCCGAATAAAATTGAATAGGTATCTCATAATAATAGAAAAGACAAAACATTACACACAACCTTTATCTGGATTTGTTATTTTCATTAAATGTAACAAAGTTCTTAATTTTTATATTTTATATTATGTAAAATAATAATTAATTTATATAAATTTTATGATAATCAAATTTGATTATATTTTTGAGAATTTTTTTTTCGTCTCGTCCCATCTTGATTTTGTGCCGAAATTTAAATGAGACATAAATGGAATAACTATTTTGCTTTTCTAATTTCCATTACATTTCCGTTTCCGCAAAATTCCGTCCCGAATTCCTGTTTCCTACCTCTATAAAAATATCAAAAATTTATTTATAACCAATATAAACTTGATAGTTAATATATAATAATGAATAACAAAATAATTGAATCTAGAAAAGTAACTTGCATATAAATGTAAGAAAATATGACCAATTGGAAAATAAATATCACAAAAGAGGAAAATGAATAAGTAAACTAAGTTTGAACTGTATATTATTTAATTGTATTAAATTTATGTTTTATGTTATTTATGTTTTTACGATATCATATTATTTATTATTATGTGTTTATAAATTTAAATTTAAATTTGAATTTATATAATTTTATACTTACAATTAAATAAAAACACATATCAATCTTTTATACGATGATGTAATGCAATATAGAGAGGGTTGACCTCCTTTCATATGTTTTCTTTTTATGTAAAGTTATTTTTTCCGTCAAAGATTTTATTTTTGATATGCGATTAGAAGAAGAGTTGTGTTTATAAAGAAAACCGTAATTAATATAGTTCATGAAAAACTGTAGCATAAGTTTTTTTTTAGCATTTGAAAAGTTTTTGTTTTTGTTAAAGAGAAAAGTTATTTAGACCACACAATTGTTTCTTTACGTTTGTGTTTTTTCTTTTTTGTTTGAAGTTTACAAAAACGACTAAAATATTAAAACATGTAAATACACACACAAACGTAAATTTAATTTTCCGTTTAAAACAATTATTCCCTCTGTTTTACAAAGAGTGTCATTCTACGACTTTATTTTTGTTTCAAAAAGAGTGTCGTTTTGTATTTTCAATACAGAATTTATGACAAAATTCCAATTTTAACCCTTTTATTTTAATGTATTAATTAGAGAGAGAAATTTGTTTAGTGTATTAATAAGGGGTATAATAGAAATTTTAATACTTTTCTTAATTTGTGTGAAAAATCGTAGAATGACATTCTTTGTGAAACGGAGGGAATATTATACAAGACTTATTGTCATGCATCTCTTCGAACACCCAAATATGAAATCAATTTTAATAATAAAGGCCGAGAGACTCGTGATCTAGTGATACTTTTGCGTTTTCGTTTGAGAGGTCCAAGAATATTTCTCTAACCTAACGGTGATGGTTAGATGGTAGGATGATAACCTACATCTCAAAACGTAAACTAGAAAAAAATCTAATTCGACTCCTGCTTGGAATTTGAAGTGTTGCTTTTGGTTTAATAGACTTCAAACTTCTTCTTTTAACTCTAGCAGATCACTGAAACCCTAATTCTCTTCTCTCTCAGGCACACAACCCAAGGCCGCCACTGAAACCCAAAATCACTTTCATCTTCTTCCTCTCTTGGGGAGAGATCACTTCCATCTTCCTCCCTTTGCGGGGAGAGAACCATTTTATCATATCTCCTTTCTATGAAAGATGGTTCTTGCTTGGAGTCAATGCCAAGAAAAATTTCTATCATACTCACTGGTCTGTTTTTTTGTGTAGCGATCTTTACGGGGCCAGAAGAAACGAGTCTACGAAATCCGGAGGTAGGGATTGGTTCTTAACGTCACAACTTAAAGTGACTAAGTTTCAACATTCCGATTATGTCGTGAAATTTCTATCGATGCATACGAGCTTTGTCTTGATTTCGCTGTCACTTCATCTTGAAGATAAAGATCTATCTTTTTGTAATTTTGTTGTTATTTCGCTTATTGTAACGTCTGAGAGAGGATTATCTTTTTATTGTAATTTGCACCCAAAAAAAACTTCAAACTTCTTTGGATGGCCTACATGTGCTCCACAAAATTGCATACATATGAAATTAGTCGGGCTCGCTTGGATTCCTCACGCACAAAAAAATTAAAATAATACATACTGCTTTATTCACAAGATGTAATTAATATTATAATAACACAGGAGATCTCTAATTTTGGCATATCAATATTCTCGTGAATTATGAGAGTAACACATGTATAAATATATTATTGTTAACGAAAGAAAGTCTCACGAAGTAATATATAAAGGGTAAGGGTCAATCCACTCATTGCCAATTGGTTTTGAGTTAAAAGTCCATGATAAATCCAAATTTAATATGGTATAAGAACCACCCGATTTTCGGGTCACTCCGTAGACGTTGTTCCCACAATTATCCACGCTTCAGATATTCATGTCTGAACGTGAAAAGGAGTGTTAACGAAAGAAAGTCACATATCGGTAGTTGGAAAAATAATGAAATAAAATATAAAAGGGAAGAGCCAATCCACTCGGTGTAATTGGTTTTGAGTTGGAAGTACATGATAAATTCAAATTTAATAATTTAATAATTATCATAGTTTATGAGAGTGCATGTTTTTTCCATTATGTCGTTTCGCAACATTTCATTGACTCCACAATTGGCCGGAAATTTTTCAGTTTCTTATACATCAACTATACAATTTGTACGTTTTGGCTTCGTGTTTTATAATTTACCACCGATGCATCACTATTCAAATTCATAGAATGTATATTTTTTTAAGGCCCAACGATCTTAACTTTAATAGCTTTTTTCAACACAAATATATACGTACTCTTTGATGATACTTTAATAAGTTATTTAACCATTTATGAAACAATTTTTTTTTCCAGAGCTTTTGCACAGTCATACCGTTGATAAGACCCAAAAAATCTACATGTTAGCGTGATTATAAGATAAATTCTAAAAAAAATTGCGTAAAAGTCAATTGCTATTAATTAGATTTAGGCTTATAATACTTTCTACATAGATTATCGTTTTCCAAAAAAATGATTAGTTTTACACTAAAGCAATTATGGAATGACAATCGTCTTTTAGTTTCGTGATGTGATAAATTTCTTGGACTACACGGTCAATATACACGTCCACAACTAAACATAGATAATCATAGAAAACATACTGATTAAGTAATAAATAAATTAATAACATTAGCTTAAACTTTCGTTGCCAACAACAAAATATATATAAAATAAACATTAGCATAACCTTTATATTTTCTTGCCAGCGTTTATATGGGACCGAATGAACATAGTATTTTTCTAAAGAGTGTTTTCCCAATTAAAATATTTTCCACCTTATTCATGTATAGACGCCGTGTGATAAAAATAATAATATTTCAATGTGATCAATAATTGTGGTGTGTTTTACCATATTAAATTGGATACTTTCTATATCCTTCATCCTTGTACAAAAATTAAGAATAAGATATGAAATGAATTTTTTTTTTTAAATCAGCTAGTTACAAATCAATATTGGAGTAATCTTTAGGGTGAATAACCAAATTAGGATTATTAATTAGCAATCTAGTCAAAAGTGTATTATGTGAAGATATAATAGCCATTAGATCTTAAAGAATTAGTTAGCTATTGAATTATATATTTTTTTTAATTATTGGACATAATATCTCTAATATGTAAAACAAAATTACAAAAATAGTATATTTTGGTGAAGTATACAAAAAACAAAAAATCATCGATTGGATTCTATTAAAATCCACGCAAGATTATCATAACATTAGCTAAAGATGATAGACCTATTATATGAGGTGAACCACTCTAATATACAAAATATTTGCAATGTACTGATTTGTCAATTGGTTTTGAATTAAACTTAACCATTTATTTCGATAAAATTCGATTATTTAATTAATTTTGAATCGGGTCAGCCATATCAATTTTGGGTCGGAAACACTTTCAAATCAGATCAATTTTGGTTTAGATCAAAACTACGTGTACGTGGAATCTGATAACATATTAAGTTTTATGAATTTTCAACCCAAACCTAGACTATAAATGAAATTCTATTTCTATATTATTCAAGATCCTATAAAGCTTGAGTTGAGAGATCCTAACATAGATTAAAATAGTTAGTGATCATTTGGTTATATTTCAGTGAAAATCATCCTTAACGTCATTCATTTTCTGTTTTTTTTTTTTCCACATAACTTCATTCATTAAGTGATTTTATTTTACATACAATTGAAATACTATCCTCTCTGTTTCATATAAATCATGCATATTTTACAAATGCATTTGGTTAGTAAATATATCATGCGGAGAAATTGACCTTTTTGGGGTAGGAGAACAAATGTTCAATTTCTTTCAGGAAATGTATACATCAAACTAATTTTTTAATTCAAAATAATACTGACAAATATCAAAAACCGACCATAGTAAAGTACACTTTCGGCTCCAATAGATATGATTCGACTAAAAAAAGGACAAATACTTTTGTCTTTTTAACGACTATCCTCCCCCAAAAATATTAATGAACATAGCCGCCGGCGCCATAGAAACCGGTGGTTGGAGCCGCCGTGGAACGGTTTGACGATCATTAGGCAAATTTATTCTAAAAAATTTAAATTATAATATAATTTTAACTTCATACCAAGGACAGGTGGTTGATTAGTGGCAGACAAGAATCAAAATATCTTTTTTTTTTGTGGTTTGCGTAAATCATGTCTTAATTACCGATTACTAATAATTCTCTCAAACCAAAAATTTACCTTCGCCATTCGAAATACCATTACCATCCCTAAAACAAAGACAAAGAGTCTTCGCTAGAAATTTATAAAACGAATACAAAAAGCTCCTTCATAAAATTTCATACATAATATATAAGACATTTTTTTTCACAAACTAAAATATTATAAATCATGCTTATGTGGTTGAATTTTCAATGTAGTTTTTAACAAAAAAGAAAACAATAAGAACATAGCACAAAACCGACCATTGTGTGGTCTAGAGAATGCCCAACTTTACAAACTTAAAAATGAGCAAATCCCATCATAATAAAACTCCTACGCAAAAAAAAAAGAGTTTCCAAGGAACTTACCACAACATGAGAAGTAAAAACTACAAACTAATTGTGATTTTTCTAGACTTTTCCTGGGTACTTGAAATTCAACTTGTAGTCTTGTTGCAGAGTTGCTAGAGAGTTTCTACAAGGACCTTCTGCAGAAGAACAAAGAAAGACAGGAGACGAACAAATTACGTCGAAAATCGGTTCTCGAATTTAAAAAAAAAAAGTGACTAGACTAGTAAAAAAGGAAACGGTATTTACCACCAAATGCTGTATGGAGATATTGAAGATCTTTAGGTGAGCAAGAGTCTATAAGAGCATACACACCAGGCCTTAAAGCTTCATCTACCTCCCTGCAAAAGTTTGTAAAATCAATCAATTCATATCTACATGTTTCGGTACGAAGATTCATACGAGTTTCACAGAAAGGGAAATGAGTGGAGAGAGATATAAAAGAGAGAAAACTGTTACCTTTTGATACCCGTTTTAAGAGGACCATATCCGGAAGAAACCCATATGTAAGTCGACAAAAACTTGAAACAATGCTGTCCAAAGATTTCCTTCTGCTGTCTTAGCTGCAATTCAGTTGATTTAAAAGCAAAAACAAAAATGAGATGCACATAGTTGTAGAATCACTAAGACAACCGATTTTAATTGCATCTTCCGTCAAAACGAAAATCTAAAAATTTGTTGATAGCTTCTAGTCCACAAGATTGGTGAAACTGAAACAGGTGTACATTCTCAAACACAAAAGGACGGAAGGGTAGATGCAGTGAAAGTACCTCTTCGTAGATCCTCCGGAGAAAACAAGCACATCTAATTCCCTCTTCCACTTCCCATGAAACACGATTACCCGATTTATTTCCTGCTGTCTCAAGACAATAAAGAAGCGCAGAAACAGATTCTTGCAGGGTAGCAATGCGCCCCTCTGTTTCACTAGATGTTGAAATGTCACAGCAAGGACGAAATTAGATGCACTTATAAGATAGTAAAATTTAACAGGACTTTTGTGTGTAAGCAAAATAAGATTCTACTAAACCTCTTATGATGCTTAACAGCTGTATATAATAGTCGGCAGCAAGCAGCATACAGGTTCACTGAGAATTTCTGGTCTACTTGACGATCTTTTGAGCTTCCTAAGAGATCTTGTTGCTGATCATCCTTGTATAACAAATTTCCATCCAGAACCGAGAATCCCACCATTGTTGTCCGGAGGTAATCATTGAAAATTGCTCCAGGTATATGTATGGATTGGCTTATGTGCGATGAATCCATCTGAAACAATTTGTGTTTCCCTGCTATTCTTATCAAGACTTCGACACACATGAGAATGACTGACCCAGCATCCGGAAAATTGGAACCCTTGTTGCTGACTGAATTTGTTAAGAAAATAAATGGACTCTGCATGTGAGCCACGATACCGAACACAGCAGACATTAAGCCCTGAATGTGCCTCTTAACCACATTCAAACGATTGCGACCTACAAAACAATTCGAAATATTCAGTCAAATAGACAAAAACGGTAACTAAATTGGCTTCTAAGTTCACTACTACAGCTATTAACATCAAGTATACAAAGATTGTCTATCAGAAAACAAATTTTTACCTGTGGCATGTTCCAGAATTAGGTCCAGACAGTCGATACCAGCAGCAGCGGTTTCAGAGATTCTACCCCCATCTCTATTTCCAGTTTGTATGCTATAGATGGCTGGGCACACTTCCCATACTCCAACCAGTGCTCTTTCTATAGCCTCTACTCCTGACAATAAGTGTAACTCTGAGGATTTATGTATAAACACTTTAAATGACATTCTAAGCCTCCCTTTTAATTCATCCAACCAATGCAATCTGTGAAACCGGCTTTTTTCTGATAGCACTTTCTTCGCATGGATTACATTAGTACCAAATCCTGTCTCGTGAGATTCCAAGGTAGCCTCTTTTCCTTGTAGCGATATGCATTTCCCAATCACCTTCAGGTGCAACTCAATCAACTTTGAGTACAGATCTCTGTTTAGTGTAGGGTTAGATAAGCAGAAGTGGCTCCCTAATTCTTCTAGAACTTTCACAGCACCATCCAACCAAATAAATGAGAATTCGAGCGGTGCCTTGCTCATGTCTGCTAATACAGACAGTAGATCACTTGAAATGCCCGTGAGAACAGAGACAAATGTAGGTGAGAGGGTAATGCCATCGATCTGCAGATTTAGCCTTAAAATAGCAGCAGAAGCAACTAACAGATGCCGGAGTGCCAATACTACTTCCAAAGAATCACCCTTTATCAAGCTCTCAATAATTTTCTTTTTCACATCGCTAGTCTCTGCTACGTCACCACACACAAAAGTATTTGAACCCTCAGTCCCGTCAAGCAATCTGGTCCAGTTGATATTGGTTTGGATTTCCCGCTGCACATCACCACTAAGAAACAGACACTGTGCAAAAACCTCAAAAAAATTGCTAAGCACATGGATAAGGCGGGAAAGCTTCGAGAATTGTTCTGATTTCCATCTCAGTTTTTTATTCTGATGTTTCTTCTGCATATCTCTTTGACTCACTGCAGATGCTAATCCCCACAACAACCCACTAAAACAAGAAAATATGGGTGCTAACTTGTTCAGTATCAGAGCCTCACATTCAAAGACTGTTGTCTCATCTCTGAAGGTAGCCCTCAAAGCATTTAGTAGAGTTTCTGCCTGTTCTGTCAAGCTCTCGAATGTAAGGTTCGTTTGTCCACTTCCCTCAGAAAGTTCTGATGAAATGAGTTGTTCATCAAATAGCGCCTTGCTGAATTGATATTTACTTACGGTTAGAAACATATATGATGTGTGATCCATCAAAGAAAAGAGGGTGTCCCTTGATTTTCTTGTAAAATCATTCCTAAATCTCTCTTGACAAGTAACCGCAGCTTGTGCTGATTTGAAAAGCCAAGAAGCCAACAACGAACTATCAGATAAAGGCAACTTGGTAGCTCTTAGCACCTTCTCGCAAGAAATCATAGCAATACTTTTCAATGTTTTTCTGCAAGTGATGAACAGGCTGAAAAGGTTTTGCATATCATCCGGAGACAGGTTGTCCAAACATCTCAACATGCTAAAAACTATAAACCTACAAGAGATATTGACAAAAAAAAAAGATTTGTTAGAATGTTTGCCAATGAAACTAAGGATAACTGACACACCTTACTACAGCAAACAACAGAAAAAGCAAATGCTATATACTATTAGTTACCTCTCAAGGTCGAGAACATAACTTGCATAAAGTTGGAATGATTTCTTATTCATATACTCCTTGGGCATCCCGCATAAAAGATTTAGCAAATTTTGACAAGCTGTGAATTTCCGACTGTCCAACTGTGGCACATGTGCCTCTACAAAGGCTTCTGATTGAAGCTTTCCAGATAAGTTGGCAATTGAACTTTCGAGCAAGATTAACACCTCTGACCAATCGGGTGGTGAATCAAAGTTTACTTCTTCAGTAAAATCCTTGAAAAAAGTTTCTGCTGTCGTTTTCAGTACGTGAGAAAAACTCGGCGCCAAATATCTGCGAACAAACTAGTTGAAAAACTCAAATGAATATCTGGCTGCGCTTAAAAGAAACAAAGTAAAAAATGGAATCGGACCGTTTTGCACAAAGAAAGATGACTTACTTCATGCTCATACAGTACCGAATCACAAAGAAGTCCTAACGAGAACTGTTCCAACCCTATTTTCTTCTTTTGAGTGTCTGCATTATTCTCCCAGCCAAGAGTAGACATACCTGCTCCATTCAAAATACGAGGAACGGAACTACCTATTAGCTGAGACAGGAAATTCTTCAACTTCTTTTTTCCTGCATGGGGGCACCAAATATCAATATGCTGGCTGAGAACCCACAAACGCACAGCAGGCAAACACTTCCTGTTGATGCCGGAAACCCTGAGAACCCACTGATCAGTGTTATCTATCGTTTCAAAAGTTCCCACATCAGCAAATCCTGGTATGATGTTGTTGCCCAAAAGGAAATCAGTAAGCTCTTCTCCTTCAAGCTTAAGAACTGATACATGCTTGAGCATTGTACCATGTATCTGATCATCACTTATCTGTGACACATAATCAAGTGACTTTATGTTCCTGTTTAAATCAATAAGTCTCTGAAGAGCGACTCCATACAATATATATACCAGCAAGGAGCAATCTGCACTGTCATCCTTGAGGTAACTAGCTGAAATGTGTTTAATAATGTCAACAATGGAAGCTGAAGGTTGGCAGATCCATGAAAAATAGCCTTCATCATTCCAACTTTTCTCTTTTATCCAATCACTTCCACAACGAGCTGCAATAGAGTCGCCCATAATACCAGCCATCTCTTTTGATTTTTTCGGAGGCATAAGACTAATCACCTGCCTATATAAGCTTCTGGAAGACATGTAAATACGCAGGAAGAAGACAATAAACAAGCGGACAGACTTTCTGTAGGTCTCACTATTCTGTTCAGCCATTATAATGTCCAAACACTTTCCGGTGACAGCAGAAAGAAAATTTTCAATGCAATCCGAGTCTGAAGAAACCAGGTGGGTTAAGCAAGGACGGATGAGATCCACCAGATAATTCATGGACTGGCCAACAAGATTACTATTCCCTGTTGTAATAGTTAGCGAGTCGAGAATAAGTGAATAAATATCAGACAAAGCTCCGGCCAAGAATGCTGCTACCTGTCCATCTTGTTCTCTAACACTTGTTGAGAAACTAACTCTCATCCAATCCATGGTTTCTGATACATCTGTAGTCAAGCTCTTGACACAACCACTTGCTTGGCCTTCTGGTATAACATTAATAGCTCTATGTATAGCAAGTCTTAAATCTTGAGATGATAAGAGCTTTTCAACTGATTTCGTGCTTCTTTCTAAACAAAAAACAGTAGACCTTGGAAGCTCTCCGGTGTCGATCATCTCCCCAATACCACCATCATCAGGTATCACAAGCCTTACAGCTTTGCACAGAGCAAATACAGCAACACTTACCTACATCATCCGGAAAAAAATTAGTATTCCCCCGAAGGACAATAACAACATGAGATTTAACAACTATTGCGATAGTAATCAGAAGAAAAAAAATTGACAGATTTCTACCAAGGCAGAAAACTAAACCATGATAGTAAACATACAAAACGTTAGCAAAGGAAATTTTTTTGACAAACCTGGCGTAGATCACTATATAAATTTATCAGCTGGCATCCAAGACCAAGTAACAACGAAGTCAACGGGGAGCCATCTTCTGAACTCTCTGGTGACAAACTACTAAACCCCAGGAAAGAGAGAATGAACAGCCACAAAGTAACTAAATCACTCTCAATGACTTCGTATTCAATTTGCAACAGGTAGCCTATTGCAGTTACTAGCTCCTTGGCTAACAAGACATGCATCTCTGACCCTTCGTCATATCTATAATAATTTTGTAATTGAGAAGCAACTGAAACTATTGTTATGAAGATCTTCTTAAAAAAACAAAAGCAAGCTCCTCCAGATGCATCCTCTGTCTTCACGTATATTCGCTCATGAGCAAAGTGGTACAGCAAACTATTTGCGGACTTAATAACACAACAGAATTCAGCTAATAGAGGTGCCATTTCAGAGCCAGATTTAATATATCCATCGATCTCAAGCAATATAGGTTCCATAAGATGCAGGAAGAAGTCAAAAAGCGATTTCCGTGTCTCCAGGCGGAGAGAAATTGAGCAATTACTCTTTGCAGAAGACTCATTATCATTTGTAGCTGTGTGTTGCAGCTTCCATGGCCTTTCTTCTGCTTGCCCAGAAGTTGAGGCATTTGAATCTCTTTGTTGTTTCATCACTCTGTTAATAAACAACCTAAACAATGACCCCATACAGCTCAGCTCCAACTCCTTCTTCATTAATAACATGTTCTCGAACTTGGAAAAGAAATGCCGATGATAGCTTTTCAGAATGGTTTTGTTCTCTTTCGATTCTGGTAAATACCTTTCCGCTCCACCTAGGCCTAAGAACCCATCAATATGAGCTGAGTGAAACAGAGCCAGCGATAATATTTCTTGAATCAACTTCAGCAAGGTTATTTCCAAATCCTTATTTTTGTCCTCGCTGAGATTCAATAAACCCAACACATCCAAGAAGGGCTCAAAAAGCTTGTCCAGAAAATCACGAAACCCATTCTTCTTAGTTGGATGGGTCATCAAAAACTTAGAAAATGGCTCAAGAACAAAGCAAGAGAATTTAAGGACAAATGCATCAGCAAGGCTATCTTTGATATTCTCTGCAAGAACTTTATGTGTGAGCTTCAGAACTGGCTCGACAGTTGAAAACCACAAGTCTAAATTGTCGTTGGACATGCCACTCTTCGATGAAAACATCAAGCCTACACAGTCAACCACAGAACCGTAAACTTCAAAACCTTGACCATTACGGAAATCGACCTCCGAAGACAAGGAGCTGTTCAGTGCAGATAAAAGATTTTCCGTGATAAAACCAATAGCCTTTAGAAGGTTTCTAGACAGATTTATAGAGACGTGCAAGATTGATGACTGCTTCAAGCAGAACCTGAAGATCTCCCAGCACCTAACGTCCAAACATAGTACAGAATCTATATCACCGTTAACTTGACGATTCTTTTCTGCCGGAATTAACAGTCTCTGGATCCAGTCACCGAGATAAACAACCAGCCGCGACATCTTAACCGCTTGACATCCTTCATCGTCGTCAGTTCCCTTTTCTCCTACATGTGCTTTCACAAAACTGAAAGCCAACTCCACCTTCCTGCAAATCATATTCACTTAATTGTTCACAAAATAGTATTTTTGCTGTATTTCCCAATTGAAATCACATGGAAATTCTGAACAAATCAGCTAAAAATTCACAAAATTTTGCAGTCTACTACATCATTTTGGTACGTATGTTCTCCAAATTCACAAACTTGAACAAAACAAAAACAGTAGCATCGTCAAAGTAAAAGCAAAGAAGCGAGAAGATGAAACTCACTCTTTGTCGCCCAATTCACTGCTCTGCAACGAAAGTATAAGCTCGAGATTCTCCCATGGACGCTCTTCGGCAATAATTTCCTTCTGATCATAGGGTTTGATTTCTACGACCTCTACAGGGAAATCAGTAGATTGGGTTTTAGGGTTCTTCTTCGTTTTCTTTGTCTTCCTCGACGGATTAGATTTCTTGGGACTAGTATGCTTCCTTTTCATCTTCTAAGGTTCTTGTGAATGGCGGTGACTGGGTTAGAGGAGAAGAAGACTTTATTATTTAGGCGACGAGAAAACGGAGACTGATTATGAAAACCCTAAAACCCTGTCGGTGACAAACAATCGACGGCGATCCTAAAACCCTCCGAAGCTCCAATTTGTTTATTTTCTTCGGCGTATTTTTTTTATTACCAAAACACTTACCTTTTGTGGTTATTTCTTCCAATTTCTCTAAATTTTTTAGAGTTAACTAACCGGTAATACACATATACTACTAGATAAGTTAGTTTTAGTATAACGATAAAGGTAGGATTTGACGATTTACTCCCTCTTTGCATTTGTGTTTTTAGATATTGTAGACTATACCCACTTGTAACCTAAATCTTGCAAAATCAATAAAAATACTATAGGTTACTGTTAATATTACAATTAAGCGCATACAAACCACATATTTACTTGTATACATTTAATACAAATATTTTGAAGATTCAGACGTATATACATATAGTATATACAAGCGATATAAACATATATATAGATAATATACAAGCGATATGTTGCCATATGTACTAGCCAACTCTTTCTCTTTCATAATTTTTTTCCTCACTATTTTTCTCTTTCATCCAAAGCTATGGAGAAATTATGAACAAAAGAAAAATCATCCATCCATCGGTTTTGCGGCGGAAGAGGTGGCGATGGCGATGGCGAAGGAGAGTATGATGGCGGCGGAATAGGTGGTGATGGAAGAGAGTAACATATTGACGGTGATGGAGATGAAGGAGAGTTCATGTAGATGGTGGAGGGTAAGGACAGAGAAGTCAAAGAGAGAAAAGAGATGATGAAAACAAATCCGACAAAAATCCGGTGAAATTCCGACCATTGGTTGAAGGTTCGGCAAAAATTCGACGAGATTCCGACAAAAATCCGGCGAAACATCTAGATTTGTTTGCAGATACATACATACATACATATACCATAAACATAAATATGTACACATGCATACGACTATTAAAACATGTCGTATCATATATTACTGATAAATAATTTGTTATCAGCTATTACACATGTCAGTAATCTAATATTGAATTTGGCTGACTAAGTCACACTCAAAGAAGTTAACGGTTAGCCGGTTATAAATAAATTAATATCGGCTATTACATATGTTAGCGGTCTAACAATGAATTTAGAAGAGTAATTCAAAGATTAAACATACTTGTATGTATGGTTATTGTATTGTAGAAACATGAAGTTTATCTCTAACTTTGTGTTTAACACTCTAATTAAATATTTATCGAGTTAAAAAAACTTGTAACAAGTTAAAATAATATTAAAATATAAATACAAAGTTCAACCTGGTCCATTATACATCGCCTATTTCACTTGTTCATCATCTTCCATGTTTCACTCATTCATCATCATCTTCGATTAAACACCTCGATGAGATCTGACGGTTGTTCATCATCTTCCCTGTTCAAATCCACCGGAGAATCTCATTATTTGTCATCGGAACATGAATCTTTTTCATGATGTGGTGACTTTGTTCTTGATGAAAAATAATGAACAAATATTAAGTCGAAATTGTATCTATTCGTTGAGTTTATGGGTTTAAAAGTGTGAAAGTGGAGCTTCGAAAAGTCCGATAATATCTTGTGGTTTCTATTGGAAGAATTGTTGGTGTACCTGCTAAAAGATTTGAAAATGACTTCAATAGATGTCGCGGAAATGGTGAATGGGGGGGGGGGGGGGGCGACGTCTCGTCGTTGAAATCAAAGACGGAAAAGCGTTTTCAAAGGACACTATATGCAGAAATCGATGAAGTATTTATCTTGGCGGAGAAAGAAGAAAGAAAAAAGAGTGGATGGAGAAAGAAGAAAGATAAAAAAAGATGGAAGAAAGATGGAGCGGGTGTATGTATACATTTCGCTATATGTGGAGATACTAATAGATTTTTTTCTGACACACATGCAACTGAATATATTCTAGGACGTAGGATATATCTAATGCTCGTAGGGGTAAAACCGGATTATTGGAAAGTGTATAGTGTCTTACAGAGTGATTGTATATACATCTAATTAGCTGATAATATGTGTATGTGTATTGCAAATACTCAAATTTATATACCTCTATTTTTAATCATAATGGTTATATAAGAAAGATATCTGCTAAATATTTTTTTTTCTTTTTCAAACTGCGAAATATCTTTTTCTTTTTGTGTATAAACTGCTAAAGAACTAGTATAATATAAGTAACTATCTTTTTTTAATCTTCAAATCGATATCATTAAAAAGAGCCAGTGAATTTGTCCTTCTTACAAATGGACTTAGTCAGTTCGATGCTAAAAACATGATAATAGCTTTAAACATATACTTAACGATTTGATCCATGGTCTGATTAGTTTATTGGAATCAAAACGATAAAAAAATTTAGATCAAACTCCTCTAAAAATCGATCAAATCACCATGAATTCCAAATCAACTATATTAACTGGATAAATAATATTTGGACAATAGTCAAATTTTTATTAGAAAATTTTACTAAATAATTGTGCATACTAATTAAATTACATGCGCCTTCACGAAATAACTATGTATATTAAACCAAAATATTGCAGAAAAACACACAATATATAACTTTGCCTTCAAATCCTTTCCATCACGTCAGCGTTTTCCCAGTGCGCGCAGCCCCAACGAGAAAAAAATATGTAATATAAATGTAATTAAAGATTTAGTTGTAATTAGTTAATACCTAGAGTCTCTCTTGTAGCCATATATATATTGTACTTTCTATATCTAATAATATAATTCAGCCTCTAAACTTATAAATCCAACATATTCTAATGTTGTAAGAAAAATTTGAGAAGCTAACTATTTCAAATCGCAAACGAAAAATAAAACATATTCGTTTTAACATTTAGTTTTAAGTTAGAAGCTCGTGATTAAGACCGTACCGCTCATAAGTTAGAAGCTCTCTCAAAGCCATGTGTTTTTGTTGGATACTCCCTCATTTAGAATGCGTACATTTGTCTCGACCTGGAGACAGACCGTGTCTATGTCTCTAGACATGTACAATTTGATGAGTGCACATTCCCATTTCAACCGGTTAACTACATTGCTGCTTCAGCTGATATGACGACTTTGTCTCCTGTCATGCCGCCGTTGACTCTTCTACCCCTACTACAAGAAGCCCCCCCAGCTCGGATCTTCACCATTCGCTTATGCCATAAACATCAGTAACTCCGCCATCATCGCCTATTGCTCAGGTATTGCCTTCTAACCCTAACTCCACTCAACTCACTACTCCTTACGAGCCACAAAATTAAACTCCACCGACTTCACCTTCACCTATGAGCCACACAAACCTAGAGCAGCCACCGAACCAACACCATCATCTTCGCCATCTTCCTCCTCTTCATCTCCATCTTCGAGTCCATCTCCGCCTATATCCGCACCTACTATTCCTTCACCACCACCACCACCACCCGTAAACACTCACCATATGCGCACCCGCTCCAAAAATCAAATCATTAAACCCACCAAAAAGCTCTCTCTCACAACGGCACTTAAGTCTCCTCCTTCGATGGACCTACCACCATCACTCAGGCTCTCAAGGATCCAAATTGGAGAAACGCAATCTCGGAAGAGTTTGATGCACAAATTTGAAACCAAACATGGGATTTGGTACCACCATCACCAAACCAGAATATCGTAGGCTGCCGCTAGGTCTTTACGTTGAAATATCTTCCTAATGGCACTCTCGATTGTTACAAAGCTCGACGCATCGCAAAGGGGTTTCATCAACAATACGGTGTTGACTATACTGAAACTTTTAGTCTGGTGATCAAACCTACAACCATACGCCTTGTTCTCGACATTGCCACTAGTAAGTCTTGGTCTATTCAACAACTTGATGTTAACAATGCTTTCTTTCAAGGGAAGCTCTCCGAAGAAGTGTATATGTCTCAGCCTCCTGGCCTCGTTAATTTCTCTCGGCCACACCATGTATGTCGTCTCAACAAACCGATTTATGGGCTCAGACAAGCGCCTCGTACATGGTATATGGCCCTCAGAGATCATCTTCTTCAAACGGATTCCAATTCCTTGGCTGACACATCTTTGTTTGTCTATTGCCGTGATTCTATTTTTCTCTACGTCATTGTCTATGTTGACGACATTATTGTCATGGGGAATAAACCATTTCTTGTCCAAGGTGTTATATCTTCTCTTGCTGCGTGTTTCTCGATTAAGGATCTTGGTGACATTCAATATTTCCTTGGTGTTGAGGTTAACCGTACGTCTCAAGGTCTACATCTTATGAAAAGGAAATATATTGTCGATCTTCTCACCAAAACACACATATTGGATGCCAAAACAGTTTCTACACCAGTACCGACTTCTCCGAAGCTCACTCTTCTCTCCGGAACTGCCCTTGATAATGCGGTTGAGTATCACATGGTGGTTGGGAGCTTACAGTATCTTGCTTTCACTCGACCAGATATTGCTTACGCTATCAACAGATTATCTCTCTTTATGCATCACCCAACTACCGATCACTAGCAGGCTGCAAAACGCGTTCTTCGATATCTCGCTGGTACGCTAACTCATGGTGTCTTCTTCGGTCCAACAGTCCGCTTAATCTACCTTGCTTCTTGGATGCTGATTGGACTGGCGACACAGATGATTACACTTCGACGAATGCATTTGTTATTGATGTAGAACGGTTTTACCTCTTTATAGATCACATTTTCATGGTTTTTCATCCGCATTTGCATAACACTTGTGTCTTTTTGTCATCTTTGAGTCTCATTTCAATTTAGGATGCATTTAGAGTCTAGGATCCATCTTCTTGCATTTTTTTGCATTTTTGGTTTTTTTTTTAGGGTACTTTGGAGTAGCTCTTGGAGAACACTTTGCTGAGCTTAAATGGATGAAAAAGGTGTCGATTTCATGCGAAGCAAAGGAGATTCAAGAGGGTCGAAGAACTAGGAGAAAAGGAGTAGAAGAAATGAAGTTTCAAGTGCCAGGAGGGTCTGATCGACCCACGGGTCGATCAACTGGTCGATCAGACGGCAATTGATCGACCCACAGGTCGATGAGCAGCTCGATCAGAATATGTCCAGGAAACGTGTTTGCTGCCTCATTTTGATCGACCCAGCAATCGATCCACAGGTCGATCAGATCACTTGTTTCCTGCGTTGACTTTCTTGAATTTTTGTTGACTTTCCGGTTTGCTCCGGATCCGACCCGGTTTGTCCTGGATTGACCCGGGAACCTTTTCTAAGCCTATATATATGTTTTTGGGCTAAAAATACCCTAAGTTTTGTTATGCTATTTTTCTTTTGAGCTTTCAAACCTTTCTTATGATTTGTGTTTGAATCTTGGGATTTCTCATAGTTTAGTGAAGTTTCTTTTTAGCTTTATCATTTCTTTTATGTTTATGCATTTCAATATGTTTATCCTTGAAGTTTGCATGATGATTAGTGAGTAGTCCTTTTATGGGTTTTTGGGCTTAGTAGATTAGAGATATTTGATGGATGATTCGTGATTTTTAGGGTTAGATTCTTATGATTTCTAAGGTTTAAGGTGTGTTTAATGCTAGATTTGACTTAGCTAGTCAAAATCTAGATCATGGATAATTTATACCCGGAAGGTATTCGATGAAATGTCTAGGAGAACTTTAAACTTGCTTTTCATTCTTAACCAATGAGAATTGATGCTTAAGGTGATTAGTTGGCGTTATGAACTTATGCTTAATGATTATTGATCATTTAATTGCAATTGAGAAATTAGCTTAATTGAGTGATTAGTAAATGGATTATTGTCATGGAAATGGATTAGTCTACTTTGTGTGATTCATGTCATGGAATTAAGTTTGAATTGTCTTCCTAGCGTCATTAGTTAGTCATTAATCATCCCGAGTCATTTGCTTTGCCCAAAGCCCATACCTTTCTTTATTTGATCAAGCTTTTAGTAGTTGACTTTTGTTGACTTTTACATTTAGACTTATTTATGCTTAAATTCTCTTCATTTTTGTTTAGTGTTTGCTTACTTGTTTGGTGTTTTTATCTTCCGTTTGCTTTATCATTTGCTATTTTGTTTCATAGTTAAGATTTTAAAAACACGAAAATATCATTTGGCTTAGCTTAATAGATTGCTTGGATTCTTAGTGTTGTTATTCCAATCATCCTTGGTTCGACCCTATGCTATGCTACAACAACTAGAGTGTGTTGTTAGCAAGGGCTAGGTATAAATTCAATTTGACACACATCAAATTTGGCGCCGTTGCCGGGGAGATTGTGCAAATACAATTAGGATTTGGTCTTCGATTGAGACTAAGATTTTGTTTTTCATTTGTTACTAACTTTTCTCATTTGTTTATCTTTTATTCCAAAGGTGTATGAACACAAGGAGTAGGGGACCGACAAATCTTCAACCACTCATTGTTGACATTCGACATTTGGAGAGAGAAACGGCTAGAGAAGCAAGGCGAGAACGCGAACACCTAGACCATTTGAGGCATTTAGATATGGAACCAAGAAATGATCAAGAAGATGAGGTGCATGATGTCGGACTTGAGAACGCGAGAGGAAGAATTATCGTGCATCCACTTCGAGATGCAAGAAGAATTGGTGACTTTGATGAACCGATTACTAATGGACAAAGGATGGGGATTATAGCTCCACCATGCAGAAATAATAATTGGGAGATCAAGTCAAGCTTGATCAATATGGTGCAAAATAATAGATTCTTCGGTTTGCCCATGGAGCACCCAATCGAGCATGTGGAAAACTTTGAGCGCCTTTGTGCTACGGTAAAGATGAACGGAATCTCCGAGGACGTCATTAAATTGACTCTTTTCCCTTGCTCTCTAGGAGATAAAGCCGCCCAATAGGAAAAGAGTGTTGTCACAACTTCAATCACCACATGAGAAGAATGCAAGAAGCGGTTTCTCTCCAAGTTCTTCTCGAACCAACGGACGGCTAAGATTCGAAATAACATTTTGACTTTCAAGCAAGGGGGTAATGAGTCATTGTATGAGGCTTGGGAGCATCTAAAGGGATACACAAGGTCTTGCCCTCACCATCCATGGGGTGTCTAAGGAAGCTCTCTTATGGATATTCCACCGGGGAGTTCATGAGAAGTACTATATTGCATTGAACACCGCGAGTAATGAGGACTTTGCAAGCTTGACTATAGAGCAAGGGGAACAATTGGTCGAGAATCTAGCGCAAAGCGACCAAAGCTATGGACGTGAGTATAACCAAACCATAAGAGAGCAAGAGTGATGATGTTAGATTCAAGGAGATGAACGGCAAGTTGGACAAATTCATCATGTCGACGCAAAAGGCTATGAATTATGTTGGAGAGTTTGATGGGAACCAAGGAGGATGTGTTGAGGTTTTCCAAGAAGGTCAAGAGGAGGTTAGCTACATGTAAGGAGGATACAACAACCAACAAAGTGGTTTCAACCCGAACTATAGAAACCACCCAAATCTTTCCTATAGAACCACCAATATTGAGAATCCCCAAGACCAAGTTTACCCTCAACAAAAGCCTCAAGGACAAGGCTTCATTCCACAACAAAACTTCCAACCACAAGGCTTTGTTGTGAGACTACAATTCCAACAACAAGGCAATCAACACTTTCAAGGTCAAGGTAGCTCATCCACTAAACCTCCCTTTCAAGATAATGAAGTTAAAACTTTGGTTCAAAGGATATTGGAGGGACAAATCAAGAGTAGCGCGGATATTGGAAAAAGGTTTGTCGAGATAAATACCAAGATTGATGGGATTTACAATGAGTTGGATGGTAAGATCACAAGCCTAGCTTCTCACGTGAAAATAATTGACTTACAAGTTGCTCAAACCGCCTCTAATTCAAAGAGTCCAATGGGTACTTTACCGGGTAAGCCCGAGTCAAACCCAAAGTCCTTTTGTAACATGGTCCTCTTCGATGAAAAGAAAGTCTTGGAGACTAACCAAAGACCCATTGGAGACCTACGATTGGATGAGGATGAATAATACTTGGAGGAACTAGCCAAACTTCTTGAGTTTTCCAATGATGAACAAGTTGTCAAGAGTGATGAGGTTGTTGTGGAGAGCGCTAAGGGAGAAGAGAAGGTGCCTAAGAAGAAGGAAAGGAAAGGAACCCCTAGGATTGAACCCCCTCCCTATGTACCAAAAGTTCCATACCCACAACCGGTCTACACTAATGCACAAAAGAAGGTTTTCTCCAAGTTTAAAAAGGATATATATGAGTGATGTAGGAGTGATTTTGCCAAAGAATGATGACTTGAGTCAAGTGCCAAGCCAAAAGAGGTTCATAAAGGATATCCTAGCGAATCACACAAGGGTTATGGATGTGATAAAGACTTATGAACAACAACATGAGGGACCTCTTGAGCCAAGATCGATCATTAAGAAGAATGATCTCGATAAATTCACAATCCCTTGCTTTCTTGGTGATTTGAAATTGGATGATGCTTTGTGCGATTCGGGTTCTTGTGTAAATTTGATCTCGCTGGAGATGATAAAGAGCCTTGGGATAGAAGAGTTGAAAGGAAACACTAGCTCAATCTCATTTGCGGATGCATCTTCAAAGTGTCCCATTGGCATGCTTGAAGATTACCCACTAATAGTTGGGAATTGTGTGATTCCAATGGACTTTGTGGTGGTGGAGATGGAAACTACGTGGAAGCTACCCCTCATACTTGGAACACCATTCTTGGCAACCGTGGGAGCAAGCATAGACTTCCCGAATAAAAGAGCCATACTCTTCAATGTGGATCCTACGGTGTATTATCCCATTACTCCCACCACTTCCAATTTGTGTGGCACAATTACATGCATCAAGGAGATGAATGAGGGTGGTTCGATGAGCATTCAAGTGAATGATGAACCCCCTAAAGTGGTTAAAGAGCCTCTTTGTCTTGATGATGAGGAATTTGGTGAAGAAGTCTTTGATGGGAGTTGTTTGAGCTAACTCTTTGAAGAACCTTTGAAGTTGGGATTGGTAGTGAAAGCACCTAGAATCACAAGGGAGAAGTCCAAGGAGTACAAGAATTCAACCCTCCTCTTATATCCTATGAAGTTTGTTAATGGTGCCATAGAGTGCGAGGTGAAAAGCACGGGCGGTTCTAAGCTTTTCTCTAAGGCGAAAGTGATCTTAACTTCTGGATTGAATGAAAAGGAGATTGAGGTAGTCAAGGAGGCAATAACAAGGGTAGGGAGCATTGAACTCACCGATTGGGGACCGAGCCTTGAAGATTGCTCTCATTCGAACCCCACCTAATCTCCTCAAAATGTCAAGCTAGAGACATTAAACAAGCGTGCTTGAGAGGCATTCCCATGGTATCCTTTGTATATAACTTTCATCTATTTTCACTTTGATTTGCTTCGGTTTTATTTTTATGTGTTTGATTTGTAAAAACACCGTCAAGCTAGCGACGTTAAATGCGCCCTTGGGAACTCTCCCAAGCCCTCTTTCCTCCACCACCTACTCCTTACCATGAGCCTCCCGAGTTCTTTTAGAGGCTCTGAGGTACACCACTCTCTCTCTCTTATACATAATTTTTGTTTTTATTTGTCCTTTGTGTTTTGATCCCTTCTTCGTGGGAGGGAACACGTTTCTAATCACGTTTTTAGTTGTGTTGTTTTCCTTTTGTTTTAAGCCATTGCATTGTACATGATTAAACCTTCAAAAATCCTAAAAATTTTAAAAAAATTTAAAAACCAAAAAGATTTTTCTTTCATTTAGTTGCATTCTCATTTGCATTGTGTGTTCACTCTAGGTTACATTTTCATGGTAAATATGGAGAACAATGATAGGATTACCTTTTAGAGGTATTTAGTACATATCATAAATTGTAAATATCTTGATAATGCTCTCTTTGGCTTGATAAACCGCGAAAAGCTTGCTTCTCCATATCTTTGATCTCTTCGCTCTAGTTTCTCTAAGTTTTGTTGATTCTTTGCTTGATTTGAAACCAACTCCACCTTATTTGACCTTTAATGAATTTAACTCTCTCACTTATGGGTTTTTAGACCTTAGCCATGGTTCACTTATACACATTCAAACCATTTTTAATCCATTTTTATCACTCTCCAATGGTTTGAATGGCCTATCCCGATTCGAATACATCTTTTGAATGAGGATGGTACCATACCTTTTAACCCCAACCTTTCTTTGAAACCTTTATTGATTTGTTGAGTGAGACCTCTTCTATTTGCACTTCATGCATAAAATCTCTTGAGATAGGAAACGACAAGTTCTTTTCTTCCATTAAGAGTAGTCTCGTTGAATAGTCTAGGTGTGTTTGAGAGGGTCTTGACGTTTCTTTGAATCTTATGAGGGTTTTGGCAATGGTTGTTGGTTTATGAGGGTGTGAGCTTTGTTGAGAAATGGATAGATAAGAAGAAAGAAAATAACCAAAATGGTTAAGTGAAAAAGGAGAACAAAAAGAGTGAAACCAAAATAGTTTGAGAAAAAGAAAAGAGAAGATTGTCTAGGGAGAAAGAATAAAAAGACACACTATTCTTGAGACTAAAAATGCCTCAGTAAGAAACTCCTAGCAAAGAAAAAGAAAATTAAAAGAGGGATTAAAATAAGTACTAAGTAAGAGTAGACACTACAAGAAAACAGGCCCATTTGCGAGGAGAATTTGCGACCACAATAAGAAGTCTCAAATTTGCGAGGCATTTGCTAGGAATTTGCGTATGGAGTCGCAAATTAGTCGCAAATTTTCGTGGATAATTTCCGTCGTAATTTCGTCGCAAATATCCTCAAATTTGCGACCAAAAGATAGTTCGTAGCAAACACGTTGCAAATTTGCGAGGCATTTGCGGGGACAAATATTTTCTAAGATTTGCGACTGATTTGCGAGAATATTTAGAAAGTAGGTACCCACGTTTTCAATGATTTCCAACTGCTTTTTGCTACTAATTGTCTGGTCGCAAATGGATAGCAAATTACTAGCAAATGCCTTGCAAATATTTTGTCCTAGCAAATTAGTAACAAAGGTTGGTCGCAAATGAGTAGCAAAAATGGCTGATCCTCTATAAATAGCAAGTTATGGGGAAGACGAAAATCATATCACAAACATCCCAAATCTACTCACAAAAATATTTTATTTCGCAAACACACTATAAATCCGATATTTTTTGTGGAGAGGTCGATAATCGGATCATGTCTTGGCATCATGAGATATACACGGTTCGGGCATGGATGTACAACCGGCGAGATCCAGATATCGGTGAAGTGACGAGAGAATTTAGAGATGGTTTTGATCAATTTTTGACCCACGCGACACATCAGTCATTCGCGGTAGAAAACGGTAACAAAATTTTCTGTCCTTGTGTTAAGTGCGAGAACATTGATCATCATGATGCAATCACTATTTGGAAGCATTTATATACGAGGGGGGTTTTACCTAACTATTATGTGTGGTTTGCGCACGGAGAAGATTTTGTAGTTAATGTTCCGGGTAGTTCAAGTACGAGTTATCATGACAATCAAGATGGCGCTAGTAGTTTTGATAATAACTATGATCAGCATGCTCATCAGCAAGATTATAATGAATATGGATATGGTAATAGTGATGGGAATAGGTTTCATGACATGGTTATTGATGCATTTCATGAAAGTACTGCCTTGTTTAATGATAATACTTTTGAAGAACCAAACCCGAGTGCTAAAAAGTTTTACGATATGTTAGACGCTGCTAATGAACCCATCTACGAAGGATGTAGAGAAGGGCTTTCAAAATTGTCATTAGCATCTAGGATGATGACAATTAAAAGCGAAGATAACATTAGTGAAAATTGCATGGATAAATGGACTGCATTGTTTAACGAGTATTTGCCGGAGGGTAATAACTCGGCAGAGAGTTACTATGAAATACAGAGACTGGTCGCGAGTCTTGGTTTACCGTCTGAGATGATTGACGTCTGCATTGATAACTGTATGATTTTCTGGAAAGATGATGCTAAGTTACAGGAATGTCGTTTTTGCGAAAAACCGAGATATAAAGAGACAGGTGGCCGCACGAGGGTGCCGTTCTAGCGTATGTGGTATCTTCCGATAACAGATAGATTGAAGCGATTATACCAATCAGAGCAGACTGCTGGGGCAATGAGGTGGCACGCATAACACTTTAGTGAGGAAGGGGTGATCTCTCATCCATCAGATGCGAAGGCGTGGAAACACATTAACACGGTACATTCAGACTTTGCTGAAGAACATAGAAATATTTATTTGGGTCTTTGCACTGATGGGTTTAGTCCGTTTGGTATGTCTGGTCGGCAATACTCGTTATGGCCAGTCATAGTAACGCCTTAAAATTTACCTCCGGATATGTGCATGCATCGAGAATTTTTGTTCATGAGCATTCTTGTTCCGGGCCCTAAGCATCCAAAAAGATCTCTTGACGTCTTTTTGCAGCCTCTGATCCACGAATTACAGGAGTTTTGGCATGTCGGTGTACGAACGTTCGATTCATCAAACCGCCAGAACTTCACCATGAAAGTTGTGCTTATGTGGACCATAAGCGACTTCCCCGCCTATGGGATGTTATCTGGATGGACAACTCATGGGAAATTGTCATGTCCTTACTGTCTGGATCAGACTGATGCGTTTCAATTGACGAATGGACGCAAAACGTGCTGGTTCGATTGTCATCATCGATTTCTGCCATTGGGTCATCCTTATAGAAATAACAAGAAGTTGTTCAAGAAAAACAAAACCGTCAAAGTCCCCCCCCCTCCCCGGTTTATCTTTCAGGGGAACAGTTGGAAGCACAAATGGATTATTACGATGCTCAACAAACTGCAGAAGTTGGGGGTAACTGGTACAATGTCCCCGCTAATATGCCGGGTGGGTATGGGCAGTATCATAACTGGCATAAGAAAAGTATATTCTGGGAACTGCCGTACTGGAAGGATCATCTCTTGAGGCACAATTTGGATGTAATGCACGTCGAGAAGAACTTTTTCGAAAATATCATCCACACATTGTTGAATGTTCTGGGTAAAACGAAAGACAATTTGAAATCACGTTTGGATCTCCCTGGTATATGCGCAAGGCCTGAGTTGCACATTACAAGTGATGGTAGGGCACCGATTCCTATTTTTCGGCTGTCATTGGACTCAAAGAATAGTTTGTTTAAGTGGGTTAAGGATGATGTCAAGTTCCCAGATGGGTATGTGTCAACGTTCTCAAGGTGTGTCGAGCAAGGGCAAAAATTTTCTGGAATGAAGAGCCATGATTGTCATGTATTCATGCAACGACTACTGCCATTTGTATTGCAGGAGCTTCTACCAAATCACGTCCACGAGGCACTAGCAGGTATTATTCCTGTATTATATATATTTTTAATTATATATATTTGTAGTTTATAATTAACTTGTACATTGTACATAATTTCAGGTATCGGGGCATTTTTCAGAGACTTATGTGCTCGAACATTAAATGCGGACAAAATCTTGACGTTGAAATCAGACATCGCAGTTATTCTTTGCAACTTGGAGAAGATATTTCCTCCTTCATTTTTCGACGTGATGGAACATCTGGTAGTCTACTTACCGCATGAGTTGGATCTTGGTGGACCAGTCCAATTTCGATGGATGTACTCATTCGAAAGGTTCTTCAAACATCTGAAGATGAAAGAAAAAAATCTCGCAAGGGTTGAGGGATCTATCGTGGCAGGAAGTTTGACCGAGGAGACATCTAATTTCTCGAGTTACTACTTTAGCCCAACCGTGAAAACAAAGAAAACGGGTCGTAAACGATACGATGATGGTGGGCTTGGGCGAACATAACCTGATGTGAGAGTACCCGATGTCTTCTCGGATTTAGGCCGAATGGGTGGCAAAGTAAAGGCAACCGAGTGGTGTGATTACAAGCATTCTCACGCAGCTCATACTTATATCTTGCTAAACTGTGACTTCTTTCGACCGTATGAAAAGTATATATAGTACTAGTTTACTTATATACATATACAATTAATTATAATTAATCATCATCCTTTATTATGTGATGCACAGGATGCTCGAACAGCAAATACGGAAAGCATTTCCGGAACTTGACGACCAAGAAGTGAGATCATACGTTGAACGTGATTTCGCAGGATGGATGAGAGAGAAGGTAACTATAACCATAATCTTATATATATCTGATATTAATTAATTAGTAATCAACTAATTGCATTTGCCCTTGTAGGTGACCAAGAGGAGGTCTCGGCCGAGAACTTGGCCTTTGTGGGTCCACGAGTTCGTGATGGGGCCTATCACTAATATAAGAACTGCTAAGATGTATTGTACTCGCGGATTTATTTTCTATACATTTGAGCATGGGCAACGAAGGGCCACTGCAAATTATGGTATCCATGTCCTAGGTGATACCAACTTTTACGGTATTCTGAAAGAAATCGTAGAAGTAGAGTATGATGGGATGATGAATCTTAAATGCATCCTATTTCGATGTGATTGGTTTGATCCAACTATTGGGGTTGGCGTAAGATCAAGAAAATTCGGAGTCGTGGATGTACAGGGACACCGGAGTTACACTGGCAAGTTCGAGCCATTCGTGTTAGCATCTCAAGCGGAGCAAGTAGTTTTCATTCATTACCCCCGAACTCGGGTCCGACGTGATCAGAATTGGTTGTCTGTTATTAAAGTTAACCCACGGGGTCGAATTATCGGGGGCTTAGCTGATGATGATCTACCGCCCGTGCAACCTGAAAGGACAGAAACATTTTCCATCCCCGTCGATTCAAGCAATGATTTGACCATAATTGACCCGCTTTATAGGGGACTTGAAGTCATATGCGAGAAATCTGATAGTCAAGCGGAGTCAGACGAGTTTGATGAAGGGGACGAAGTTGAGGATGATGACGAAGAAGACGAAAATGGACAAACTTACATTTCCGATCATGATGAGTAACAATTATGTATCATGATGAGTAACAATTAGTAACGAAAATTAGTCGCAATTTGCTACATTGTTTACCCTAAACCCTAAAAATCCTATAAACCTTAAACCCTAAAAATCCTAGAAACCTAAATAAATCCTCAAAGCCCTACACCCTAAATTATGTACAGTGTTTTTTTTTGTAAATAAATAAATCAACTACAAATTGCGACTAATTTGCGACTTGTAGTCGCAATTTGTAGTTGAATTACCCTAAACCCTAAAAATCCTATAAACCTTAAACCCTTAAAATCCTAGAAACCTAAATAAACCCTCAAAGCCCTAAACCCTAAATGATGTACCGTGTTTTTTTTTATAAAATAAATCAACTAAAAATTGCGACTAATTTGCGACTTGTAGTCGCAATTTAGTAGGAAAATATACAATTTGCTACTAGATTGCGACTAGATGTCGCAAATTAGTCGCAATTTGCCCTAAATCCTAAAAATTCTTATAAACTTTAAATCCTAAATAAAACCTTAAATCCTAAATAAAACCTATAAGCCCTTAACCCTAATGCATATAGGCTAGTTGAATAAACCCTATTAATTTCTCGAACAAACATCTAGATTTAAAGAATCTACAGAGATTAAGTATGTCACTATATAGTTAATGCATGATGATTCGATCAATTTTAGTAGGATTGTCGAATTGCTTATATAATTGCCAGAAACCCTAAACACATAACCCTAATGTATAATTATAGGATGTATATATGTATGAACTTTGCGATAAACTGAAACCCTAAACCCTAAACAATTTTTTCTTCTTATTTGATTCGGGTAGTCGCAAATGAGTAGCAAATTTTTGCGACTAATTTGCGACGCCACGTGGCAACCGCGTCGCAAATCTTGGCGGTTTAATTTACCGCGTGTTGAATATTTGACCAGATTTGCGACTAGATTGCCACGTGGCGTCGCAAACTAGACGCAAAACCTGGCGGTAATTAAAAAAATTAACCTTTTTATTTTGGCGGGTGTTGAAAAATTGACAAGATTTGCGACTAGATTGCGACGTGGCGTCGCAAATCAGTCGCAAATTTGGGCGGCAAATCCGATTGGGTGAAAAAATGTAGCGTTTTTGCAACTAGATTGCGACCAAATTGCGACTCTATAAATTTTTATATAAGGCAGCCGAATTTGCCTTGCTCTTTGCTCATTTTCTCACATCCTCCCTCTCTCTACTCGCAACTCTCTCTCTCTCTAAAAGGTATATTCCGATTTTTTTAAAAAATTTATAATTTTTGCTTTAGAATGGTTAGGAATAGATTTAGGTATGGAATAAATTTATAGTTTTGGTTTTAGAATGGTTAGGAATATATTTAGATTGAATTTAATTTTTATTAAATATTTTATTGCAGATGGGTGATAGGCATAATGAGTATACCGGTTTTTTATCCGCCTCCGGTACACTTGTACCGCGATGCGGTGGGTCCCATTCTACATTGACTCCGCCTATCTCGGATTTCGTTCCGGAGACGCAGCCACATGATCTGCCACCTGAGGCTCCACAGTTCGAGTATATGACGCTGGAGCAGCTTCTCGTTAGTCCCGGACGGGATGTTCTAACGAGATTGGATCCGCATCTTTCTCCGGGAACTTTATGGTAACTATATTATTTTTTTCAATTATTAAATAAACAATTTTTTTTAATTGTTTATAACATAACTTTTTTTTTCCAGGTTTGGGCATAATAAAGTTGGACAGACTATTAGGAAACTGATCGAGCGGGATTTTAAAGCCCCGCATCCGAGTTGGAGCAAGGTGCCCCAGGAGACGAGGGATAGGTGGTTTCACACTTTCGCGGTAATTCTATTAATTTCGCGTTAGTTTATAATTTTATTTCTACTAATAATTTAATTTATAATTTACAATGTATATACTAATATTAATTTATACTAATTTTTATTTTTTATAGCAAAAATACAGATGGGATGTCGAGATCACGGGACTGGTCCTGGATGCCTTCGATGACAAGGCGGACCCTGAGCATGCGATGCCTGAGTGGTTCAACCCGACGGTTTGGGCCGGTCTCATTGCCTACTGGCAGTTGCCGACTTCCGAAGACACGAGCAGCAAGTGCCGGGCCACGCGTTACACCAAGGTTGACGGAGAAGGCATTTCGAAGCATGTCTCGGGGCAGTTGTCCTTCTTCGAACAAGCGCGCCGTATTGTAAGTTGAATTCAATTTCTATAGTTCAAATTTTAAAAATTCTTTAAGTTAAAGTATCTCACGATTTAACATATTTTTACCATTTTTCAGGCACAGACGAAAGGTGCCCCGGCTACGATGCCCGAGATTTGGGAGAAGACCCACAGACGCCAGGACAGTACATGGGTTGATAGTCGAGTTCAGCAGCTTCACGGCGATGTGACTGCCCGGGTCGAGGAAATCACATCGCAGTCCACTCCCGATGGTCAATGTGGGAGTCGAAATCAACACAATTAGAATTTGTCGGAGGTTTGTTAAGGGGGATGAAATTTCTGCGGATGAACCACAAACGAAGAGATCCAAAGATGGTTTTTATTAAGCTGTGTCGAAAAGCTTTCGTACAAGAGTTTGAGAGCAAAAAAGTCTAGGGTTCTTTGCTAAGTAAATTGCGGATCCCTTTTTCAAAGGATGTACATAGATATATATAGTCGTTCGACTTGGCCCAGTCAATCCCCCAGGGATTAGGAAAACTTCCTAATCCTTTGGGATTTCCGTTTTAGCAAGTCGGCTTGCTTCGTGGGCCTTTGTCCCATCGCGGGCCGAAGATGGGCTTGTCGTCCTCGTGTAGAAATGACTTCGGCCGCGTCGTCTTCCAGCTCCGTATAAAAATGACTTCGGCCGCGTTGTCTTCAGGTTTTGTATAGAATCGACTTCGGCCAGACAATTTCGTATCACTTCGGCCAGACAGCTTCGTATGACTTCGGCCAGACAGTTTCGTATGACTTCGGCCGGACAGTTTCGTACGATTTTAACTTCGGCCAAGTAGTCTCGTATGATTTTGACTTCGGCCAAGCAGTCTCGTATGATTTCGACTTCGGCCAAGTAATCTCGTATGATTTTGACTTCGGCCAAGCAGTTTCGTATAAAAACGACTTTGGCCGAAACGAGCTCGTATCGTGCCTAAGTGGATTCGTATCATAGTCGAAGTGAGCTCGTTAGCCGAAGTGGAGCATGGCCGAAGTGGATCGTGGCCGAAATGGACCGTGGCCGAAGTGGATCGTGTCCGAAGTGGATCGTGGCCGAAGCGGAGCTGTCGAAGCGAAGCTGCCGACGTGGGCTGCCGAAGTGAGCTGCCGAAGTGAGCTGCCGAAATGAAGCTGCCGAAGTGAGGCTGCCGAAGTGGGCTGCCGAAGTGGGCTGCCGAAGTGAGGCTGCTGAAGTGAGGCTGCCGAAGTGAGGCTGCCGTAGTGGGCTGCCGAAGTGACTAGGCTGCCGAAGTGAGGCTGCCGAAGTGGGCTGCCGAAGTGAGGCTGCCGAAGTGAGGCTGCCGAAGTGGGCTGCCGAAGTGAGGCTGCCGAAGTGGGCTGCCGAAGTGAGGCTGCCGAAGTGAGGCTGCCGAAGTGAGTCAACCGAAGTGAGGCTGCCGAAGTGGGCTGCCGAAGTGACTAGGCTGCCGAAGTGAAGCTGCCGAAGTGGCTAGGCTTGCCGAAGTGAGGCTGCCGAAGTGGGCTGCCGAAGTGACTAGGCTGCCGAAGTGAAGCTGCCGAAGTCTCCGTGCCGAAGTGGCTAGGCTTGTCGAAGTGGGCTGCCGAAGTCTCCGTGCCGAAGTGGCTAGGCTTGCCGAAGTGAGGCTGCCGAAGTGGGCTGCCGAAGTGACTAGGCTGCCGAAGTGAAGCTGCCGAAGTCTCCGTGCCGAAGTGGCTAGGCTTGCCGAAGTGGGCTGCCGAAGTGGGCTGCCGAAGTGGGCTGCCGAAGTGACTAGGCTTGCCGAAGTAAGCTAGGCTTGCCGAAGTCTCCCTTGCCGAAGTGACTAGGCTTGCCGAAGTCTCCTTTGCCGAAGCCACTGGGCCTGCCGAAGTCTCCTTTGCCGAAGCCACTGGGCCTGCCGAAGTCTCCATGCCGAAATGACTAGGCTTGCCGAAGTCTCCTTTGCCGAAGCCACTGGGCCTGCCGAAGTCTCCATGCCGAAGTGACTAAGCTTGCCGAAGTCTCCTTTGCCGAAGCCACTGGGCCTGCCGAAGTCTCCATGCCGAAGTGACTAAGCTTGCCGAAGTAAGCTAGGCTTGCCGATGTCAGACAAAGCTTGCCTAAGTGGATACAAAGCTTTGCCTAAGTGGAGACAAGGCTTGCCTAAGTGGAGACAAGGCCTACCTAAGCGGAGACAAGGCTTGCCTGAGTCTCCCAGCCGAAGTGAAGCTTCCTTGGCCGGAAATGGAGCTGCTTTAGCCAGAATGGCCTCTCTTGTGCTTTAAGTGGACTCGTACAGAAACGACCTAAGCACAATGTCGGTCTTGTCCGATTCTTCGTATTTTCATACTTAGCCATTTTCCCATTGATCACAGCTGGGCGGGTTTTGACCCCAACAGTTAGCCCCCAGCTCGGTAGTCTCAGTGATGATAGTGCCGAGGTAGAGGAAGTCCAAGCTGGGATCAATGTGCCGTGTCGATCGATATGAGCTGAGCTGACATGACGCTGGGTCCGCTGTTTCTGATGTCCACCAGGTCCTCTGTCTTCAGACTGATAATCTTCTTTCCAGTAGAAATTTCTTCTTTCAACTGTGTTTTGGCACAGCTTCCAATGCATGATGACATCATCTTTTGCTTTGTGAGCCTATATATGCTCCCCCTTCTCCTCATCTCCTCTTCACTTCTTCACTTCTCAAAAATCTCAAGGTAACTTCTCTCTCCCTTCTCTCTCCTCCTCTTGAAGATATTTTTTTGTTTTAGGTTGTCTAGTTTTTTTTTGTTGCCCCTGAAATTGTTTTCGGCCGAAGTCTCCTCTGCCGAAGTAATCCGTTGCCGAAGTGACTTTCTTCGCCGAGCGAGATGGAGAATCCGTTCGATGTAAAAATCGAGATGGAGAATTGGAGTTCCGATTGTGTTAGGCTTAGGCAAGACGCGAGCCTTCGGGCGTGTTCTTCAACACGGCGAGTTTCTAAGGGCACATACAAGCATGAGGCGCCTGATCCACCAGGATCTACTCTCTCCACTGCTGAATCTTTGGAGTCTCTCCGGCACCGTTTCAACATTTCTGAAGAAATTGACTTCATCCTTCCATCGCCCTCGGATCGGGCCAGCGAGCCCCCAAAAGGGTTCTTTACTTGTACGAGAGTTGTTTCTACATGTGCTTCATATGGTTCCCAATACCGGGGTCATCCTGGGGTATCTGTGGAAGCACAGACTGGCTCTGGCGCAAATAACTCCGCGGGGAATTCGACACCTGGTTGGGATCGTGGTCCGCAGCTTCGAGTGTGGCGAAGAAGTCACCGTGGATCACTTGTTGAACCTGCTATCCTTCCGGACGTTTGTTCCAAGGATTCGCTTCTTTACTCCCTTTCGAACAAAACCCACCGCAAAATTATCGGAGGATTCCCAAGTAAAGACAGATATTGGGAAGATTATTTCTTCTTCGTGCCCATCTCCGAGGCTTCGGTCGGTGCAGATTGGGTTAACAAAATTAGGACCACATGGAGAAAAATCGGTAGCCGATCCATAGCTTTACGAGATTTTCTTCCTTTTGAACATGTCATGACCCTCAGTCTTATTTGTTGATTTTGCAGTTCCTAATCCGCTCCCGACGTGTCCTCCGGACATAATTACACTTCGTGAGACTCTAGCTTCCGGTGAGTGCGACTGGCAAGGAGATTTTACTCTTCAAAGAGTGGAAAGAGCGCGGGCACGATACTTTGGGTATTATTCTCCAAGTTCATCTCCTTCGTGTTCTTCTAGCAGTACGAAGAGAGTCATGGGAAAAAGACCATCTGTTCGCGAAAGGATGGAGACCGAGAGCCGTGCCGCGATGGAGCAAGCAGAGGTCGGCCGAACTGAGATCTCTGCGGAGCAGCTGAGTGCTGCCCTAGCTTTCCCTCGGGCGACTCGTCTGTTGAACCGTCCATGCTGGCTCCGTCGATCCCCATTGTGAGAGAGATCGTGTTGGGCTTGCCCCCGTTTCACCGCGGAAGGCAAGCTGCGGCTACAAGTGAAGATGCCGATCGGGTGAAGCCAGTCCGGAGACGTGTCCCGGCAAAGATTGACACAGGAAAAATCCTCAAAGAGATGATGCTCCTGGACGAAAAAGGCGCAACGCGTCGGCTCGTGGTGCTGCCGAGCACGAGCTGCCTTCGCAGCCCGAATCTCAGCCGTTTGCTGCCGAAATGTTTTGTGACGACGCGTCGGCCTCGGCCACTCTCTTCTCCAAGATTCTTTCCAAGGGGGATTGTTTTCCTCCTCCCGATACTTTGTCCCGGAGCAAGCCATATGCTGAAATGTCTCGCCGTGGTGCTAAGGTAGTTTGAGTGGAACCCCCCTCATTTTTGTACTTCGTTGAAAATGCGATGCCTGATCTCTTTTTTTTTCATTCAGTTCGTGGCCTCTATCAACAAGATGACGTCCGGTTACGAGGCGGACGTTCGTAAGAATGCGAGGAGGGCCGAACGTGCACGAAAAGTGGCCGAAGGGCTTCGATCAAAGCTTACCGAAGCCGAGCGCGAACGCGACGCTGCAATGGAGGCAGCATCAAAACAGAATGAAGACTTGGAATCCTATCGGGTCCAGCAAGAGGCTCGAGTGGCCGAGCTCCAGCGGATGCTGAGCTCGGAGAGGGCTATGACCGAGAAGAAAGTCGAACGGGCCAAGAAGGGGGCGATGCGCGGTCTGGCCGAGAAGTTTCAATCCAAAGTCAACCGAGCCAAGGAGAAGATCAAGATCTTGGGCGAAACTTCGAAGAACAGCGTCGTCGATCTCGCCCAAGTCGACGGGAACCTTGAACTCCTTGCGCTGCTCCGCGGTGACGAACCGCCTTCGCTGGATGCCGAAACGGAGAAACTTGAGGGATGGAGAGCGAGGTACGCTGGTGCCGATGACGAGTTCGATAAGTTGGTCGCTTCGTTGGGGCATGACCTAGTGGTCTCGCCGATCTCTGAAGACTCGGCTGACGTCGCGCTTGGTGATGAGTCTGTTGAGGCGTTGGCGGCGGATGTCGGCGTTCGTGTATTCTCCGGATCCAACAGGGGTAAACTTGGTTCGAACGAAGCCTCTGAATCCGAGACGACGGCCGAATCCTCCGACGATGATTAGGGTGCGTCTTCGAGGGGTAAGGTATGAGGATGACGGGGAACTGCCCAAGTCGTCGTTTTAATTATGCTTTGACGTTATTCGGACATGGTGCCTGGATGGCTTTATCCATATTGACTTGTTATGTTTGCGTTGTGGCTTTGGTTTTAGTTGTGTCGTTTTGTTGTTGTCGAAAACTTGTTGCTCGAATGCTGCTTTTTATTATCCAAGGAGGACTGATCCGTTTTGCTAGTATTAATACCGATGGTTCGCTTGTTTCGTTCTGAATGTTTATGCTAGCGTAAGCTCACTTGCTTCGATTATAAACACAGGCGTTTTTGACCAACGATTCGTTTGTTGGGTTTTCAGATGAACATTTCGGTTTGCGGATATGCTACCGTAAGCGTATCCGCTCCGACAATGGACACGTAGTACTGTCGCGACCAACGATTTGTTGTTGGGTTTAGGATGAGCATTTCGGTTCACGGATACGCTACCGTAAGCATATCCGCTCCGTCAATGAACATGTAGTACTGTTAGGACCAACGATTCGCTTGTTGGGTTTAGGATGAACATTTCGGTTTACGGGTACGCTACCGCAAGTATACCCGCTCCGACAATGGACACAGTTATTTATGTAGCGCGCGCTATTAATCCGCTAGGATGTAGTAGTTAGATCCGTAAAGGATGTAGTAGTTCGTTGCTGTGGCCAGCAGCAACGAAGGTGAGGAGAGGTGCCTGTCTTAGTTAGGACTTTAGATGATTCGTGAAAGGTGCGTATGTGATGCCTGTTTTCGTTAAGGCTTTAGTAACCCGTGGAGGGTGTGATATGAAGGAAATTGCTTCGAGAAGCTTGCATTAAGTAGACGCGGAGTCTATTACAAAGGTGGGAGTATACGAGTATACGTACCCACTCCCCCCCCTTTTTTTTTAGGAGGGGGGCAGCTGAACCCATCCGAAGATGAGCTGCCTACGTACCCTTTGCAGGGATCAAGCCGCCCCGTAGTTCATGTGAAGTATCCTAAGTATAGTACTTCTTGAGGTGCATTGCGTTCCACGATCGTGGTATTGGAACGTCAGACGTGTTGGCGAGTTCGTACACTCCTGGTCGGACTACTTTCGTGATTTTGTAAGGTCCTTCCCAGTTCGCTCCGAGTTTGCCAGCATTCAGCTCAGCAGTATTCTGGAAGACTTTCCGTAGGACGAGGTCTCCTTCGTAGAACGGTCGATTTCGTACGTGAGAGTTGTAGTATTTTGCCGCTGCGTTCTGGTAATTCTGAATTCGGATCAAGGCTTGGTCCCGTCTTTCGTCGATCAAGTCCAGCTCGTCAAGCATCAACAAGTGATTGAGTCCTTCTTGTTCTGGGAGTAGTCTTCGGCGGACTCCAGGAAAATTTATCTCTGGTGGAATGACGCATTCTGTCCCATAGACGAGGGCGAATGGAGTTTCATTGGTTGCTCGCCGCGGTGTCGTTCTATGAGACCACAATACACCTTCCAGTTCGTCGGCCCATCGGCCTTTCTTCTGGTCGAGGCGTTTCTTGAGACCGTCGAGAATCGTTTTATTTATTGCTTCAGCCTGGCCGTTGCCCTGTGGATATCGTGGGGTTGATTTGCTTAGCCGGATCTTCCACTTTTCGCAGAAAGCTTCGAACCTTGTGGAAATGAACTGTGACCCATTATCGGTGACGATCTCGTATGGGACTCCATGACGGCATATGATGTTCCTCCATACGAAACTCTCGACTTGTGCGTCCTTGATGCTGGCATACGAATCTGCCTCCACCCACTTTGAAAAGTAGTCAGTCAGGACCAACAAGAATCGTTTCTGCTTTGACGGATGTAAAGGTCCAACAATATCCATGGACCATCGCATGAAAGGATAGGGTGATGATATCGAAGAGAGCATCTCGGTCGGCTGATGAATCATCGGTGCGTGACGTTGACATTTCTCGCACCTGGACGAGTATTTCTCGCAATCTTGTATCATGGTCGGCCAGTAATAACCATGCCGTTTGATCTTTATTGCCAAAGCTCGTCCTCCCGAGTGGTTACCGCAGGAGCCGCCGTGGACCTCCTCCATGATTGCCCTTGCCTCCTTTCCTTCGACGCAGGCGAGTAATGGCCCTGAGAATCTCCATTTCAAAACATTACCGTCGAGCAAGATGTAGCGCGCTGCTTGCGCCCGAAGTTTTCGGGCCGCCCATTTGTCTGAAGGTAAGAGACCATCGCAGATGTATCCGCGGATGTCGTCGAGCCACCCTTTGTCGCAGCCATACTGTATGTCCGTATACGCTTCATTCGTCTCGACGACTCCAGTTTCGTGGCAGGGGTCGACGTTGGAGGGGAGGGTCGTAAAGTCCTCTTCCATAGATGTTGCTTCCTCCGCAGCAGTCGCAGGATCTTCGTCGTCGATGATTGCATCTATTTCCATTCGAGAGGCCTGTCCTTCGTCTGTCGCGTATGTCTGTTCTGGACTATCGAGCCGTTGGTTACAGCTTCTTGTTCGTCAGCGTCATCTCCAGCATTGGCTGGTGCACAGGCTTTTTCCCGCGCCGTCCTGGCGGCTTGGGATCGAGTAACTACGCTCACTGTTTCCGTGAGAGTGATGCTTGGGCGCTCGATGAATTCCACCGGAATAACTCGTTTCAAGGCTGGATCAGAAGTGGATGCGAGGGCGGCCAGTGCGTCAGCCGAAGTGTTCTCTCCACGTGGAATCCGCGTGAGTGTGAACTCTTTGAATTGAGCAGTCAAATCTCTGACGACTTTCAGATATGCCTCCATACGATCGTCTTTAGCTGCGTATTCTCCGCTGAACTGGTTTGCGACCAACTGTGAATCGCAGAACACGTGAATGCAGCCAATCTTGAGTCCCTGCGCAAGCTTTAATCCGGCAATGAGGGCTTCGTATTCTGCTTCGTTGTTGGAGGCGTGAAAACCTAGGCGGAAGGATTGTTCAAGTATTTCGCCCATTGGCGACGTCAGACGTATTCCTACCCCTGAACCGTTTTTGGATGATGAGCCGTCAACGTGAAGTTGCCAAGTCGAATTCGGGTTTCCTTCGGCGAGGCTTTCCTCTGGAAGCTCGATTAGAAAATCGGCAAGTACTTGCGATTTTACGCAGGTTCATCCGCGATACTCGATGTCGTATTCGCTGAGCTCGATAGCCCACTTGGCCAATCGCCCGGATTGGCTTGGGCTATGCAAAATCGATCGTAGGGTAGAGGACTAAGGACCACAATGGAGTGTGACTGGAAGTACGGCCTTAGTTTCCTGGCAGACATGACTACCGATAGGGCCAATTTCTCCATCTGCGGATATCTTGTCTCTGCGTCGGTGAGGGTCTTACTGACGTAAAAAATTGGTTTCTGCTCGCCCCGGTCATCGCGAATGAGTACTCCGCTTACTGCCGTGGTGGAGATTGCGGTGTACAGGAAGAGCGGCTCTCCCTCGACTGGCTTTGCGAGCACCGGGGGACTGGCGAGATATTTCTTCAATTGCTGGAAAGCCTCTTCGCACTTCTCTGTCCATTCAATTTCTTGTTTCCTCGTAAAGTGTCGTAGAACGGTAAGCACTTATCGGTGGACCGCGAAATAAATCTGTTGAGTGCAGCCACCCTGCCAGTCAGTCTCTGTACTTCACGTTTTGATTTTGGGGAAGCCATCTGGATGAGGGCATCGATCTGCTTTGGATTCGCTTTGATTCCGCGATGAGTAACTAAGTAACCAAGAAACTCGCCGGACGTGACTGCGAATCTACACTTTGTCGGGTTGAGCTTCATGTTGTGGGAGTTGAGCTGTTGGAAACATTCCTCCAAATGTAACACGTGATCCTTTGCCTCTAGTGATTTTACCAGCATGTCGTCTATGTATACTTCCATCGTTCTTCCGAGTTGATCGGCAAACATCTTGTTTACTAAGCGCTGATATGTGGCTCCGGCGTTCTTGAGGCCGAAAGGCATCACCTTGTAACAATAGATTCCACGGTCCGTAATGAAGGCTGTCTTCTCACGGTCGTCGGGGTTCATTAGAATCTGGTTGTATCCTGAGAATGCGTCCATGAACGATAAGAGCTTGTTACCGGCCGTTGCTTCGACCAGTCGGTCGATGTGCGGTAGTGGGAAGCTGTCCTTCGGGCATGCCTTGTTTAAATCGGTGAAATCGACATACACCCGCCATTTTCCGTTCTTCTTTTTGACTACAACAGGATTCGCCAGCCAATCCGGGTATTTGACTTCTATTATCGACCCGACTCGTAAGAGTCTTTCGACTTCGTCGTTCACTGCTTTCGCCCTGTCAGGACCCAACTTTCTCCGTTTTTGCTTGACTGGTTTGAAGGTTGGGTCGATGTTCAATTCGTGACTGGTTATGCCGATATCAATTCCGGGCATATCCTCTGCTGCCCACGCGAAAGTGTCCACGTTTTCTTTTAAGAAAGAAACCAGTTCGTCCTTGATTTTTTCGTCGAGGGCGGATCCGATCTCTATGCAATGTTCCGGGTGTTCGTCGTCGATGCAAACTGATATTACGGGGTCGCAGGGCTGTTCGACCGGTTCTTCCTCGCGATCCTCCGCAATCTGTAATTGCTATAAGAGCTTGGAGAGCTCTTTTAGTGGCTCCCTATCTGTCTTCATTTTCTTGCGTTCCGACTTGGCTATTGGATCGGTGACAGGATTCCTGAGCTTGTGTGCAGCGAGGAAGCATACACGGGACTCCTTCTGATTTCCCAAAATTGTTTTGATTCCACTTGGCGTTGGGAATTTGACGCAGATGTGGTAGGTCGAGGCTACGGCGCGCATTGAGTTTAACCATGGTGTGCCGACGATGACGTTGTAGATTGCTGGGTGATCGGCTACCGAAAATTCGACGAGCTTGATGACACCCCCAGCTTCTACAGGCAGCTTGATCGTCCCGATTGTCATCGTCGTTTCTCCGGAAAATCCAGTCAATGGTTTAGGGGAAGCCACTATGTCAGTCGGATTGATATCCATTCTTTTGAGAGTTTCTTTGAAGATTATATCCACTGTGCTGCCCGTATCCACCAGCACCCGGGCTACGTCATATCCACTGATGATCAACTCAATGACGAGAGGGTCATCGTGTGGTTTGTCGATTCCGGTTGTTTCCCTTTCTGCGAACGAGATTACGTCGTTAGGAAACGTGGAGGGTGCGGACCAGTTAACGCTAACATCGGCTCGTCGTTGAAAAGCTTTAATCGACGAGACAGTATCTGAACAATAGTGAGATCCACCCATTATCATGTTGATCCGTCTCCTTGGGCCAGATTGTGGCGCTTCGTCGTCTTGCCTCCCTCGCTTAGGGAGATCTTCGTCTGCCTGTTCGGGGCGGCTTGCATTGGTATCCATCTCAAAATCCTTGAGGCTAATATCGCCTTTGAGTTTGCCAGCCGCCAGTTTTGCAGCGAGTTTCAACCCTAGGATGCGACAATTTGCAGTTGAGTGTCCGAAGATATGGTGATGTTCGCAATAAGCCGTTTCGTCGTACGTTCAGTGCAATTTCCTTCCGAAAATCGGAGTCGAACCACAAGGCCTTCTTTAAAGCTTGTAGCGCGGCTTCGTCACTGATTCCTTCTACCTTTGACAGCACTGTCTTGAACCGTCCGATAAAAGCTCGCAATGTCTCGTTCTGTCCTTGCCCTATGGTCCACAGATCCGCATCGGATGTCCGGCGTTCCATGAATATAGCATAATGTTTAAGGAAGGCCGACGACAGCTGATTGAAATTGCCAATCGAATTTCTTCCCATTCTGGAGAACCATTGGAGAGCCGGACCTTTAAGGTTCTCTACGAACAAGAGGCATTGTCCAGCGTCTTCTTCTCCCTCTCTGAAATTTGCTCTTCCCATTGCTATTGCGAAGGCGGTCAGGTGCTCCTTCGGATCAGTTTTACCCTCGTAGACTGGTATCTTCATCTTCCCCGGGTCAGAAACCCTCGCCTTAGTGATTTGAGCCGTGAACGGGGTGTTCTGTGCTTCTTCAAGCACTCGGTCAAGTTCGGGAGCCTTGCTAGTAGCCCTATGCATCTGAGATCGAACGAATTTCATCTCGGCGGCAGCTCGCTCCATGCCTGCCCGGATTTCGGCCATCTCCTCCTTTTGGGCTCGAATCATTGCTTTGCGCTCTTCCTCGATCTGGGCTCGTTGGGCCCAGAGGATGTTCTCCTCCTCTTCAGTGAGGTCCTGATCATGGCCAAGGTTGGTGTTGCTTCGTTCGTTTCGAGTTCGGGTCGCACCCGTGAGTTCAGATTCGCGGCGGTGTTCTGAGTCGTGTTCACCCTCTGGGTTATCCTCCAGGTTGATCCCTGGATTCATCCCGCCCATAGTCTGCGTGTTTGCCTCATGTGGTGTTGCGTTCAGCTCTGCGGTCATGATTGGTTGGTTTGTAGGGAGCAATCCGCTCTGGGTTCTCGTCGTATGGTGGGGTGTTAAGAAATCGAGGGCGGTTGGGTTGAGACGTCGAAAAGGGCGCCTCATTAGGTCAACTCCTGAGCCTCAACCACGGGCTTGGCTTGCCGTCGCAAGGACTTCGAGTTTATCGGTCATCGATGTGTTTAGCTTATCCTGCTCCTCCGCCTTCTTGAGCAGCGTTTCCAGCATCGTCTTGATCTGTGATAGGGCCTCTGGGCTCGTCTCCACGACTGCAGGCGTTGGTGTATCTGTTGCTCCAGATCCATCGATCCCTGTGTCCTGCGGGTCGTCGGTTCGTCCGTCGCTAGTCATCTTCTTCGAATCGTTCGTGTGGTGGTTCCTTGGAGTAAGAAAATTTCAAAACCCCCTCCTTCTAGCGCCAAATTGTGGGAGTCGAAATCAACACAATTAGAATTTGTCGGAGGTTTGTTAAGGGGGATGAAATTTCTGCGGATGAACCACAAACGAAGAGATCCAAAGATGGTTTTTATTAAGCTGTGTCGAAAAGCTTTCGTACAAGAGTTTGAGAGCAAAAAAGTCTAGGGTTCTTTGCTAAGTAAATTGCGGATCCCTTTTTCAAAGGATGTACATAGATATATATAGTCGTTCGACTTGGCCCAGTCAATCCCCCAGGGATTAGGAAAACTTCCTAATCCTTTGGGATTTCCGTTTTAGCAAGTCGGCTTGCTTCGTGGGCCTTTGTCCCATCGCGGGCCGAAGATGGGCTTGTCGTCCTCGTGTAGAAATGACTTCGGCCGCGTCGTCTTCCAGCTCCGTATAAAAATGACTTTGGCCGCGTTGTCTTCAGGTTTTGTATAGAATCGACTTCGGCCAGACAATTTCGTATCACTTCGGCCAGACAGCTTCGTATGACTTCGGCCAGACAGTTTCGTATGACTTCGGCCGGACAGTTTCGTACGATTTTAACTTCGGCCAAGTAGTCTCGTATGATTTTGACTTCGGCCAAGCAGTCTCGTATGATTTCGACTTCGGCCAAGTAATCTCGTATGATTTTGACTTCGGCCAAGCAGTTTCGTATAAAACGACTTCGGCCGAAACGAGCTCGTATCGTGGCTAAGTGGATTCGTATCATAGTCGAAGCGAGCTCGTTGGCCGAAGTGGAGCATGGCCGAAGTGGAGCTTGGCCGAAGTGGATCGTGGCCGAAATGGATCGTGGCCGAAGTGGATCGTGTCCGAAGTGGATCGTGGCCGAAGCGGAGCTGTCGAAGCGAAGCTGCCGACGTGGGCTGCCGAAGTGAGCTGCCGAAGTGAGCTGCCGAAATGAAGTTGCCGAAGTGAGGTTGCCGAAGTGGGCTGCCGAAGTGGGCTGCCGAAGTGAGGCTGCCGAAGTGAGGCTGCCGAAGTGAGGCTGCCGAAGTGAGGCTGCCGTAGTGGGCTGCCGAAGTGACTAGGCTGCCGAAGTGAGGCTGCCGAAGTGGGCTGCCGAAGTGAGGCTGCCGAAGTGAGGCTGCCGAAGTGGGCTGCCGAAGTGAGGCTGCCGAAGTGGGCTGCCGAAGTGAGGCTGCCGAAGTGAGGCTGCCGAAGTGAGGCTGCCGAAGTGAGGCTACCGAAGTGAGGCTGCCGAAGTGGGCTGCCGAAGTGACTAGGCTGCCGAAGTGAAGCTGCCGAAGTCTCCGTGCCGAAGTGGCTAGGCTTGCCGAAGTGAGGCTGCCGAAGTGGGCTGCCGAAGTGACTAGGCTGCCGAAGTGAAGCTGCCGAAGTCTCCGTGCCGAAGTGGCTAGGCTTGCCGAAGTGGGCTGCCGAAGTGACTAGGCTTGCCGAAGTAAGCTAGGCTTGCCGAAGTCTCTCTTGCCGAAGTGACTAGGCTTGCCGAAGTCTCCTTTGCCGAGCCACTGGGCCTGCCGAAGTCTCCTTTGCCGAAGCCACTGGGCCTGCCGAAGTCTCCATGCCGAAATGACTAGGCTTGCCGAAGTCTCCTTTGCCGAAGCCACTGGGCCTGCCGAAGTCTCCATGCCGAAGTGACTAAGCTTGCCGAAGTCTCCTTTGCCGAAGCCACTGGGCCTGCCGAAGTCTCCATGCCGAAGTGACTAAGCTTGCCGAAGTAAGCTAGGCTTGCCGATGTCAGACAAAGCTTGCCTAAGTGGATACAAAGCTTTGCCTAAGTGGAGACAAGGCTTGCCTAAGTGGAGACAAGGCCTACCTAAGCGGAGACAAGGCTTGCCTGAGTCTCCCAGCCGAAGTGAAGCTTCCTTGGCCGGAAATGGAGCTGCTTTAGCCAGAATGGCCTCTCTTGTGCTTTAAGTGGACTCGTACAGAAACGACCTAAGCACAATGTCGGTCTTGTCCGATTCTTCGTATTTTCATACTTAGCCATTTTCCCATTGATCACAGCTGGGCGGGTTTTGACCCCAACAGTCAACCCGTCCAAATGACCCCAGTGGACGTAAACCGCATCGCCACTCAGGTAACGAAAACAAATTTTTATTACCAATTCATATATAATTATTTAAGTATTTATTTTTTTCTTTATTAAATTTTATTTTACAGCTAGCTCCCCATACCAGAAAGGAAAAGATTGCTTTCATGGGATCTATTCCGACGGATGCCGAGGGAGTTCCCTTTTGCCCGGTTTCGACATACGTTCCGGACCCGATTAGAGATAAGAAGCTAGAGATCGCGGAAGCAGAGATCAGATCGCTGAAGCAAAGATCAGATCGCTGAAGCAGCAATACGACGCCTATGATATGATGTTCGAGTTACTTGGGGATTCGAACCCGGCGATTCGGGAGATGCTGAGGAAGAAGAAACAAGGAGAAGCTGGTTCATCTTCAGCTTCTACTTCAGAATTTCCTGAAGCTTCGGATTTTCAGGATATCGATGATTTGTAGTTATTTTGTTCGTTGTACTAAATACTCGTTTTATGTAATATTAATTAATTTTTATTTTATTTTTATTTTATTTCCGAAAACCTTTAAAAATTCTGTTTAAAAAAAAACAATTTATCTATTTTTTTGCAACTGATTTGCGACCGTCCTTTGCCCCACAAACTCCTCGCAATATTTCCTCACAAATGCCTCACAAAATTTTCCTCGCAAACTAGTAGCAAAATTTGCCTTGCAAAAATAGTCCTCGCAAACTAGTAGCAAAATTTGCCTCGCAAATGCCTTGCAAAATAGTCCTCGCAAACTCCTAGTAAACTTTGCCTCGCAAACGCCTCGCAAATGTTTGCAAGGCATTTGCGACCAAATTTCTTTCCTCGCATATTTTGCAACTAGATTGCGACGATTTTTCGTTTGCGACTAGCTGGTTGCGACGATTCTTATTTGGTCACAAATCCCTCGCAAATTTCCATTTGCGAGGCATTTGCTACCACAATCGTAGTCGAAAATTGGCCTGTTTTCTTGTAATGAGATGTCTAATAATAAAAAAGAGGTCCCTAGGTTCAATCCAAAACACAAAAAAAAGATGAAGTGATTGGTCTTAAAAACAAAAGTGGCCTTGAGTGAATTGAAAGAAATCTTAGCGAGAGTGAGTTTTATTGCAAATAGTGATGGGTTGGGTAGAAAAATGGAAGAAGATATCTTGTATGCGCAAATTGTTTTCCTTCTCGTTTGTTTTTGTGTAATGACTTGTACCTTGCATTTGAGAGAAGTCAGTAAAATGTTTTGAGCCCCTTTTACTTCACATTGAGCTTATTCTTTTACCAAACCGATTGGTTTAGGTCAAATCCCCATTTGTGAGACTACACGTTTAAAAGAACTTAATGAATGTAGGGAGTTGGTGGAAATGAAATTTCTAATCGTTAAGCATTGATTCTAGAGGAAAAAGATTGGAGTTGCGATGAGTATGGAAAGTTTGATTTAGTAGATGGTTTCTATGAAGTATTGAGTTGTATTATCTTGAATTAACATTGAATGCTTTAGATAAGAATCTCGTGGTTTTGAGTTATCCCTTTTCAAACTTCTTTCCCGGGTTTGTGTTTTGTTGTTTGCTTGCGGACAAGCAAAAGGCAAGTTCGGGAGATTTGATGTATAGCATTTTTACCTCTTTATAGATCACATTTCCATGGTTTTTCATCCACATTTTCATAACACTTGTGTCTTTTTGTCAACTTTGAGTCTCATTTCGATTTAGGATGCATTTAGAGTATAGGATCCATCTTTTTGCATTTTTTGTGCATTTTTTTTTTTTTTTTAGGGTACTTTGGAGTACCTATTGGAGAAGACTTTTCTGAGCTCAAATGGATGAAAAAGGTGTGGATTTCATGCGGAGCAAAAGAGATTCAAGAGGGTCGAAGAACTGGGCGAAGAGGAGTAGAAGAAATGAAGTTTCAAGTGCCAGGAGGGTCCGATCGACCCACGAGTCGATCAACTGGTCGATCAGAAGGCAATTGATCGACCCACAGGTCGATGAGCAGCTCGATCAGAATATGCCCAGGAAATGTGTTTGCTGCCTCATTTTGATCGACCCAGCGATCGACCCACAGGTCGATCAGATCATTTGTTTCCTGCGTTGACTTTCCTGAATTTCTGTTGACTTTCTGGTTTGATCCGGATCCGATCCGGTTTGTCCTGGATTGATCCGGGAACCTTTTTCTAAGCATATATATATGTTTGTGGGCTAAAAATGCCCTAAGTTTTGTTATGCTATTTTTCTTTTTAGTTTTCAAACCTTTCTTATGATTTGTGTTTGAATCTTGGGATTTCTCATAGTTTAGTAAAGTTTCTTTTTACCTTTATCATTTTTTTTTTATGTTTATGCATTTCATTATGTTTATCCTTGACGTTTGCATGATGATTAGTGAGTAGTCCTTTTATGAGTTTTTTTGGCTTAGTAGATTAGGGATATTTGATGGATGATTAGTGATGCTTAGGGTTAGATTCTTATGATTTCTAAGGTTTAAGGTGTGTTTAATGCTAGATTTGACTTAGCTAATCAAAATCTAGATCATGGACAATTTATGCCCGGAAGGTGTTCGATGAAATATCTAGGAGAACTTTAAACTTGCTTTTCATTCTTAACCAATGAGAATTGATGCTTAAGGTGATTAGTTGGCGTTATGAACTTATGCTTAATGATTATTGATCATTTAATTGCAATAAAAAATTAGCTTAATTGAGTGATTAGTAAATGAATTATTGTCATGGGAATGGATTAGTCTACTTTGTGTGATTCATGTCATGGAATTGAGTTTGATTTGTCTCCCTAGCATCATTAGTTAGTCATTAATCATCCCGAGTCGTTTGCTTTGCCCAAAGCCCATACCTTTCTTTATTTGATCAAGCTTTTAGTAGTTGACTTTTGTTGACTTTTACATTTAGACTTATTTATGCTTAAATTTCCTTCCTTTTATCTTGTTTAGTGTTTGCTTACTTGTTTGGTTTTTTTATCTTCCATTTGCTTTATCATTTGCTTTTTTGTTTCATAGTTAAGATTTTAAAAACACGAAAATATCATTTGGCTTAGCTTATTCCATTGCTTGGATTCTTAGTGTTGTTATTCCAATCTCCTTTGGTTCGACCCTATGCTACGCTACAACAACTAGAGTGTGTTGTTAGCAAGGGCTAGGTATAAATTCAATTTGACACACATCAGTTATCTACCTAGGCAACAGCCCCATCTCCTGGTCTTCTAAGAAACAAAAAGGCGTAGCTCGGTCCTCCACGGAAGCCGAATATCGCTCGGTTGCCTTCACCATTACAGAGATTCGTTGGATATGTTCACTCCTATCGGAACTCGGGATCACTCTTTCCTCTTGCACACATAGTGTACTGCGACAACATTGGTGCCACTTATGTGCCAACCCTGTTTTCCACTCGCGCATGAAGCACATTGCCCTTGACTACCATTTCATTAGGGAACAAATACAATCGGGGATGCTTCGAGTCTCTCATATCTCTACTCGTGATCAGTTGACTGACATGCTTACCAAACCGCTGCCTCGCTCTCATTTTCAACTCTCTCAGTCCAAGCTCGGAGTCGTTCCACTTCCTCCATCTTGAGGAGGCGTGTAAGGGATGTGTAATATAAATGTAATTAAGAATTAAGTTGTAATTAGTTAATACCTAGAGTCTCTCTTGTAGTCATATATATATATATATTTATTGTACTTTCTACATATAATAATATAATAATTCAACTTCTAAAATTATAAATCCAACATATTATAATGTTGTAAGAAAAAGAAGCTAAGTGTTTCAAATCGCAAACGAAAAATAAAATATATTCGTTTTAATATTTAGTTTTTCCCCAATTTTAACATTTTTTTTACCAATTTTAACATTTACTTAGAGGAATATTCTTTTTTTATTTTTTAGATTAGAAAATAATTTTGTTACTAAGACTAGTTATAATGAAGGTGTTGAATTGGTGCAATGAAGATGTTGAATTTGGGTGTTGAGATGATGCGGATTAATTGGTGTTGAATCTTTTCAGTTTTTTTATTTCATCCTATTTATTTGAGGTAAATTATTTTATAGTAATTTTTTATTGTAAATTATATAAAAATTTATCATTTTTGTATTTTATAAATAGAGACTTGTTTCATTTAGTTTGGATACAGAGAAAAAAAAAGTTTTTTCACTATAATTTTGTAAAATAAATTATTTATGTTTTGGACTAGGGTGTTGAATTTTATAAACCATTGTACATATAGTCTAAAAAAATAACAGAGAACAACACACATTCGATTTACGATTTTAGAAAAAACTAGCCATGGAATAGAAATCACGGTCAAACTCAGCAGCATACTTTTGCTACGCAAGCACTTGTTATAACAGCAAACCCTCGGTTTCACTTTACTCTTCTTACTTCGGTTTATCAACAATACCAAACCGAAATCAACTCTTCTTCAATTCCTCCGGTTTAACCAAAACCTGGAAACTGAATCAGAACCAATCATGTCAACAATATTTAATGTTCAGATCCGAAGAGGTAAAAACCAAATCCAAATCTCAGACTCGTGGTTTTGTTTTTCCTATCTCTCGACACTTGTCTTTTATAATGGTTCGAGGTCGATTTCGTAAGTGTTGTAAATTTCGTTTGTGAAAATTTAGTTGTGTTTTTCTAATCGAATCGGTCGATTTTAACAAAGGATTTTGAATATCCTTTTTTGTTAGTTAGTCTACTAGTTTTCTTGTTTTGCTATGAATTGGATGTTCCCATCGAATGATTGAAGATAATGTGTGATTGGAAATTAGATAGTAGTTATGGAGGAATCTCGTTGTTTATCATTTTTGTGTTCTTGTACAGACATAACCAAGTGATTTAGATGGAGGTGCACTATTTAGTTTAGTTAATTAAGGTTGATGCTTATACAAAGATTCATGCTAATTTACCTTAATTTTTTTTGTTTGTTTCGTTATGGTAATGTATATATAGGTTTTTGAAACATTTACAAAGACAATTACAGAGGGTAAAAAAAATAAAAAATGAAGAAGAGCATTTTGAAGTCGATTTTACTGCTCCTCTCACTCTCGGTGCTAGCTAGCTCCAAACTTGATGGTAAATCTTCACTTTGCTTTATCTTTGATTTCTTATTATTTTCAGAATCAGATTGTATGATAAACTCTTAAAGAACACACAAGTCTAAGCATGACTAAGTGTTACAATTGTTGCAGGAAACTCGGCTAGTGAAATGGTGAACATTTTGAACAGAACAGCTCGGAAACTCGGTCCTCGTCTTGGCTCCATGGCCCTCCAGTATGTTGACCTCTACAAGGGGGACTGCAATGTCAACAACACTCTGAGCCGTGAAAACGAATTGGGTCAGTCTTACATATCTATATAATCACTCCCACTGAGTTTTAAATCAGAGATGTAAAATCTCATTGAAGATTTTAAGTATCATCATGCTGATAATTGGGAAAATAGGTAGGAATTGAGTTAAAGCAATTGTGTAATTATCATCCATCGGTTAACAAATTATGAATGGTTTGAGTGTTATAAAAATGGACAGTTGTGAAAATCATATCATGTTTTTGGGCATTCACATATCAATCTAATATCATCTGATTCATCTCTAAATACAAAGAAATATGTGCAACATTAGCAAGGCAATGAAATTTCGTCTATTAAAGTTTATGGTTACAAGTTGACCCAGAAAAAAAGGGTTTATAATTACAAATTATTTTGGATGAAGTCGCAAATGCCAAACTTATTCAAAACCTTCAACCTGTTTTTATTATTTTACCGAAATATGAAAGTCATTGACCTTATTGATCCATATTATACACGGGATTCCATATTAAATTTGGATATAGTCAAATAAAAAATATGTGGAGTATACCTTCTGAATACGGCATCATTTGTAACCAATTTTGTTAATTTAAAAAATCAACTTACTCAATTTTCATTTTCTTTTGTATTTTTCACGACTACAATAAATTTTTGTTTGTTCAACGATAAAATTTATTGACTTTTTCGCAAAATAAACTTCTATATACACTAAGGTTAAGATGTTGAGAGATAAATTATATATAGAATTATCCAAAAAATGGTATTTTTTTGTCAATAATAACAAATCGCGAACCATTAGACTACTTGTTCCTGGTCAAAATTTTAGTATATTATATTTAAATTTATATGAATTTATATTTTCAAAAGAAGATGTGAGAAAAATTACAAATTTTATTTTTAGCCCCAGTATTATATTTAGTTACTTACTAAAATCTCTTTTTGGGAAAGAAAGATAAATTATTAGTGGATGGGAATTAAAATAAATTATTCGTGGATAAATTTGAAGATATAATGTATGGTTAAGTTTCATTTGTATTTGGTAGAATCTGGCATATCTTAACCAAACTTTTTGCATGGGCTCGTCGTGGAATTGTTTGGTTTGGGATATTTTGTCAAAGCACTTTTTAGAAAAAGAATTTTTGTTTATTTGAGTTTCATATACATAACAATTTGCTTATTTTTACAAAGAATTTAGTCCAAACTTACTTTTAAAATATTTTAGTATAAATTTATATATAGTTGGTGTTGAATTTGAAATTTGTTTTACATAATTATAAATTTATCAATTAAAAAATACGAAAATAATTATAAAATATTCAGTTGGAGCTTGTAATCAATGGTTTGTATTAATACCGATGTTGTATCATAACAAGAGCTTAAATATGGTAGTCTCCGTGTGTGAATTGCATACGAGATGAAATAAAACACCATATCATTCTTTGGCCTTAGTGAAAAATAAAAATATATTGTGCTTAAGAAAATTAATTTTCAAAAACGTCCACCTCAAGTAGACAAATATTTAAAGAAAGCCTCTCTTAATTCATGCAAAACAATAGATATAGATTTCGAAGTCTCCCTTAATTAACTCATGGCCTCATCCTTTAAATAGTCATACAATTTCCTAATTATCGAAGCACCTTTCATCTACCAATCAAGAACTTGCCAATCTCTCTATTCATCTATATATACAAGCCAACCTTTTCTTTCTCTCTCACTCACTCTTCAGTATTCTCTCTCATCATTTTCGTATAATTAGATTTGCGAAAAATGGTCGAGGGAGAGTCCAAGGCATTGTGGATGGTTGTGGCCACCGTGTTTGCAGCAGCCGCCGCGGTAGCTCGTGGACAACAAGCTCCGTGCTACTTCGTGTTCGGAGACTCTGTCTTCGACAACGGTAACAACAATGCCTTGAACACCATGGCGAAGGTCAACTATTCACCTTATGGTATAGATTTCCCTCAAGGTCCAACCGGTCGGTTTAGCAACGGACGTAATACTCCGGACGTTATCGGTTAGTTTTCAAATTAACCGATTTTTCTTGATTTACGTTAATGACCAAAGTTTTTGTACTAATCGAATATTAACAACGATATGACCGACAAAACAAAAAACAACTACTGTGTCATGTCATATACCCGATCATCGTCTCTCTCTCTCTCTTTTTTTTTTTTTCCAAAAATGTTTTTTTTTAATATAAGTTTTCAAAATGTTATTCATATCCTAATAATTTCAAAAATAATATTACTTCGTAAAATTTCCAAAATAGCACAAAATTTACGTTTAGGAAAAAAATTATAAAAATTTAGTTAAGAGAAACTAAATATCTTTCAAAAATTTAGTAACCCTTTCTAAACCTTATTGTGATAATTTTGGAATTTTAAGGTTTTGATAGTAATTTTGGAAAACAAAAAAATGTGGTATTTTTTTAATATTGTCATTTAAATAATTTATGTTAAAAATGAATTTAATATACATGAATTTTGTCAATTCAACTTGTGGTCTTTCTCATTAAATTTAGGTCGTATATTAAAATTTGGTATTTCTTAAAAATATTTGAAATTATCGAAGTTTTTAGATCCTTAATAGATTATAAAAAATTCCAAACTAAAATGATCAAGTGTAAAAATATGATTGGATCATTTGTTTCAACATTCAAATCTCATCAACTTCTTAGTATATATATATATATTTTTTCGTTTTCACAGCCAATATTCTTTTAGTATAATATAAAACAAAAGTTGGAATATTTTTTGTTTTAGCTCAACTAGTGGGTTTCAATGTTTCCATTCCACCGTTCGCCGGAGCATCACCGGCACAAGCTAACATCGGAATCAACTATGCTTCCGGTGCCGGCGGGATCCGAGAAGAAACCAGCCAAAACATGGTAAAAACCTGAATATAATATATATAACAACAAATCTTATAATTTTTATCTCATCTAATATAAATTAACTAAATTGATATATAGGGTGAAAGACTCAGCTTGAGAAGGCAAATAAACAACCACCGGTCGGCGATCACAAACGCGGCGGTACGACGGAGCCAGCTAAACCGATGTCTATACACAATCAGCATAGGAAGCAACGATTATCTCAACAACTACTTCTTGCAACCTCGTTCTCTAACTCGTCTTCTATTTAATCCTGACCAGTATGCTCGATCTCTCATTCGACTCTACCGTATTTATTTGAAGGTAAGTATTGTATAGAGGGAAAAAACAAAGAAACCTAATCCCCTCAAACGTGAAATTATCTAACCACTTCTATTTGGCCAGTAGAAATGGTGTCATGCTTTAGATCCATTAAAAAATTCGGTGAGTGGACTACTCTGAAGGAATTAGTCGGATGGTAAAAACCCGGATCACCCATGGTTATCAAAAATAAAACAAACAAAGAAACCTAATTAATCTATATAAAATGATAGCATGTATTTTTTAAATCTAAAATATATAGAGAAACATTCTAATTAATGACAACTTTTTTGGGAAAATATTGATAAATTTGTATTTATCAAAACTAGAACCTATTTACACACGAATATACATGAAAAATGCTATATTGTTTTCTACCAAAAATTATATTATGATGTTTATATATGTGTGAAGGAATTGTACGTGCTAGGAGCGAGGAATGTGGCTTTGTTCGGAATCGGTAAGATTGGGTGTACGCCGCGGATTGTTGCTAGCCTCGGTGGTGGCATTGGTTGCGCAGAAGAAGTGAATCAAGCCGCGGATATCTTCAACCAAAACCTCAAAACCCTAGTCGCCGAATTAAACACCAATCTTTCTGGGGTTAAGTTCACTTATGTCGACCTCTTTTCTGGAAATGCTGGAGATTTCGCCGCTCTTGGTAATTCTATAATATCGAAGAAATCGTTAACAGAAACAAATTTCTCAAAAAATTTCTAACCTTTTCTGACTTTTTTTTAATAACACTAATTTTGTAGGGATTACTGTTGCTGATAGGAGTTGCTGTACGGTTGAACCGGGTGAAGAACTTTGTACGCTAAACGGACCGGTTTGTCCTGACCGAACCAAATACATATTCTGGGATAACGTGCATACGACGGAAGTGATTAATGCAGTGATCGCTAACTCTGCGTTTAACGGTGTTAATACTTATCCGTATAGTTTATCTCAGCTTGTGAATTAATTAATGGCTTATATATCCATCGGAAAATGGAACAAGCCTTTAATTTACTCAAAACTGGTTTCGGTCTACGTACATGGAAACCATATATTTATACACACATCATCGAATGTCTGATAATGAATAAAAGGATTGCAATGGTTGGCAACAATAACAATAAAAAGGATTTTACTCATATGACTCTTCCAATTAAAAGTTTTAAAGCATGATGCAAGTATTTAAAGATATGAATTTAATATTAATCATACCTTTGCAATTTAAAACATGCAAAATTCATATAATCATGCGTTATGGTTTAGTTCATAATAATAATCTATTATATAATAAGAGTTTTCTCTCCTTTTTAAATATCCACATCATCATTTTAAAGCATCCACATCATCAAGAAAGAATAATTACATTAAAACTAAATTTAACGATTCAATAAATAATAAATTTTCATTCTTTTATTTATTGTCTTCTATTTTTATCACACACAAAAAATTAGAAAAATAAAATTAAAAAACAATACAAAATATAAATAGATATTAAAAGAATTAAAATAGAAATTTTGAATATATATATTATATAAAAATGAATCATGTCTATTTATATTTATTGTTGCTTTTAATAAGTATCAATTTAATATATATATATATATATAAACACAAAGATAATGAAAACGAGTAACAAATCAAAATTTAGAAATACAATACAAGGAAAAATGAATAGAGATTAGAAAAACTAAAATAGAAATTTTGAATATAAAAATCATATATATAATTACATAAATTTTCCCAACTTTAATTGAATGTACTTAATTGAATTTTAAAAAAAAATATATTGGCACATCATTTAAGTAAACCTTTAGATTTTGTTTTAAGTTCTTGATTTATTAATTTAAGATAAATAATTTTTCAAAATTTCTTAACCCGACTATAATTTTATTTGATTTTTTTTTTTAATTTTGTTATTTGGTTGATGTATAGAAATTCCCGACTTTAATTGAATGTAATTAATTAAATTTTTAAATAAAATGATATATTGTCACATTATTTAAGTAAACTTTTGGATTTTGTTTTAAGTTTTTGATTTATGAATTCAAGACAAATAAGTTTTCAAATTTTCTTAGCCCGACTATAATTTTTTGAGTTTTTTTTTGAAAATTTTATTATTTGGTTCCGCCGTATTTAAATATTTTCGCACATTTCATCTCGATTTCATAACAGCAAATAAGTGAATTAGTCGAATTTAGTTTTAATACTCTTGAACATCTTTTGTATTTTTTGAATTAATCAATATTTTTAATCTATTTTTTTGCTAAAGTCTAATAAGATAATAATTTAATTATATATATATAAGAAAAACACAAAAATGTAAAAAGAAAAATAACATAAGAAAATGAACTTTGTTCCAAATATCAAAAATAATAAATATATAAACTTACGAAACGAAGATAAAATGATAAGTAATCATACTATAGAGAGGAATTAGAAAATAATTGATAATTTTTATTTTCAAAATTTAATCGGTTAGTTAAATAACATGGTTTATCAAATGGCAAAATATATGTAGATAACAAAGTTTTAAACAAATATATTTTAAATTATAACTATCGATATCGAAGTGATTGAGAATTACTTCATATTTTCATGTGGTATAAATATCATAAATAATTTATTTTGTTTCAAATCAAATATTATTTTGTATCTACAAAAAATTGGTTATTTTGTTAAACATAAATATTAAACTACTAAATAAATCAAAATTTTGTCACTAAATTTAAATTATAAAATAAAAACTCGCATGACGCGAATCATATTCTAGTAAATAGAAAAGAAGTTTATTTTGGTCTAGTGGCTCAACAATGGATATGTGATTTTTTACATCAAAACCTAAGAATATGTGATTTTTTAAGGCTTGAATATTGATTTGTTCTTATTGGTATTATTTATTGCAGGTTGAATTGTCCATTTGAAAATAGTTTTTTTTCTTATAAATCGTAGGAGTTTTAGGCCTTCGGTCTATAATCTTTTTGGTATCCGGAGTCAGATTTTAGATTTATTTTTATTTAAAAAATAACCATCCATCTCAACGAGAGATTGAATCCGGGACAAAAAGAAACCAACCCCTTATATTACTACTAAATCATCATCCCTGCATTGGTCATTTGAAAAGAATTGCATCCATCTTATTCATTAAAAGACCTAAAGGTTTCTAAAATAAAGATTTTTAAAATCAAAAGCTATAATAAAAATATAATCTCATAACGATTTTACTTACTATAAAACACGATAGTAAAACACAAATTTTCTACTCTATTTTTTAAAAAAGACAAAGATAGAATAGTATGTTTCTTCCTTTTTCTAATCTATTTATACTCATTGTCAAATTTTAATTATAATTTATATTTTTTATCAGCCAAAAAAATTATTATATTTTTAAGGAAATTGGGGTGTATAACAAAAAAACATAACTTAAAACTAACTAAAAATCTCCATGTGGCTTAATCCTAGCCATTGAATTTAGAATTTTTGTTAGTTTTTAGTTTTTTTTTTGCTATCCCACAAATTAACCTTATTTTTTAATACACTGATCAAGAACGCTTTTTTTTGTCATCTAGATATATAATATTAATAAATAAGCGTCTGGGATAATACAAAGGCTGGTAAGGGACGAACCAATCCGTGGCCATGCGACATGACAACGAGACCGTTAGGAACCTAAGCCCAAAAGAGGGAAACAAGGCCCAAACTGGTACCGGGAGTCAGCCTTAACAAAGGATCCAAACAACTGAAAGAATACGACCCAATACAAACTCTGGAAAGATACGACAAACACTTACTCTGAAACGGTAACAAGCAGCAAAGACACAGGGATTGGAAACACAACCACCAAGACCAGCAAAGGCAGTGATTATAGCGAAACCCAAATCGAAAGATATGACAATGAACCGTAAGAAAAAGAAGACCACCAACAAGAGAAAAACAGCCTATTCACCCGAAAACACTTCAACTGATATTCAACCCAAGACCACACTAATTAAAGGGAGCAAGCTATTGATGTACATCGCCGCTTGAAGTTTATTCTGAAAAAGACGGAAAGAAAGACACCAATCTACTGGACGAGGAAAGCAGACTCGAAAGCAACTTCTTCCAGAAAGAGTAGTCAACTAATAAACTTACCAAACCACAAATATCTTCACCTAATGAACTGCAAAGAGAGGAGCTATACCAAACCCACAACCAGAGAGAAAAAGGGAAGCACAACGGCTAGGATCAGCAAGTTCTCGGAGCAGAATGAAAGAATCGGCGAAGGCCAAAACCAACACCCGAGCAAAATCAGAGACACACCTAGTTACCAAAAGCTTAAGCATACAAAAAGCCAAATCTCGACACCATCCCAGATAAAAGACAATCCCTGAGAATACCCAAACCAAGCAACAAACAACAGGGGAAAAGCAAGGCAAAGGAAAAACCTCATGACCAAGCGAAGCAGAACAACAGCGAGGAAGAAAGCAAGACGATCACCACACGCCTGAATGGATCTTGAGAATGTTGATGCAGACACCCTTAGCAAATGTTATCCCGGACCCGTCCTTAAGGCCTAGGAACCACACCACTTGCAGCTTCTACAAGAAAAATCGGCTAAAGGAGTCGAAACCAGTTCAAGAACTAAGAACCCCCAAGAATTACACCAACGGAGATCCTAAGGAAGAGCAGGCCTTTCTCAAGACCAAAAAGATAGACAAACAGCAACAACCGCCTCACAGCTTCAAAATCGCCATCATCCCGCCCAATCTCAAGCACAAAGATGGAAGCTCGAGGCTACCGGAGAGGGAAGGAGAAAGCGAGCCGCCGCTGAATCCAGAAGGAAGACAAGAAGAAAGAGGAGCTAGGAAAACCTACCAATGAAGACCATGTCCTCAGACGACGTCACCGAAGGAAGAGCAGCCATCCCTTGTTCCAAGAACAGATAACCCACAACTACAAAGCTCACTTGGAGACCAGTTAGACCGATAAGGAGAACCCCAAAACAGAGATAAGAGACCACCATATCACCATACAACCGAAGCTTCCGCTGTCCTTAGGCGAAAAGGAATCGGGGAGGAGATACACCATATACATACCACCGGAAAGAGTCCTAGATCACAGAGTCATAAAGCCTCCAAATCCGACACAAACCAATCGAAACCAAAAGCCTCCAATCTCTATCCCAAAAGACCCGATGACAGAGAGAGAAGCAGATCAAAGAGAAGAAAGGGAACGGGAGGTGGAGCCGGAGGAACCACTAATCCCTAACCAAAACTACCGGCAAGAACAATCCAGAGCTGTCGCTGAGCCAGGCTCAACTACAGAGCTCAGAGATCTGAAGCCACATCGATGCACCGTTGAGATCCAAACAAGCCCATGAAGACCTTCACCGTCCTTAAGCGAAGCACACCTCGGGAAGGAGATAGAGCCAGAGCCACCTCCACTTGCCGAAATCGTCGACGAGATCAAGCTAAAGAGCCACGAACCAAACTCTATCCACCAGAGACAGAAAGGAGAGGAACCGAAAAGGGGAAAGAAAGAAAAGCAAAGAAAAGGAAAAGGACCTTCTCACGGGACCTTTTCACGGTGGCGGTGAGAGCCACCGACCACCGAAGAAAGAGACCAGGTTTGTTATGTGGCGGTTTCTAGGATTACTGAAAGAGAAAGAAAATTGCCGCTCAAAAGCCCAGATGTTCACACAAATACAGCTGATCAAGAACGCTTAACTTGGTTTTAAACCTTTAACAAAAAAAAAAATTGGTTTTAAATCATCTAAAGAATTGAAACAATTTGTACAAAGTTGATTCAGGCCTTGCGAAAGCCCAAATAGGATTGGCAAATAAGAAAGAAAGCCCAATAATATCTATTTTCATTTTCAAATGTTTAGTGGTCAAACCCGATCCGAAACTGGCCTTTCTCTTCTTCCCCAAGTCTCAATCTACGATCGAATTCGAAGAATCTTACAGTCACCGATAATGGAAGACGATCAAGAGATGATGGACGACTTCACTTTTGTTAACATATACCTCAAATTAGTGCCCAGTTTCCATTTCAATTGGCGATCAATTTCCCTTTCACCGATTCAGGTTTCCTCTCTCCATCGATCTTGATGTTAGCTTTAGTTGATTTTCGAACCCGAAATTGGTTAAGCTTCAGTTCTGGGTTGCATTTGCACCGTTACGTTAAGCTATTATTCAGCGTTTTCGCCGGAGTTTAATGTCGGCATCTGGGTTACAGTAATTGCTTCGTTTTTTAGATAAATATATTGACAATCCTCCTCTGATGCTCTGTTTAAGGCCATTCGCTTTTCGGTTTGTTGGGTATAAATCTACGCTTCGTTACAGAATTTAGATAGCTTTTTTAGGTTTGGTGTGTGATTGGGAAACATGAGTGCATCGGAAAAAACTTCTGGAATACAATGGTCTTGTGAGATGCGCTGAGAAACTGAAGTCAGAGTTCCTGGAAACTTCTTCATCCCCTTCACTCGCTTCCTTGGTCTTTTTCAAGAAAGAGTAAGAAAAATCAATACTTTTCAAGGCTCATATCATTTCATATTTTGCATCAGTCCTGTCTATATGCCTCACTCACATACACAAAACTGGGTGCCTTAAGCTGATGCAAATGGGATGTTATATGCTGTTCAGGATCAAAGCCAAAGAGCAAACCCAAGAGCCAAAAAGACAGAACCGGAGAAAAAGTTGAGGAAAAGAGCAAGATTTTTTCTAGCTGCTTAGTTTATCGCCGTTGTTCTTTACTTATACGCGATGGAAGGATGTAGTTCTGATGACCTGGAGTATGAAAACGAGGATGCTGACTATACTAAAGAATTCTTCTCTGTGAATGGACCGGTAATGTTCTCTCCTAGACCCTGTATATCTCTTTCCTTGACTTACTAGGAAGAAGAAAATGAAGCATCATCTTACGTGTTTGTTCTTGAACTCTTAGCTTAGCAGAGATAGATTTTGATAGTCAGATCTGACTATAAGACACATGATAATTAATTTCTTCCTGAAATGGTTACATTGAGACTAGTGGATCAGAATTTCTGGCATGTCCATAGAACCGGTTAACTGTTAACCCGTTTCTGTACCAAAATCCAGATTACCAGATCCCAAACTGGAATTCTAACTGAACTATGTCAATAATACACATATCTCCATCCATCTAAACTATCTTTTGCCTTTTGGATAGCAAAAGATGCAGCTCCCAAGGAGAAACTAACCTAAAATCCTAAACTTCTAACCCAAAGGAAGAATAAATAAATGAATGAGAAGTTGAGAATAGAAAAGTTTACATCCCGGTTTGCTCCGGATGCTGCCCTGATGTAGCGTCCTCTGGATGGCTAACGAGCTTTGAGTGTTCATCAGCTGAGCTGATGGAAAACTCAGCGAGTGAGCTCACTGCAACCGACATTCCATGGCAGAGTACTTTAACTGCAACCTCAGCCAATTTCTCAGCAGTCATCATCTTTTCCTCTTCCACCTTGTCAGCTTCAACAAGCTCCATGCTCTCTGAGTGCCTCCTCGAACCATCTCTTCCCTGAGACGAATCTTCCCTAAGCTGACGAGCATAGATTGCACCCATCCCAGAGGCAAAGAAATCGAGTTTGTCTAACACCGGCTTCTCATTCAACCCGTTGAGCAACCTTGACCATTGGATGCAGACTTCATAGATTGGGTGAGGACAAGATGATAATCTGACTTTCTCTGGGTCGGGGTCGCATCTGAAACATCTGAGTAACCAGCCGGTTAAAGACAGCACGTAGGATCTCTGGGACGTGATCCATGCTTGGAAGCAGGCTCTCCAGTTTCGAAGCTGAGCCACGAGATTCAAAGCTGATCGAGCTAATCTCTGAGAGTTGATCTCCGGTAGTGAAGTCTGTTGTCTCTTCTTGTGACGGTTAGAAGGCATGGTTGCAAGTAATAGCTTGGCTTCGTCCAATGATCGCTTCTGTATTTGGTGACACTCTGCCATCACTTTCCACATCCGAGTTAATCTGTAAAATGCCATTATCAATGTTCTTACCAGTCAAAGAGAAACCTGTGATTTCGGGAGCCAGAATAAAGATGTTTTGGCATACCCTTGAAGAAGCTCAAGAAGCTGCGGAAGCAGTTCATGGTCGCGAAGATTCTCAATCCTTTCGGAGATTGACTCGATTGAGTGTATTGAAACCTTGATCTGAGTGTGTAGATCTCTGATAGTAGCTCTTGTTTTGTCAACCGCGGAAGAGTCAGCTCCTTTCACATCATGATTCCTTAGCACCAAACATTTCTTCTCATATGCAATCCGTACCCGTTCTCCGGACTGTCATCACAGCATCCAAGCCAGTTAACCATAGAGAGAGAAAGAGAGAGAAAGTGAACTGAAATTTCTGTTAAAAGTCTCAGATATTACCTTAACTTCATCGTAGAGTTTCTTCTCCCATGCATATAGACGGTCCAATGTTGATTGATGGCTACCCGAAAGCATACAAGATTCTTCTGAAAATTCACTGCTGCTTTCAAATCCACTCTCCCTGGAACCTCCAGATGAGCTGATCAAGAATCTTGATGAGGAAGAAGATCTTGATGAGCCACCCGAGCGGAACAAAGCTACTGGATTCAGCATTTTCATGGCTGCAAAAGGAAGATTCAGAACCGCATCTGTATAATATATAGTCAGAAACAAAGAAGATTATATAGTCTTACCACTGAGTTCATTAGAAGATGTGTACTGAGCTCGACTAGCTTCCAATAAACCCGAGACTTCTTTAGCAGCGGTACATATGATCGCAAACTGATCTTCAAGATCTTTAATAACTTCTCCCATGCTCGTCGGCCTTCGATTCAAGTACACAGTGAAGCCAGGTGTCTCTCCTTTTGCATCATCTGTTGTGACTACATGCCCTGTAGTTCCTCCTCTGGACACCTCAATGCTTTGCCGTTCTTGAGTTCCAATGCAGTTCATGTACCTCTCATTCTCAGTCTCGTATCTACTATATGTGAAGTCCTCATTAACATCTTCTACTTTATCTTCTTGATCCATTTTACCTCCGTTACAATCTCCTGTTGCTTTCATGTTATGATCCTCAAACCTTGGAGATTCCTCTTCTTCAAGATCCGGTATCCCTTCTTCCTCCCGCACCCGCCTCATTTCATCGTCCATACCACTCCGATTATCATAACTGTATCCGCAATAATCCAATGACGAGAATGGATTCCAAAAGAAATCCCATTGAGAGTTCTGTGGCGAAGGAGGCGGTCTATGGTGACTGCCTGGTCCCAGACTGTTGTGCTCAGGCGAGCTAACCGGGTTCATGTTCATCCCGAAGAAACTATCTGCTCCGTAAGTCTCAACCGGGAAAGTCTGAGGTGATCTAGGAGGCTTTTCTTCAACGCGAACCGCTCTGCTTCCACTAGCCATCAAGTAATTGACTTCCAATTTCGACTCTGACTTGCTATCAATCATTTTGGAAGAGGGAGATGTCTCGATCAAGCCGCCTTGGCTGCTAATTCTCTTCACTGGAGTGACGAATGTGTCCAACGAGAACTCGTGTGGCTCGTCTCCTTCGATGTATTCACGTAGAGCATCTGAAACTTTTCTTAGAGACTGGATATAAGCAATGTGACAAAAAGCAAAGTGAGTCCTGTGTTCCACTGCTTGTTTGATAAAACGTTTCCTGTCTTTGCAGATCTGAACAGCTTCATCGTCATCAAACTTCGAATGAGAACATCCCATTCCCATTTCTCTCTCTCTTTTTAAAAAATTTCTTATCTTAGACTCATACAAAGTGTTGGAGAAACTGCAGAACTAAGAACAAGATACATCAGATTTTTTAACATTGTAAACAAATTAAACGCTTGAAACAGGTGAAAAAGCAAAACACAGCATTGATTAATAGAGAGACAAAGACGTTTCTGTATGCCTCACTCAGATTCTTTACTTTGTTTTGGCTTAGTTTGAAAGAAAATATAGAAATGCTAAAGCCAACAAATTTCTGTGAAATTAACTTCTTTGAAGGCAAAATTATGAAGAAAATGAGTAGAAAATCAAAAACCCTTTACACATTTGTTTACCCTTTTCTTCAGATAAAGGAAATCTATAAACTGAGGGACCCAAATCCAAAAAAAAAAAAAAAAACATAAAAAGTTTTGATTTTTGGAAGAGAGAGAGAGAGAGAGAAGACAAAACCTTTCAGGTGTGGAGCGTGAAGAAGGAGAGAGAGAGAGAGACGTTGAAGAAAACAACGGTCAAATATTGTAATAAGAGTGAGAGATGAGAGTGTGAAGAAGGTGAAGAAGAAACAGACAAATAATAAATATAAATAAAAAGAGTGGAACACGGAAATATTGAATATTTAACCCCGGGGTTCACGTTTATTTTCGATTTTGCCACTGTCCTTGCATTGGTTAAAAACTCCACCCTCAAATGCTTTTTGTTTTATTTAATTTATTATCTTTTACAGCAGTCTCAATGAGTCAAATGGTGTTTCGTTTTGTCTTATTATTTTGTACATTATTTATTTTTATGTCCCCTTTATTTATTATGGCGTTAGGACATGCAATTTTCTTTTTTTTTCTTTCACCTATAAAACTTTATCCAAAGGCGTTACGACACACAGCTTTTGTTTTATTTTATTACTAGTATTATAGCCCTGCTACGGAGGGGTAAGATAATTTAGTTTTATATCTCAGAGTCCTATTTTAAAGAATTTTAAAAACATTTATGCCTTTTGAATATTTGATAATTTGTACCGCAAAAAAACCATTGATAATTTTGGTTAAGATGTTTTAGTATAGAAAAAAAATATTAACTGTTTTCACATAAGATCATGAAAATTGTTACGGTGAATGAAATGTTACGGATTTAATTTAATTATGAAAATTTTTGGAACAATTGATATGCGCACAAAGATAATTTTTTAGTATAAACCATACAAAACTTAAAATTGAGGAACAAAAATTTTCCAATGAAAAATCGAACATACATTTGGCAAGAATTACTAACCAGTTGCAGTGAGAAAGAGTTGGTGCTTGCCGATCGACTTCATCCATCTTTGTTTTCCCGTACGTAGTATATCTAGTAAAAACAATCTTTAGTTAACAGTATCCAATTAAATGATATGTAAGAAAATATAGTTTGATGAATCTTTTGTGAGTTTTTAATATGAAAATTTACCTTGTTGAATCTGTCATTTTAGATGAGATTAACAACCCAAATTGTTGTAGCACATAATAATCCACTTGAAAATTGAGGTTTGGGATAGTTCTGCAAATACAATAACGGGTTAATGAATTAGATTTACAAATACATGATAGTGAATTACTCTTTCATTAACACTGACATTAAAAATTTGGATTTTTTTGATGCCATTAAAATATAACTGAAGTTATCGGTGGCTCCAATTAGGGTTGGGAAAAAAATTCGAAACCGAAGAACCGAACCGGAACCGACCCAAAATTATCTGAACCGAACCCGAACCGAGTTTTTTAAAATACCCGATGGATCCTATATATCTAGAACCGAAGAACCGGAATCGAACCAGAGCCGAACCAAGAACCGAACTGGTACCCGAATTATCCGAAACATAAATTAATCCATAGATATTTTGGTTTTAGGTTGGATATGTTTGGGTAATTCGGGTAAATTTTATAATTTTTTCTTTGTTATTTTTCGGTTATTTTGGACATTTTTAGGTATTTTCGGATAATTCGGATAAAAATAACCAATTTAGGTGTATTATTTCAATTTTTATAGATTTTTTTATTATTATTTCCGGATATTTTGGGTATTTTGGGTAAAAAATATCCGGAACCGGTTCTGAAAATTTAGAACCGAACTGATCCAGAACTGATAGGAACCGAACTGAATCCAAACCGAAATTATTTCGGTACCTATATAGGTCCTAAACCCCTCTATTCGAAAGATCTTGAACCGAACCGAATGTCCATACCTAGCCCCAATGATCACATCGTCTCCGATGTTCTTTCAACCGCAATAACATTGTTAGTTTGTGGAATAAATAACAAAACAAATTTACTGATGAAAGAGGATATTAACTCGTGGTTATGGTTGCCGATTGTGGTGCCTCAAGATTTTCTCCGTTAACATGATTTGAGAAATACATCAATCGCATATACAAAAAAAGAAAAATAATAAGGGACGAAGGCTTACTTTTATTTACCATAAAATTGAACTTATTAGTAAGAAAATAGGTGAATTTACGCGGAATAAGTTACCATTTATAAGAGAAAAATGGAATTTATAAAAAGTGGTGGTTAAAAATGGTTAAACTAGAATGTAAGAGATTAAAGAAAAGGACGGTGAAATTGTAGGGATTGAGAATATATATATATATATATTTTTTTTTTAATTCATTATAAATTCATAACACGTTTTTTTTTCATTCAAATTAAATAAAATGCCACATATCGCTTTTTAATTATTCAAATAACTTTTGTTTTAATTTATAAAGGATTAGCTTCATAAGCCTCGTTTTAGGCGTTATGAAATGCAACCTTTGTTCGATTTTACAAAAACACACATTCTTATGATTATATTACGAGCAAAAAACCCAACTTTAACATTGCTGACTCTAGGGTTATAATAAAAAAAACTCAATAATCTAGGCTTATAATAATAATAAAAAACCCAATAATCTGGATCTTTATAAACTCCAAATAAGAAAGTTTAGTTGCAAAAAGGGACCATTCATTTGGACGTGAAACCAATTTAACCAAGTTAGTTGAAACTTAATATGTGATAAAAAAAAATTAAACAATAACGAATGCTCTAAATCAGTTATTTTTTTTAATTGAGAAAATTGTAGGTATCGTCCAGACTAATCTATAAAGCCTGTGAAAATCTGAGTTTTTTTACCATTTAAGATCACAATAATCAACCATGATAAATCAGTTAAATTTATTTATCTATTTACTAAAATGATTCAATTTTCATTAATATTTAGAAAATAAATAGTTTTTGTGTATGAAGAATGGACCTACCAACAAGGATTTAATTTGTCTCATGTAAAGGACTCATATACTTGGAAATGGTGTGTTATGTTAAGGCGCTATAAAGCTATTTTGATTGATTATATTACATGAGACTTGTTGTTGGCTGGTCCATTTGAAACCGATATTAATTGTAAGAAAATCAATGAATTATTATATAATTGCTTACTGTCTTATCCAGCATGTATCATGCATATTGCATTGCATCTGACGTGACGATTATCATCTATTTATGTTTTTATTAAAAAAGACAAATAATTATATTTTGGGAAAATATAAAGTTAAGTCTTTTTAAAAAATAACATCAATATAAACTATAAAGTTAAGTTATGTGTCATCGTATTCATTGAAAAACTAACATTATTTAAAATAATGATGGTTTTCATTGATGACAGCGAAAATATATGTTTTAATTGCCTATTGAAAATCTGAGCATTGACATTTGGGCGAATAAAAAATTGCTGACGAACAAATACACCATTTTCTGCCAGAAAAATTAATAATATAATTTAATGTTAAAAAATTAATTATTTCGTATACGACAAAAAAAACAAAATTTAATACTAATATATCTTTCCTTATAGATACCGAAACATTCAAATGTTATAATTGAATTCTATAAAAAAAAAAAAGTAGAAATTAAAAAAAAAAAAAAAAAAAAGTTCCCTCCGATTACATCCCTTAAAAATTGTATCTCCTCGAATTTCTCTCTTCGCGCAGCTATGGCGGACGTTGAAGAGACGAAGAAGAATAACAATTTACAGACAAGCTACTTCGACGTGGTCGGAATCTGCTGTTCGTCGGAGGTTTCTATTGTCGGAGACGTTCTCCGTCCCCTTGATGGCGTCAAAGAATTCTCCGTCATCGTCCCTTCTAGAACCGTCATCGTTGTCCACGACACCTTCTTGATTTCTCCGCATCAAATCGGTAAATTATCGAATTTTTCTTTGTGGATTTTGAAAATTTCGATCTAAAATTGAATGGGTTTCTTTGATTTTAAGCTTAGGTTCTAAAAAATCCCAACTTTTTTTTTTTTACAGCGAAGGCTCTGAATCAAGCAAGATTAGAGGCAAGCGTGAGACCATACGGAGAAACAAGCTTGAAGAGTCAATGGCCAAGCCCTTTCGCTGTTGTTTCTGGTGTATTGCTTACTCTCTCCTTCCTCAAATATTTCTATAGTCTGCTTGAGTTTCTCGCTATTCTTGCTGTTGTGGCTGGAATTTTCCCCATCCTTGTCAAAGCTGTTGCTTCGGTCACAAGGTTTAGGCTTGACATCAATGCTCTCACTCTAATTGCTGGTAAAAATATCAAATCATTTTAAGTTTTTGGTTTGATGATGGAATGATCTCAAGGAGAGGTTCTATTGGTGAGCTGATTTTTGTTTAATTTGTGTTTGTGGCAGTGATCGCAACGGTATGTATGCAGGATTACACAGAAGCTGCTACAATTGTGTTTCTATTCTCAGTTGCAGATTGGCTAGAGTCAAGTGCTGCTCATAAGGTTAGTTTGTGTAGAGTTTCTATAACGTCCAAAGAGTCAATCATATTCATAGCAATGAAAATCAGCTCTGGTTTTACTTCTATTGGTTGATCATTGTTCTGAAGTAACAACGGTTTTCAGGCAAGCACAGTGATGTCTTCGCTGATGAGCTTAGCGCCACGGAAGGCAGTGATAGCGGAAACTGGACTAGAAGTCGATGTAGATGAGGTTGGGATAAACACAGTTGTTTCAGTTAAAGCTGGAGAAAGTATACCGATCGATGGAGTTGTGGTGGATGGAAACTGTGATGTAGATGAGAAAACATTGACAGGAGAGTCATTTCCTGTCTCCAAACAAAGAGACTCAAATGTTTTGGCCGCTACTATAAATCTTAACGGTACCAACAAAAATTCTTATCTTGGTCTTCATATAATCCTAAATTTTCAGCTCATTGCCACAATTTTTGTATCGGAAGGTTATATAAAGGTGAAAACTACAGCTCTAGCTCGAGACTGTGTGGTTGCGAAAATGACTAAGCTTGTGGAAGAAGCACAGAAAAGCCAAACCAAAACTCAAAGGTTTATAGACAAATGTTCTCGCTACTACACTCCAGGTCAAGAATTATAGACAATCTTCCTTCTCATTTGAAATCTGATGTGATGAATTTCATAGACTTTGGTTGCGATTTAGGAGAGGAGAATGAAATTTGATCCCATTTTTCTTTGTTGTTATTTCAGCTGTTGTCGTGTTAGCAGCATGTTTTGCTGTCATCCCGGCTTTGTTAAAGGTTCACAACCTCAGCCATTGGTTTCACTTAGCACTTGTAGTGTTAGTAAGCGGTTGTCCATGTGGTCTTATCCTATCCACACCTGTTGCTACCTTTTGTGCTCTCACTAAGGCAGCCACGTCGGGGTTTCTGATCAAAACGGGTGACTGTCTAGAAACCCTGGCAAAGATCAAGATTGCTGCTTTTGACAAAACAGGAACTATTACAAAGGCTGAGTTCATGGTGTCTGATTTTAGGTCTCTTTCTCACAATATCAATCTGCACAATTTGCTTTACTGGTAAGTATGTATGTAGTTTTCCCACCGCAAGTAAGCTTTTTTGGCATATGTGATGAAATGAATGCTTACAGACTTTTGAGATGTTTCCATAGGGTCTCGAGTATCGAGAGCAAGTCGAGCCATCCGATGGCAGCGGCGCTTATTGACTACGCGAGATCAACTTCTGTTGAGCCTAAGCCTGATACCGTCGAGAACTTTCAAAACTTTCCAGGAGAAGGAGTTTATGGGAGAATAGACGGTCAAGATATCTACATTGGAAGCAAAAGAATTGCACAGAGAGCTGGATGCTTAACAGGTCTCAGAACTTTCAACTGAAGTTATTACTTTTGTTTTATAGCTGTCCCGTCTCGTGTCTTGTTTTGTTCTCCATCTATCTAACCTTTGCAAGATCTCTTCTCTGTGGATGCTACATAAAGTTCCGGATATCGAAGCTAATATGAAGCGGGGTAAGACCATTGGTTACATATACATTGGACAAGAACTGACCGGAAGTTTCAACCTTTTGGACGGTTGTCGATATGGTGTTGTTCAGGCTCTCAAGGAGCTCAAGTCCTTGGGCATCAAAACTGCAATGCTCACAGGAGATAACCGAGACGCAGCCATGTCTATTCAAGAACAGGTGAAGCAGAGTCATTCTCTTATCATTCCCCTCTCTCTATTTTATGAGTCATATATGATCAAAACGTTATCATTTTGACAGCTAGGGAATGCTTTGGATATTGTTCACGCTGAACTTCTTCCACAAGACAAAGCAAGAATCATCGATGAGTTCAAGAGCCAAGGGCTTACAATGATGGTAGGAGACGGGCTTAACGATGCACCGGCCTTGGCGAAAGCAGACATTGGGATTTCAATGGGGATCTCAGGGTCAGCACTTGCAACGGAGACAGGAGACATCATTCTTATGTCGAACGACATAAGGAAGATCCCAAAAGGGATGAGACTAGCGAGGAGAAGTCATAAGAAAGTGATTGAGAATGTGGTTTTGTCTGTGAGCATAAAAGGAGCAATCATGGTGCTTGGTTTTGCAGGTTACCCTCTGGTTTGGGCAGCTGTTCTTGCAGACGCAGGAACTTGTTTGCTTGTGATACTCAATAGTATGATGCTCCTACGCGACGAGCATGAAGCCGTGTCTACATGTTACCGTGCTTCTCCTTCTTCGCCGATGAAACTTGAAGAAGAGGATCTAGAAGTGGGATTGTTGCAGAAGAGTGAGGAGACGAGTAAAAAAAGTTGTTGCTCTGGCTGTTGTAGTGGCCCTAAGGACAAGCAACAAAAGTGAACCTGGTTCTGATTTAGAGGTTTCTATGTAGACTGTATTCGAACCGGAGATAACCGGCCTCAGAATCCTTGTCTTAAATCGCCAATCAGTCTTTAGTTTAGCGCATTATGAACCAAAAAATGATTTCAACGGAAATTTGAAATCATTTTATTAACATGAACTTTTAATTTACAAATATAATACTCTCTCCAGGATTACACCCTATTCAGCCTAAAAATCGGATGATTTCAAAAAATGTCAAATTTTATCTTCGATTGAAGTCGTGAATCTATTATTATGGGATAGATCTATGATTTCTGCTATAAACCAACAAAAAAAAGAAGAAAAATCGATTATTAAGGGATGAAATCGTGAAAAAAAAAAACAGGGAACGGCGGCTAGGGTTTTCAGCGTAGATTTAGGAAGAAAACGAGGGTAAAAGAGTAATTTATTACTCATTTAATCGAAATATAAAAAAACAAAGAAAACAGATCCCTTCGGAGTTGAACTACCAACCTGAACTAGCAAATTTTAACCACTATGCCAAGTTGTTTCATGTATTAACTCGCCAAATATAATATATCACCGTGCAAATAGGTAAATATCATAAAACTAGCCCCGCTTAGTCCCCTCTTAATCTCCGATTTTGTCATTAGGCGCTAGACCCACCTCAACCGTTTGATTAGCGCCTAGCAAAATTTTGAACGATGATTTTAGCTAATAGCACGGAGATTAAGAAATTATTTTTACTTCAAAAAATACTATTTAATATATAAGGTAAAAACAATTTAGCCAACTATGAAAAAGACCGCAGAATACTATTAGTCACACAATATCCAATAAAATTAAAAATTGCATAGAAATGTGAAAACATCTTATATTTTAAAACAAAAAAACCTTCAAAACATCTTATATTATGAAATGGAGGGAATAATTTATATTTAGAGATTAATAATCTAGAAAAGAAGAGAACCAAAAAAAAAAAAAAAATATATATATATATATATCTCTTTATTTTTGCTGTATTTTTTAAATTATTTGCAATTAAATATGCATCTCAAATCATATAGGGTTTACCAAGGGTAATTTGTATAATATACACAATTTACTCAAAAATTGGTCAAATGGTATGTTATTGTTTTAATTAGGTCTCATAACATAGAGAAACATATTTTAGACGACGAAAATACCCTTATGACATGCCAAAAGTAAATGTCATTTTCTCACTGATGTCACATGACAAACACATTTATAAGTTTCATCATTTTTTCCATACAATCTTTGTTAGATCTAATTTTTGTGTAAAAATTGAATAATCCTTTCATTTATATATACAAAAAACTAGATTTTTTTTCTGTATATGTTATAATTTGAATTTTTTAAAACCCGACATATATTATTCGACTGATTCATTAAATGCTATAATAAAATGTATCATACCATATGTTTTATGATATACTATATTATAACATGTTATATATTAGCATGGTTCTATGGTATATATTATATATCATATTATATTATATTAATTACCTAAAAATATATTGAAAATTGTTTATAACTGGTTAGATATCATATAATATGTTATATGTTTATATGGTATAACATGTTATATATCACATAACATATTATATGTTGATATGGTACAATATGTTATGTAATTTTATACCATGTAATGTTATTTTACTATCTCTAAACATAATCATACATTTTAAAAATTGTTTATAACATATTATATGTTATATAACATGTTATATGTTATATAACATGTTATATGTTAGTATGATATATCATGTTATATGGTAAAATAACATGGTATATATATATTTTATGTTATATGTTTATATGGCATATCAATTATATATTATATATCTCGATATGATAATTACTTACAAATATAATAGAATATATTCATATTATTAAATTATTGTTTTAGGCTGGTAACAACTTAATTGATGGATTGCTGTGGAATGGGAAGAATTGTTGTGGAAAAAAAAAATTACTGAATTGTGGCTGAAAAAGTAAATTCTGCTGCACCTCTTTATTTAATTATTTATTCATATAGTTTTAAGTTATTTTATCATTATTTATAAATTAGCCATACAATTTTTTAATGATGGACAATACAATTCACGGTTTGATTTCGGTTAAGTTTTTTGGTTTGCAGTTTTGTCGATTTTTTAAATATTGATTTCAAAATTCTCAAATATTATGTTAAATATTTATTTAAAAATTATTTACATGTTAATAGTTATGTCAGAAAGAATATAATTTTTAATTACTAGATATTTGATATATTGTAAAATGACACATTTTATTTTGGGAAGAAAATATTGTCTAATAGCAGTATTAATTGGGCAAAAATATTTAAGGTATTAAAATTTGCATCCGAAATATATATTTAAAAAAATAGGATTGTTAAAGCAGAAAGCGAATAAGATATGGATAATTCGGATATATAAAATCGGGTGATCAGACTCGAAATACAGATGTCTAATGGCACGTGGACCTCGATGCCACTCATAGATCTCATATTTAATTTTGTTTTAAATTTTAAATTTTATAATTTTTCAATTATTGTAATATAAAAAAAATTATAATTACAAAAATAAATAAATATGTAATTCATATCTTGTTCAATTCTTAACATGTCTCAAATATGTATGGTTGTATTACAAGAAAATCTTGATGTAATAGATCAAGACAGGTAAATTATGCCAGATGGACAACTCAAATTTTTAAGATATATATGTTTAATGAATTGTTAATCTAAATATATATAAAAATTAATTGAGCCAAAAAATCAATATTGAAAAAATATTATATATTAATATTTAATATAAATTTATTTTAAATAAATTATTTTACACATACATTAACTATTTTAAATTTTCTTACATTTATTTTTTATTTATTCTTATTATTCAACGAGATAAAATTTTAGTTATTCTGTTACTCAAATAATATGTTAGATTTAGCCATGTTCAGTAAGATTCCACAGTTACCATTTGAATCATTAGTTATTCAGCCAAATTCCGCAACAAATCATCAATAAATTAAGCTAGATTTCGTATTCATCAAGATTCCGCAGTTACCATTTACACCCTTAGATTATAATCTAGACTTTATAAAGATAATCCAATCAAAAATAATAAAAGTTGGTCATTAACATCTCTAATAACATATAATAGTATGTTATTTTTATTTATGGCATGTAATATTATGTCTGAGAATATAATTATATATGTAAATTTTGAATATGGAATGCCAAATTTGGAAAAAATCATGTGCATGCGAATAATATAAAGTAAAAAAATTGGTAACTATGTCATTCTCTCTCTATTTTAATTGGATATTTTATGACACAATCTGTCGCGTCAGAAAAATAGGAGAGAGAACCAAAAAGGTATAATAGTCATTCGGTATACCATAGTCTTAATTAAACATTGAGCATACCATTATTTTAAATAGGTGTTTACAGCTCCGACCCAAAGATATCAAAGGGCCTAGGCCAAATTTTTTTTTGGGGACCCATAATAAATTAATATTAAAAATTTACTATTTTGGGCTAAATAACATTTAAATTAGCATTATTTGGGCCTGATTTTTTTTTCTTTTTTTTTCGAAAATGGTCCTAGTTTATATTTAAAATATAATTATTTTGGGTTTGATATAAATCCTTTATCTGCACCAAAAAATAAAAAACTGCCCTTATTTGCAAAAAAAAAAAAAAACTAAAAATGAGCCATTTTATAAAAGGAATTTGGTTTTAATGATAATGGGTCCTTGGGCCGGGGCACTGCTGTCCAGCCCCTTGGACCGGGCCTAGGTGTTTATAACATACCATTTCATAGTGTTTTGCAATCGTATATGTACTCATTAAACCATCCAATGGCAACAACAACAAGACTGCACTGACCGGAGATACTCAAGCCACAATAATGGAGTTTCATAGTGTTTTCCAATCATATATGTACTTTTTTAGTTGTTGTTGAAATGTTATTAATTAATCACCAAACCACTTAAAACTTTTACAAGTGAGGGTTCTGAAGTTGATAACATATAATGTTACACGAACTGCTAGAGAAAATTCTGAATATTATGGGTGCAAATGGATATCTAATTTTATGAATAAAATATTGTGAAATGAAACATTTATAAACATTTAGTTAAAATTTTACTATTTACAATGAATAGAATGGAATGAACATTCCACTCATTTCACAAAAAGTTAAACAAAATTCAAAGAAAAATATCATTCTTCAGCTTTGATGGTGATTGAGTGGAATAGATTTATTTTATTATTTCTTTCATATTCCATTCCTCTACATCCCATTTATATTTATTCCATTAATTCCTCTTATATTTACTATTTAGAGCTATATTTTGTTTTTTCTATAAAGTAAATAAAATATTATCGAAAAGTTTAAGAAAGAAGTGTGAACGGAAATGAAAGGTTGTATTAGGATTCATAAATCTAAAATAAATAAAAACGTAAAATAGTGTATATATATATAAAAGAGACATAAGCTGATTGGTTTTGATTTTTTTAAGTTGACAACTTCCTTGATGATATGATCTTGAAATTTTGTGAGAGATATTTTATGGAGTTAGGTTTTAAATGCAATTAGAATTAGGGGTTATTTCTAAGCGACGAAATTACCACTTCTTGTTTTGTCCGTTAAATTGCAACTAATTTGGCACTAAAATATTGAAGTCGTAAAGAAGTCGCAATTTAGTGGCAAACAAGTCGCTCTTTTTTGCGACTACATATGTAGTCACAATTTGTAGTGGCTAATTCTTTGTTTTCTTGTAGTGCCTAGTTCTTTCAAGAGTCCGCGGATTGCTATATTGGATGCAGCATTTCAAATGCTTTGGAAGAATCGGTACAAGGACTGGCGTAAGCTTGACAGATGGCATGGTGGTACTTACGAGAATGTACACGGTATTCTTCCAGCTTATGCCGCAACAAATTTGGCCTGGTGCAAAGACGTTGATACGTTATACTTCGTTCTACACGTGAGGTATAAATAATATACAATTTGTGGTCAACCCTAAATATAACTTATTTTTTATTTCTCTTCATATTTTGCCATTTTTGCATTAATATATTCTTAACACCCTTACATATTCACGAAAATGCCATTATGTTTCAATTTTCTTTTAAAATCAAAAACTAAGAAAAAAAAACACAAAAACCATAATAGATTAAATTATTTACGAAAATGCCATCTTCATCAATTTTTCCACCCACCATGAACAACCAAAATCAAGTTCTAAATGTCTCCCAACCAATTTTGAAGCTCTAAATGCTCAATCTTTGAGCTCATAACCTCTTCATCTTCCATTTTCTCTCCAATTTCATCCAAAAACCTCTCTAATTTTCGCTCTAAATTTTTTTCTCCATAACCTCATGTTTTCTTGTGGTTCTTGCAACTAAAATGGTTGGACTTCTTTGTTACCGGTGAGATTTGAAGTTTCAGGTGCTTGAAAAAGCTAAAAAACGAGTTCAAACAACGGAAAAAGGTAACCTCACTTGATTTTCGCTAATTTCAGATCTGCTTCGCGATAGCAGATTTCAGGTGAAGTCTGCTAGTCAACAGAGATGTTAGATTTGCAATTGACCATTGTTGGAAATATCTGAAGGAGACTTCACGTGAAGTCTGCGCGTTCTCCTTTGGAAACAAAAAAACTCGTGCAGACTTCAAGTGAAGTCTTCGTACGTAAAAGTGAGGTTAGTTTTGCATTTGACCAAAACTTTGACTTTACAGAGCAGACTTCACATGAAGTCTGGTCAAACCAGACTTCATCTGAAGTCTCCTCTGTAAAAAATCGAGGTCAATTTTGCATTTGACTGAAACTTTGACTTTTTATAGCAGACTTCGTGTGAAGTCTACTCTGTACGGAGATGTTGGTTTCGCATTTGACCAAAATTTTGAACAATTGACCAGGAAAAACATTAATTCGCAGACTTCGGGTGAAGTCTGTGACTTATTTAATTAAATAGGAGACTTCGGGCGAAGTCTACTATTTATTTAATTCGAAATTTTGGTCAAATACAAAACTAACCTCTCTTTTCAGAGTAGACTTCGGGTGAAGTCTGTAGGATTTGCAGACTTCACCCGAAGTCTGCTCCAAAAAGTCAAACTTTGGTCAATTGCAAATCTAACCTCCTTTTTTTGGCACAGAATTCACCTGAAGTCTCCTTTCGGGAGCATACTTCAATTGAAGTCTGTGACATTTTTACGGTTTCCGCGTATTTGCGCAGACTTCAGGTGAAGTCTCCTCTAGAAAGTCAAACTTTGGTCAATTGCAAAACTAACCTTTTTATTTTGCAGACTTCGGGTGAAGTCTGCTCTTATAAAGTCAAACTTCTGGTTAAATGCAAAAGTAACCTGCTTTTTTACTGAGGAGACTTCACCTGAAGTCTGCAAACTCTATAGACTTCGGGTGAAGTCTCCTCCGTAATATGCCTTAATTGCAAAAGTAACCCAAAGATACAGACTTCTCCAGAAGTCTGCTGCGTAGACTTCACCCGAAGTCTGCTCGGGAGACTTCTTTTGTAGTCTGTATTTTTAAATTTTATTAAAAGTGCATTTATATCTTATTTATAATGAATTTTTTAGATTTTCTTGTTCTCACATGTGTGTTAGTTATTGTTTTTGCTTCTGTGTGAGTTGTACATGTTTACGTGTAATATTTATGGGAAAAATCAATTTTTTGTTTGATTTGCTTTTAGCTCATTTGTTTAGACTTCAGATGAAGTCTGCGTCTTAAAACTGGAGCAGACTTTGTTTGCAGTCTGAATTTTAAATTTTATTAAAAATACATTTATATCCTATTTATAATGATTTTTTTAAGATTTTCTTGTTCCTAAATGTGTGTTAATTATTGTTTTTGCTTATGTATGAGTTTGACATGTTTATGTGTTATAGTTATGAGAGAATTATTTTTTTTTGTTTTATTAGCCTTTTAGCTCATTTTATTTAGACTTCGGATGAAGTCTGCGTCTTAAAACTGGAGCAGACTTCGTTTGTAGTCTGTATTTTAAATTTTATTAAAAATGCATTTATATCCTATTTATAATAATTTTTTTAGATTTTCTTGTTCCTAAATGTATGTTAATTTTTTTTTTTTTTGCTTATGTATGAGTTTGACATGTTTATGTGTTATAGTTATGAGAGAATTAATCTTCTTGTTTTATTAGCCTTTTAGCTCATTTGTTTAGACTTTATATGACGTCTGCTTCACAATTACGATCGCTAATATATTTTTTATATGTTTTTTTTACAGAGAATGGGTTATGAAAGATAAGTCATGGCATTTTGTGGTGGATAATTGGAGAGAATGGAGAATGTTCTTTTTGAGTGATGGTTTTACACATGGTGAACGTATTGAAATGACACAAAATGATTATAAGTCACCAAAAAAATGAGTTGGTGGAGTTCACTTATTCATTACCGGAATAAATGTTGCAACAAATGGCTCTGAATACACCTCCTATCATGTCACAAATGATAGACAAGTTCGGATATGTTATTTACTGGAACCATTATTATTACCATTTACCCCTCCATTTCCTTTCTCTTTAGCTTAGTTCTTGAAACTCATTTATCCACTCCTTTGTTGTGTCTTGGAATACGGTTTTAAAACTCATAATGTTTCATTGGTTAATTTATCTCCCACATTTCTATTTTTATAATTTTCTCTACACTTAGTTATAAAAAAATACACAACTCATTTATTTCTTAATCCAAAGGTCCAAACAAAGACTTTATTACAATAACCCAACGTAAAAAAATATCAAAACCTTATAGTACTAATAACCAATTTACAAAAAAATGGAAGAAAAGAAAAACTCTAGAGAAAAGTTTTATGCATTCCAAAAATGCTTCCACAAGACTACTATGCTCACCAGGGAGCAAAGTTCCTTCTTTTTGCAAACGTGTCATTGTATCAGCTAGACCCTGCATGAAATATATGAAAACAAACATGGAAACTAGGTTAACAGCTTGTCCAGAGAATCAAAAAAAAGATCAATCAAGCAGCAGTTAAAATCCATAAAGTTATTGATGAAATTTCCATTCGAGAGAGTACTCTTATAAGTAAATCATTCATCCAAAAATAATTTTGAATATTCAAACCTCGAAACTTTCAAAATATAAGGTTACAATTCATATGAATCATCACTGTTTTCAAATACTAATTTATATATCTGGCTCCATAGATACCATTTCACATATATGATGTTATAAGGTTACAATTCACATAAATCATCCCTATTTTATTTATAAAATCTCTGGCTTCATAGCTGTTTATAAAAATTCATACATGAAAAAAACATGGGTACTGTCAGATTATGTTCTAACCAAATGAGCAAACAAAATGTCTTATTGTTTGGGATTATGCAATACCTTCAAGTGAGGAATGAAGCTTTAAAAAAGGAGCAGCAAAGTCCCACATCGAAAGAGATGGAGAGAGTGAAGAGTGATAAGATGATGAGATTGATTGGATGCTTCTTCTCGCAAACAATGACTTACAACAAGAGGGCAAAGGATCAAAGACATGTGGTCGCATGGACTGTTGTCATCAAGCCTTCAAGAATTCCAAATTCCTCATGTACCACCTGCCAGATACAAAATGCATGACAATTAATTCATATTTTGACAATGTCTAGAGAGATATATATGAGTCAACATTTTGAAACATTACCTCTTGCTGACAACTTTTGACATATTTTCCATTAATCTCCAAAGTAGAATCATCAATTACATTGATGGTTCCTTTGTAATTTCCATGAGTAGAATCTACTTGAACATGTAAGCCTGCAGAAGAGGGGGAGAGAAGATTTGCAGTAAGTTTGATATACAAGTATCCATGCCTCCTAAAATGATTTCCTTATTCTATACTGTGTTCAAGCAAACAAAAAAGTTACAAAGAGTAAGATACACTAAATGGGATGAGTTAGCAACAGTTATAAGAATTCATGGCTAAAAATACATTAAAAACTGGTAAGAGCAAAACTAGATAAGACACTAATTATCCATACCATGTACTTGGCGTCTATAAATAGGTCGTTGACTGCTACAACCTCAATATCATCTCTGTAAGTTGCGATGCGGAGTTCCAACCTCGACCAAAACCTGTTCTGCACATAGTAAAGACTCAAGCATATGTAAGAAATAAAAAAGGTACGGGACTAGAAGCATATAAGAAGGAATGCATGCATATACTATCGGATAATGTGGCCATTCAAAATGAATTCAACAATGGATAAAAAGAACATACCGTTCATCCCAATCTTTGTCTTTCCACAGCGAGTGGTGACGAAAACCCTAACTTTCCCGATCCCATCGCTAGATCCGCTCCGAATGATGAAACACAGACAAAGCCAATATACCGCCTCCGCAATCCGCAACAAGCTCCTCATATCCGCCGCGACCGCAAGCCATAGTTAAGCTGAAAATTTAACTTTAAGCTATGAATATCCATAATCCAAAAACGAGATTTGTAAGAAAAATGTAAAGATAATCGGAGAGAAACCATGAATCGATTCTAAAAAAAGAAAACCTTAGAATAAGAGGCAATGCCATAGATCTTGTCGAGCTCAAAATCATGGAAGTTGAAATTCTCTTGAGATAAGAAGCAAGGAAGACTCGCCGGAGTGAAGAGAAGACCGCTGGAAAGAGGAAGAACGACGACACGTCGACGTAGATGGACGAGATCTGTGGAGACAATGGCTGCTTCGAACTGAAAAAGAGAGAGATTAGAGAAAACGAGATACGCTACGAGAAGGAGAGAAAGAGATGCTGGTGGCTAACCTTGGTGGAGGCGGTGGCGAAATAGCGGTCAGTGAGATCGGCAAAGGTCGAGAGAAGCGAGAGGTGGAGCGCCGTTTGAGAGAGAGTGTGTGATTCCAGATGGTTTTTTTACAAAATTAGGGTTATGTCTCAGTAAGTTTTGTTTATATAAGGGAGTAAAATTTCCGGTTAGGTTAATAATTTTTGGTTTAGCAGACTTCGTCTGAAGTCTCCTAAACCCTAAACTCTCTGCCAAACTCTAAACTCTAAGTAGACTTCAACTAAAGTCTGTAAATTGGTACAGACTTCACCTGAAGTCTGCTAAATCAAAACCTTAAATGAAATATTTTCCATTTAGTAGTTAAAACCCTAAATAAAAACTTATATCAAACATTCAAAACGTTTAATATATTCACAATTTAACATTTTAAATTAAAAAATTATAAACCCTAAATCTATCCCTAAATCTATCCCTAAATGTAAAACATGTGTTCCAACTTATAATGTCAAACCATTACCCATATTTTGGACTCGTAACTCAGAGACATACGAAAAATCACATATATAACTCAAAATTTAACATCACCTTATAGTTAACTCAAATTTAAAAATCGAACCCTAGACTATAATTTCTAAAAAGTTGTTTACTCTAAACCCTAAACCATAAATACGAATCCCTAAACTTAAACCATTACTACCATAAACTGATGAAACTTATAAATATCAAACAACAATAACTACCAACATGTGACCACATCAATATCTAAACAAATGGTTATGGACAAAGCTTATTTGGTATCCCATGTCTTTATTTAGTATTATTTCATTATTAGTATGTATTTAATTTATAATCTAATTTGTCTTTGTTGGTTTAATTTGATTCAATTTTATGAAATTTTAATTTTTATACTTCACAATTGTTTATAGTTTGGTTATGAATATAATTTTTTAATCAAACTAATTTTTGTTAATTTATAAATTTAAATATTATATGTAATTATGTAGTAAACTTTTTTTGAAGTCTACAAAGTGGATAGTAGACTTCATGTAGAGTCTACGAGTTCAACTTCTAACTAACGTCTACATAGCAGACTTCTCGAGGGTTAAAACAATAATTGTGTGCTCCTTTTTTTGTTTGGTCATAAGGGGTGTAGTTGTAATTTCACTATCCCTTTGGGTTACTTTTGCCAAATATGAGATAAGGGGTGTACATTTGCATTTCAAATGAAATTTTGAGTCATTTTTAGCAAACCCCCTTGGAATTATGTCAATCCGACTGTTAGATTAAAATATATTTATATGAATATTCACCAACAAGCGATTTGATTTCATGTATTTAAAATTTTTTGGTCCAGTATAAATTTATTTTCAGTGTAACTTATTACGGTCAATAATTATTCAAATTACCATATTAAATGTGAATAGTTTTATGTTGTGAATTCCCAAATGGAGAACGATAAACTTGTAAAACATTAGAAACTAGAGAGAAAACGATTGATGCAAATATCCTTTCGTTTAAAGTTTTCTTTTCATAAATTCTGAGAATGAGTATTTACAAATCTAAAAATCTCTTTATACAAATTCTAAAATCCAACACAAATAAAAGTAAGAAATAGAGATTTTTTTTTTTTTTTGGCAATTCTCACAAATGCCATCAATTCAAGTTTTGCTTCCAAATATAACACATATTTTAAAATGTTCCAATCTTACCACAATTTTACAACTAAAATACTAAAATAACATTCTCTCATTTAATTTCATAATAACTAAAAAAGAAGAAAAAAACTTAAACAAAAATTGAGAATTACGATTCTCTGAAATCGTCGTCTCTTCATTCTCATCGCCGGAGGTTCTCGTTGCCGGAGTTTCTCGTCGCCGGAAATCCATGTCTCTTCTAGAGATTTCATTGAGTTCTTACGGATTGTATAATCTCTCTCAGTGTTCTTTGAACGCTCTCTTCCAATTTCTAGGGTTTTGATTTTCCGAATATGTTCCAAAAAGTTTCCGAATCTGTAAAACTTTTTGGTTTTCTGTTGTTGTTGGAGTCTGATTCTGAGTGTGAAGTGTTCGAACATTGTAATCGAAGTTTGCAGAAGCACAATCTGGAGTTTTTAGTGAACTCACTTGTGAAATCTGGGTTTAGTTGATGGACGAATTGTAAAATCTGGGTTTAGTTGATGGACGAATTGTGAAATCTTGGTTAGTTGTGAAATCTGGACGAAGTGATGGAGCTTTTTAGTTGTGTTTAAACTTTAAACTGGTCAAAAGTAAACAAATTGGAGGCGAATAGGGACTAAACAGAGAATAAACCAAAGAGAAAATCTTCACCATTCCCTGGTTGTGCTTCTGTGAAAATTTGGCAGAACCTTTGTTGGTGTGTGTTTATTATGTAGATGTCAAACAGACTTCTTGGAGATGATGAATTTTTCGATTAGGATTCTGGTTTCCATGTGTATTATAAGAACATTAATATCTTTGTAAAAGCAACTATAATTTAGCTCTAGTTTCTTACATGTCTGATGCATAATCTTATAAGCTAGATTACAACATGGCTCACTTTCTTAGTTATTGCACCTGATCACACAAGTCTTTTATACACAAAATCAACCCATATTTTTTAAAGTTTTCAACAGTTACGTACATACTTGCTCCCTTCTTATAGTTTGGTTTTATGAGCTGTGATCAGAAAGCTAGCACGCAAGAAAAGGTGTTGTGTTTAAAGCTTAAGCTGGGCTTATTCACTGTCTCTTGGGGTTGGACTGATATTTAGCTCCAATTGTTTGCTTAGAGGCTGTGTATTAGAAATTATAATGGGACCTTTGTGTACAGTGTACCCGCTTTTTTCATTTTCTTACAATTCGGGTTTTGAAAGTCCTTGATTCGTGTCCAGATTCCTTAGATATAGCTTTATATTGCTGCTTTCACTTTGAGTTTTAGCTTATAGATTATTAGTCACTGATGAGTTTGCCTCTTATATTAAATGTTGAGATGTTTATTTCCGAATCTCTAAAAAGTTTTAGTTTCCGAGTCTTGTTTGGACTATACAATTGGATTTTGAGGCTTTGTTATTAGAATTACTAACTTGACTCATGTATATAATATGATTACAGGTTTGGCAAAAAAAAAGACTGTAACCATTCAGCCAGCTGACAAGAACCAAAGTGTGGTACTCAGAACCTAAGAAGCAAAACAAGCCTAAGCTCTCTGTCAACAAGTCTATCCTCAATAAGAAGTTCCCGAGGTATGGTATTACTTTCTCCTCTCATTCTATGGTTATCTTACGAAATTTAGTTGTTATTGATTATTTTTCTGATCATTTCCTAATCTCTCTATGCTCTAAAAGTCCGAAGTTCTTGTGTTGAATTTAGTTAATAGAGAGATATCAAACTTGTTTCTATACAAACAAATCTTCTTTGTATATGGTTTTGGTTGTTTGTTTGCATTTTCGTTTGTTTTTACATTTAGTGTGATGTTACAGTTGCAGATTTTGAGGTTAGAAAGTCTTGTTTCTACAAATTAGTTCAGATTGGTCCTTATTAGTTTTTTTCAGAAAGGTTTCGTACATAATTAGAAAGGTCTTCCTAAATCGTAACTAAATCGCAAACAGTAACAATTTTATTTATATGTTCTTATAGGTACAAATATGGAAGGAGATTCATTTCCTGTGAAGATTTCATTGCCTAAGCCGAAATTTGGCCTTATACCTGAGCCAAGATCTGCTGTCATAAATCAGTTCACGTCATTTGATTCTATAGGTATTGTGAAAGGCATACTTTCGCCAATGGAGTTCATACGCGTAAAGAACACTTTCATGGGTCCTTTGATAAAGATGGGTTTAAGGAAGGATGGATTAGCGTTTTCTGCTAAGATTGGCCACTGTAGCCTTAGCAGAAATCTCTTGACAGCAAAGAACAACGAGCTGTTGTTTCACTTTGGAGGACAGCCGATGAGATTCTCTATTATAAAATTCCATATGGTTAAGGGCCTCAAATGCAGTGGAGATTATCAAGAGCCTAATACAGAAAATCAAGATTACCATTGGGATAGGTTGAATGGGGGCCACTGGTTGATTGATTTTGAGAACCAGCTCCGTGAGACATATGAAAATTCAGCTGATGAGAGGTTCTCTCTTGCAATGCTCTTTCTCATTGAGAGTATTACACTGCAGAGATACAAGGTTTACAAGTTCCCCTTCGAGAACATAAAGATAGCGCAAGATATTCAAGTATTGATGAACTATCCCTGGGGTCGAGATGCTTACAAGCTGTTGTTCAAATCTGTTAAGAATAACCTGAAAGAAAACGTGAAGAACAAGGATAAGTATGATATTCATGGGTTTCCTTGGGCGTTGCACTTGTGGATTTTGGCGTCTATACCTCTACGACAATCCACTTTTAGCAAATTGGATATGATTGCACCGTGAAACAGCTTTATTTGTGCATACCCAGATGCCAAGCCTTACTCAGGTTGTGAACCTGGAGGCATCAGGTTGTCCTCTGCCATTTCTTAGTAATTTCCATGTTTCTTGATAATTTAAGAAACTCTTCCTAAATATGCAGGAATCCTTCCAAAATAAATATTTAGGAAGCCTTTATGATTTTTCAGGAATGATTCCTACTTATACAGGAAATGATTCCTAAATAGTCAAGAAATATAGAGTTTGCCTTTTTTTTTTTTAAATCATATGAATTTGATTCTGTTTGATTTTGCAGCTGAAGATAACATGCATCCTACCGGCGCTTGATGGAGATGAGGAAGATTCAGTATCATTAGAAGATGTGGTAGATGCAGAGCTCGATGAGATGGTTAACTTGATAAAACAAAGTTATCGAATCACTAAGTTTGATTGGGACCATGAAGCAATTGACATAGGCGATGCAATGGAAGCAATTGTGCGACAATTCTATCACTGTTATTGCTGTTATGCAACAGAGCGTGCCCAACCACAACCTACTAGCAGCTCAAACAAGTCTAAACTTGACAAACTTTACACGCTGGTGCAAGAGGGGATGAAGATGATATGTGAACGTCTGTCAAAAATAGAAAAACACCTGAATATAAATGAGGTATGAAAACTGGTTTTTTGTGGTTTATTTCTTGGCATGTTATCAACTTTATGAAGTTTCACTAAATCTCATGATGCTATTGTTGCAGAGAGCTCATGCGGATCATATCCCATCCCCTAACCATATTTCAGCCCAACAAGCCAATCCAAATGATGAGGTAAGATCTTTGTTTGTTTTTCTTTTGTATTAAATATATATTTAGGAGAATCCTAAATATTTATGAAAGCATCTAATCTGATAAAACAACCAGATTCGACATTTACTTTAAATGTTTGTTCTTGCAGTTTGGTAGCAGTGCATACAATCATTTACAGTCTCCTAACCTAAATATGCCGGAAGCTTTCCTAAAATACTTACAGTTCATCGAATTAGTTTAAGGAACTAGAGAAAGCTACAAGTTCACTCCATAAGCGTTTGCCACTTAAGTGTAATCCAGAAATCAATCAATAAAATAATAAAGTTTATCCTTAAAAAAGGTGAATATTTTCAAACAGTAACAAATTGTATTTTGGAATTGTACTATGGAAAAGAATCACTCTTCATATATCCCTCTTGTGTGCTCCTCTGCCACAGCCAATGCACAAGATATAACTTCATCATATAGAGGTTCTGCATTTACCCTTGTTGTGTCCTTCTATGCCACATCTACTGCACTTGTGCCTCTGAAATTTTGAACCCGGTACTCCAAACTCTCCAACTGATCTCTTTCTCTTTTTAGTCGGTCTCCCAATGCTTTTCCTAGTACTTGGAGGTCCACATAATAATCCAGTTATAGATTCAGGGAAATCCCAGTTCTTGATCTTTCCACACGGGTGTATGCTCTCGGCATATGCTTTAGTCCATGTGTCCGCCAAATAGAAGTCATCGACAAGCTTGTTTTCATCTCTCTTCGTATGCTTAGCAGCAACAATCGCATGAACACATGTGATTTTGTCTATGTCGAAAATGCAGCATGTGCATTGCTTGTTCTTCAAGTGAACAATATAATAGTTGGTTTCGTCTTTTTCCTCAAACTCTTATTCATTAACTTGATAAACGTCAAGCTTCATCGCATCATAAAACCTTGCTACCAACTCCTTCACCACATTTGGTGTGACCCGCTTATTGTGTTTGGCTACCTTTACCCGACGTTCGTGAAACCATGTCGACATTGTCAATCTAATCGTCTTAAGAAGTAAAATAATCGGTAACTCACGAGGCATGTTTAACATTAAATTCAGTGACTCTGCAATGTTTGTTGTCATCATGTTGTAGCGGTTTGAAAGCGCATAAGACCGTGCCCACTTTCTAAAATCAGCGTCTTCTAGATACTTGGCCAATTCTTGATTTTTACTTCTTATTATGCCGAAAATCATGCTAAACTCCTGCTTAGTATAAGCATTAGCTGCTGCTTCTACGAGTCTCAAAAATTTCCCAAACCGAGGTTTCAAGTTGTTAATGAGATGGAATCTGCAGATACCGTGATGTGCACCCGGATAAACCTGTGAAAGCGCTTTTGCAATGGCTAGAGCACGGTCATAAACAAAAACTATATCGGGTGCGTATGGAATTATAATCCGAAAGCACATGAGAAACCAGTTCCATGCATCTTTATTTTCTGAATCAACAATCGCAAATGCTAACAGATATAAGTGGAAATCACCATCTCGTGCAGTAGCTGCTAGCAATGCCCCTCTAAATTTTTTCTTGGGAAATGTACCATCAACAACAATGTCTCTCTTCATCAAACCAAGACCCCTTATCGATGGGCCAAATGCGACGAATGTGTACTTGAAATATCCAACCTCATCAAACTCAAGAAAAGCTTATGATCCATGATTTTTTTCCTTAACCATAAACAACCATTTAACCAAGTTATAATAGCTATCCTCAGCAGATCCTCTTATCAAATATTGACCTTCCTCTTTTGCTCTCCAAGGTTTCTTGTAATTAATTTTCACACCATGTTCTTGTCTGACAAGCTCGATAATATGTTTTGGTTTCAGCCCTTCCTTCTTTTCTCCATAGTTGCTACAAATTAAATTTCCAATCACATCCGCTGTCGCTTGCCTATGGTTAGCATTTATGTGCATTGTATCACAAGTATGTTCATGAACATACTTCTTCACCACAAAGCTATCAGAAGCAGCAACCTTTGTTGCACGCATCCTACAGCTACAGCTATCATCAACACACCTTAACATAACTCTTGTTGTGTCTGACCAACGAGATTTGAACTCAAATTTCCATTCTAATGCCCATTTTCTCATCTTTAGCATCAGCTCATTCTTGTTATTGAAATATTTGTTGACATGTATATCGTCAGCTTCTCGGGTTGAATATGAACATCCTATAGGGACTGGAGCAGGATCTGGAGCTGGAAGAAAAATATACGAATGAGATCCCTTTTCAGCAGTTGAACTCGTGTCGTCGTTATGTGTTACATAAACTGGTTTTTTACTGCCAATTGATCGATGAAGTTCCTACAAAGAAAATTAAATATATATAGATAAATGAAAGTAAAACAAAAGGAAAGATATTAAAAACGTAGTAACTGGGCTAAAAACAGAGGTAAACAAATTTTAGGAAGACGTTTTAAAATTTTATGAAGGATTCCTAACATTTCGGAAGGTCTTCCTAAATTATCAAAGAATAAAAACACATAAACTTAAATCGTGCAAACAGTGTAATAAAAAGGGTTACCTCTTGATTTTCATGCGCATTAGATATATTTACGCTTGAACCTCCATATAAATTATGCAGTACATGTGTGCGTTGATTTTTGTCAACTTCAGAAACTTCATTGTTGTATATGATTTTTGATTGAGTGCGGCTTCCAACATGAGAAATATGGTTGAATTTATCATTCATCTATAAGCCAGATAAAAAGAAAATTAATTGAGCTAAAACAAGAGTTACAAGTGATTTAGGAATGCTTCCTAAATCATCAAAGAGCAAGGAATGTACATCATGAAAATTTGTGTAAGAAGAATAGTACATGTTTTTCTGCATGCATATTAGATTCATTTACGTATGAATCACCATCTAAAACTCGCAACATATGTCTTTTCTTGATACAAGCTTGAAGACTTGAGACAAAACCGGTTCGATATAGACAATTGGACTAAGGTCGCTCCTTGTCTAAATCTAGGATAAGGTGGAAGCGAGGGTGGATTGATGCGAACCACAATAGGTGTGAAAGCCTACTGATACTTCAAGGTTTTCTCAAGACTCGGACTTAGCTCACGAGACAAAGAGAAGAACAACTAGGTTTAGAACCAAAGGAAAACGTTTTCTTTATTGATAAAAAGGTGAAAATTCGGACTACAAGTGCAAGGCATTATATAGCCAGGTTCTCAAGCATAAAAAAGGAAAAACACAATAAACCTGCAAGAAAGAAAAAGGAAAACACAATAAACCAAAAAAGGAAATAGCCGTTAGGCTTTAAACACAAAATAAGCTAAAAATGGTAACATGATCTCTTTTAGTCTTCAACTTGGATAGGTCTTCTCTTGAGCTCCTCCAGCTGATTCGTGGGCTTGCTAGGCTTCTCCTAATCCCAAAGAAACTGTGGTAAGATGAGTTTCACGTTTGGGCTTGAATAGGACCCATTTGGTGTTATCGACTATTAAAGGATCCACCAGACACGTCTTCAATGCGGGGCCTTTTATGGGTGATTGGTAAGGCTGCTTGACATGATCTTGAGTGTTCTGAAAAGTAGACTCATAGAGCTTTTGATCCATAGGTGGATCATCTCCTGGAACGTTGTGGTCAGGTTGTGACACTTGGTTGAACAGATCCATCAAATGTGAGCTCTCGGATGGCATTAGTTGCAATCCTTCAAACTGATCAAGCATGATCAGTCCTTCACGATCCAGCTGGTCCAAGAACATGTTGAACTTCTTTTCCAGGCTCTTACTCCTGGTCCTTGTCATTGGTCCGCTTGGTACAAATGGAGCTTGAATGACTTGACTTGGTGATTCGATGTCCTCATCACTCCCTCCCTCTTCAAGAGGTTTTGTCCCCAAAATGTTATCATCTGTATCAAAACGAGCCAAGTCAGAAACATTGAACGTAGGAGATACTTGAAACTTACCGGGAAGCTCCAGCTTGTAGGCGTTGTCATTGATCTTCTCCAAGATTTTGAATGGGCCATCTCCTCGGGGTGAAAGCTTTGAACTCCGTTGGTGCGGAAATCTCTCCGGTCTCATATGCAACCATACCCATTCTCCAACTTCAAATGTGACTTGCTTTCTACCCTTGTTGGCAGCCTTAGCACGTTGTACATTGGTCTTTTCTAGGTGCTCCTTAACCTTCAAGTGAAGCTTCTTAACCTGCTCGGCTTTTCTTTCACCATCTAAGTTCAAGAACTCAGCTTGTGGCAAAGGTGTAAGATCCAAGGGAGTGTTTGGATTGAATCCATAGACGACCTGAAAGGGAGACATATGAGTAGCACTATGAACAGCCCTATTGTAAGCAAACTCAACAAAAGGTAAAGCTTCAAGCCAAGTTTTGAGATTTCTCCCTATGGTGGCTCGGAGAAGAGTTCCGAGCGTTCGGTTGACCACTTCAGTCTGGCCATCAGTTTGTGGATGGCAGGTGGTGGAGAATAGCAGCTTGGTGCCTAATTTCTTCCAAAGGGTCCTCCAAAAGTGGCTGAGGAACTTTGTGTCCCTATCCGAAACAATCGTCCTTGGTAATCCATGTAGTTTAACCACTTCTTTAAAGAAGAGATCCGCGGTTTGAGTTGCATCATTGGTCTTGGCACAAGGGATGAAGTGTGCCATCTTAGAGAACCTATCTACCACAACAAAGATGGAGTCCTTGTGCCTGATCTTTGGTAAACCTAGCACAAAGTCCATAGATATGTCAACCCAAGGTAAGGTAGGAACGGGTAAAGGCAGATACAAACCGTGGGGTTGGACCCGAGACTTCGCTTTCTTGCAAGTGATACATCTTGCACAGAAAGTCTCCACTGTTTTCTTAAGGTGTGGCCAAAAGAAATGCTCTTTAAGCATTGAGAGAGTCTTGTCCACGCCAAAATGTCCCATTAGTCCGCCTCCATGTGCTTCTCGGACTATAAGCTCTCTTAGTGAACATTGTGGAATGCATAGACGTTTGTCTTTAAAAAGGTAGCCATTATGTATATAGAATGATGCATAACCTCCTTTCCCAAGGTTCTTATAGCTTTCTGCAAAATCAGGGTCAGATTCATACAAAGGTATAATCATTTCAAAGCCAAGAACCTTAGCATCCATGGTGGTGATAAGCGTATGTCTCCGAGATAATGCATCAGCCACCACATTGTCTTTGCCCTTCTTGTACTTGATGACATATGGGAAAGTTTCTATGAACTCTAGCCACTTAGCATGCCTCTTCTTGAGGTTAGTTTGCCCCCTTAGATGCTTCAAGGTCTCATGGTCCGTGTGTATGACACATTCTTTTGCGAGTAGATAGTGTTGCCAAATCTCCATGGCTCGGACTAAGGCGTACAGTTCCTTGTCATAAGTGGGGTAGTTGAGGGTGGCTCCACTGAGTTTCTCACTAAAGTAAGCAATGGGTCTGCCTCCTTGAGTAAGAACAGCCCCGATCCCTAAGCCTGATGCATCACATTCAATTTCAAACGTTTTAGTAAAATCGGGTAAAACTAAAATAGGAGCATTAGACAACCGATCCTTTAGGCCTCTGAAAGCCTCTTCTTGAGCTTCTCCCCATTTGAATCCCACGTCTTTCTTGATGATGGCAGTGAGGGGTGCGGCAAGGGTGCTAAAATCCTTAACAAACCGTCGGTAGAAGCTAGCCAACCCATGGAAGCTCCGGACTTGACTAATGTTTGTTGGTGTAGGCCATTCTTGGATGGCTTTAACCTTCTCTTGGTCCACTCTAAGGCCCTGTGAACTCACTATAAAGCCTAAAAACACAAGCTCATTAGTGCAAAAAGTACACTTCTTCAAGTTGGCATAAAGGCCTTCTCGTTGAAGCGTTTTAAGGACTTGCTCCAAGTGAGCTATATGATCAATAAATGTGCGGCTATAAATGAGTATATCATCAAAGTATACTACTACAAACCTACTGATGTAAGGCCTTAGAACTTGGTTCATTAGCCTCATGAAAGTGCTTGGTGCATTGGTGAGTCCAAACGGCATAACTAGCCACTCATAAAGACCTTGCTTGGTTTTGAATGCCGTTTTCCATTCATCACCTTCTTTCATTCTCACTTGATGGTAGCCACTCCTGAGATCAATTTTAGAAAACACATTAGACCCAGATAGCTCATCAAGCATGTCATCTAACCTTGGTATCGGATGTCGGTATTTGATCGTTATGTTGTTTATGGCTCGACAATCCACACACATCCTCCAAGTTCCATCTTTCTTCGGCACTAAGAGGACGGGTACAGCACATGGACTAAGGCTTTCACGCACATAGCCTTTATCCAATAGTTCCTTCACTTGTTTCTCTAACTCCTTAGCCTCCTCCGGATTTACTCGGTAAGCAGTTCGGTTAGGCAAGGGTGCACCTGGTACAAAATCAATTTGATGCTCAATTCCTCTTATGGGAGGTAGGCCAGGTGGTATCTCTTCTGGAAAGGTCTCAGCAAACCGGTTTAAAAGTTCCATAACTTCTGCGGGAAGTTGTTGCTCCAACGCGCTAGAACCTGCACTCAAAGCTTCCTTAAAGATCATTAGCAATACCGGTTCTTTGCAAGTGATTGCCTTAGTGATAAAACTAGGCTTGATCAGTAAGTTGCTCTTGGAGGAAGTGTCCTTCTCCTTAAGCATTCTCATTTGAATATCATGCACTTGCGATGGCGTAAGAGGTGTCAAGTTGTACTTCTTCTTGTCATGGACAAAAGAGTACATGTTGCTACGCCCATGGTGAATGGTATCCTTATCAAACTGCCAAGGTCTACCAAGAAGAAGGTGGCCAGCTTGCATAGGAACCACATCACACAAGACTTGATCCGAGTACTTTCCCACATTGAATGGTACTAGCACTTGATCCGTGATCCTCAACTCAGCCTTGTCATTAAGCCATCTTAGTTTGTATGGATGAGGATGTTTAGTCCTCTCAAGACTGAGTTTAGTGACCATATAATCACTCGCAACATTAGCACATGAGCCTCCATCAATAATGAGATTACATACCTTGTTTTGGATGGTACATCTAGTATGAAAGATGTTCTCTCTTTGAACCGTCTCATCCGGATGAACCGTGAGGTTCAAGGCACGTCTTATAACAAGAGACTCTCCATATTCTGGTTCACAATCAACTTCATCAGAGTCTACTCCTATCATCTCAATGTCGCCTTCATCTTGAGACTCGTATTCACCCGCATCCGTGAGAATCATCACTCTTTGGTTTGGACATTCTCTAGCCATGTGCCCCCTGCCCTTACACTTAAAACAAGTAATGTCACGTGTTCTTGAAGTGTTTGGGTTAGAAGACTTACCTTGAGTAGGCTCAAATGCTTTAGACTTGAATCGTGAATCGATAGCCACCGCCTTGCCTTTATCCGCGTCCTTAGGTTGAAAGGACTGGTAGTTTTGTGGCTTAGAACGATTTTGATCCCATGGTTGAGTGCTCTTAGCCTTGCTGGTGACCGAAGACTTCTTTTTGATGTGTTGCTCGGCTTGAATGGCGTGATGCAAAATATCCTTCAAGTCGTGGTACGGAAGTCTATCAACCTTACGGCTAAGTCTCTCATTCAAACCATCTAGGAACTGAGCCATGATAGTCTCAGCATCCTCATCAAGCTCTAGACGGTTCCTTAGGTGTTCAAACTCCTCAAAGTACTCCTCCACACTCCTAGTTCCTTGGGTAAGTTTCCGAAATTTCTTCTGGAGGTCGCGGTGATAGTAAGCTGGGACATATCTCTTCTTCATGAGTTGCTTCATCTCTCTCCAAGTGTAGATTTGAGGTGAGTGACTCCTCCTTCTATCAGAAACCTCACGATCCCACCAAGAAAGGGCGTGATCTGTGAGTTGAGCTATGGCTAAAGCTAGCCTCTTTTGCTCGTTGTAATCGTAATAAGCAAAGATGTGCTCCATTCTCTGCTCCCATTCCAAGTATGCTTCAGGATCAACACGGCCAGCAAAGGTGGGGGCCTTAAGCTTCATATCCATGGTGTTGCGTCTTGGAAAGTCATCTTCGATCTCCTCTGGATTATTGTTCCTCTGGTCTCTTCTTCTCCTCTGATGTTGCTGCTGCTCCTCCTCGGGCATATGATCAGCCTCTATGTAGTCCTCTTGGTCATGACCCCGTTGGTTGCGCCTTGCTTGATCATTAGCTCGCGGTTGCTCAACTTGGTCGAGCCTTTGCTCCATAGTTCGGAGTTGTTGTTGAATCATGTTCAACATTTGCATCATGATGGTATTAGGATCTACCTGCTCTCCCTGATTTTCTACCATGGTACCTCACAAGAAAAGATCACAAAGTATCAAATTCGTTTAAAGATGGCAACGTATAAACAAGGAATAAGCAATGATCATCAACGAGTTTCTACACAACCAAATCTGATAAAACTTAAACCAAGGTTCTAGAATAGTTTAATACACCCAGCGAACGCTTTAAAACCAAGGGAAAATCGAAATGGATCAAACCTTTTGTAATGTTATTCGATCTAATCCTATAAAAACAAGTCTGATTTTTTTTTTTTTTGTGGGGGTTTTATGAGAAATTAATTCACGAAACTGAAACAAATGCAAAAGAAATCAAACAAAAGTCAAAGAAAAAGAAAATTGAAGTACACAACCTGGTTGTTCAGGAACTTCAGCTCTGATACCAAAAATGATACAAGCTTGAAGACTTGAGACAAAACCGGTTCGATATAGACAATTGGACTAAGGTCGCTCCTTGTCTAAATCTAGGATAAGGTGGAAGCGAGGGTGGATTGATGCGAACCACAATAGGTGTGAAAGCCTACTGATACTTCAAGGTTTTCTCAAGACTCGGACTTAGCTCACGAGACAAAGAGAAGAACAACTAGGTTTAGAACCAAAGGAAAACGTTTTCTTTATTGATAAAAAGGTGAAAATTCGGACTACAAGTGCAAGGCATTATATAGCCAGGTTCTCAAGCATAAAAAAGGAAAAACACAATAAACCTGCAAGAAAGAAAAAGGAAAACACAATAAACCAAAAAAGGAAATAGCCGTTAGGCTTTAAACACAAAATAAGCTAAAAATGGTAACATGATCTCTTTTAGTCTTCAACTTGGATAGGTCTTCTCTTGAGCTCCTCCAGCTGATTCGTGGGCTTGCTAGGCTTCTCCTAATCCCAAAGAAACTGTGGTAAGATGAGTTTCACGTTTGGGCTTGAATAGGACCCATTTGGTGTTATCGACTATTAAAGGATCCACCAGATACGTCTTCAATGCGGGGCCTTTTATGGGTGATTGGTAAGGCTGCTTGACATGATCTTGAGTGTTCTGAAAAGTAGACTCATAGAGCTTTTGATCCATAGGTGGATCATCTCCTGGAACGTTGTGGTCAGGTTGTGACACTTGGTTGAACAGATCCATCAAATGTGAGCTCTCGGATGGCATTAGTTGCAATCCTTCAAACTGATCAAGCATGATCAGTCCTTCACGATCCAGCTGGTCCAAGAACATGTTGAACTTCTTTTCCAGGCTCTTACTCCTGGTCCTTGTCATTGGTCCGCTTGGTACAAATGGAGCTTGAATGACTTGACTTGGTGATTCGATGTCCTCATCATTTCTCCACATCACAAATATGTTGCGTGTGTATGGTCTTTCATCGAATGCTACTACCAACAATCTCAACACCAACGTTGTTGCATTTGTCACTCACCTAAACCAAAAGAAAAGAAATTTAGTATTGAAAGAGTAGTAAGTGGAGGGTAAAACAAAAGTGACATACATTTTAGGAAGACCTTCCTAAATGTTTAGGAATGCTTCCTGAAATGCTTCCTAAATTTTTTTTTCGGAAGGTTTTCTACATAATTCGGAATGATTTCATAAATAGTTAATAAACAAAGAATACACACTGAAATTATGCAAGCTATGTAGCACTAGTCAATCGGTTGCATTTGCGACTTACCGTTACACACAAACGAATCAGTTCAGGATCTTCTTGATGAAAGTTCGTTCTTGCGATCATTTCGGAGATAAATAGGTGGAGAATCCTCTACCATCAATTTCATTATGATTGGGAGTCCATAGCTGAGTGAAATATCTCTATCTTTAACTGATCAATCAATTCCAAAGTCTTCTACAACCATCTGAACTAAATATTTGTATGTGACGTTCTCATCTACCTCACAAAGTGATCCTCCCTTGTTCATATCAACAAAAAAACTCCCATTGGAGCTTTTCATCTAATTTCCATTCGCCACAAGTAGCGTAGATCTCCACCATGCTCGCCTTAAATAAAGAAAAGTGCAAGGTTTAACTGTCAGAGCCATATGAAACACAAATCAAGTGAACTAAGAACTAAGAAGTAGCTATTTCCACAATGAATAATTCCCACGAAAGTCAAGCCAATAAATCATCAGAGTAAAAACGAGCTAAACAATATCATATCAGAGGCTGTTTGGGGAAATTTTCAGAGACAAACCAAAGGTAAAAGTGTTAGGTCGAGTTTTTTCCAAAATCAATATCAAAACTCGAATATGGTTTTGTTTTTTCCAAATCGATCCAAAAAAAGAGAAGAAGGAGAATACATACTGAATCTATTAGAGATTCATACAGAGGATTCGAATCACGATCCCGATTCGATTTCGTCGTCATGATTTTGGAAGAACGTGATTCGATTCCCAGATTTGATGAAATCACCGCCGATTACAGAGACCACCGCCGATTACAGACTCGATCCGAGATCACCGTCAGAATCGATCCGAAATCACTGTCAAATTCGATCCGAAATCGCCGATTAGAGATTCCCATATTTGTCGTTTTTTTCTTTGTTTTTTATTTTTACAAATAAAATTTTTTTTTTTTATTCTTAATTAGATGGGGAAAAAATGTCTTTTGACCTCCATAATAATAGTACTTGTGAAACATGATAATTTGATGCTAGATTTGGAATTAAAACTTGGTTTAATGGTATCCTAGGAAATTTCTCTTTTTTTACATATATTATACCTTTAAATATATTTACGGATTTACATTCGATCGGTAGTATTTTTATGATCGTTAAAAATGAGAAAATTTCATGGCAGTACATTTACAGGTTAAATCATCTAAAATAACACTTTACAACACACAGAAACAGAATCTCACGCAGTATCTTGTATTTATATTAATTGGCAAGTAAGGAAATATTGTTTTGATGTAAATTTCTATGATGCACAGGGACGTCATGTGGTTCACGTCTCCCGTACCGGGGATGTTCCGGAGACGGGGACGGCGAGGAAATGGTGTGGAAATGTTCCGGGAACATCTCGGACAAGATGGGGACGGCGACGATTACCGGGGACGGTGGAGAAAATATCGGGGGACGTTTCTGAAATATTTCATGTTTAAAATCAGTGTCCCCGTTATTTGTATATGTGTATTAACTTATTTTTTTCAGAAAAAAATAAATAAAAGGAAAACTTTGTGTAAACTAGGGTTTAAACTTATTAATTATTCTTATATATATGATCAACTATCGCCTCTTCAAATAGTCTCGACTTTCTGCATCACCGAAGCATGGTATCAATTTGTCTCTTCAAATTACGTTTCTCCGTATCATCTTTGTTGTCTCTAATACATCTTTGTTTTTCTCTTCAAATTTGTCTCTAATACGTTGACACTTGACACTTTGTTTTTTATTATTGATTTCTCAATTCTCATAAAAAAACAATAACAATTAACAATTCATGAATGGCTTGATGTTAGCATGTTGGTATCAACATGTTGGTCGTTATCTTATTTTATGTTTTATTTGTTATCATGTTTAATGTTTCTGTTTTTTTTTTTTTTTTTTTCCAGTTTGATTATACAAAAAGATGACTTCTCAAGAAGAAAGTGATCAGATTGGTAATAGTTCAGGTAGTGCATCTACTAGTGAAGAAGCTCTATTATGGAATTATGTGATTAAGTTAGAAAAACGAGGAACATCGGGAGAAACTTGGAGATTTAAGTGTAATCTTTGTAACGAGATTCGACAAGGCTCGTATTCCAGAGTTAAAGCACATTTGCTTGGAATAAAAAATGCTGGCGTTTCTATTTGCAAGAAAGCAACAAGTGATAAAAGACTTGAGATGGAGAGGTTGGAAGATCAGTTTGAGAAAGAAAAAAAGTGAGTCTGGACCTAAAGAGGTTCCTTTGTCTTGTGAACCAAACTCTTCTTTTAAGAAAAGAAAGTCTAGCTTTTCGCCTATCGTTATAGCATTTGGTGTTGAAATGAGGGACCAGTTGGATCAAAAAATTGCGAGGATGTTCTATACTGGAGGCTTACCATTTAACCTTGCAAGAAATCCACACTATCATAGGTCCTATCAATTTGCTGCTGCCAACAAAATTGATGGTTATGTGCCTCCTGGTTACAATAAATTGAGAACAATCTTGCTAGACAAAGAGAGAGGCCATGTTGAGAAGTTATTAGTACCGCTTAAGTCAACATAGAAAGAAAGAGGGGTGACGATTGTGTCAGATGGTTGGAGCGATCCTACAAGAAAACCTCTGATTATTTCATTGCTACTTCTACAAATGGTCCGTTGTTTCTCAAGGCTGAGAATTGTTTTGGCGAAGTGAAAGATAGATTCTTCATTTTTGAGTTGATGAAAAGTGTTATTGAGGAAGTGGGCCATCAAAATGTTGTGCAAATCATCACTGATAATGCAGCAAATTGTAAGACAGCTGGAGAGATGATTGAGTGTATATTTCCTCACATCTATTGGACACCATGTGTTGTTCATACTCTTAACCTTGCTTTGAAGAACATTTGTGCAGCAAGGAATGTGGAAGCGAATGCAATAACATATGATGAGTGCAATTGGATAACAGTAATACATGGGGATGCACTCGCAATAAAACACTTCATCATGAACCACAGCATGAGACTCTCAATGTTTAGTAAGTTCTCTCCTCTTAAGTTGCTTTCAGTTGCTGATACTCGTTTTGCTTCCATCATTGTGATGCTTAAGAGATTGAAGCTTATCAAAAGAGGTCTTCAAGCCATGGTAATAAGTGAAGAATGGTCTACTTATAAAGAGGATGACACAGGGAAAGCAAAATTTGTTAAGGAGAAGATTGTGAGTGATAATTGGTGGGAACATGTGTCTTATATTATTGATTTCACAAGACCTGTATATGAGATGATTAGATTCTGTGACACTGACAAGCCATGCCTTCACTTGGTGTATGAGATGTGGGATTCCATGATTGAGAAAGCGAAGTTTGAGATCTATAAGAAAGAAAATCGTTCAACGTATGAACATAGTCCCTTCTATTATGTTGTTCATGAGATCTTAGTGGCTCGTTGGGCAAAGAACAACACTTCTCTACATTGTCTAGCTCATTCTTTAAACCCGAGGTATATAACACTCCTCTACATTATTCTTTCTTTTTATTGTATTGCCATATATATATAACTTGTTTTTTGTATGTTGTAGATTTTATAGTGATGAATGGCTAAATGAGGATCCCGCAAGAAGTGGTCCACATAAGGATGCAGAAGTCTCATGTGAAAGGATGAAGTGTTTTCGAAGATTGTTTTTGAAGATTGTTTTCCAATGATGATGATCATATTAGAGTTCTGAATGAGTATGCATTATTCTCCATGAAGAATGGTCCTTTTGAGGATTTAACATGTCTTTCAGTGATGTCTACTATGGATCCCAAGAGCTGGTGGGCTAACTTTGGTGCACAAACTCCTCTCCTTCAGACTTTGGCTTTTAGGTTGCTTGGACAACCTAGTTGATCTTCTTGTGCTGAACACAATTGGAGTACTTACGCATTCATTCATTCACTTAGAAGGAACAGGTTGAAACCAAGTCGTGCTCAAGACTTAGTTTACATCCACAACAATCTACGTCTTTTATCAAGGAATTCTGATCAATACGAAGATGAAAAGACCAAGACGTGGGATGTCGGTGGAGATTCATTTGATTCTATGGAAGATGTGGGAATCTTGCAGTTTGCGGATCTTTCACTAGATGAGCCAGATTTTGAAAATGAGTTATTCAATGATTAGCTAATTTTTGTTATTATTTAAGATATTATATTGGAGATTGAATGTTTTTTTATATTGAGATTTATGGTGTGACTTTTTTTATATTTTTATACATAGGTATTTTTTAATATTTTTATTGACATATTTCTACCGTACCCGTATCCATAAATTTTAATATTAACGTTTTCCGTCCCGTTCCTATCCCGTTTCTTGTCCCGTACCGTCTCAGTGCGACATTGGTAAATTGTATGTTTTGGAATTTGTATGCGCTCTCCGAAAAAGATTTGGAAACGAGTCTGAATCTCTCATATGCCTTTTTTTTTTCCGAAATCCGATGTTTAAAAAAAAAACAAATTGTAGGTTTATGATAATAAAAGAAAAACGAGCGATTGTGTAAGTGACCAATGGATAAATCGTTGGACCATATATATCACAAATCATTGTGTCTTTGACGAGTGCTAAACCCCACATTACTTTATTTTTTACAGTGAGTGTCACATTTTAACGTTTGACTAATATGAATTGTCACCACCAATAAGAAGAATATTTGTCAAAATTGGGTCCCTTTTATAATTTAGTTGAAAGTACATCATATTGTTAACGAAAAACAATATATACTTATGGCCCATCTTGATCGCCATTAGTCACTTGCCTTTTACTACCTGGTTAAAATTTTGAGATTAAATTATCATTGATTCCCGAGTCGAACTTAGTATTGTGCAATAAAACCTCAATAAATTAATAATTACTATAAACTAATACGGGCCAATGTAGAAATTAATAAAATTTGATAAGATAATAAGATAATAATTTTTTTTTGGAATTCTTATATAAAATATGGTCTCAATAATAGTATAAATTAATAATCATAAATTTTATGCATAAATTTTAAGACAATTTAGTAAAATATGACTCTCGCATTGTTTGTTTCTTTTTAAAATTGGATCTCCTTTGAATTAATCTCTAATTTTTTTTATTTTGGGTATTGTTATCGCGTCTCTAACTTTATCATCAATATTAAGAATTATAACCGTAATTTTTTCTAAACTCTAAACTTTGAAGTATATATCATTTTCATCTCGATAGTCAAGTAGGCTATTGACATCCATTCTATTACGATAACCAAAATTATTAACATAATGTGGAGTAAGATAAATATGTAAACGATAAATTATAAGAATATTTAAATAAATAAAAAATTTAGAAGAATTTGTATGAGTTTTAAGGTAAATTTATGATTTTAAATAAAAGATTTTTTTACAAAAATACGGACTAGAAAAATCTCTCTATAAATTAATTTATTGATTAATTAATAACTTTATAAATTAATAAATTTTTAAAGTCTCAACATTATTAATTTATAGAGGTTTTACTGTATTAGGTTTTGACAATGAAATAACTTCATGCTGAGCCACCGTAAATATTTTAAATAGTAAAAACTCGAATTTCTATAGATTTTAAAAATTAATTTGAATTTCATCCGATGATTCATCCTGTTTATATATGTAAAAAAAACCTCGCTCAAGTATAAATATTTCTATTTCTACATGAGCTTTGCAATAATTATTTATCTTGTTTTAGTCTATTATAGAAGAGAAAATATACTATATACAATCAAATAACTTCAAGTTACAAACAATGCAAAACAATTTTTTCTGGTCTTACCATGGACCAATTATAAAAATAAAGTTATAAGAAAAATAATAATATATTTTTTAAATATATGCGTAAATATATGGTCTAACTAAATTTATAAAGTAATAATTATATAGTTACACACAAAACATGACTAAGATAATTCACTAAAATATAATTTTAGTGTTATTTTATTCCCCAGTAGAGTGTTATTAGAGTTCATTTCCAACTTTTCTTATTGTATCAAGAAAATTTATGTTGTTGTATAACTATATAAACTTAAAACAATATGGAAGCAACAAAGCAAAATGGATTTTTTTAGAAAAAAAAAACTCTACAATAAGATGGATTTTAAAGCAGAAAAATAAAATTGTAACTTGCTCGTTAAGAGAAGACAAAAAAAGATGTACATTAAGGTAGACCAAATTTTAAATCAATTAATTATTATATCAGTTACTTAATGAGATAACATGATCTCAAGAATACTAATTTATAGATATTTTTATCTATATTGTGATTATTTTTTTATGACATTTTTATTTTATTTTAATATGTACCGAGTGTCATGATTTTGTTTTTGTTTTTTTGTAGTCGACTTCTTTTAAATGGCATTTCTATATTTGGATTCGTTTTCTTATGGTGTTTAGAATCTATTTGAATCCGTTTCTCAGTATATGATATTATGGGCTGCTGAATCATTTACAATGACAATGCACTTACCATTATTGTCTTAGATTCCACATGATTAATTTTCTTAATGTATATTATGTTTTTGCAACAGATTTGTCTTATTGGTTGTATGATATTAAGTTATCTTCTAGCAGGTAATTAATTTTGTGGGCATTAACAGAGTAATATTGCTCTACAAAAGGGCTCTAGAATTAGTTATAAAAAAAAATAAAAAAAATTTACTTGACAGATTATGTTTAATTGCATGATGGACTCCTCTGAAAAACTTTGTCACACATGTAAACGAAGTTCTCTACCTTTCATTTTTTATTTTTTTCAATATGAAAAAGTAAGAATTTGAATCCAGATGAAGTTCTGACCATCCGTATCCGTGCTTTTTTTATTTTTCAAAGAGTTCATAAAATGGCCGAAAGCATCAGTAGCTTATGCTTTGACCCGAGTAGCATGGGGCACGTGGAATCTGGTGTGAATCAGCAAGAACCACCCTGCAAAGCTAAATACTCCTGAATGATTCTTTCATATATGAATCGATCCGATTCAGAGGAGAAAAACCGAATAACTATAAGAAATCTCATTCAATTAGACATTCACTTGTTGATATTAATTCACAATCCGAATATTCCTCGTATATTCTTTATCTACAATATCAAATAAACAATTATTTTGTAATCATTCTGAATCACATATTTTACTTTAGCACTCCTTCAACTGATGATGGCCGAATCATATATTAATATTATTATAACTATAAGGTTTATGATATGGATTTATTGGGAATGTAGATTGGAGAGTAACTCAAAAAATTAATTTATCTATAGAGTATGATGATATCTATGTAACTGGAGATGTTAGAACAGTTCTAAGTTCCAAGACTTGATCATGCACACAAAAATGTTGTTAATTTGTCACTATTACAAAAAGTATGCAATGCGGTATACTAATTTGAATCCTTACAAAATTTCTACTGATTTTTTATTTGTTGGATGAATATGATTTGATTGTATTGGTTTTATATGAAAGAACTGTTCCAATCAGTTATATCATTTTCTAAGAAAATGTTAATTCACTGCTCAATTTTTGACATAGTTCTAGTCTTCTAGATAACTTTTTATAAAGAAAATGTAACCAAGATTAACTAATTTATATTACTATTATAATTTAACATTCAATATTTCGAACACGATATCCGTTTTAATTTAGGCAATGTTTAATCGTAACGCAATCGATCATAGTGGAAAAAATTAAAATCTAAAATTTGTAATAGTTTTACAGTTTTATATGACAGTTTATATGAAAAAGCTTATATATTTACATATTTGCTTATAAAAATTTGAAAATATTTACAGTTTAGATGATCAGGACATATAGTATAATAGTTTGTGATAATGTAGTCGTTGTATCAACATTCCAATTTAAAACTGTTGATTGCAAGTTGTAGTCTATGGCATTTGGAGGGGGGGAAAATATGAGAAGGCATGGAGAGCAACCCTCAACACCTATGAGTAAAACTCATAAATAAAACAATGAAGAACCGGTTGAATACCATTCGAGTACAAAGAGACAAGCAATTTGAGGATAGTGTAGTGTTTTGGCTTAGCACTAGAACATACTAGATAGATCAAATCCAAATTCAAAAACTCTATCTATGAAGTATTCATTGTAAACCAATTTTTGTTTTGAATCAATTTAACATTCAATTAAAACAAAAATGTTGATTGCATTTTATTGACAAAAAAAAAATACTATTTAAATGTCGACTAGTTCTCATTTAGATGATTTAAATGCTAGACATTTCTGTTTAACGTTTTTAATAACATTGATCAAACTATTTTAACCGAGTTTCTGCACGATATATAAGTTGACCATATCAACCATACCGTCCCAAAAATTGGGAGGCTATAGAGAAATTTTTTTAAATACCACTAAAATATGTTTTTGTTCCAAATATACCATCATTGAGTTTTTTTTCCAAAAATACCACTAAAAGTTTTGATTTTTCAAAAATACCGCAAACACTAAAAATAATTTGTAAAGGTTTATAATTTAAATTTTTTGATTTGGGTTTAGGGTTTAGTTTTTAGGGTTTACGGTTTAGTTTTGAGGATTTAAAGTTTAGTTTTAATTTTGTGGTATTTTTTTGAAAAAGAAAACTTTTAGTGGTATTTTTGGAAAAAAACTAGTGATGGGGTGGGACGATTCTGGATATCTTGGAATTTCAGGATATCCGGATCCGTCGGATATGTGGCAAAAGTATCCGGATCCGGATCCATGGCTTCCGGATATCCGGATTTCGGGTATACGACAAAAAATCAGGATATCCGTATCCGGAAAAAGTAAAAATAATAATTAAAATAAATAAATTAAAATACTAAAACTTTAAAAAAATTTATAATTTAAATTTTTGAATAATATTTTTCAAAATAAATATGATATATTAGAAAAAAAACTAAAATCAATTTTTATATATATATATATATATATAACTTAATATATGTAAAAAATATATATGTTTTTAATGTATTTATTGAGCCGGATCCGGATTCGGATATCCGGACCTTGAAATTTTACTATCCGGATCCGGATATCCGGACCTTGAAATTTTACTATCCGGATCCAGATCAGTTTTTCACTGATCCGAGATTTGACTATCCTTATCCGGATCTGGACGCTCTAGATATCCTAATTTTTGGAGCTGATCGGAGCGGATCCCGGATCAGATCTCGGATCTCGGATAATAATTCCACATGGTATATTTGGAACAAAAACTTATTTTTGTGGTATTTTTGAGAATTGCCCTAATTAATATGTTCATTTTTTTTTAATGAATACTATTTTTTAGCATTTCTTTTTCTTTTAAAATATGTGATATTCTGCATTTTCAATATAAAAGTCAACTAATTTCCTAAATTTCCAAAATTTTATCATTATGTATATAATAGGAATAAGTTTGTTATTCTTAAGAAAAAATTAATTAATGTGATTTTTTCCAAAATATTACCTTTTTTAACTCTCTAAAACATTATCTAGCTAGTTTAAAACATATAGAGTAATAATTAATGTAGGATCTAAATGGTAATGGCTGAATATGGCTGGATTTTTGGTGATTTCTTGCGGAATCTAGTGGAATAACTGTGAATTTAAATGGTAACAATTGAATATGGCGAAAAATGGTGGAATTTTTGAAAATAAATTAATTAATTAAATTTTTGAAAATATTAATTAAACAATGTTTTTGTCAAAATTAAATATTTATGTATGTTTATAAATGTATTAAATTTTACAAAAAATAATAATCTTTTATTGAATTATCTCCTAAAACTAACTTATTAGCAATATTTTCGTTTTTTTTAATATTTTCAGCAAAATTTACAAGTATTTTTTATTATTTACCATTCAAATTAATAAAAACATTCAAATTTTATTTATTTATAATATTAGCAATTTATTAAACAAAAAAAATAAAAATTAAACATTTTTGCTGACAAAACAATTTATTAAACAAAGAAAACAAATTCCTCCTACTTCAACAAAATTCTTCCATATTCTCACAAACATCAAATGGAAGAAATTTTTTTCAAAACTCCTTCCACATTCTTCTGAATTCTTTGATTGATATGTCACCATTTAGGCCAGTAGTTGCCATATTTATCAAAAAGACAACAAAGATTGCATGGGACAAGGAGTATGTATATATTGGCAGCCTACTTACAAGTTGATCTTTGCTAATGTGGCTTACGTATGTCCACTAACCTCAATGTGTTCCATTATTATGACTTGTGCTGATTATACACTTGTATTTTGCTTTTATCGCTATTATTTTTTATCGTATAATATTTTTTTCTAATTTTATTAATGTTCTTAAGGTGTCATGAGAAGATAAATATCATACTACGGAAAAGGATGATTAATGTCTATTCGAGGACAAGCAATGGATCATGAGAGTCTATCAAACATCCACAAATGTTTCTGGTCTCCTCGACTTTACACAAAAAAACATTTCCTCAAACATTAAATGGTATTATTGCATAATTTCCACCAATTATATGCCTTTTTTAAGGGAATTGGAAAAAAAAAGTTAAGATGAGAATCATTGGAGAAAAACATTCAATGAATAGTTAGGTAAGAGATTTATTGCATATTTTAAAAATATTAAACCACCATTCACCACCTTCCGAACTTCAGGAAAGAAAAATTATATATATATATATATTTTTTTAAATAATTAAAAAAAAAAGGTCATTGGTTAAGACAAAAAGATTGGAGAAAATGTGAAGAATAATGTTTTAGAATTAACTCTTACGTAAAGCTTGAGCATCTTAATTTTTGGACTTTTACATATGTCCACTTCATCAATTTTTCTCAAAACCCTATAATATTTATTGATCAATATACGTATCCATCAACAACTCAACATTCTATAATCCATATAGATCTCCATATTACTGCATCACTAATATATACCCACCACTACTAGAATTCATATTCGCAAACTAAACTTTTTAAAACACTAAAAAAGCTCAGATTGAGTTAACTTGTAAAACAGGGTACTACTTCGATCTGAAATTGAGTTCTACATCTCTTTAAGGAAGATAAAAAGAGATATATTATTATGAGGGTTGATTCTGATTCAGATTTTAGAAGATTAAACCGGAGGAATTGAAGAAAAGTTCATTTGGTTTCGTATTGTTGATAAAATCTTATCTTCTTCCTTAATCGTTTGTGTAACAGAATTTATTGAGAGATTGTGATCGAATCTCCATTGATAGATATTGCCCTGCTTTAGAGATGTAATTCTTCTTCTCATAGTGAATTTGCCGGATTGAATCGGCTCCGAATGTAGGCTTAGTCAGGAGCGAATTCAGGAATAATTTTTAGTGGAACGAAAACTTTTGTTGAAAAAAAAATTTGTGATATAACTTTACAAATAAGGTATGCATACGTTCAAACAATATATATCATATTTTATCAATGTTCGATGTATTTATGTTAAGTTTATTTTATTGGTTTTAATCAAAAAAAAATCATTAACAATAATGCAATATAAATGTGCCGATCAAGACCAATAAGTCCACTCGGATTTATTTAGTACAATTTAGTTAATGAAAAAATCAAACCAAAAATGCAAAAAGAAGCAACGGGGGCAACAAAATTTTTTCTTATGGGTGCAATAAATATAATCTTTAAAAAATTGTATTGACCAATAAAATTTTACTGGGGCAACTACCTCCTCCTTATAACACTTGTCTTCATCCCTGGGTTTAGTCACATCGACTAAGTTGAATCGGGTTAACAAATTCTTTGTATTTTTGCTTGTGATTTTCTTTGAGTTATTGCTTTGTGTGAGATTGAGTTTTGTGAGGTGATTCAATTCGAAATCGGTAACAAATCGTAACAGAGTGGTATCAGAGCCACCAGTTATGCCAAAAGATCTCACTACGAGTGCTCGGATCGAAGTCGATCGATTCGATGGTGAAGGTGACTTTGCTTTCTGGAAGATTCGAATGATGGTGCACTTTGGTATTCTGGGATTAAAGAAGATCATGTTAGATCCAAACATGGAAAAGGTGGTTCCGGTGACAAAAGCCGAAGAAAAGCAACCGGAAACTGGTGAAGAAAAACCTTCGACAGAGCCATTAACGAAGATAGTTCTTGATACTTAGAAACTTGAGCAGAATAAAAAAAATCTATAGGAATGATCATAACAAACATTAGTGATCATGTATTAAGGAAGATCAAACACTGCAAAACTGATGTTGCAATGTGGTCTTTGTTAGATCGCTTATACACAGAGACATCGTTGCCTAATAGGATATGTTTGCAGTTGAGATTCTATACATTCAAGATGGTAGATAAAAATCTATAAATGAGAATGTTGATGATTTGTTGAAGATAGTAGCTGATTTGGGAGTTCTTGACATTACAGTTTTTCTGATGAAGTTCATGTTATTCTTCTCTTGACATCTTTATCACCAAAGTTTGATAGTCTGAAGCATACCCTTAAGTATGGAAGAGAGTCTTTGACTCTGGAAAAGGTGATCTCAGATGCTAGATCAAGGGAAAGAGAGATTTCAGAAGCTATCAAGAATGATAAAAGTCTAGCAGTGAGTTTGTATATAAAAGAAAGGGGAAGACCTATGAACAGAGGTTACAAGGACTCAAATGGAAGAAACAAGAGTAGGTCAAATTCGAAGAAAATGTTAATTGTTGGTTCTGTAAGAAGAAAGGACATGTCAAGAAAGATTGTTATGCTGGGAAGAGGAAGTTTGAAAATGAAGGTCAAGGAGAGGCTGGAGTAATTACTGAGAAGCTTGTGTTTACTGAGGCTTGGAGTATGGAAGATCATGAAGCCAAAGACAAGTGGGTAATTGACTCAGGGTGCACCTACCACATGACATCTAGGAGGAATTGGTTCTCAGAATTTAACGATCATGATAAAACCATGATTCTGCTAGTAGATGACCACACAGTTGAAGCAAGGGGGAGTAGGACAGTGAGGCTAGGAAAATCCATCAAAATATTACAAAATGCCAGGTATGTCCCTAATCTTAGAAAGAACTTAATTTCTAGTGGAATCTTAGATAGATTAGGGTATAAACATAAAGGTGGAAATGGTAAAGTGAGGTTTTATAAGAATGGTTGAACTACTCTGAGAGATGCTTTAAAGAATGGGTTATACATTCTTGATGGTGATACTGTTGTGAGTAAAAGTTATAATGCAGAATCATCGATGGATAAGACTTCTTTGTGGCATAGTAGGCTGGGTCATTTGAATGTAAATAGTCTTAAGGTTCTATATGGTAAAGGAATGATAGAAATGAAGGACATAAAAGAGCTAACATTCTGTGAACATGTTATGGGTAAGTCAAAGAAGTTGAGCTTCAATGTAGGGAAACATAACGCTGAAGATGTGTTAGGATATGTTCATGCTGATTCGTGGGGATCTCCTAATGTGACACCATCACTTGCTGGAAATCAGTATTTTCTGTCAATCATAGATGACAAAATCGGAAAGGTATGGTTGATGTTTCTAAAGACTAAGGATGAGATGTTTGAAAGATTCTGTGAATGGAAGGAGTTCGTTGAGAATCAAATGAATAAGAAAGTGAAGGTACTCATGACAGACAATGGCTTGGACTTTTGTAATGCCAGGTTCAATGATTATTGCAAGAAGAATATAATTGAAATTCATAGAACTTGTACATATACTCCACAAAGTAACGGAGTTGCAGAAAGAATGAATATGACTGTGATGGAAAAGGTAAGATGCTTATTGAATAAATTAGGGTTTGAAGAAGAGTTATTAGCCAAAGCTGCTGCAACTGCAGCCTATCTTATCAATAGGACTCCTGCATATGTCGTTGATCATAATGTGCCTGAAGAATTATGGTTGAACATGAAGCATGGTTATAAGCATCTAAGGAGATTGGATCATAAGACTATGTGTATGTAAAAGAGATTGGACCATAAGACTATGTGTATCTGTTGTTGTATGTGAATGACATGTTATTGGCAGCTAAGAAGATTTCTGAGATAAACAAGATCAAGGAAGTTATGAATAGTGAGTTTAAAATGAAAGATATGGGGCCTGCAAGTAGAATCTTAGGGATTGATATTAAGAGAGACATAAATAAGGGAATTTTGTGTTTTTCTCATTCAAATTACCTAGAAAATGTGATTCATATATTCCAAATGTGGGAATCAAAGACAGTTAACACACCTATTGGAGCACATTTCAAGTTGGCATCAGTAAGAGACTTAGAAGAGTGTGTAGACACTGATAAAGTGATATATTCCAGTATTGTAGGTAGTGTGATGTATGCAATGGTTGGGACTCGACCTGATTTGGCTTATGCAATTGGTCTTGTCAGTAGATCCATGAGCAAACCAGGTGATATTCATTGGGAAGCAGTAAAGTGGTTACTAAGGTACATTAAAGGGTCATTGAAACTGAATATGGTGTATACTAAGGAGAAGGAGGTCAACAAGTGGGTATGTTTTTACTGTAGGTGGTAATACAGCGAGCTGGAAGTCTAGTTTACAACATGTGGTAGCCTGCAACTACGGAGGCTGAGTGTATTGCTTTATCAGAAACTGTGAAGGAAGCTATCTAGATTAAGGGACTGTTAAAAGACATGGGATTGGAGTAGGAGAAGGCTGCTATTTAGTGTGATTTTCAGTATGCAATCAGTTTGCCAAAGAATAGTGTGTTTTATGAAAGGACCAAACATGTTGGGATCAAGTATCATTTTATTAGGAATGAGATTGAAGATGGTGAAGTTGAAGTCCTTAAAATACACACTTTGAAGAATCCAGCTGATATGCTTACAAAATGCATACCAGTGAACAAGTTTGAATCAGCTTTGGGTTATCTCAAGCTAGTCAGGGGAAAGGTGAAGATCTTCTTGCGGAGGTTAAATCCAAGTAAGTGCAAATTTAGTTAAGGAGAAGAAAGAAATTTGAATCAAGGTGGAGTGTTATGATGGTTGGTTCTGATTCAATTTTCAGGAGGTTAAACCGGAGGAATTGAAGAAGAGTTAATTCAGTTTGGTATTGTTGATAAACCGAAAAAAAAAAGTAAAGCAAGCTTCTAGTCGCGATAGAGGGTTTGTTGTTATAACAACACTTAGTAGTTAGTATAAGTGTTGATAAAATCTTATCTTCTTCCATAATCGTTCTTGTAACAAAATCATTGAGAGATTGTGATCGAATCTCCATTGATGGATCTTGCTCTGTTTTAGAGATGTAACTCTTCTTCTCCTAGTGAATTTTCCGGATTGAATCGGCTCCAAATGTAGGCTTAGTCACATCGATTAAGTTAAATCGGATTAATAAATTCTTTGTGTTTTTGTTTGCGATTTTAATCTTTTGTATGAGATTGAGTTTTATGAGATGATTCGATTCAAAATCAGTAACAAATCATAACATATATAATTCACTTCTTATCAAACGAGAACTATTTTCGGAGGTTGATTAGAAGTTATTCAAGAAATATATTCACTAATTTATTAATAAAATTTGCTAGTGTATGTATCATTTGTCTTTTCTTTCATAATTTATATTTCATACCAAGAAAACATTGATAATCTTAGCAACTATATATAATAGTTTTAAAATTTAAAATGGATAAAGGTAAGTTACTATTCTGAGAAAAAGTTCCGAAGTTTCGGGAACTAATATTTTAATGTATCAGGTGGTAGAAAAAATATAAGTAGAATGACTTATCGAAACACAAAAGAAGCATATCTATCATTGCAAGTTCATATTTCAATTATATTCCCTTTCCCACTAGACATTTTTGATATGTTTGTTTATAATATCTATTTAGTGTTTCAGTGTTTGGCTCATTTACATTGCTTTTTTACTTTGATAAATATATATATACTTTAAAATAAAAGGAAAGTAAGTTGTTTTGTTTTGAAACATTGGGAGATTCCTCCACTACTCTAAAACCTTTTGAAAGGATAGTGGAGGTGTGCTGCTTAAATCATTTGTAGTGTCTTTTTACGCAAATTATATTTGGTCTTTATGATCTCAAAGGGTCGCATTTGTAAATTTTCAAATATAAAAATAAATGTAAAAAGAGAAGAAAAGAAAAGGTTAGGCAGGCATAAGCCATAACTTTGGCAATCTTCGATTGTTCAATGGTTAGTACTTAATAAATAGCGTTAAAATTAGGATGCTCCGACCGTTTTTATATGTCCGGCTCTATAATTTTTTGTTTAAATTTTCGTCTCTAAATTCTATGTTCATTTTGACATAAACATATAAATATTATATTTGAATATATATGATACTCTCTTTCTATGGGTTGGGGTATATGTAATAATACTACCCAACAAAAAAAAAATCTTGGCTAAATCACCAGATGTGTTATATGGGAAGACTCCCGAATTAAGTATCTTTAATAGTGATGCGGTATTGGACTATTGGTTCACCAAAAAGACGTCACTTTCTATGAGTAGGGATGAAAATATATGTAGTGCTCATAGTTTGTTCTTAGAGTCCTTATGAAAGCATTCTAGAGTATTAGATGTGTTTAACTTATAAATTTTTTATGACTAGTGGATATACTGAGAAAAAAACATTGAAAAAACTTGTATTAATTGTAGGATTTTCAAAAATGACTAACTAATATGAGTTACCCATAAATAAATATAATAATAAAAAATAAAAAATTAAGGATAATTAAATTGTTATAAAGAGCGAGGTACCTCATTTTAATATCTCTACTTATTATTAAAAAAATTATCTTCAAATATTATCCTCATATATATTTTGGTTGATATATTTAATACGGATCTACAATATATAAATATAATATTTAAAATCTTTATAAAATTCTTTGTTCGTAAGCTAGCTCACGACTCATTAGAATTGGCTGGCATAACTCGCCATTTCAATTAAGCTCGATCACTTTTATGAAAATTCGAGCTGAGTTGAGTCACCTCATGAGCTAATGGCTCATTTTGACATCCTAGTTTTATATAACAAAAATACTCGATTTTTATTCAGCTTTTGTGATATTTTAAGCTTTATTTTCGGTTATAAAAAAATTGGTTATCAAAATCTCTCGAAAACGTAGACAAAGTAAATATTACTTGGAAATTTTTTTTTGAGAATCGACAACACAAAAAGATAAGGGATTATTTGAAAAATACCCTATTTTAATTTATAAATTTGAAAAATACATCCTTTTTTTCTTCTTTGAAAACTAACTCTTTTTATATGTGATCAGATATTTTTATCGTAATTTGAATTAAAATTACATTTTTTTAATAAAGTAAACTTAAAATTCGAAAAATAATATTATTAATAATATCATTATTTTTGTTTGGTAAAACGCTAAAAAAAGTTTGTTGCCACGAGATAGAGAAAAGCGGAGTATATATTGATTGATACTAGACAAATTGTTTGGATACACTTTTGTTGTTGCTTTCATTGGCAATCTGGCAAAAACATCAAAAATTTGAATATATTAAAAAGGATGGAACCGAATGAAAATTTTCCAAATTAAGTTGATGGCAATAACCAAGTTTAATCCTTTTCAGATTTTAGTATTCACTGCTTTCACGTGATTCAAAGCCTTCCATAGGTGTAATCTTTTTGGTTTTAAAGAACTTCAGATGATGAACTAGATCCACCAGAGTATCCTAAGGAAGAATTTATGTTTACACTTTTATAAAATCTTGTAGAACGTTTTTTTCATGTGGTTCAAGTGATCGTCGCTTCATTGTTACTCTCCTATCATTTTCGTTTCGATCAAGACATAAAGAAATATGTCCGAAAGTGACAACGGATTATAAATAAAATTTGTTGAATTCACGAGAAACCCTTTGTTTTATTTTTTGGATGAACTCTCACTTTGATATTCTCAAGTCTCTGTCCTCAAGAACAAAAATGAAGAAGAGATAATTGCACTGGTCAAAATTTGAAATCTTAAATAATACATAGATTATTCTACATACGAAAACTCATTTCACCAAGCATGTAACTAAGAAGAAAAACAAAATGAAGAAGACGATTCTTATAAAAAAAATTCGCTTTGAAATCTACATTTTTATATCTTTCCAAACGAATCGATTTTATCATAATCATGAACAGTTTGATAGGTTTAATTTAACTAATAAATTTGCTGCTGAGCGGCAATTCTTATTGTACCCAAAAAAATGGTTTTGGTTCAATTAACATAAAGATACATAATTTTTTTATAGGATCAAAATCTTAAATAATATTAGATATTGTTTAAGATAAAATCGATTTAAATTTTAAAATCTAAAATGCAAACAAATTTTTTTATCACGTCCAAAAATCAATTTAAAAAAAAAAAGTAAAATAAGATATATAAGTTATTATTCAGGTTAAGTGAGGAGATTTTAGTAAATTAATATGGGAATTTGATAAATACTCCAAATTTTATAACAAATTTGAAAACTACACTTAATCTTATTAAAATTTTAAAATTATACTTTTATCATATAAAAGTACGTAAATGCTCCTATACATATTTAACTCATTATTATATAAATAAATTTAATTTAAATAATTTAAAATTATTAAATTTAAAATTAAAATTATGTTTAAACTAATTAATTTTAGTTCTAGATTTTAATTTCATATTTAAATATTTTTAAAAATATACTGTTAATTAATCATTATCTAAAATATAAAATTTTGATTAAATAAAAAATATTAGTCAGATCGACTTATTTTAAAACTGTCGACTTATATTTTGGTTGATTGATTTTTTACTTTGTCGATTTATTTAAACCATTGACTTATTTTTTTTTCGCCGACTTATTTTAAACAGTCGACTTATATTTTAATAGGCTGATTTTTTACTTTGTCGATTTATTTAAACTACTCACTTATATTTTATGTTTGTCGACTTAATATTTGTTTGGGTCGACTTATTTTAAACTGTCGACTTATATTTTTGTTTGGTTGAGTTTTTATTTTTCGACTTATTTAAACCATTGACTTAATGTTTTTGTTCATCGACTTAATATTTTTTTGTCGATTTATTTTGAACTATTGACTTATATTTTGGTTGGTTGATTTTTTACTTTATCGATTTGTTTAAACCATTGAATTATTTATTTATATCGTCGACTTAACAGGTTATTATCTAAATTAATTAAATTTTAAATTAATTTTAAATTATAAAATGAATTTGTTATTAATTTTAAATGATAAAATGTTAATTCGTAATTAATTTTTCAAATTATTTTGTAATTAATTAAAAAGTTCTTATATTTTAAATTAATTATTATCTAATATCTTTATAAAATCTAAATAAATCAAAATATTTTAAATTAATCATTATCTAATATTTTATGTTAATTATTTTAATAAATTTTGAAATTTAAAAAAAGAAAATACAAGATTAGTTATTAATTTAAAAATTATTAGTTAACATTTAAAAAATATAAAAAAAACCAAAATTGTTTTATTTAAAAAAAAATTCTGAATTTTTAGATTTGATTAGAGATAAAAATGTCATTTTAACAACAAAAAATTTATATCTCAAATTCGTTAAAAAATTAGTATAGATTTCAAATTACTAATAAAATTTGGGATATACAATATAATTTTCTCAATTAATATTTAGAAAGGGTAGTTTTCAAAACTTTTTTCAAAACACAAATGGGTATTTTTCAATGTGGACTATACTTGCAAGTCGGGAACAATGACAATAAAAGCCAATAATGGAAGATTTGGTGGGAAATGCCGCACTTTAGCTCTCACGAAATTTGTTTTCTTTAATATATTGAAGATTATAACTCAATCCAATTATAAAAGATTATGATAATTATCACGATGACTATCTTCGTAATCATATTGACGACGACAACAATGATATGAACAGTAACATTGTTAATGTAACCACTATGTAATGGTGGCCTCTATTTAATCTGTCAACAATTACATTTTTGTCTTGAACTTTTTCCATTATTAAACCGAGATATTCCAAATCTTTCACCCATAAACATATCCAATCGGATTAGTGACACAAAATGTAAGAATATTTTTAGCAAAAAAAAAAATAGATGATAAAATAATTAAAAGATGTAAAAAATATTAGCGGTAAAAATAAATGATGATATCGTTTTCGAATGTTTATCTTAATTTGTGTACAACTATATAGAATTACCGTCTTAGTGTGCTAAGATGTAGGGTTCTATGATTATAAACCAAAAATATAAGAGGGTGATAATGTATCATATTCATAATTAGTTGTATCATAAATATATAAGCAGAGTCGTGCCTCAATGTAAAAAAAAGAAACATTGGCTTATGGCATCTAATTTTTTAGAAAATTTTAAGGGCATATTTTTATTAGTTTTATTTAATTAAACTCAAATAGTAGAATTATAGAATATAAGTTTCAACATCAAAAGTTTTGTGGTAATTAGAATAAATAAAATATGGGTCTACACGATAAAAAAACTATGGGATTTTAATAGTTAAATAACTAAAAAAATATAGAAACAAGTCTTAATTGTTAAATAATTAGAGTAAAGTAAACAGAAAATTAGTTAGTCATTTAAAAGATAAGTGACTAAACTATTTTATTTTTGCTCTGAGTATATCAATGAAATATTGAGTGACTTAACTATTTTATCCATCGAAAGAATTTTAGTTAAAATTTTTGATTTCGAAAGTTAAGAATTTTGTTGAAAAAAGAAGGAAAAATAATGTTTTACAATTGTGTTTTAGTTTGCTAATTTAGTTCTTTATTTATTTTTGTTATATGAGGATGGTATTTATTATTGTAGCCGTTTTTTATTAAAGAATCGAGGTATTTTATTTTTAATCGTTTCTGGCTATCGTGAACGTTGGCACGGCTGTGTATATAAGCTACAGTTTGTAAACATCATCTGATTCTAAGTATATAAATAATAAAATTGTAAAACGTAATCTCTTTTCTTATGCCTTTAATTACCCCTACCACCATCAACAATAACAAAAGTTTATGTGGCCACATTGGGCCAAGTCTTGGGTTTGACTTTGGTCAATGGTCCCATTTCTTTTTTATGTGATGGTTTTGACCACACACTCTTTTTTGTTTTTTTTTGAAAATTTTGACCACACACTCTTCTACTCAACATTTGGATACTGCTTATTCTAGAACGTGTGTCGTTGGAGTTTTTACAGAAGCTAAGTATCGCAGTTACATGCATTTGTGTGATCTCTTAAAATTAGAGTGGCGTACAGAGGCGAGTATATAAGTTTTGAATGTAACAGTATATATATATATATACACACTTCCCATTTAAAAAGAAGATCCAATGGATTATATATAATTTCTTTTAATGGTTTTGAGATGATGTAAAATGTGTTTTTATGATTGATATCAAACGGTTGTAAACATAATATATATAGTCCACGAACATCATATTTTATTGATATGACTATATTATGCATAAAACGTATGGTACTTATGACTGTCCGATCAAATCATGACCCAATTACTCATCTGGTTTAACAACCAGTATGTTAATTTTTAAAAGCATTATTTTGATCTTTACCATATTATATATTAGGTTCATATTTCAAAATTACAAATATGAGTTATAATAAATGGGTTAAACGTTATACTTCAATTATTATAAAGTTAGATATGTTATTTGGAAGAAAAAAACAGTCCAAATAAGTATACTTTTGGTAATGTTTTATAATATACAATCATAGATAAATGATCTTTTGTAAGACATTTAGATTTACTATTTCGATGAATAAAAAAAATCTCAAATTATTTCCACAAGCTTAATTACATTAACCAATTTTGTTTGTTTGCTTATATATGAGTTTGTTTTCCCCTCATAACTTAACAAACAGGTGGTATTCTCTTCGAGAGTATCTCTATTCTATAATCTTACCCAAGTAAAAGGCAAATGTGAGTTTAAAGATTTTGTAATTAGAATGAAAAAAATGAAAATTAAGAAAGAAAAAAATGTGAAAAAGAAGCATTGAAATGAGGAATCACACATGGATTTCCATTCTGACATTGTCCTTTTGGATTCTCCACTATATTTTTGTACTACAACTTTGTTCTCGTGTCTCTGGCCTACCAGATTTAAACCCTATAATCTATTTTCTTCTGTTTTATTTATAAAAATAAACAGGCTTGACAAAAATATAATTTCTAGGTATATCGTAAAACGTATGCCTAAATTCGTGACGTATCGAACTATTTATCTTCTCTCCCTGTTTTCCAACTCAAGCGTTTCTTCAATATCAAATGTATATTATTTTTGTGTGTCGAAAATCTCAAATATTTTTAATACATATAGTTTTTGAATTTGTAGTCTTTAAAATGATGTAATTAAATTTGGTATGCGAATCTATCAATAAATTACCATTCACGTGGTCAGATGAAATATTAAGACATGATGTAATTAAATTTTGGTATGCGTATCTATTAATAAATTACCATTCATGTGGTCAACGAGTTTCAATAATATGTTAATTACTGCTGCCAAAAACTATTTAAATCAAATGTATTTAATTTAATATAATATTGGTAAGAAAATAAATTTCAATAAAATTATCTTGTGTAACGCAATTCCTAAATTTCACCCCAAAAGAAAACTTTGGCATTACAGATAGAATCCTTTAAAGTTTTACCAAAATGAACCATGCAAATCTCTAACAATATTTTATTCGAGAATCAAAACCGAAATTGAAAATAAGAATGGAACATAAGAGAATAGGAATCAGAAAGAAGCAGCCTACCACAATACCATGAATTTACATTATTAAGATATTATATTCGAGGATTCTTTACACACACACACAAAAATTTAGGAAATAATATTAATTATGGTAAGGATATTAACTAAACCCACCAATGATCTTTAATCCCACTTTCTAAAACATTTGCCTATATAAACCAAACACCCTCAAACTCAAATCATCATCTCTACATCAAAACCAATCTTACGAAAGTATCTAAACCAAATTAAACCGAACCGGTCATTGTTCCCTGTCTCTATCTCTGGTATTCTTCTTCTTCTTCTGCTGTCTTCTTCACAGAGATTTCATGACGATTTTTCGAAACGCTCTTCTTCTCTCTCTCTTGCATTGTTTTCGTGACTATTACTTTCCTCTCCTTCGCATTAACCAAAATTGAAACCTTATACATTAATTTTTTTTCTCTTCTTCTATTTTTTTCTTCTATGATGAAACTTTTTGGTACTAGAGATGAAGATTTTCATACTTTACGATGAATGATCACTCTGTTTTAATTTTTTTTTTCTTTTTTGAAATGTTAAAAGTTTCGATGAGAGAAAACTCAATGCCCATGCCCCGAATTTGTGTTTTCCTTTTTTTTCGCCAAGTGTATGAGTGAACTTGACGACAACGTTATCATCCCCCATCTTCTTTTAGACATTTCGTCGAACACGTTACGTGCATTCCCTAAATCTCCTTCCCTTAAAAATCTGTGCAGCGAATAAACATCAACCCAGAAGTAAGATTCTCACAATACTCTGTCTCCGACGTAATTTTTTGTTTCTTTCTCCAATTTTTTTAGCAGAATCAGAAGCAAAAAATGGCGTCGAAGAAGATGACGAAGAGTTACTTCGACGTTCTTGGAATATGTTGTACATCGGAGGTTCCTCTGATTGAGAATATTCTCCAATCTCTTGACGGCGTTAAGGAATATTCCGTCATCGTTCCGTCAAGGACCGTCATCGTCGTCCACGACACTCTCCTCATCTCCACATTCCAGATTGGTAAAGCTTTTTAGTTTTTAGACACAAAATAAAAAACATTTCTCCTTTTGTTTTATATATTTTCTCTGTGGCTAATTTAATAAAGATCCCATTTTACTATTTTGATGGGTTTCGCGTCTTTATTGCAAAACGCAAACGTCATTTTCAAACATTTAATTACGCGATATACTTAAGGACTTAAGGTTGTTATTCAACACTTCATTTAAATCAACCATTAAACACTTCATTAGCATTTATATATATGTAAATAGTTTAATTAGTTACATCATATCTCTTCTACACAATATGTAAGAATAAGATTATCAATAAATAAATAAAAATTGGTAAATCAATAAAAGATTTAGTCTAATCTTACCAAGGCTGCGAAACTAATTTCGTATTAATTAGTTGAATACATTGTTAGGTTGGCTAGTATTTCAGTTTATGTTACACATCCAAATATTTATTTATTTGAAATATTTGATTTTCTTCTGTTTTGTCCGTACGATAACTAAATGTAATAACAACATTTTAAGCTTTGTACGTAACGCATCATTCACATGATTAACGTTTATAAGACAATGCAATATTTGTTGCTCTCAATGACCATGGTTTTCACACAACAAATATATATATAGTAATTATAGTATTATTTATTAATAAATTGTCGTGATTGCAGTTAAGGCACTAAACCAAGCAAGATTAGAAGCAAATGTGAGGGTAACGGGAGAAACCAATTTCAAAAATAAATGGCCAAGTCCCTTCGCGGTGGTTTCCGGCGTACTTCTCCTCCTTTCATTCCTCAAATATGTTTACTCTCCGTTCCGTTGGCTCGCCGTCGCAGCCGTTGCCGCCGGGATTTATCCAATACTCGCCAAATCTTTAGTATCCATTGCAAGGTTTAGAATCGACATCAACATTCTTGTTGTAATAACCGGTAATGTTTTCGTTTTTTTTTTCTTAACGCTAAAATTAATATATGGTTTGAGGAGTAATTCTCCACCAATTAATATGATATAGATCACATTACTTACATTATTAATCAAGATGAATATTAAAAAGGTTATAATGGTTACATATAGTAGATTTTAAGTATGTGTCTACAGTCTATATAATATTGCGATGGGTCCATTTAGAAAATAGTATGGTCAACACAATTCTGCATTTGCCCTTTTTATGATTTACTTTGAGACCAAAAAGAGAAATTAAAAAAAAAACAAAAAAACTGCTTTCTTGCAAACCTAATACTCTAGAAAAACCTTTTACAACATAGTATAGTTTTCTTATTAGTTTAAAATAATAAGCCGTTATAAACAAAAAGTGATTGGCAAGAAAAAAACAAGATTTATATATGATAGTTTTTTTATTGTACGATTTTCTGTATATATAGTAAAAAAATTAAATGGTCTGTATTTTTTGTTTTTGTCATGGATCCATTATATTTAATAATTTTAAACTTTCGCTATAGGGCGTTATTTTCATGCATATAAAAAAGTGTTCTTTGTATTGTGGGAATGAAGAAAACAAATTCTTCAACCTAAAAATAATTTTAGAAAAATTAAAAAATATGAGATAAAGTAACTAAAAGTTGGTGCAGAAGACAAGGCTAGAAAAATTTTCAAAAAAGGAAAAAGTTTTCTTTCTTCTTCGCCAAAATATACTATTCACGTTAGATATTTGATTACAATTTTAGAAATATTTGTTCTGTTATTTTTTTTCTAATGGTATACATCATTCAATAAAATATAGACATTTTCCTTTACCAAAAAATATAAACATTTTCAAATACATTATTTCCGAATGATTTATTTTGTTAAATTTTGTTTTGACAATTCATAAAGTTTTTTGCTAGAAAATGTTTACAATTTTTTATGAAGGAATTTTCCAAAGAAATTTAATTGATAAACCAATTTCATTCACTAAGGCAACAACTTGGAATGATACTGAAGTTGGATTAGCCATAATTGACGAGCTTAATTTTCAAGAGTTATTTGATTATGTTGAAATTAAAGATGTCAATACAATCAAGAAAGAACAAAAGATCAAATAATTACTCAAATCTTGAATGATTTTTCCAATTAAAGCTCAGTTCTTGTAAACTCTTTGAGGTTATATATATAAACTAATGTTCTTCAATTTGTTTCAAAACAGTGGGAGCAACACTCGCTATGCAAGATTTCACAGAAGCTGCAGTAGTTGTCTTCTTATTCACAATCGCCGAATGGCTTCAATCAAGAGCTAGCTATAAGGTTTTTCTTGCTTCCACCTTTTACAAATTCTCTTATGATAGCTTAAGTATTGGTTTTTACTGTAAACACCATTTCAGGCAACCGCGGTGATGCAGTCGCTGATGAGTTTAGCTCCGCAGAAGGCAGTGATTGCAGAGACTGGAGAAGAAGTTGAAGTAGATGAGCTCAAGATCAACACAGTTATAGCAGTCAAAGCTGGTGAAACCATACCAATTGATGGAGTTGTTGTGGATGGAAACTGTGAAGTTGATGAGAAAACCTTGACGGGCGAAGCATTCCCCGTGCCTAAACTGAAAGACTCGACGGTTTGGGCTGGAACCATCAATCTAAATGGTATAAAAAGGCTCAAGCTTTCCCACTTTTCTTTATGGCCTTTCTCTGTGTGATCCTTTCAAGGTTTGATCTTTCTAGCTCCTCTGTTTTTCAAGGTTACATAACTGTGAAAACCACTGCTCTAGCTGAGGATTGCGTGGTTGCGAAGATGGCAAAGCTAGTGGAAGAAGCTCAGAACAGCAAAACCGAAACTCAGAGATTTATAGACAAATGTTCTAAGTACTATACTCCAGGTTAGTAAACCGAACCAGCAACTGATTTTTTGTTTTTTCATTACACTTTTTCTCTGTTCTCGAGTCGCGTAGTGATTGAGACTTCAAATGATATTTGCTTGTGTGCAGCGATCATCCTAATATCGCTTTGTTTTGCGGCTATCCCACTCGCATTGAAGGTTCACAACCCGAAACATTGGCTTCACTTAGCACTAGTTGTGTTAGTAAGTGCTTGTCCTTGTGGCCTTATCCTCTCTACACCAGTAGCCACTTTCTGTGCACTCACTAAAGCAGCCACATCAGGACTTCTGATCAAAGGAGCTGACTATCTTGAAACCTTAGCCAAGATCAAGATTGTTGCTTTTGACAAAACCGGGACCATCACTAGAGGCGAGTTCATCGTCATGGATTTTCAGTCACTTTCCAAAGATATAAGCCTCCATAGCTTGCTTTACTGGTGAAACATTCTGTTCTGACCTTTTAACCACTTTACTAAAGACACTTATGGTTTTGTGGATTTGTCTGAGAATTGTGGAATATGACTTCTTTCAGGGTATCAAGCGCCGAGAGCAAGTCAAGTCATCCAATGGCTGCTGCACTTGTGGACTATGCCAAATCTGTCTCTGTTGAACCTAAGCCTGAAGCGGTCGAGGACTACCAGAACTATCCAGGAGAAGGAATTTACGGGAAGATTGATGGCAACGAAGTCTATATCGGTAACAAAAGAATTGCTTCCAGAGCTGGTTGTTCATCAGGTGCATATCAAACTAATGCAATGTTTTTGAGCATTGAGCTTTTTGTTTTTTTCTATAATCTCTGATGGTTCTTTGCTTTGGTGTGTATGTACACAGTTTCAGCTATTGATGTTGATACCAAAGGAGGAAAGACTGTTGGATATGTTTATGTTGGAGAAAGATTGGCTGGAATGTTCAATCTCTCAGATGCTTGTAGATCTGGTGTAGCTCAAGCGATGAAAGAATTGAAATCTTTGGGAATTAAGACTGCAATGCTTACCGGAGATAATCAATCCGCGGCAATGTATGCTCAAGAACAGGTGAGAATCAATTTTTTTTTAGTTTGATGCTTCTCTTGAAACTTATGTAATCCCAGTAGTTTGTTTCACTGATGAAAACTTGAAAATGTTATATTGAACAAAACAGCTTGGGAATGCTATGGATATTGTTCGTGCGGAACTTCTTCCAGAAGGTAAATCCAAAATCATCAAAGAGTTTAAGAGAGAAGGGCCAACATGTATGGTAGGGGATGGTTTGAATGATGCACCAGCTTTAGCTACAGCGGATATTGGTATCTCCATGGGAATTTCTGGCTCTGCACTTGCAACAGAGACGGGTGATATAATTCTGATGTCGAATGACATCAGAAGAATACCGCAGGCGATAAAGCTTGCACGCAAAGCGAAAAGGAAAGTGGTGGAGAATGTGGTCTTGTCAATCACTATGAAAGGAGCAATTCTTGCTTTGGCCTTTGCTGGTCACCCATTGATTTGGGCAGCTGTGCTTGCAGATGTGGGAACTTGTGTGCTTGTGATCCTCAATAGCATGTTGTTGCTTCGGGATAAGCATGAAAATGGAAACAAATGTCATAGGGCCTCTTCTTCTTCCTCTCTCTTAACCGCAGAGAAACTTGAAGATGATGTTGTTGGAGATATGGAAGCAGGCTTATTACCAAAGAGCAGTGGTAAGCATTGCAGGTCAGGCTGTTGTGGAAATAAGAATCAAGAGAAAGTGATGAAACCAGCTAAAACTTGTTCGGACCATGGTCACTCTGGTTGTTGTGAGAAGAAACATAAAGACAATGCAAGGATTGTGAGAAAGAGCTGTTGTGGACAAGTCCGTGACTTGGGGTGTTGTGGTGACAAGAGTCAGCAACCACACCAAGACGAGGTGAGAGGAAGCTGTCATAACAAGCCTGGTGACTCGGAGGAGATATGCCTGGACACTGGTGGTGGTGATTGCAAGTCGGTTTGTTGTGGAACTGGCTCAATACAACAAGGTTCTTCAACCTTGGCCAGTCTGGATGGAGATGAGCAAGCGGAGGTAAAAGTCCCAGTCAAAGGTTGTTGCTCAAGTCCTGCTGATCCCGTGGTAGTAGCTAGCTTGAAAGCGAAGAGGGATGGGCATTGTGGGTCAAGCTGCTGTGGAAGTTCTAAGAGAGCTACTAAAGAAGATACTTGTTCTCAGGTGAAAACTCGAGAGGCTTGCAAGACTAACTGTAGCAGCAGAGAAGAGGAGCCATAGCGGCGGAAGCTGGCGCAGGAGCTACGCTAAGGAGTCATGCAGTCACCACATGAGGGCTGATGGCTTTGGAGGCTTGACAGAGATTATGATTGAATAGCTTTTAGCTTCTCGCTCATATATGTACTCATAACCTTTTCATCTTGCAATCATCAGCGAGGGTGATGTATTGATAGAGAAACCTTATGATTAATCAAGGAAATGTGAATGATCCTTATCTCTTGTTATCCTCGGCCAAAGAGAAGTTTGCAAATAAGGGCACATAACAAATAGCGTTGCGTTACCAAACACAAGTCTGTTTCTTTTGTTCCCCCAAGTAGATGTAAATCTGTTAAAGAGTTAAAGAATATATGATTCTTCCTTGATCAAATATGATTAAAAAGACATTTAAGGTAAAACAAATAGAATCAAGGAAAAAAAGAACCGAGTTTCATAATTTTAGATATGGTGGCATTATGTACAAAACGCTAACACAGTGGTCTTGGCCAGTTGGGGTATGGTGATACTCTTGAGAACCTTTTGCAGACTAAACAAATCATCCCAAAGTCTTTTATTTCCCCAGCTCGCTGTACACAACCTCCGCATGCCGTTTCCTACGGTTTTGCAAACCTAGCAACCAATCATCTTTTGTTGTTTTGCACCACATGACGTCGTGTGGCAATGCCGGAATTGCTTCACTCGAATAGTTCCTGTAGCAAGTCAAGCACTTAGATTTATCAGCAGCTTCCAACTTCATTCAAGTGGGATTCACCCTTCGGCAGAGACTGGCCTTGGACTTTACCGTGTAGTTTCCGACTGGTCCATTCCAGAACCGGACATGCTTGCCTTCGAGAAGATATATGATCTGGAAGCGGAGGGGTGCAAGTTCTTTGAAAGAATTTGCATTAAACATCTTTTGCCAACACATATCCGGTGAGCATGTTACCCTTTGACGTAGACAGCCTTCTACTAATATTCCTCTTTTCAACAGTTAATGACTTCGAGTCACCCTCTCGTGGGATGGCCCTGTGATACCGTCCGTGAGCTAGGTCGGGAGCTCTGAAATCTCAAGTAACACAGTAGCTCCTCCAGTGAATGAAGTTCAGTCCAGTTGGAATTACAAATTAGTCTCTTCTCCCTAAAGGCCGTCCAAAAGTTTGCCTCCTTTGGATCCCATGTTGCAAAGCATCTCTATATCTATCCCCGGGAGGATCAGAATCATCAACTGAATTCTCCCTTCGAGAATTTCCATTTCTTGGAAATGTTGTTGTGCTCAGTTTCTCATCGTCTTCTGATGGTGTCCCTGACCTGGATTCATTGTGCATATCGATGGATCTGGTTCTTGGCCCACCTGATCTGAAACCTCTAGCATTAGGCGCTTTTGGGATAAAGCTAGGTACCTTTGGAACCGGGAAATCCTTAGGAAGAGACTCCATCTCCATAAAACAGTTCCTTGCTCTGGCGTCGGTGATCAGTGCTGCCCAATCCTCACACTTCATCAGAGCAGATGCATTTCCCATAATCTGTTCAAGAAAAAAGAGTCTCAGAAACTTTTAACAAAAAACCAGACATTATATCATACAAAAATATGTGCGTGTATCGAAAGACATCGTACCCATAGAGCCCTTTTGGCACGGGTGAGAGCAACATTCATCCGCCGGATATCAGCAACAAAGCCAACCCCGTGATTGGAAGCACGCACACATGACATGATTATGACATCACGTTCTTGACCCTGAAACGCGTCTACAGTATTGATATAAATCTCCTTCAGTTCGTCTTGGCCCAAAGCATTTCCAAACTCGATTTTCAGGCATTTCAGCTGCAGTTTGTATGGGGTTATTACCCCAACAGAGACTTTACCCCCACCCAATGACTTCAGAGTTCTCTGAAGATGCATGTACAGCCCAACACAGAAGCGAGCTTCATCAATGTTCTCATAAGACACCGATCCACCTCTATGGGATTCCCGTCCATGGCTGATATCAAAGAAAAGGTAGGGCTTAAGGACAGAATCTTTGTAGTAAATCTCATCAGGAGCAGTGGAAACATTTTCACTGTCCGTGAGGCGTCCTTGGTAGAAATATCTTGAAGGGAAATCGCGTATTTGAGGATGCATCCTATATTGAACAGTTAACAACAAAGTTGGACAACCTGCTAACTGAAACCTTTCAAAGAGACTTCTACTGTATAAAAGGGTTCCAGCAGCTTTGCTAATAACTGTTGCAGGAAGCTGCTGAGGATCACCGACAAGTACACATCGTGCAGCACCGAGAGCAAGGGGAGGCAGAACCCCAACCTCACTAGCTTGGGCAGCCTCGTCGATGACCACCATATCGAAACCATGTGTTAGACGAGAAAACAGTTTACGACCACTGCTTGATACGGTAGTAAAAACAATTTCAGCCTCATTCGCGAAACTTGCCTCAAGACTTGCACGAGCTTCTTCAAGATTAAAATTATTACCGGCGCGAAACTTTCCCTCAACAATAAGAAGGCGAGACATTTCAACAAGATCTTTATCTCTGGCTTCAACCACAGCAGAAAGGCGCTGTAACATTGCATCTCTAGTCTGGTCTCTAACCATAAGAACATCAGGGTCAACGCCAACGGATCCCTGAGAACGGTTAGCAAAGGCTGCAGCAGTAAGTTCCCTTTTAAGTCCAGCAATATCTTGAGATAGCTGAGCTTCTCGTAATCTGAGGTTGTGCATGTGTCCTAGAATTTCATCACGGGACTTAGCTAATAGCTGATCACTTCTTCGCTCCACAGAAACTGCTTGAGCGGCTCTCGTTTGAGTATCAACACCTACTCGAGCCACATCAGGGCGATAAACCCTCATTTCCCCATCAATAAAACCACGATCAAGGACACGTGAGAGAAGTTCATCGGTCGCAGCATTTGAAGGTGCACAAACGAGCATCCTTGGTTTAGCGCACAGTTTTGGCAGCGTACGAAATAGATTCTGGTCCATGTTTTGTAGGACTTCATCAATAGACCCTGACACAATATTGTCTGAACTGCTCTCATTAACTTGTTTATAACTTTCAGGAGCTAATTTCTTCAGCAAGGAAGTGTAATACTGCTGATACTGAACCAAATGGATGACATTCAACATTCCCCAAACTGTGTGTGTCTTGCCTGTTCCTGGAGGGCCCTGAACAAGAGTAAATGGCCATGGATCTTGCCTCTTTACCCCACTGCTAGTACCAGCTGCAGTATGCATTGCAGCCCAGTGGATCGCTGCCAACTGTGGAGCATTAAAGCTTCTATTTAAATGGCCAGCAAAGCTCGGAGTAAAACAATCAGGCACTGTAGGAGTCTGCTCCCCATAATTAGGAAACTGCTCTGGGCTGGGCCTGAGAATTGCATTTTGCATCTGAAGGATATATGAGTTTCACTAGTGTCAGCATAAATGAAAGCATCTATGAAAGATTTGTTAAGAGAAAACAAAACCAACCTGTGGGTTAAGCTGAGAAAACGCATGCAAAGCAACGTATTCTCTCTGTGTGGTTGCAAGCGAACCAAGCACTGTCAGGTGCCAGATCTCCTTAGGTTTAAGCTTCCGTAAAATATGGTTATCGTCAATTTTGCTGGAAAAGAAAATTACAAAGTAAAGAAATGAGAGACGGGAAAAATGCTTCCAGTGGGAATGGGTATAAATTCAGATGTGGTATCAATAGCTAAAAAGTAAACATGTGAAAAAGCATATACCTGCCAGAGTCATACGAGTCTCCTACATAGAAATGGAGAATTGCTCCATGAGGATCTCGAGTATCAATCGGTATATATCTCCTAATTGTACCAGCTACACGTCCAGCATCCTCATGCTCTCCTTCTAAACATATAAACGACAAAATTACAGAATATAAAGAAAAGTATCGGCAATATAGAAACCAACCAGACAATCTACGAGTTCCAACCACACCTGACTCAGGGACAGGATTTGAAATAACTGCAACATCACCCTCCTTGAAAGCCCATTTACATTCATTTACTGAGAGAAGTATCACATCATACCATCCTAAACCAGATAAAAACAAAGGTTAGCAGTCAGGTAACAGGAGAACAGTCAGCAGAGAGTTAACATGGATTCCGAGAAGCATTTACAAATGAGAATTAGGTCATGGGGTTGGTTACCTCTCTCTCTTCTTTCGATGAACTTTATTCTGACCTTCATGTATGAATTTGCCTCAGCCAATTCTTCCCATGTACTGTAAAGTTGTGCCCGGCACTCTTCGAAAAGCAAAGGTTCAAAAACTCTAACATACTCATCCATGGATTCAAACCGCTCAGGCACACATTGGAGATCAGTATCCTCTAAACACGAGAAAAATTTATGCAAAAGAGTCAATTACACAATGGAGGAACCATTAGCTGCATGTCTAAGGCATGGACTTTCATATTCAGTTCCTTAACAGGGAAGAGATAGTACCAAGGATGAAACTAGTACAAAATACTTAAATATGTATCACAATACATCAGGAGAGAGCAACTTTTACTAAAGAGAACTGAAGCGAGACAAGTACACATATAAAAATTAACACAAACTAGAAGAATTCTGTCATCTACTTTTACAAGTATGATTTAATCGTATCACCTTCCAAATCCTGTGGCCATTATGATTCTCACTGAGCCATGATTGAGGACACAGAGAACTGGCATCAGAGCAGTAGATTTTAATTGGCATAAAAGTTCCTACCTTAAATCAAGATAACTTAATTGAAAAAGTAGGAGCACTCAAACACGTGTTCCATAAGCAGAAATACAATATAGGACATACCTGGATGATGCCAGAACTTTTCGTTGGTCACCTCTCGTATAAGACGCTCCACAGATGTATCTTGGTATTGGTTACTATTTGTGGCTAGCTTCTTGAATGAAGTAAATTTCTTGTTTCCAAATTTTGAATCTGCAGAACTTTGACTGCACAAGGAGACTTGTCTATTTGATGAATGACCAGTCTTCGGCAGCCGTGAATTTATTGGCTGCTTCCATGAACCCTGCCTTGACACAGATGTCGATGTCCCCTCAGCAGAAGGTCCTGCATCCCCGTTCACCCTCCTAGGTTTACTAACCAAGCCGGATTGTGATTCACCATTAGATTCTAACTTCTGTTCAGACGTTTCTGGATGTATGACACCATTAGGAATGTCAATTGGTTTCTGATCCCTATATACAACATGCCCTGGAATCCCACCTCCTTGCTCAACAGGTGGAGGACCTGTACGAGACTCTCTAACTGTGCGTGTGACAACAGGTTGTGGGAAATTCTGTCTTCTAGGTGTTGTCGTCTTAATAGGACCAGCTTGCTTGACATCTTCCAGGTTAAGAAACATGGTCTGCCTGTTGCGTTTCTTTCCCAACATCGTCTCTTTCTGTTGATCAATCTTTCTTTTAACAGTGGTATTTGCGCACTTGATTGCATGACTTGCTTCAACTCCTTTAGTTTCTCTCTGCTTCACCGAACCCTGCTCTTGCGGACCATCTATAGATGCACTATCTTTAGCACTGCCTTCTGAAATCTGGTTGCCGTTTCTCTTTTGAAGACCAGAGTTTGAGTTGATATCTAATCCTACTGTGCTATTATCTCTCTGTGTAACTTTAGAATAATCAGAAGAGACACCAGTTTCTGGCATCCCCAGTTGTCGTGATAATATAGCCTTGTAATCGGAACTACTATGTACATTTTCATTTGCAGGAATCTCCGACTCCGTCCATTCCCCTTCTTCTCTCTCAGATGCTCCGGCATCATTTGGAACTATTGATGATGAAACCTTCGGTTCCTCAAATGTGTCTGACCTCGATGACGACAATGATACCTTACGAGAATCCTCGTCCATCTTCTGTTCAGCTAATACATCCGTATGTTGGGAAGCTATAGGTCGGACAAAAGGCTGAAAACCAGAAACTGTTGATGCATGCGAGAACATTCGGTTGTTTGCTTTATCTTGGGAGCATGATGGTGTTGCAAGCAAGCCAGAGGTATTTGGGTTTGCAGATGGGATAGCCTTCTGTGGCTGATTGCAGTTTACAAGATCATTACCATCATCATCTTCTGTAGGAAGTTCATTAAGATCAAATAACAATTTTCCTTCTGAAGCCATCTCGTATGTATAGTCATAAACAGTGAATAATTCCAAGCTAGAGCAATCTATTTCTTAACACGAATCAAAAGATATATCCCCTCTGAAGACACCAGCTTCTGCACAGAAAGTTCAAACCCAACAGAAACCACAATCAATTCTAGAGCCAAACGAAAGTTTCATCATGAATGTATTGTTGAAACAGTTTAACAAAAGAAAAAAGCAACTTGATTAGACGTATCCCTCAAATTTTGGGCATGTGAAACTAAGTCCATTTGGCTCCATAAAACTAGAATAAATGAAATCTCTATTCAATTCCACCAAGTGCTTCACACTTTTTCGAATTTAAAGAAGGCCACTTTCTATACTTCAACTAACAAGCAATGCAAATTTGATTGACGCAAATAGGAAAGATGATAAGAAACCTCATTCAACAAACAACAGCAACAAAAAAAAACCACCAACGCACTAAAGATCGCCGCAACCTAAATTCGAAAGACAAAAAAAAAAAAAAGCAGATAAATTGCAGCTTATGCATAGTGATCGAAAACGCACATAACCCATGAATCAGCTATCAAAAACAAAATTCACAGACGATATGTAATAACAAATAAAAAAAATCGAAGATCGAGATCGAGCAAACGAACCACTGACGGTGTCGGTGAGGGAGGAGGGGAGAGATTACGCAAACCCTCTCTCTCTCTCTCTCTCTCTCTCTCTCTGGTTTCTCGGATCGCCCAAACGAGATTACAAAATGCCCTAAAAAAATCTCCCTCTCCGTGAAAGAGAACAAACTCCGGCGACGAAAAGGCAAAACGAAAAGGCAGCTCAATCGACGGATCGAAGATCTGGTCTCTCTCTCCGGTGATTTCGTAGAGGGTTTGACGAAGAAGAATCTGGTGGTTGAGAGAGGCGATGAGAAAAACTCTTCAATCGAAAATTGGATCACGACCGTTGGATTAAGACTCAATGGAAATAATCCGACGGTCTAAAACGAGCCAAAAAGTGTTGAGAGGACACAGTGAAGAAGAAGGAGAGACCTTTGTGTTATTTTTCGCAATTTGACGCTAAAACTCTAATATCTTATTTATAGCCGAGAGATAGCCCCAAGTTTGGTTCGCTTCTATTATTGCGTCACCCAGAGGGAAAAAAAAAAAGAGAAACTAGGTTTTTCGTTTATTTTCTATTTTTTATTATTATTATATACTATATAGTTTTTTGGTTGGAATTATTTAAATTTGGATACTCTATTTATGTCTAGGTTTCATCTTGTGTCATGCTTGTAATTAGGATAAAGAATAAAAAGCTCTATTTTTATGAGATATATATCAATTAAATTCTATTTATTTCGTATCTTGGTGTAATTCTGTATCATCCCAAAAAATTAATCAATTGGGACTAGAAAAATGTTGGGATTGTGGCAATTTAAATGCATTATTTATTGGTTGGTGTCGAATACATTAGTTTTTTTTTTTTGCCATGTAACATATATGTCACATAGATTTTCTACCAAATACTCTAGTGTGTAAATTATTCTAGTTTTATTAAAAATTGATTGGTGAGAACGGGGTGGTAGAATATTGACTGTATAAATGTGAAATGATAAGATTTAGCAAGATTATATAATTTTTTAATTTTTTTGACAAGATATACCAAGATTATATAATTTTCTACCAAATACTCTACTGTGTAAATTTTGGCTAAGAATGATGGTTTTAACTGTTTAAATGATTTATAATCGATTTAATGATATATATATATTATAATTCCCTATAAACTAATTAAACTAAGGATAATGATATTTTAATTTTTACCAAATAATTTTAGGTATTACGACATTGTACTGCGCACGTTGCTTACCAATCACACCAAAATATATTATGACTTGATTGGTAATTCCATATTTATTTGTTTAGCCATTAAACCGTAATGGCGATTAGTTTTAACTGACAGTAAATTTGTTTTTTTTAATTACCATAAAAATTTGTTTTTGTAATCATAACTATTATGACATGATTGGTAATTTTACACTTACAAAATTTGGCAATCACAACAAATCAAGTCATAATATATTTTACACTATTATGACAAGATTGGTAATTTTTTCTATAGACTTTAGAGATTAATTCGTTTTTTAGTTTGAAATATATAAAAATTATTAGGGTTTTACCCGCGTCCAGCACAAACATTAAAATTTAGACAATTATATTGTATATAAATCTATCATTAATTTATTTACTCACATTAAATTTTAGACAATTATATTGTATATAAATCTATCATTAATTTATTTAGCAAATTAAAAGATACTACAACCTAATATGTGAGTATAAACCTCACAAATCAACGTAAAATATTGAATGATTTAAAATGATCGAGTTGACTGTATTTGTTGTTTATTTGTATTTACTTCGTATTGAAAATATGATATGAATCTACCATTAATTTATTTAGCAAATTAAAGGATATTAAACCCAAATATAGGAGTCTAAACCCTCACAATGCACGTAAAATTATTCATATAATTTATATTTGTAACAAATTAAATGTACTAAACCGTAATAGGTGAGAGAATAAACCCTCAAAAATGAACGTAAAATATTCAATGATTAAAATATTCGAGTTCACTCAATTTCTTGGTTTTTTGTATTTTCTATGTATTGAAAATATTATATTGAAACTAAACAAAACAAACCGAATAAAAATACGATTCTGTTCAATTAGATTGTGGGTAGTTAGGTTAATTTTGATCAGTCAGTTTGACGGGAATTTATTTAGCAAATTAGAGGGTATTAAACTCTAATATGGGAGCCAAAATTCTCACAAATGAACGTAAAATATTGAATGATTTAAAATGATCGAATTGACTCAATTTGTTGTTTATTTGTATTTTCTACGTATTGAAAATATGGTATGAATCTACCATTAATTTATTTAACAAATTAAAGGATACTAAATCTAGATATGTGAGCCTAAACCCTAAAAAATGCACGTAAAATATTTCATACATTTTATATTTGTAACAAATTAAAGGGTATCCTATATATATTAATAGAGAAGACACTAAGAAAAAAAATCATGTGTCACTTAATGAGGATTTTAAGGGACACATCATTTAATTTAACCAATCATAATATTTCAATTAAAAAACGTATACCATGGTGGAATTCTCTACATATTTTCTTTAATTTTATAACATAAGCCCACTAATACATGTTTTACAAATTTAAATCCAACTAAATGTAATATTTTAGATTTACCATATCATTTATTTTTAATTTTTTCTAATATATTAACAAACTCTTTATAATTATATTTATAACAATATTATCTATTGTGTATAGATGTATTTAGATTAGTATACTATACAAATATTTTTATTATGATGTAGTCTATTATACATATTTAATTATTATAAATATTTATACATTTCATTATTGGATAACATATATTGTTTTTCGTTTGTTACGTCCAACAAATTCATATAAATCTAAAATTGATTTGATTTATCGTATGCTCTATCATTTACACGAATAACGAAGATCAATTTTACACTTAAAAGATATTGAAATAAATAATATTTGCATATATTTTGATAATTTTTACACATAAAAATATTAAAATTAATGGCATAAACATATGCTTGATCAAAAGTATTCAACTTTATGCACAATACACTTCATTTTTGTACGTTTATAGATATTAAAAACTATATGCTTTGTTATACACATTTAAATATTAAAAAATTGTGTATATTTAAAATCGTTTAGTCAACATATTTAATCATTTTATAACATAAGCTCATTAATACATGTTTTACAAATTTAAGCCCAACTACATGTAATATTTTAAAACTTAATATATCATCTATTTTTAATTTTTCTGATATATTAACAAACTTTTTATGATTTTTATTTTCTAATATTCTAATCCCACGTTTTGCGTGGATCAAAATCTAGTTAAACCCTAATAAGTGAGCATAAACCCTTACAAATGAATGTAAAATATTAAATGATTCAAAATGTTCGAATTCACTCAAATTTTTAATTTTTGTATTTTATATGTATTGAAAATTTTCAATTGAATATAATCAAAACAAACCGAATAAAACTATTGTTATGTTCAGTTAGATTGTGGGTAGTTAGGTTAAATTTGATCAGTCGGTTTAATGGAAATATATATATATATATATAATTTTACAAATCAATGCAATGTATATTGGATTATGATCTTATACTAATCCGTTTATATGACATTATGAGAATAGTATAACTTGTAGACCCGAATGTTATATGTTTATGATCGTGCATTGCTTTGTTAGAAAAAAAAAAAAAATACGTTTAATTCTTATATGCTCAACAAAATTTATAATTTTTTTAGGTTTGTAAGTATATAAAAAAAAGAATAATTAGAATAAACATATGTCTCCGTATAAAAAAATAAAACATCATAGCAATAGCAAAGAAAAAATGTAATTAGAAAACCCTAAATTAGCTTTAAAAGTTTTTAGAACTGTACCGCCCAGCGCAGGCATTAAGGTTTTGAAAATAATATTGTATATAAATCTACCATTGATTTTTTGGCAAATTAAAAGGTACTAAAACTTAATATGGATGCCTAAACCCTCACAAATGCACGTTAAATTATAGAAACTATTTATATTTCTTGCAAATTAAGGGGTATTAAACTCTAATAGGTGTGCCTAAACCCTCACAAATCCACGTAAAATACTAAATAATTTATATTTCATGCAAATTAAGGAGTACTAAACCATAATAGGTGAGTTTAAACCCTCACAAATGCACGTTAAATTATAGAAACTATTTATATTTCTTGCAAATTAAGGGATATTAAACCCTAATAGGTGAGCCTAAATACTCACAAATGCACTTAAAATATGGAACAATTTATATTTTTTGCAAATTAAGAGGTACTAAATCCTAATAGGTGAACCTAAACCCTCACAAATGCACGTTAAGTTTTAGAAACAATATATATTTCTTGCAAATTAAGGGGTATTAAACCCTAATAGGTGAGTATAAACCCTCACAAATGCACGTAAAATACTGAACAAATTATATTTTTTGCAAATTAAGGGGCATTAAACCCTCATAAGTGAGCCTAAACCCTCACAAATGCACATAAAACACGGAGAAATTTATATTTCTTGCAAATTAAGGGGTACCAAACCCTAATTAGTGAACCTAAACCCTCACAAATGCACTTTAAATTGTAGAAACAATTTATATTTCTTGCAAATTAAGGAGTATTAAACCCTAATAAGTGAGCATAAACCCTTACAAATGCACGTAAAAATACTAAACAGTTTATATTTCTTGCAAATTAAGGGGTACTAAACCTTAATAGTTGAGTCTAAACTCTCAGAAATGCACGTTAAATTGTAGAAACAATTTATATTTCTTACAAATTAAGGGGTATTAAACCCTAATAGATGAGCATAAACCCTCACAAATACACGTAAAATACTTAATATTTTATATTTCTTGCAAATTAAGGGGTATTGAACCCTAATAGGTGAGCCTAAAGCCTCATAAATGCACTTAAAATACGGAACAATTTACATTTCTTGCAAATTAAGGGGTATCAAACCCTAATAGGTGAGCCTAAACCCTCACAAATTAACGTAAAATACAATACAATTTATATTTCATGCAAATTAAGGGGCAATAAACCTAATAGGTGAGCCTAAACCCTCAACAAATGCACGTTAAATTGTAGAAACAATTTATATTTCTTACAAATTAAGGAGTATTAAACCCTAATAGGTGAGCCTAATCCTTCACAAATTAACGTAAAATACAATACAATTTATATTTCTTGCAAATTAAGGGGCACTAGACTCTCATAGTTGAGCCTAAACCCTCACAAATGCAAGTTAAATTGTAGAAACAATTTATATTTCTTGCAAATTAAGGGGTATTAAACCCTAATAGATGAGTCTAAACACTCACAAATGCACGTAAAATACTGAATAGTTTATATTTCTTGCAAATTAAGGGGGTATTGAACCCTAATAGGAGAGCCTAAAGCCTAAAAAATACACTTAAAATACGGAACAATTTATATTTCTTGCAAATTAAGAGGTACTAAATCCTAATACGTGAACCTAAACCCTCACAAATGTACACTAAATTGTAGAAACAATTTATATTTCTTGCAAATTAAGGGGTATTAAACCCTAATAGGTGAGTATAAACCCTCACAAATTAACGTAAAATACAATACAATTTATATTTCATGCAAATTAAGGGGTACTAAACCCTAATAGGTAAGCCTAAACCCTCACAAATGCATGTAAAATACTGAACAATTTTTATTTCTTGAAACTTAAGAGGTACTAAACCCTAATAGGTGAGCCTAATGCACGTAAAATATTGAATGATTTAGATATATTGTGTTAGTTATGATCGGTTTGTGGTCATATCGATTAACACTTTAGTTTTATTTATCGAATTGATCAAATATTTCCAGCGCGGGCATTACAATTTATAATAGATGTTTTATGACCAAATTATTGTTTTATATAAATAACTAATGTTTTGGTTGTATATATGTATACCTTTTACATTTTTATCAAATCAAGGGGTACTAAACCCTAATATGTGAGCCTAAACCTTCAGAAATTTACGTAAAATATTGAAAACATATTATATTTTTAGCAAAATAAGAGGTACTAAATCCTAATAGGTGAGCCTAAACCCTCACAAATGCATGTAAAGATTAAAAATAATACATAAATTCTAAACCCTAAATTTTAGCATATGGTCTTTACCCTCCTTAGCGCTAATTGTTCATATCAAATTTGCGGGTCCTCAGTACGGGGACGTAGATGTCTTGCATAAAACTTTGGAGTATCATACGGGAATAGTCATAGAGCTCCGGGTAGGAGTTCCGTCCTCTTAGGAGATGAGAGACGCTTCCACTTAAGTTGTCTTGGTGAGACAACTATGATTATCCTCTAGAGATGCATTGGACCATGCATATGTAATATCGTCAAGAACATCTTCGAGAGGATAAGAAGAGATTTTCCTCCGAAAGAATCTTTGACGTCCTAGTCACGGTATCACTGGAGAGTAAAATGATTCGAGAGGTGAGTGTGTATTGTGTTTGGGACCACGTCCGAAAGACATGGTCGATGTCCGATATTTCTAGAATGAATGAGAAGAGAAGAGGAGTAGAGTCCATAGAAAGAATGGGGTTGGAACTCTATTCCTAGGTATTGAGTTGCATGAGAATACCTAGGGAGTTCCGAGGAATTATCCCATTGTTGTCTTCTTTCTATTAAGCGATGCCTCCTGATTCTTTTGTCTTTCTCCTCTTCATTCCGCCTTTCTCTCGAAGATCCTCTTCCTCTCTTTCTCGTCATTTGTTGAGTATTTATAGAAGAATACTACTTATTTTGGCCTCTAGCTTGGCCAATTTCTCTTGCCTAATCACATCGTCCATAACTTCTGTAGGGTGGTTGGTGTTTTCTCTAAAGGCATATGGCTATAGAGTTGGCCTACTCTGTCAAGAACACTCCGACGAAAGACCTACTTTGAATATAAAGTTGTTCTCATCGTGTAAAGAACTTCAACAAATTTGGCACAGTTATTAATATTATGAAATATGATTTGAAGTAGAAAAATATGTTGTGTGTTTTACCCGATACGTTATAGGTTATGTAAATATTCTCTGAAAAAAAGAAAAAACATTTTTTACATGTATTATACAAATAATTTTACCTTGTAAATCTCTCTTCATCATATTAAAGTAAAATACAACATCATGACTTTTACTATGATTCTACATCACACTCATATCACAATGAATACTCTATTTTAAACCATTGCTTATTCGATAGTTTTAGCAATTATAAAATAAAAAAGTTGTCTTTCGTCCTTGTTTTGTCATTCTTTGTCGTTGTTTTTCTTCTTCTTCTTATTTTGTTTTCTTTCCTTCTTGTTAAGTTTTTTTTTTATTGGGAATTTTTAAACTTGTTATGTTATGAATTATTATGTTGTACAACATTAACAATGTCTCGATCTTAGACAATAACAATTATAAACACACACCTCCATTAGCTCAAGAAAGAACAAAACATTAAATCCTAGCTTCCCAGCTAACTAATTATTAACATTTACATCTTAGTCTTTCATGTCACTTTTTCGCTGACTAATAAACTTAAGAACTTCCATAACTTGCGAACAACCATAACAGATAACTTGCTATTCAACAACGACACTATGCTAAAACACACAAGCTATAGAAGCAAACACAAAACCCATACATTTTAGAGTATGTGATAGAAACACATATTTAAAAATTTAACCCAACAATAGTTGCTCATCTTAAAAAATTGACGGTACTTTAAAACCCTTAGGTATAAACATATCATTCCTTGTGCCTAAATCAAAGGTGAACCCACCACTGTGCTTTGATTTAGAGCTATCGACATGGGTTTGTTGGGACATAGAGAATTGTCCGGTTCCCAAAGGTTGTAAAGCTAAGGAGATAGCTGAGAAAATAAGCTTTGTGCTGAGTAAGTTGAACTACTATGGTCCAATCTCCATCTCTGCCTATGGCAACATGAATCACATCCCTCCTTCTATCAAGAAAGCTCTCTCTTCCACTGGAATTGTTCTTAATCGACTCCAGTTAATCTTCTTATCCTTTTCTTTGAAATCTTTTTAAGTATAATACAAGTAAGACACTCATATTCATATTCAATTGTCTTTAGTTTTTGAAACAGGAGCGCCTGGCTTACATATTTTCGATGAAATATGGACTTGGGAATTGGATAATCCAGCTCCTGCTAATGTAATGCTATCTCCCATGACGACCTTAAATTTTTTTTTGCTTGTTTCTTTAGTTTAAAATATTATGATATTAACAATAAGCAAAAAAAATGTATGCAACCTAATTAGGTATCTACAACGATAATTCTGTTGCATATGATAATCCCAACAATTATAACACCAAAGCATCGTTAATTAAATATACAGATTTTTAGAGCACATCCTCTTCTTCGTACTCATATGCCAAAAGAATTAATCCATTTAAAAAATAATTAACAAAACTAAAAAAATCTCGATAGAAGTCAAGATAGAGTTATTAAAAACTATTTAATGTTTGTCTTAACCAAAGCATAATAAGAAAATAAAGAAAACTAAATCCCTAAAAATAAAAATTATTCAAACAAAACATTATTTGGTTATACAGATTTTCTTTCTTTAGAACAGTGAGATACATCATTCTCGCATTTGTCTCCATTACCATATTACTAATACTCTTTGTCGACTTCTTGTCATCTTCGTTTTTCTTCCCGTCCTCTTGTTCCTCCTCTTCTTACTCTTCTTCTTCGTCATCATACTCGTCATTTTCTTTGTAAGCTTCATCTTCCTAATACCTTCACTTGTCTTCTGATCCATTCGAGTCTGAGTCTTCATCAACATCATCATTATTATAATAATCATCCTCTTGCTCATCATCTCCTATATGAAAAAACCCACGACCTTACTCTCATACATGATATTAGCAAAAGAGGGCATACCAAATATGTAAATTGTTAATACGAATTAGACTAATCCAAAAATACATATACTTGCAAATTGTGGCACATAGCGAAACTCCCTAACAAACAAAATCTTTTGTCATGGCTCACACGTCTACAAAATCCCTAACAAACAAAATATTTGGTCGTGGTTCAGACGTCTCCAAACTCGAATCCCAGTCCCAGCCAATGTATGACAGAAAGCCCAAAAATGAACATGTTCTATTGCAATATGGTTACCCAAATCGGGTTGTTTGTTTTTATTTACAAAACAAAAACAGAGAGCTAGTATCATCGAGATTCAGTTGCAAGGAAATTTCTTCGTACACGTCCTGGTTTCCACCATGAGCCATCTCCGTTCCACTCTCCGAAGATCTCTTCTTCACCGTCCTCTTCACGTCGACTCTCTCCTCTGTCACCTTTGAGACTCTCATGACAGATCAAGCGTTGGCATCTATTCCATAACAATTCACCACTGTCACACCGTCGTTGTCGAAGCTCACCACCACCAGCGACGGCTCCGTCTCCGTGTATCTATCCACAATCAACATTTTTTTCTTCTCTCCTCCCTTTGTTTATCTCTCACGGATCTGAAGCTCTCTCTGCACCTCCGCCTCTTCTCTCTTTCTAATTTTCTCTTCCAAGATATGTTTCACATGCACATAACCAAAACTAAAGATAAAAACAACTATTTACATCGCAAGCTAGGTCTCGACGTTGACCGCTTCTACTCTCCCTCTATTCTTCTCTTCTCCGATCTGTTTTACATGCACCTAACCAAAACTAAAGATAACAACAACTATTTACATCGGAAGCTAAGCTAGGTCTCGACGATGACCGCATGTTAGAGAAGGAAAAGGTAAAAGAAATAGATTTGTGGCTGCCGAATGAAAAATCTTAATCCAATATTTATAAGAGCTAAGAGGAGAAGAGATTAGGGTAAATAATTGACGTGATGAGGGTAAATAATTATGGCAGGCGATTTATTTATTTTTAATTGAATCAGATAAAATTTTGTATCAAATCATAAACTGGATTTACATATCAATTATATATATCCATAATTAAAAAAAAATTATAAAATAATGATCGAATATATCCGTTAAAAATAAAATCCACATAAAGACAATATTAAAATACGATGTAATAAAAACTCAACTTTCATTCTGGTGCATAGTTACCTCTCTAATAATATAATAGATTGTACTATGATCCAACAAGTCTAAATACAATTGACCGTTCTTTTAAACATAGTTGAAAGGCTTTGTAGAAACAGAAGAATGAGATTTGAGAGATTGAGAAATGTTTTCTATATCTTTTGGAGAATGATTACACAGACATATATAATACAAGAACATATCAAAGGTTGTAAATGCTAAATATTGTACAAATATACATCGCTGATCTTCAGAGAAATAATTGTTGGAGTCCCTAAATGTATGGGATATGATTTGCAGGAGATACGATATCCCATGACCCCCCCCCCCCCCTTCCAAACTGGAGCATGCAGGTTCGATGCCAAGTTTGTCACGAAAGTCTTCAAACGCTTGTCGGCCAAGTGGTTTTGTGAAAATATCAGCTAGCTGTGAATTACTATCAACATGAATTGGCAAAGGAGTACCTGATTGTATCTCGTCGCTTATGACATGACAATAATTTTCAATGTGTTTCATACGTTCGTGGAAAACCGGATTTGTGGCAATGTGTATGGCTGACTTGCTGTCACAGTAGATATGCATCGGTTAATCATGTTTGATCTCCATAGACCAAAGGAGACGCTTCAACCAGAGTAGTTCCTTTGTGAGAAAAGCCATTGCTCTATATTCTGCTTCAGCGGAGGATAGACTCCCAGTTCTCTGCTTTTTAGTTTTCCAAGAGATCGGAGAATCACCAAGTTGTACTATGTATCCAGTTACCGAATGTCTCGTAAGTGGACATCTTGCCCAATCAGAGTCACACCATCCTGATATCTGGAAATCATTGTGCGCTTTTAAAAGAATTTATTGGCCCGGACTGCCTTTCAAATATCGGACAACCCAAAGAGCTGCTTGCCAATGATCTTTTTTTGGTGTTTGCATAAATTGTGCAAGAACATGAACACAATATGCGAGGTCTGGTCTTGTCACTGCCAAATAAATCAAACGCCCAATCAATCTGCGGTAAAGTTCTGGTTTTTCAAGAAAAATCGATGTGAATAACGCGAGCTTGTTGTTCTGCTCAAGCGGAAATGAAGCTGGCTTAGCTCCCAACAATCCTATTTTTGAGATTATCTCTAAGGCATATTTTCTTTGACTTAGGTAAAATCCTTTGGAGCTTCTAGACATCTCTATGCCCAAGAAATATTTCAGATTGCCCAGATCTTTCATCTTGAAACAAGAAGAAAGATAACCTTTAAATATTTCCAGAGCTTCATGCGAGTTACGTGAGAGTATCATGTCATCAACGTAGATGAGAACATTGATTTGTATCCCACCTTTGTCAAATGTGAACAGCGAGTAATCAGAAAGGGATTGTTGAAATCCATACTCCCGTAAAGCCTTTGTCAATTTTTCAAATCAACAACGAGGTGCTTGCTTTAACCCATACAGTGACTTCCGCAATCGATAAACTTTATTTTCATCATTTGAATAAAAACCAGGGGAGGCTTCATATATACCTCTTCGTCGAGGTCTCCATGTAAAAACGCGTTGTGTACATCCATTTGATGTACGGGCCAATTGTTTCTGGCAGCCACTTGTAAGAACAAACGAACGGTTTCCATCTTTGCTACTTGGGCAAAAGTATCTCCATAATCAACTCCTTCGATTTGCTTGTTTCCGAGAGCTACAAGCTGTGCCTTGTAACGTTCAATAGAACCATCAGATTTGTGTTTTATCTTATAAACCCACTTCGACCCAATCGCCCGTTTTCCTGGAGGAAAATCCACTAGTGTCCATGTATTGTTTTCCTCAAGAGCTTGAATTTCATTGCCCATTGCGTTTCTCCACAACCTGTTTTGAAAAGCTTGGGCATACGACCGAGGTTCAACAACAGCGGAGATAGTGGCTAGAAAAACACTATGTGTAGCACTAAATCGAGCATTGGTAACATAATTAGTGATCAGATATGATGATTTCCTAGTGGATTTTCTTAGAAGTCTGCTTTGCACCGTATTGACAACATAATTTTTAAGAATTACCGGTGGCTGTCGTTTTTGATGTCCTCTTCCAAGTTGTTCTTCTGGTGGTTGTAAGATAACGGGTTCAACCACTGGACTGGCTTGAGACGAAGACGAAGACGGAGTGACTGTCGGAGCCGTCATCGAATCAGAGGAAGATGATTCGATGTTTGTGTTGGATGGCGATAAAGGAGATGAGTCTGTCGAGAGAGACTCATTTTGAGATTCAATTGGGCCTGGGATCTCAGTTGGGCCAATGGGTGTAGGTTCCAAAGGAGAAGAAGAAGCCCAATTTCATCATTCACAAATGGGCCTGGAGAAAGTTGAGCCCACAAAACTGTTTCTTCTTCTTTTTGAGGATCGTTGACAGAGACATTGTTAATAGTCCCAAAAGGAAATTCTTCTTCACTGAATATCACGTCACGTGATATAACGAATTCGTTCTTTTCAAGATCATACAGTCGCTATGCTTTTTTCCATAAGGATATTCTAGAAAGACACACTTCCGACTCCGAAAAGCAAATTTGTCGCCTTTGTGGGATTGATTGTGTGCATAAAAAAGACTTCCAAACACCTTAATATGACCATATTCAGGTGATTTATTTTAAAATTTCTCGTATGGTGTAAGACCATTAAGCGTACTGTTGGAGTGCGATTGATCAAGTAACCAGCCGTGAGTATACATTCGCCCCAAAACTTCATCGGAAGGTTAGCTCGAAATCGCAATGCTCGAGCAACGTTGAGTATATGATGGTGCTTTCTCTCTGCCTTTCCATTTTGTTGAGGGGTTCCTACGCACGAAGTTTCATGAGTGATCCCTTGACTTTGAAAATATCGTGTTAAGCTTGTGAATTCAGTTTCGTTGTCACTTTGCACACACTTCGCTTGTGTTTGAAATTGTCATTCAACCATAGAAAGTAAAAATTTCAAATGCGTTGATGTTTCTGTTTTGTCATGCAGCAGATATAGCCATACACTTCTTGAGAAATCATCGACGATTGTAAGAAAGTATCGTGCACCAGAAATTGACGGTGTCTGATACGAACCCCATAAATCGCAATGAATCAATTCAAAAATAGATGTAGTTTTACTACTCATTGACGGAAAAGAAACTCTCGCGTGCTTAGCGCAGAGACAAACATCACACGCTTTATTAGAATTTTCAGAAACAGCGGAAACAAAAATATTTGATAGTGAACCAACTAATCTAGCAGATGGATGCCCCATACGATTATGCCATAACTCGTATGTTTTCTCATCACAAGTTTTCACCGAGGCTGCGAGTTCCATTCTGTATAAGCGGAAGGTTCCAGCTTCTATTTTAGCCGCTCCAATCATCATCCTCGAAACGCGGTCCTGAACAACAAGGAACTGATCAGCAAGTTGTACGACACACCGATTCTCATCCATCAACTGACTTACTGATATCAAATCAGACTGAATTTCATCAACATAAAACACAGATTGCAAAATCAGATTGGATCCCAAAACCACTGTTCCCACTTTGTCTGAAATTCGTTGCCATCCATCTGCCACAACAACCAAAACCGGATCCATGTTCCTTACGTCCGTGAGTATATTAAACTTTCCAGTCAAGTGGTGCGAAGCACCGGTATCCATTATCCAAGAAGGAATAGGAGACTTACCCGAGAATTTTTCGGTGCTGCTGCTTGCCCCTCCGTTCAATAGGTTGACAAGAGTGCGCCATTGACTTTCACTCAATCCGCTTACTCCATCTCGATCCTTGTCGGTGACGACATAGTTAGCGTGCTCCTGTGTTGGAATATTTGGAACATGAACCACATTTGCGTAACTCACGTTCCGGCCACGTCCAACTGAGGCAACGATAGAACCTCCACCGCGTCCTCTGCCTTGCATCGTTCTGCTTCTGGGGTGTTCACCCCACCATTCCGGGTATCCAGTCACAGCAAAACAATTTTCAGAAGCATGTCCTAACCAGTGACAGTGTTTGCAGACAATTTTTTTGTCTGGATCTTCATTCCTTGCAAAAGTCAGACGTGATTTGTTATGAACTGCATAAGCAGTCACTTCAGGTGCTTCTTCATTCCCTCTGCTGTGGGAGTCAAAACTCGCACAACCAAAACTTGTAAAGAGATTTAGGGATTCGACAAACTTCTATGTAAAGAAACCAAGAAACTGAGATCCAAAGATGGGGGTTTTATTCAAGCTGTTTCGAAAGCTGTTTGTAAAGCAATAAGCGTTTAGCTAGGTCAATTTTCGGATCCTCTTTTCAAAGAGGTCCATTGTCTATTTATACACCAATAGGTCGGCTAGGTCTCTTCCTAAACGAGAAAGGAAAACTTCCTTATTCTTCGGAATTCCCTCTATGATTTTCATGGGCTTTTCTTTGCCTTATCGCCTCGGCCCACCAATCTCTTACGACTCGTTGTGTTGGACATGTTAAGATATTGGGCCCGTTGCTTCGCTGGGTCATTGGCGAGCTGGCTCGTCGTTCGTTGGTTTGCCAACATGTTGCTGAGCCAGGTTTGGCTCGTCACTACTACTTCCATTGCCTAGCCAAGATGTTGGCTAGTCACTACTTTCTCCTTGCTGCCTAGCCAAGATGTTGGCTCGTCATCATTTCTTCATGCTGCATTGTCGCCGAGCCAAGTTTGGCTCGTCACTGCTTCTTCCTGCTGCCTAGCCAAGATGTTGGCTCGTCACCATTTCTTCATGATGCATTGTCGCTGAGCCAAGTTTGGC